>OX442416.1:13816968-14166968 GCA_949361645.1 Spongilla lacustris | reverse complement strand
TACATGTAGTTTGAATGCCCCACTCCACCCCTAATATTGGGGGAGGGACTCTTACCAGGGAGGAATGGAGGTGAAGGGACTGGTACCCTTATTGGGGAGGGGGAGGGGAACTGTTATGAGGGAAGGGGGATGTTTACCAGGCCTGGGAGGAGAAGGAGTGAACTTCACACTGCCAGGTGGAGGGCCCCTAGGGATGGTTCTCTCCTTGTGATGTGGGTCCTTTGCCCTCCTACATGTACATGTACACATGTAGATCTACAGCAGATTGTGGTGTGAGGGCCTCAGGGCTATCTGATCACAGGTCCAGTTGGCCCTAGTACTTGTAAACCTCACTTCCCCTCCACACTCCCCTGTCCTTACCCAGAGTAGTTAGGACACCTGTGCACACTTGTACTCTTCTGTATGCTCCTTCACCACCAAAGCCAAAGGGAGAATTAGAATGTGAGAGAAGATAGAAGGTTGTTAGCCACTATGCCGGTCTGGGCACCCCTGTAGCTGGGTACCCATGGAGGTGTGGAGGTCATGTGATGGTGGTGTGGAGGTCATGTGATGGTGGTGTGGAAGTCATGTGATGGTGGTGTGGAAGTCATGTGATGGTGGTGTGGAGGTCATGTGATTTTACCATATACATTTACACAATTGACATTACATCCTCCAAGCGCAATACAACATGATACGTTGTGCCAACTATTTATTGTCATATACTGTACACATGTACCTCCAAATGCACACATTTAGTACCATAATACTTCTCTCACTGAAGTATTCAATTATCCCCCGACACAACAAAGCCATATGATGTCCATCCCAAACTTGAAATCCTTCAAGATTGTCTGCAGGTGTCATTAGGTGGGTGCCTAAGGACACCCCAAAACCGATGTGGCAAGGAGTAGTCAAACCATCTCTCCCCTCCCTCCTACTCTCCCTCTGGCCACACACAAAGTAGTCAGGACACCTGATCTTTTCATTGGTGGAAGGATCCAGTGTTGCCCCCCACACATATCTGCACAGCCATTGATCCATTTGTAACTTAGTACTAAATATGTAATGTGTACACAAGTACTTAACATCTTCTTTTAACTGAGGCTTATCCCTTGGTGTGTTGGACAATCGATCTTGATATAGTCGAGTGTGTGTGTGTGTGTGTGTGTGTGTGTGTGTGTGTGTGTGTGTGTGTGTGTGTGTGTGTGTGTGTGTGTGTGTGTGTGTGCGCGTGTGCGTGCGAACTTGCAAGGAGGAGGGGCCCAGGGGGTCATGTGATCCTCTGCCTCCTGTAGGGAGAACACATGCTCCAATCATATAAAGTACACAGGTCATTGTGGGCTGTGGTCATGTCTGCACCTCCATACATGGGGTGGGGAAGGGGCAAGGATGTGGTTTGTTTTGAGGGGCTTTTGTGATCAGAAACAAAGCAAATTGTTTTTTCCTCTCCTCTGCTGGGAGATGGTTTCCATGTTGTCATACTTGTAGCTGCCTCCTGTATGGAGGGTTCAAAGGTGGTATGTCTTGATGAAGCCAAGGTCCTGGTAGCCATGGAGATGCACACCTGTTGAGAGGTGTGAGGCTGGTGGGGATGGAGTACATGTAGGTGTAAAGTGACCTGGGGAGTGGTGTTTAGCATTGTCACCTTGGGCTGTTGTCATGGAGATTTTGTTGTGTGAGAGCATTGTTGATGGAATGGAAGGTGCTAATTGAAGTGCCAATTGCTATGAAATGGGAAGTGAGAGAGATGGGAAGATGGGGAGGAGTGGGAGGGGAGGTGGGAAGGAGTGGGAGGGGAGATGGGAAGGAGGGGGAGGGGTGATGGGAAGGAGTGGGAGGGGAGGTTGGAAGGGGAGATGGGAATGAGTGGGAGGGGATATGGGAAGGAGTGGGAGGGGAGATGGGAAGGAGTGGGAGGGGAGATGGGAGGGTCTGGGAGGGGAGAGATGGGAAAGTACATGGTATGCTAAGTACACCTTTGATGTTGCATACCAAATTTCACCTTGTGACAACATGAGGGTCTTGGCATTTTGCATTGCTAGCCTTGGGTCAACACATCAATGGTGGTGTGTGTGTGTGTGTGTGTGTGTGTGTGTGTATCTGATTGTGGTTAACACCCCCACATTGTGGTAAGGCTTGTGGTCATTTTGCAAGGTTATGTTTGTACTGTTGCCCATGTGCATCCTTATTGTACATGCACACATGTGTCTGCACATGCACACATGTCCACTTGCACATGTACACTGTGGCCCCCTGCACACCTGGGTAAACACACACACACTCACACTAGGCTTCTCCCACAGCACAGTTTGGCCTCCATCTTTAAGGGGATGGTTCTCCTTCACCTCCTCACCGGGCACCTCCTCCTACTGCTTGTGGTGGATCAGGTGACCTCCCAGTCAGCCCCGCCCCCCAACACCACCTCCTGCTACTCCAACAGCTGTGGGGATGACCCCACCATCCCCTGGTGTGTCCAGACCTGCCCCTCCAACCTCACCAAGTGCCTGGCCCTCTACTCCACGGACCTCCTCACGGGGGTGGCCACGCCCATTTCCTTCCGCTGTGCGTACAGCCCTGCTGGTGGGTGTATGTCCTGGTCATGTGACCCAGCCAGCATCAGTGAGGTGGGCGTGAGCAGCTGCTGCTGTACTGGGAAGCTGTGCAACTATGTCTCCATGGTGATGACCACACCCCTTCCTGGTGAGGGTATGTGGTGAGGGTGTGTTTTATGTATGGTGTGAGGGTGTGTTCTATGTCTGCATTTGTATAAGTATGTGTGCATTTGCAAGCTCTATAATAGTGGTATGCACTTCTGACATGTTGCCCCTCCTCCCCCTTGCCGCAGACACTCCCATGTGTGAGACCTTCACCTGCACTGATGCAAATCACTGTAGTCATGGTTACACCGCCTGCCCTGGTACCCAGTCCCACAACGGGACCTGCCAGGCAGTTTATCAGAAGAACACCAAAGAAAAGTACACCCTCACCTCTAAGCAGTGTGCCGATCCCTCCTCCTCCCCATCCCTGTGTGCCGAGGGACAGTGTGTGGTTAATACGGGGAGTGGGAATGACACTGTGAGCTGCTGTTGCCATGGAGACAAGTGCAACGTCAACGTGACCTTCACACAGCCAGCCCAAGTGCTGGCTTATGGTAAGTCATGGTTGTCATGGTGACCATTGGTAACAGCTGTTTAGAAAAATGATGTAATTGTACTCAAAGAGGTACTAACAGCAGGTACACATGTTTGTTCTTTATAATCATTATGTCTAAGAGCATCATGCCATCACCATGGTGCCCTTCTTCATAGTTCAGCTCCACAGTGTGTACATGTAAGTACCGACAGCATAACATATTTACCCCCTGGAACGTTATGTGCATTTGTATTCAACATGTGAAGATATGCATGTAAATGGTATTACATAATGCACTCTATCATCGGAACATACAAGATATAAAAAGACATTCTCTCTGAGAAAGTTGGTGGTAAATAGGATTTGAAGGCAATGGTGGTGTAAAAAGGAAGGGAACAAGGGAGTGGAGATATGATAATGATAATATTCCTATATTTCACACTTTTGTAGAACGAAATTACATTTAATATATATATATATTTATATTTATATTTATTTTTTATTTTTTATTTTATAATTATATGGGACAGTTCACGCGAAAATGATAACTCGCTTTTATATTTATAATGTTATAAAATTTCCTTATGTTTGAATCGTTATAACTTCCCAACGGTTTAGGCTATCTACTTCGTATTTACAACACTTCATACCACACCATTTCTCTATGGTAAAATACATTTTGGTGTCTTGCACGTGCTCCGTACCAGTACTGCAACGTTTTATACCCCACCGGGTTCAAACCTGCCATAACTTTCTGTAGGAGTTATCAAATCGCTTCAAATTCGGTTTGTAGGTACAGAGGTCCTGTACCTATCGATTTGTACTGTTCGTTAATTTTTATGCCATCCGTTACGGAGATACAGTTGAACAAACTACGTGCACTTTTTCCCGCTTGATACGCGCCAATGTTATCATCCCCGCCTCCCATACATTGAGCGGGACGCGGTTTGCCAAAATCATTGGCGCGAATCGAGCGGGAAAAGTGGACGTACTTTGTTCAAATGTATCTCCGTAACGGATTGTATAAAAATTAACGAACAGAACAAATCGATAGGTATAGGACCGCTCTACCTACAAACCGAATTTGAAGCGATTTGATTACTCCTACAGAAAGTTATGGCAGGTTTGAACCCGGTGGGGTATAAAACGTTGCAGTACTGGTACGGAGCACGTGCGAGACACCAAAATGTATTTTACCATTGAGAAATAGTGTTGTATCAAGTACTGTAAATACGAAGTAGATAGCCTAAACCGTTGGGAAGTTATAGCGATTCAAACATAAGGAAATTTTATAACATTATAAACATAAAAGCGAGTTATCATTTTCGCGTGAACTGTCCCATATATGTTATGTGTACAAAGTTAAATGAATATTTTGCTAAATATAATAATATATTACTAGGAACATTATCATTATCATATCTCCACTCCATTGTTCCATTTCTTTTTGCACCACCATTGCCTTCAAATCCGATTTACCACAGACTTTCTCAGAGAGAATGTCTTTTTATATCTTGTTTCATTTAGTGTCCCCCATACATACAATGGGTTTGTGCATTGTTATTGTTGCCTAGCAACCTAATGTTTATAGTTCTGTCTTTGTAGCTCTTGCGCGCCAAACTTCAGCGGCGGCGGAAGGGGGGGGGGGGGGGGGGGGGGGGGCTGCGGGATCTTAAAGCCCCCCCCCCCTCCCCCCCATTTGTTATATACCTTCTGCCGCTGCTGAGCTGCTTTATGCACTACCTTGCTCACAACTTAGATTCGTTGTCTTTTAACATTCCTCCTGGCAGTCGTGTCGCTCTCTTATTTCAGAAGGCATAAACAACTTCGATAGCCAAACACTTATTCTAATTATACGTGAAATATGAATATTATCTTTTTTGTTCTTAAATTCTATGCCAGGTGTACTGTAAAACCGTTCCTATTCCGAGTTTCAACCTGGAAAAAAGGAGGGAATAAGTCTGGGAACTACAGCACTACGAGCTTTTTAGGGTCTGGCGACTTGAACAAACGTCTTTCCCTTCTGGGTAAGGTTCGATAGCAGCAAAGAGCTGAACTATTCGTTTCTCGTTACGCAAGTTACACGCGGGTCACGTTTTTAAATTCATGATACGGTTGGTCTTGATGCTGCGTCATGAAGTCATACAAAACACGACCCATGAAAACAGCAGGCTTTAATCCTGGCCGTTGCTAAAGTATAGTGACTTCCGTTGATGTTCTTGAGTCCAAAGGAATCTGTTCTCCGCGCGTAACGAGAAACGGCTCTTTGTTGCTATCCGACTGGAAGACAAAGTCGATCATTTGTTCTTTATTAGTCTCCATACGTACCATTGGAACATAAAAGCTTACGTTCCCAGCAATCACATGTTACGTAATAATTACGTCATATTGAACTTGCAAAATCGATACCCACAGAGCACTCCCGAGTTGGGTCTGCTCGTGACAGAACCGAGCTATTAGAAGGCAGTGCATGAAACATTTTGAAAAGCATGAAGCACGTGTTCTGGTCTAGAACAGCTGCAAAGGTGACAAAACAGTAAACATTGTGTTGCTAGAGGAGATACAATAAACAATATTCCTACATAAATTTAGAATATATCTCCAATCCCTTGTCCCCTTCCTTTTTACACCACCGTTGCCTTCAAATCCTCAATACCACCAACTTTCTCAGAGAGAATGTTTTTATATATATCTTGTGCATGCACATGTACAATGTACAAAAGCCACTCCAGACACAACCAACACCCTCTAGGATGCGTAGCTCAATAAAGTCCCTTGACTAAGATGGCCATATAAGGAGTGTAGGCCCTTGACTAAGATGGCCATGTAAGGAGTGTAGGCCCTTGACTAAGATGGCCATATAAGGAGTGTAGGCCCTTGACTAAGATGGCCATATAAGGAGCGTAGGCCCTTGACTAAGATGGCCATATAAGGAGTGTAGGCCCTTGACTAAGATGGCCATATAAGGAGTGTACCATACAGGCCCATGACTAAGGTTAAGCCTTGCCTCTATAATACACCCTCTAGACCTATGTCCCCTCCACTACAGGACCACACCCAAACACACTTCACCTAAGGCAGCGTATCGATGTCTGGTACCCAGACCATAAATACGCGTACTTAACCTTTTGCAAACCAGGAAAGTTTTGATCACATCCTTAGCATGGATGAGCAGTAGAAGCATCGTGTATCGTACACCTGTACCAAGCACATAATTCCTCTTATCTGTCGTCGTTTTCATCTCTGCCTTTTTATGGTAAGGCCATTAAATATGGTGATGTAACTGGACGTTCCCACTGGACAGCTGCCACTTGTATATTGTCAAGCCTTCGGGAGCTTCTCTCGTCAAATACGAAATCTAAGCCCCTAGTGAGGTAATAGGTATGACCACTTTACAAGACAGTGATTTAACAGACAGGGATTTGCATAATGTCATAATGATGTATTGTCAACGTCACGTAATGTTTTCTTGTATAGGATGCCTTATAACCTCTCAGGGTTTTTGTGTGCACTAATTTGATGTCACTGGAGCAGCTACTGCTACATGTACATGTACCATGCAAGGAGTAATTTACTTTTTAAAAATTGCATAGCAATTTTGCTCCGCAAAATCGAAATTGATTAGCAACTTGGTTCAGTTGCATCGCAATTCATTCCCGCCGAGATGTGTGATGATTCTTCATTTGAACACCAAAGCAGAGCTATATATCCCACCGACACGCCCGCGTGCATTTGGATCGCTTTCAGGCGAACGAGTCAATTCAAACGACTACTTCCCCGGTTTCCCAGTTTCCCCCCCCCCCTCCCCCGTATATACAAAACGAGGTCACCATCACATTTAAAAGTTTTAATATTTGTAGATTTTGTCCACCCATATTGGCACTGTCGCGTACGCGTTCAGATGCCAGAAGTTCTGGCATATTCATGTGCAGTACGTACATGTACCACGTAAGTTTGCGCGTAAACGTACATTTTAATTAGTAATGATTAGGTAACTTGAAAATTCTATTCATATAAAATTCGACACACCCCTTCCCGAAGCCGGCTGTGTATGCTGCGCAAAAGTACGCGTACGCAATCGTTAATCGTCACATTAATTGTCGCAATCGCGATGTCACGTGCGTGTGGCTGATGCGACGTGGCGCCAGCTTTCTGATTGGAATTCTTTTGTACCATAAATGCACTCTCTTCGCGTAGCGTTTACACTGAGCAACGTGCCTGCAAACGCGGATTAGATTGCATCGCAGTTTTTAGCGACAATGTTTTGAAGTTGTTTCGCATCTTATAAAAACTGCTTCGCAAAATGCGATGCGAATCCGGTTAAATTATTCCCTGCCATGATTGTTGGGGCTGATTTGTGCTATAGCAGAACCTACATGTACAATGTAGGTTCTGTATAGGATTTGAAGTGTCATGTGTACATGTCTGCAAGAACAGTGAAACAGCCAATTACAATGTATCAATTATGTGCCATGTAGTACATGTGTATATCATTCCATGTTTACCCTTTCCCTTCTCTCTCCCTCCTCTTTCCCTTCTCTTTCCCTCCTCTTTCCCTTCTCTTTCCCTTCTCTTTCCCTCCTCTTTCCCTCCTCATTCCCTCCTCTCTCCCTCCTCTTTCCCTTCTCTTTCCCTCCTCTTTCCCTCCTCTTTCCCTCCTCATGCCCTCCTCTTTCCCTCCTGTTTCCCTCCTCTTTCCCTCCTCATTCCCTCCTCTTTCCCTCCTCTTTCCCTTCTCTCTCCCTCCTCTTTCCCTCCTCATTCCCTCCTCTTTCCCTTCTCTCTCCCTCCTCTTTCCCTCCTCTTTCCCTTCTCTCTCCCTCCTCTTTCTCTCCTCATTCCCTCCTCTTTCCCTTCTCTCTCCCTCCTCTTTCCCTTCTCTTTCCCTTCTCTTTCCCTCCTCTTTCCCTCCTCTTTCCCTTCTCTTTCCCTTCTCTCTCCCTTCTCTCTCCCTCCTCTTTCCCTCCTCTTTCCCTCCTCATGCCCTCCTCTTTCCCTTCTCTCTCCCTCCTCTTTCCCTTCTCTTTCCCTTCTCTTTCCCTCCTCTTTCCCTCCTCTTTCCCTCCTCTTTCCCTTCTCTTTCGATCCCTCCTCTTTCCCTTCTCTTTCCCTCCTCTTTCCCTCTTCTTTCCCTCCTCTTTCCCTCCTCTTTCCCTCCTCTTTCCCTTCTCTCTCCCTCCTCTTTCCCTTCTCTTTCCCTTCTCTTTCCCTCCTCTTTCCCTCCTCATTCCCTCCTCTCTCCCTCCTCTTTCCCTTCTCTTTCCCTCCTCTTTCCCTCCTCTTTCCCTCCTGTTTCCCTCCTCTTTCCCTCCTCATTCCCTCCTCTTTCCCTTCTCTCTCCCTCCTCTTTCCCTCCTCTTTCCCTTCTCTCTCCCTCCTCTTTCCCTCCTCTTTCCCTTCTCTCTCCCTCCTCTTTCCCTCCTCATTCCCTCCTCTTTCCCTTCTCTCTCCCTCCTCTTTCCCTTCTCTTTCCCTTCTCTTTCCCTCCTCTTTCCCTCCTCTTTCCCTCCTCTTTCCCTCCTCTTTCCCTCTTCTTTCCCTCCTCTTTCCCTCCTCTTTCCCTCCTCTTTCCCTTCTCTCTCCCTCCTCTCTCCCTTCTCTTTCCCTCCTCTTTCCCTCCTCTTTCCCTCCTCTTTCCCTCCTCTTTCCCTTCTCTCTCCCTCCTCTCTCCCTTCTCTTTCCCTCCTCTTTCCCTCCTCTTTCCCTTCTCTTTCCCTCCTCTTTCCCTCCTCTTTCCCTCCTCTTTCCCTCCTCTTTCCCTCCTCTTTCCCTCCTCTTTCCCTCCTCTTTCCCTCCTCTTTCCCTCCTCTCCAGTCTCACTTCAGTCTTACTGTGACTCTGTTGGTACCATGTACATTCTCAATGGCAACCCTGGGTGTGTGTGCCCCCCGGGCTATGTGCCGGGGGCTGATAAGTGGACCTGTCTTGGTATGGAAGGGGAAGGAGGGGGCACGTGATGTGTCATGTGATGATGGGAGGGGCTACATTACAGTCACATGATCTGTCTTACCTCCAGATATCAACGAGTGTTCTCTAAACAATGGTGGCTGCTCTGATGGGTGTGTGAACACACTAGGTAGCTTCATGTGCACATGTCGGAATGACCTGGGGTACTTCCTGGCCCCAGATGGCCACACCTGCATAGGTCAGTGGGTGTGGGTGTGAGGGTGTGTGCATGTGAGGGTGTGGTCATGTGAGGGTGTGTGCATGTGAGGTGTGTGCTTGTGAGGGTGTGCTTGTGAGGGTGTGCTTGTGAGGGTGTGCTTGTGAGGATGTGCTTGTGAGGATGTGTGCTTGTGAGGGTATGTGCATGTGAGGATGTGTGCATGTGTGTGTGTGATGATGATGTCATCCCTCATGTACACACACAGCCAGCCTCAAGTGCTCCAAGTACAACTGCCAGACCACGCCCACATCCCCATGTGACTTCACCCAGGTGCAGTACTGCCTCTCCCTGGTGGCCCCTGAGGGTACCTACACAGAGGACTCCCTGAAGACCCAGCATTGCACCTCTGTCTTCTTCTTGGGGGCCAATGGAACCCTCGTACCCTCCACGGGGGGCTGCTTCATAAATGCCCCTGGCCCTGGGCCTGTGTGTGTGCTGCAGTCTACACGCCGCTATGAGCAGTACTATGTTTGCCTGTGTACTGGGGACCTGTGCAACAGTCCCGAGTCCATCACTGTGCCTGTGGTGGGGGCAAATATGACAGTGCCCTCTGTGTCACCATCATGTATGTGTGTGTGTGTGTGTGTGTGTGGGTGTGTGTGTGTGTGCAAATGTAAGTGTACATGTACATGTGTAAGTGTTGTCTACATGTCATTCATGTGTAAGTGTGTGTGCAGGTGTGTGTGCATATTGGTTGTGTGTACATGTACATCTGTGGGTGCAAAGGTTGTACACTTACATGTATGTACAACATAAATTTAATCATACACGTGTGTTATGTGCACATGTGTACATGCACCTGTTGTCGTTTTCGAGATAATCCCTAATGTACTTTCCTACTGGTACATGTACCTTCCCTGGCCCCTCCCACCTCACAGCTTCCATTCAGCAGCAGCTGGTCCATACCTCAGGCCCATCCCCTCCTCCCCAGTACACGTATGCTTCCCAGGCTAACAACTTGTACAGGAATGTTGCCATAGGCACCACCCTGGGTGCAGGAATGCTCATCATCTGGACCGCGTTGGTCGTCGTGGCAACATACAAGTGCTGCCAGAGGGGCAGGGCGGCCGACCTCCGCAAGGGGCTCCTCCCCTCCTCGTCCCCAGTCCCATCTGAGGTGGACCCGCCCTGGGGCCCCGCCCAGCACACATCGGAGAAGTGGCTTGAGTCCAAGAGTGAGCAGGACTCTCTGGTGGGCGAGGTGCCCCACCGTCTGGAGGTGATAGGGTGTGGCCAGTTTGCCAAAGTGTTCAAAGCTAGGGTCAAGAACTACACTGTGGCTGTGAAGGTGTTTGATGGGGGGAAGCGTGGGCGTGAGTACTGGACCAGGGAGACGGAGATATACAAGACCGTCATGTTGAAGCACGAGAACATAGTGACATTTATGTAAGTGGTGGTGAGGGTGTGTGTGGTGAGGGTGTGTAGGTGCCATGATGAGAGATAAGTGTAGTGATGATGGTGTCTGGCACCTAGTGATGTGTGTGGTGAGGGTGTGTGATGAGGGTGTGTGGTGAGGGTGTGTGGTGAGGGTGTGTGGTGAGGGTGTGTGGTTTGGTGATGAGAGATGAGTGTGTATGATGAGGGTGTGTGGTGAAGGTGTGTATGATGTGTGGTGGTGAGGGTATGTATTATGTTGTGATGAGGGTGTGTGTGGGGATTAGAGATAAGTGTGTATGATGAGGTGTGTGGTAATGATGTATTGATGAAGGTGTGTGGTGATGAGGGTGTGCACTTTGCAGAAGCTCAGGGTGCAGTGACTCAGAGCTCTGGTTCGTGATGGAGTACTACCCAAATGGCTCCCTCTACGACTTCCTCAAGACACACATCCTGGACCTCCCCTCCCTCTGTGACCTAGCCATCTCAGCCTCCTGTGGCCTCGCCCATCTGCACAGCGAGATAGTCATCAATGGGGTGACGGTGAAGCCATCCATAGCCCACCGTGACCTCAAGAGCAAGAACGTGTTAGTGAAGCATGACGGGACCTGCAGCATAGGGGACTTTGGTCTGGCCATGACCTTCCGCTCGGGGGAGATGATTGGCGATCGAAACGGTGACAACCAGGGGCAGGTATGGTGGTGGGAGGGTTAATGTGATGGGGAGGTGGGAGGGTTAATGTGATGGGGAGGTGGGAGGGTTAATGCGATGGGGAGGTGGGTGGGTTAATGTGATGGTGAGGTGGGAGGGTTAATGTGATGGGGAGGTGGGAGGGTTAATGTGATGGGAAGGTGGGAGGGTTAATGTGATGGGGAGGTGGGAGGGTTAATGTGTTGTGCAGGTGAACATTGGAAGAGATGGGAGGTCTTGAAAATATGATATGGGAAAATACTAGGCCCTGCTATAATGATGTAACATTATTGCATAAATCACCACAACTAAAGTTTATAATAATGCAGAAGTCAAATATCTCGTGTCTAAAATGATTACCACATGTGTGCAAAGTACATGGGCCAGTCGCATTGTGTTTTTGAACATAAATACATGTACATGTGTACATTACTACATTATTAACGCACAACAACATAATAAGATATGACCAATGAAGGTCCAGCTCTTACATTAGTATTTGAATAGAAATACGTTAAGTCATCCAGATAGAAATATTAGCAACCAAATTGCCACACGTCTGCTAAATCTTCTGTCTAAGATTTGCTTTTCCTTTCTTGATATGGAAGGCTGACAGCTGTGTACTTCGCTCAAAAAACTGATGATTTGTAGTGCAATGTGATTTTCAGTCCCTGTACATGGTCTGTGTGAAGATGGCCGCCCACCGCCCACCTTGTTTGTCTACATTTGAACTTTAGGCCTAATTATTATTATTTTTAAAATAAACATTTTTTTCTTTACATGTATAGGGGGTTAGGGTTAGGTCAATAAAAATAAAAACTTTTTATTAAAAAGTAATTTAATTTCTATTTTATTAATTTCAACTTGCCTACCAAAAACATATATATCTTTTGACTCTTTGTGCGCTGTTTTTCGGCGTAATATTAGAAACCTGATTATACATGTACATGTAGAAGAGCCATTGTAGACTTGGATCAGCCGTACTGACATTGTATGCCTTATAAGGGCAGCATTGGATCGTGCATGGTGCAATCTTCTTTTCCCGTCACTCCACCAACTTCAATAGTGGCTTGGGCCCTCCTCATGTTACACCTTGCAAATCTGAGGTGTGCACTAAAAAGAAAAAGTACATCGTACCTAGAAAACATTGTACCTAATGGAGTGGGTTAAATTACTAAAATACAAAATGAGGTAACACATGTAGTTTCATTGTTGTTGTTGTTGTTGTTGTTGTTGTCATGTGCACTGTTGGCAGGTGGGCACCAGTCGCTATATGGCCCCTGAGATCCTGGAGGGGTGTGTCAACTTTGGTATGGAGGACTGTCTTAAGATCGACATATATGCCTTTGCCCTGGTACTGTGGGAGATGGCCAGCAGGACCGATACCCATGGCGATGGCTCATGTAAGTGCAGTCTGGGGCCAAGTGTTGGTTTACATAACATTTTGATACCCAATAACCCCTGTGCAGTGTAAGGTCACGTATTAACCCCTGTGCAGTGTAAGGTCACGTATCAACCCCTGTGCAGTGTAAGGTCAACCCCTGTGCAGTGTAAGGTCACGAATTAACCCCTGTGCAGTGTAAGGTCAAGTATTAACCCCTGTGTGCAGTGTACACTTTTGCCATATGTCTTGCTAGGGTTTATTGGTACTCCAAATGCCTTGTGTTAGTATTAACCAAATGAATGTGTTTGTGAGGGAAAGTTGTAGCATAGGTAATGGAGTTACTGGATTCACAACGCCCGTGAAAAATTGGTTCGATGCTTGACACAGTCACGTAATATAAATTTATGGCTGAAGCTGATATCATTTGAAGATCCCCTGGAAACCTTTGATGGAGGTGAATAAAGCTCGATGGTTTCAAAACACTGTTTAGACGTTTTTTTTTGGCCTCCACTCGCTTTTTCTTGATGAACAAGACTGTTGAGAGCCTTTCGTTTTTCTTGACATGTTGACAAGACGAAACATCTTTCCAGCCATCTAACCACTTCACGCAGGACACACAAAGCTTATAGCCAAACATGAAATTAGGAGAGTTAATTCTACACATTGTTCCTGTCAGAAGCTAAAACCCCCACAAAACTGCCTGCGACCTACGGTCCACTACTACATGTACGGGCCAAGCGTTTCTATATTAAGCTTCAAAACAGGCCTACGACACACGTAGCACAAGACAGCACCACAAGCAACTTTTGTTTTGCTTCTTACCAACGGCGTATTGCTACTAAAACCCCCAAACCACTCTTATACGCCATAACTTACATGTGGTTAAGAATTGGACACAAAGAACTAGATAAGAAGTCAAGTGAATAGGACTTTCGAAGATCAAAACTAACAGGCACCAACGGAAACCTCCAGAAAGACTAGAATCAAGAAAAGGGCGTAACCGTGTCAAGCATATAGCGTGACGTCAGTATGCAATACGCGTAGCGTTGCCAATCCAGAATGAATTCCATTATCTATGGTTATACTGTAGCTTGTCAAATCATTGATCCTTTTGGTGACCATGGATACACTGGTGTGTGTATCTTGTACCATACAAGCACTGCACTTGTTCCCCTGTTATTATGACTGGCCATTTACGTACATCCGTGGGGGCGTGTACCTTGTGCTCAATGAAGTCTGAAAACGTGCACTTTGGGAGTGCATACATGGTTACCATGGCAGCAGTATGTCATTGACCATACTTGTGTGTGTTCCCAGAACTGCATGGTTGTGAGTGCCATTTTTAACCTCTGTCTGATCAAACTGGATAAGTATTGTGATATGCACTGAGTAGGGGGGGGGGGGGGGGGGGGGGGGGAGAGAGTTAAACCTTGACCCCACAGCCAGCCTGCTGAGGTTTAAACCTTGACCCCGCAGCCAGCCTGCTGAGGTTTAAACCTTGACCCCACATGCCTGCCAAGATGCGACACCTCCTGTGTGAATACATGATCGTTGTGCCCCCCCCCCCCCCCCCCCCCCACCTCTGTGCCTGATAACCAATGTTACCATCTTGGAGACTGGTGTGTAAAAGTCAGATTGGTTCATTGATTTCTGGTGATGACACCTCTGGCCAATCACATCACACATCACATCACATGTAGGTGTTCTTGTCATTCATGCAGTGTAACACTTCCATCTCTGTCTACTAATAGCCCCACACACACACCACTTAGCTTATATACATGTACTTGTACGTTGGCATAAATATTGTAGCAGTGTAGCCACAGGGGAGGTGTGGGTCTGGAATGTGGACAGGGTCTGTTTTGCCTGGAATGTCGGGGCCTCCCTGGGCCTCCCTGGTCCTCCCTGGGCCTCCCTGTGCCTCCCTGGTCCTCCCTGGGCCTCCCTGGTCCTCCCTGGTCCTCCCTGGGCCTCTCTGGGCCTCCCTGGTCCTCCCTGGTCCTCCCCCTGGTCCTCCCTGGGCCTCCCTGGGCCTCCCACTTGGTAATTAAAAGCATACACATCTACATGTCATGCACAACACAATATCAATAAATTGTACCTTATTCCCAACAAGATATGCTTTACACATACATGTATTTGTGGAGCAATGTAATATGCAATGTATGTATACAATGTATGTACACCTTCAGTACATGTTGTATGCATAAAGAAGGATACATGTATATCAAAATTGACAAAAGTGCCCCTCCCCCTCCATGGTTTAGAGTACTACACTATGTGCAGTCCAATACTGCAGGATCAGAGAAATTAATAACTTTAAGATGCTAACTTCAAGGCCCCCCTCACCCCCTCCCCCTCCCCCTCCCCATACACATCTGTGTGTGCATGTATTAAGGCAAGACTTGGCTAGCTGGGGGTGTGTCCACATGCAGTAGACCTACCTCATCAGGTGGGAAATTGCACCAATGGTAGGCAGGATAGTGTGGTTAGATGTGTGTGTACGTGCATGTGTGTAGTGTGTGTGTACGTGCATGTGTGTAGTGTGTGTGTACGTGCATGTATGTGGTGTGTGTGTGTACGTGCATGTGTGTGATGAGTGTGTACGTGCATGTGTGTAGTGTGTGTACGTGCATGTGTAGTGTGTTTGTACGTGCATGTGTGTGGTGTGTGTGTGTATGTGCATGTGTGTGGTGAGTGTGTACGTGCATGTGTGTAGTGTGTGTACGTGCATGTGTAGTGTGTTTGTACGTGCATGTGTGTGGTGTGTGTGTGTGTACGTGCATGTGTGTAGTGTGTGTGTACGTGCATGTGTGTGGTGTGTGTACGTACATGTGTGTAGTGTGTGTGTACGTGCATGTATGTGGTGTGTGTGTGTACGTGCATGTGTGTAGTGTGTGTGTACGTGCATGTGTGTGGTGTGTGTACGTACATGTGTGTAGTGTGTGTGTGTACGTGCATGTATGTGGTGTGTGTGTGTACGTGCATGTGTGTAGTGTGTGTGTACGTGCATGTGTGTGGTGTGTGTGTACATGCATGTGTGTAGTGTGTGTGTACGTGCATGTGTGTGGTGTGTGTGTATGTGCATGTGTGTAGTGTGTGTGTGTACATGCATGTATGTGGTGTGTGTACGTGCATGTGTGTAGTGTGTGTACGTGCATGTGTGTACGTGCATGTGTGTGGTGTGTGTGTACATGTATGTGGGCTGGCCCATAGCACTTCTGATGCCCCCCATACATAACACATCTGAAGGGCCATCAGCATGTGTGGGTACAGTGGGCTGGTTTTGTTGTTACCACAAGGAAGGGATTAAAGGGAGGTGGGAGGGGTGGTAGGTTGGGGGAAGGGGGGGGGGAGGGAGGAGGCTGGTTTGAAGTATGCAGTGTGGTATGCTTTGGGTCATAATTCACACCTGTACCTAAGGGCTTCTGGGCCTTTGTGTGCTCAAGGTGATTTGAAGCCTTAGGTCCACCATCAATGGTTGTCATGTATGGTGTTCAATTAGTGTGTGTGTGTGTGTATGTGTGTGCACATGCATGTGTGTGCATATGAAAGTGTACAATGTATGTGTGTGTGTGTACATGTATGTGTGCGTATGTGTGTATGCATGTGGGTGTAAGTGTGTGTATGTGTGTACAATGTACATGTACGTGTACATGAACGTGTGTGCCTATGTGTGTGTATTTGTCTACATGTACATGTTTGTATATTGAGGTCACCTCTACATGTACCTATGGCAGCATACCTCTCTGCATACCAGCGAGAGTGCTGGTGACATTATTCACGGCTTAGGGTCTAAATGGCCATGAATTTGAGGGCAACAAAGCCTTGGACCTTTTCACACTTGCACCTCATATGATTATTGGTGAGGTGGTGAAGAGAAGCAGGTGTGTGTGTGTGTGTGTGTACATCTCCACATGGACACCTGTGTGTACACATACATGTACACAAGTACATGTACATGTACACATGTACATGTACATGTACATGTACATGTACACATGTACATGTACATGTACACATCTACATGTACATGTACTTGTGTACATCATATATATTTACATGTGTACATTTACATGTGTACATGATGTGCATGTGTATATTTACGTGTGTACATATTTACGTGTGTACATGCATACACATGTACATGTGTACGCACACAACTGTCTCAGTTGTAAATCCTTGCAAGTAAAGGAAGTGGGGAGGGGGAGGGGGATATGACGATTGGAGGCATTTGGGAGTAATACAGGCTGTAAACATAATGTAATTATGTGCAGTGTTTAATTGCAGTACTCTTCAAAATATTTAGGAAAGTAGTGGGTAGTATGGCACAAGTATGCCCTGAAATTTCATCTTTTTTATTTAGTGGCTTTTACATATACAGAACTCTGTACCACACACACACACACACACACACACACACACACACACACACACACACACATACACATACATGTCCCTGTTCATACCCGCTATCATAAAAAACATGGTCGCCTATCAAAACAAAATGCAAACATAAACAATAAACACAGCTTCCTCTGACAACAAACATTACACCAAATGAGATAATCATGAGAGGCAACACATACACACCTCTGTTCCCACCCAGTGGGGGCAATGTTTACGTCCCTCTTCGTGAATAACGGCCCTCCAACGAGGTGTGTGTGGCTGCCATGAGTACATTCAGCGGGAGGGGCCCGGGCTGGGGAGGTATAAGGTTACCTGTTGCCCCATTGCTGGCATACCTGAGGACCGGCACAATTTGCTCTTGACAATTGCCTCGAATGTTACCTACCCCCCATACCACATGAATTCACACACACATATACATAACATCGCATGTATTCTGTGTCCCGTATGGGATAATTGCATGTATGTGCAAATCTGCACACTTGCATGCATGTATAGGTGTACATTTGCGTGTATATACATGTACATGTATAAATAAATAAAACACATACATTTATGTGCACATGCACATGTAAATGTAGATGTATGCATACATGTATCATCGTGTGTGCATGTGTGTGTAAAATGTATGCTACAAAAGTGTATGCATGTACATGTACATGTTGTATGCATGCACTTGCTGCTACTTCATTGGAGGACACATGTACGTGTGTGTGGAGAAATACAGTACTACTGATGCTTACCTCAAGCTGTTCATCACCATGGTGACCTGTTTTGCCTTGAACTCTGTACTCTCCTGACAGTCCCCATGTCACACACACACGCACAGACACACACACACACACACACACACACACACACACACACACACACACAAGTGTGGCTGTCGTGACAGCAGTACATGTAGGTCTAATTGTTGTTGTTGGAATATGTGCTTTGGACTGGGGGTAGAGTGGACTGGGGAAGAGGTGGGTGTGGTCTGGGGGGATGCCCCCTAAGCCATAGTCTGCTGGAGCCCTGTTGTGTGTTGGTGGTGGGAGGCAATGGGGCATCCAGTCCCCTTCTTGTTGGCATGGGTGGGGCCAGCCAAGCATGGCTGAAGTGTTGTGTGGACGTTCTGGAGGGGCAGTAGTGTGTGTGAGGTAGCCACACCTCCTCTATTGGTGGGTAATGAACCTAGCCCGTCCATTGATATCGATCTGCTATACTGTATGTGTGTATGTGTATGCATGTGTGTGTTTGTATGTATGTATGTATGTATGTATGTATGTATGTATGTATGTATGTATGTATGCATGTATGCATGTATGTAATGCATGTACATGTATATTTGCACACACTATCAGTGTTATGAAGGTACAGTGTACATATTCCCGTATGTTTTGTACATTTTCATATTGGAAACATCACCGTGGTCCACTGTATGGTCCACTGTATGGTCCACTGTATGGTCCACTGTATGGTCCACTGTATGGTCCACTGTATGGTCCACTGTATGGTCCACTGTATGGTCCACTGTATGGTCCACTGGTGATTAATGTAACACATGCCTGTACACCTTGTGTGAGATACCCATGTATTAGTTGGCCTATGAGTTCAAGGAGATGGCTTCCATCGCTGTGTGTGTGTGTAGCACCACATAGGAATAGAGAAGGGGAAAAAAGAGGAGGGGGGAGGGGAGAGGGCACTTAGATGTGTTCCTGGGGATTCAGAGGTGGTCCCTCCTTTGTCTGAGGTCACAACCCTTGTTAGTGTGTGGTGTATGGCAGCATACATGTAGTGTGGTGTATGGCAGCATACATGTAGTGTGTGGTATGGCAGCATACATGTAGTGTGTAGTATGGCAGCATACATGTAGTGTGCTTGTAGCTACCACACACAACCACATACACACCACTACTCTCTGGTACAGCAAAAGGAATTTAGGCAGAGATGGAGGGTGCATTCATGCATGCCTTATTGCCTGCTCCTGAGGAATGCCTACACACATGTACATGTACCAGTGCAATAATGTGTGTACATGCATTGTGCAGCAGTGTGTGTGATTGGTTTGTGTACATGTGTACATGTGTGTGTGTGTGTGTGTGTGTGTGTGTGTGTGTGTGTGTGTGTGTGTGTGTGTGTGTGTGTGTGTGCATGAGTGCTTTTCATGTACATGTAATGTTGCATACATGGTTATGCTTGTAGGGCAACCAAGCATGTTATCACATCAGGTACATGCTTCACATGGGTGGGGCAGCTGCCCCAGGGGTTATGATGGCCCCAGGGGTATGATGGCCCCAGGGGCATCTTGAATTTGTGTAGGTTTTCATACATGTATGTACAATATACAGGCTACATGTACATGTATGTGTCCATACATGTATATGTGTGTATGTACATGTATGTGCTGGGTACAGCCAGGGGTAGCAGAACATGATGTGTTAGTGCAGGTGGCAGTGTGTGGGGATGCCTCACTCCATTAGTATGCCCATTGTTGTCATGGACACCGTGTCATTAGCCTGTGAGCGGCTTTGCTGTCGGTATAGCTAATTGGAGGGATGATTGAAACGTGTCGTGATGCCACCCCCTTTGTGAGTGCAGCTGTGTCCTGGGGGGTTACCATGGGGACAATGTCTTGTTGCTTTTTAGGATTTGGATTTTTTCTCCCTGTGTGAAGTAAGATGTGTGGGTGTGGCCAGTGCTGAGGGTAGGTAACCAGAGGGGTGGGGAGGATAGGGGCGCACACACCGGTATTACATACCTCTCTCTGTTTACTATGGGAAACCTTTAACATGACATCACTGTGACTTGTGATGATGTCGTACCAGAATGTGTGTCCTGTACATGTATATGTGCATGTGTATATATATATATATGGGTGCATGTGTGTATATGTACATGTACATGTACATGTGTGTGCATTTGTGTACACATGTATGTGCATGCACATGTACATGTACATGTGCATGTATTGTGTGAGGTGTTACTGTGTACATGTATGTACTGAAGCCATCAGCAGGTCTGTGGCTTTCCCATGGCTTTGTGGGATCGCTCCCCTCTGCCACTTTGGTACCTAGCCATGTGTAAAATCGTAATGTGAGGCATGCCACGGGGGTTGGGGGTGGAGGAGGGGGAGGGGGAGGGGTCACTAGTACTCAAGGGCAGCTGTGGCTTTATGAAATAGAAACCTTACATAGGCTGGTTGGTGCAGATGGCGTGCACATGTGGGAGTGTTGAAGGAGTTAATGAATGTTTGGGAAAGGACGTGCGTTTAGACCGAGGTGTCTAGGAGGCTAATTTATGGGCATGCACACATACATGCGTTGTCATTAGCTGGTGTGCCATGTGGGTATGTGGCATGCATGTACATGTGATTGGAACATCTGTGTGTGTGTGTGTGAAAGCGTGTGTGCATGTGTGTGTGTGTGTGCGTGTGTGTTGTGTGTGTGTGTGCGGTACATGTATTTATAATATGTATGTACATGTACATGTACATGTGTATATGTATTAATACACCAAACCATATCCAAAAGTCCACCCTATAATGCAGCTGATATTCTGCATACATCCATCTATAATTCTTTTTTTTTTTCTCTAACATGCCCCCCTCCCCTCCCCCCTCCTCCCCACCCCCTCCTTTCCCCTCTACATTACTAACAGCAAGGTCTATGTACACTGTTTACACATTTCACCACCATACCATCCCCCACCATCATTCATACCCCTAGCACACCTTTATACATTCATGCCTGTGGCAAAACCATACTATATACACAAGCTGACCACAATACAAAGGGGCTGATGGGGACGAGGTGCTGTCACTGTTTTTGCTAAGGCACAGACAAACTAACCTCTTTTGTTTCACAGATTTTTTGGTTTTTATTATTATTTTTTTGGATCCAAGGCGGTCCTGTGCAGGCTCAGATTACATGTATGGCCCCTCCAATATGCCCACTCACCTCTGCCCACAGAATGTTTACTACGAGCGGAGGGGATAATTAGGTCAGGGCAGCCATGCAAGAGTGGGTAGGCTTGGAGGTGGGGGGAGAAGGGAGATGGGGTAATGAGGAAAAAAGGGTACCCCTTCTGGTGTGGGCGTTGGTGGTGGGTATGAGGGAGTGTTAGTTTGTAAGGGCTAGCCGTTTTGTGAGGTTACATGTAAGTAGTTGGTATTATTAAATACATCATAGTGTACATTCCTGTCGTAAGGAAACAGATGAACAGTAAGATATGAGAAAAAAAACTGAATTTTTCTATCCCTCTTTCTTATCATTCTGTCCCTCCCCTCCCTCCCTCCCTCCCCTCTCCCTCCCTCCCTCCCTCCCTCCCTCCATCCCCTCCCTCCCTCCCTTCCTCTCCCTCCCTTCCTCTCCCTCCCTTCTTCTCCCTCCCTTCCTCTCCCTCCCCTCCTCTCCCCTCCCCTCCCTCCCTCCCTCCCTCCCTCCCTCTCCTTCCCTCCCTCCCTCCCTCCCTCCCTCCCTCCCTCCCTTCCTCTCTCCCTCCCTCCCTCCCTTCCTCTCTCCCTCCCTCCCTCCCTCCCTCCCTCCCTCCCTCCCTCCCTCCCTCCCTCCCTCCCTCCCTCCCTCCCTCCCTCCCTCCGTTTCTCCCTTCCTCCCTCCCTCCCTCCCTCCCTCCTCCCTCCCTCCCTCCCTCCCTCCCTCCCTCCCTCCCTCCCTCCCTCCCTCCCTCCCTCCCTCCCTCCGTTCCTCTCCCTCCCTTCCTCCCTCCAACCCTCCCTCCCTCCCTTCCTCTCCCTCCCTTCCTCTCCCTCCCTTCCTCTCCCTCCCTCCCTCTCCCTCCCTCCCTCCCTCCCTCCCTCCCTCCCTCCCTCCCTCCCTCCCTCCCTCTTTCCCTCCCCCTCTTTCCCCCATCTCTCACTTACACCATTTCTCAAACCAATCCATTATTTCTTCACACAAGAATCTCTGCCATCCTCCTAATCACTGCCTCTTACGGTTGGTTGGGGGATGGAGGGAGATAAGTGATAGATGTGTACAATGGACCGTGGCTAAGTGCTGCATGTGTTAGGCCATGTTAGGGGGATGGCACTGAAGCAATGCAGAGGGCTGTAGGGTTGACATCATCTAGTTCTTGATGCATCTGCACTGCACTATACATGTACATGTATGTGTGTGGGTGCTCTTACATTGTGTATGTGTGGGTGCTTGTGTGTGGGTGCTGGTGTGGGCTGAAGTGGGCCACACGTCATGATCACCTACCCATAACCCCACACCTGGTCATGATCACCTACCCATAACCCCACACCTGGTCATGAATACCTACCCATGATCACCTGCCCATAACCCCACACCTGGTCATGATCACCTACCCATAACCCCACACCTGGTCATGATCTCCTACCCATAACCCCACACCTGGTCATGATCACCTACCCATAACCTGATATACCATATTGATAAAGAAATCTGTTCAACTTGAAAGGATATATATATATAGCCAGCTCCTCCCCTTCCTGCCACACCCCTCCAGGAAAGCTTCTTTCCACCATCTCTCTGCCTACTGTACATGGCTCATCTGGTACCCAACCACCCAGCTATGTGGCCAGGTGGTCAGAGGGGGTTAGTGTGTACATGTTGCTAGAGGACACCAGTGGCCTGATCTTGCAGCTCATTGTGTGCCCCTAGCTAAATGGTACTGGCTCCGTACGTGTACGTGGTGCATGGATCACTTGTAGTACACCATTTTGTGGATACCCTGATATGTGCAGTGTGTGTGTGCACACATACTCACAGGTACCAAATACACAAGTATATTCATATACCATGTACTTGTGTTTAATGTGCATGTGTACATGTATGTCGACATGTATGTACATGTATGTATGTATGGATGGATGGATGGATGGATGGATTGAATGTACCTAGGATAGATGGATGTACAGTGTATGTATGTGTACATGTATGTATTCATGTGCAGTGGGTCTTTGTATTGAGTTAAGCATTAGTCTGGATTATTCCCCCTCCTGTCTACTAACGTTCACGTCTCATTGGTCACACTCCATCGTCCCTCCCCCTCCTCCCCCCCACCCCATCCCACCACTCATTCACTCACCCAATGGGAAGCTTGCACACACGAACAAAAAAAATGCATCGGTTATTGGTCAGGCAAAGGTCATATTTGGGGCCCCCACCCACGCTGTCTACTACATCTGCTCCGCTTCATGTAGCTTCAGGTATCCCAGGAGCTGTTGGCCCAATAGTGGGGCCTAGAGCTGTTAGCCCAATAGTGGGGCCTAGAGCTGTTAGCCGAATAGTGGGGCCTAGAGCTGTTAGCCCAATAGTGGGGCCTAGAGCTGTTAGCCCAATAGTGGGGCCTAGAGCTGTTAGCCCAATAGTGGGGCCTAGAGCTGTTAGCCCAATAGTGGGGCCTAGAGCTGTTAGCCCAATAGTGGGGCCTAGAGCTGTTAGCCCAATAGTGGGGCCTACGTTGCTTGCAGCAATCATGTAACATACATGTATCTTGTAGTTTATATTGCCTCTCTCATCCCTCCCTCTCCCTCCCTCTCCCTCCCTCTCCCTCCCTCTCCCTCCCTCTCCCTCTCCCTCCCTCCCTCCCTCCCTCCCTCCCTCCCTCCCTCCCTCCCTCCCTCCCTCCCTCCCTCCCTCCCTCCCTCCCTCCCTCCCTCCCTCCCTCCCTCCCTCCCTCCCTCCCTCCCTCCCTCCTCCCTCCCTCTCTCCCTCCCTCCCTCCCTCCCTCTCCCTCCCTCTCCTTCCTTCCAGTTCCGGTTGAGGACTACCACCCACCATTCTACTCCTATGCTCCAGTCAATCCTACCATTGAGCAGATGAAGGAACTGGTCATAGAACGCAATCTTCGACCACAGATACCCCCTGGAATAAGTGTACGTGTGTGTGTACTGTGTGTGTATGTGTGTGTGTACAATGTACTTACATGTATAATGTATACGTGCATACACATTATGTGTACACACCACGCACACAGAACACTATACACATGTACATGTACTTGGTTGTGTGCAGGACATGTACCTGCTCACTCTGCGTGTGTGTGTGCAATTCATAACCAACCTTCGCTCAGTACAACTAATGTTGTTTAACTAATGATGTATGCTGTCATCAGTGTGCATACCTATCACTCAGTGGTCTCTAGGGAGGGCAACATGGCGTGACCTGCATGCATGCTTGTGTTTGGGCCTCGTTAGCACTTGCTCCATTTTGCACATCAGTTTGTGTGCCTTTGTGTGCGTGTTTTGGGTCTTTAGGTTTGTGTGGTACGCTGTGATGCATCTCAAGTGTGCGTGTGCAAGTGTTCGTGTCGTTGGGGGGGGGGGGGGGGGGGGGGGGCCTAATTGTCCGGGTGTGTGTTAGCTGGTAGGGATGCCTTCAACACACTTCCTCTGCAACGAGTTCAAACATGCCACAACTGTGTGTGTCGCCTGAAGCTTCCACTTCCTATAGTGCATGTCGGGAAGTCAAGAGAGTGGCAACATGGAGTGGAAACACGTGTCCGATGGGCATGCTGTTAGCGTGTAGGCATGCAAAATGGGAACCTTTTAAGTTCTGATGTCAATTTGCTCTGTTGTTTCCTGTTTCTGTACGTGTCCACTCTTGTGCATGTGTGCTTGACAAAGAATGTATGCCCTTGTGCTTGTGATATGAAATTGTCCCTTTTCCTCCTTCCTCCTCCCTCCCCTTCTCCTTCGCTCCTCCCTTCCTCTCCTTCTCCTCCCCTCCTCCCTTCTCCCCTCCTCCCTTCTCCCCTCCTCCCCTCCTCCCCTTCTCCCTCCTCCCCTCCTCCCCTTCTCCCCTCCTCCCCTCCTCCCCTTCTCCCCCCCACACTAGGAGCTCCACGGCTTTGTCCCCATCTTGCAGGACAGTTGGGAGGGTGATGTCATGGCTCGACTCACTGCCTCCAGCATCGAGATGCGGCTCAGGACCTTCAGGAACAACCATGTCTCCCGTCCCTCCTCCTCCCAGTCCAAGGACTCTGGCCTCGCAGAGTCCAGGCAGTCCCCACTGGGCACCGCCCTCAATGGCCACGCCTCCTCCTCCTCCGCCCACCTTGGCCCCCCCCTGCAACCACTGCATACGGCAGGCGGGGGGCTCCAACGAATACCACCTCTGCCACATGTGCGACAGTCCCTCCTCCCTGCACAAGGGGGCGGGGTCCATGGGCACCTTCCAGCAGTGCGACAACAGGCTTGCTAACTCCGGCAGTCTCACGGAGACCACTGTGTAGAGAGAGGGGGGAGGCTACTTCTGGACTGCTGCACGTGATCTATGGCAAATTGCACCACTGCAAATTTGCTTTTTTTTTTTTTTTTTTTGTTTCCAAGCTGCATCACCGTCGTCATTCTCCATAAAAATTTAAAAAACATTATGGACCCCTGAGCCCATTTATGCTTTCATACTACCCTCCACAACCGTCTTTTTAAATACCTTTTTAAAATTCAAACCTCTCTCTCTCTCTCCCTTCCCCGTCATTTGCTTGCAACGCACCGATGTGTAACCATGAGCACGATATTGATTTGTATACCACTGACTGTTGCCATTTATATATCCAGTTATTTCATTATCTTTATATATCGCACGTTTCTATTGAGAGGCGGCGTGTATTGCGCGAGCAGCGAGCTTTATTGGAAGGCTGAACAACGCTCTATCAATTACATGCAGAAAGAAAAAGAAAAACCTATGCGCAGTTGTTGTCGTGTTACGTCCGTATTCTTAAGTGATATTTACGTTCCGCTTCAATAAATCATCGGATGTGGTCATTGTTCCAGCACGGGTATAAATGCAGAGAAGCGAAGCGTTAGAGGCAGTAACGGGAGAGTTCGCAAAGACTCTAGCACTCGTCCAACCTTGCAGCCAAGCGTCAGAACTGGATTCCATGAAAGGTTCTTCGAGCGGCCAGGGCGGTGTGAACCAACTTGGAGGGCTATTCGTCAACGGCCGGCCGCTGCCTGAATCGATAAGAAGGAAGATTGTGGAGCTCTCGCAGAACGGTGTGAGGCCTTGCGACATCAGTAGGCAGCTCAGGGTGTCGCATGGGTGCGTCAGCAAGATACTAGGAAGGTAAGAGTCCGTTGGTCTCGGGGAGACTTAGACCCGTGTTCAGGTGCAGCCGCATGCAACAACAAAACAAAAAAAAAAGTTTAACAAAGCATGCAGAGATATAATTAATAATAGTGAATGCGCGTAAGTTACGTTTGTTTGCAAGTTAACGGGTAGCTGGTGCTAAGCGCGTGCGTATCCTTATCGCTATTCAGTCCCACTTTCCACCCGCACGCTGCGACTTTGCACAGTACACGGCTTCCCTGCATGCAGGCTATGTCCTCCGCGGGAGCTAGCTAGGCTCTTTGGTATAAGGCGCCCCACATACGATATAGCTTTCAATACTGGTTTTTTTTTTTTTTTTTTGCTTACAGAACGGCGCGATACGGTGGACCCTATAGCTTACGCACGTGTGCGCACAAGCGAGGGCTTAGCGCGCCCTGGTGTGGCAAGGTTGTGGGCAGATCTTTAACGCCGCGGTCTACCACACATCTCCTTGACCCTGAGATCGTTGAACTAAACTTTTCAACCTTTTTTTCTTTAAATCGTTTGTTATTCGGGCTTGTGAATTTTGCATATAAAATACATGTACATGTAACACTACTATTAAAAAAATTCCCCTGTTTTTTGCAGGTACTATGAGACAGGGTCCATTAAGCCGGGAGTGATTGGCGGGAGCAAGCCCAAAGTGGCCACCTCCAACGTGGTGGTGAAGATAGAGGGCTACAAGCAGGAGAACCCTAGCATCTTTGCCTGGGAGATACGCGACAGGCTCCTTCAAGACGGTGTGTGCGACAAGGGTAACGTCCCCTCCGTGAGCTCCATCAACCGCATCGTGCGCACCAGGGCCCAGCAGAAGGTGCAGAAGGTCCACGATAAGAGCGGCGGCTACCTGGACTCCGGCATGCAGTATGACTCTGGGGGCATGCACCTCCTCCAGGGGGCGGGGGGAGAGTCCTTTGTCGTGTCCCCTTCCAACGTGGGACTCATGTCCACCTCCCACTATCCCTCCCACCAGATCCCAAACACCCTCCCTTCCTTCATGGCCTCCTCCCAGGCTTCCAGGCTCCACCCCCACATCTCCTCCCCTCCGCACAACATGGCGGACAGCTTCCTGCCGCACCCCAACATGGCCGCCTACCCTCACCATCACCACCACCATCCCATGGACGGCTACGCTCACCACATGGTCACCTCAGGGGCGGGGCAACCTCCCAAGCTGACCTTCCACCAGAGCCAGGTAGCCATGATGCCTCAGACCAGCTACCCCTTTGGGTACACACCTTCCTCCGTCACACCTAGCTCTGTCAGCGATACCGCAGGAGGAAGGGGAGGAGGAAGCTTGTGTCAGAGTCCCGTTCCAAACCAGCCCGCCATGAGTCCGCATAGCAATGGCAGCGGCATCCTCCAATCTGCAAGCCCTGGTACCAGTCCCGGACGCAACAAGCATGGAACGGTGGCAGGTTTGGACACAGCTGGAGCTGTACACTCCCCCAACATGCCTACCAGCAGTAGTGACCAGGCAGCCATGATGACCAGGAGTGAGTCAGAGGAGGCCTTGACTGGCTACGGAAGAGAAGATGGTAAGTGTGTGTGTGTGTGTGTGTGTGTGTGTGTGTGTGTGTGTGTGTGTGTGTGAGTGTGTGTGTGTGTGTGTGTGTGTGTGTGTGTATTAGTGTGAGCACATACATACACCTGGTACATGTATGACACTTTAGCATGTACACACATTAACACCTCTGCTTAATAGCTTTAGCACATGTGGTGATTCCCTGTGCAGTGGTTAGGGGAGCCCTTGGGAGTGTTGTGTTGTGTGTTTATGTGCCTACTTGTGTGTGTAATGTGCATACATCTACTGGTCGTATGGTCACGTGATGTGGGAGGAGCCCCAATTGGCCCCCATGTGTTGTTTTGGTGGGGGCACCTGTGGTCAGGTTATCTTATGGTTTGAGCACAAGACAAGCTTTGGTGTGGATTGGGAAGAGATAAGCTTTGGACAGGATGATTGGAATCTGATTGGCTTCTTTGTGGAAGACCTTGTAGTGCTTGTGTGTGTGTGTGTGTGTGTGTGTGTGTGTGTGTGTGTGTGTGTGTGTGTGTGTGTGTGTGTGTGTTATGTAGGGCTATATATGAATACCTGAGGTATGTAGCTAAGGAACTTCTTGCTTTTCCCAGGAAGGGAAGGGATGGTTGGTGGTTGTGATTTCGATGTCGGCATGTCAACCTCAAATCAGATGGGAATTTAAAAACTAGTCCTCTTGATGTTGACCCTCCACACTGTGGTGTTGTGCTGTAGTGCTGAGAAAGGGAGGGGGAGGAGAGAGAGAGAGAGAGAGAGAGAGAGAGAGAGAGAGAGAGAGAGAGAGAGAGAGAGAGAGAGAGAGAGAGGATCAAAACTTTTATGAGATAGGACCAATGCAATCATGCCTTCATACCTGATTCCCAAGGTGTTAAGTCACCCCCATCCCTAGAGGGTTGGCAATGTAAGATGGCTACCCTTGGGTGTATGTGCAAGTGCCTGGAGGTTTTTACCTCCGACCATACCACCTGGCTGCAATGGCAGATGCCCATTCTTTCCCACGGACCTGTTGCCTACATTTGGGTATAGGGCCATTGGTCAGAATGTCCCCAGTGCATGCTCAACCTGTTTGTAATGTGTTGTGGATTACTTGGTGCAATCCAATCCACAACCACTTCCATTGACCTCCCTTATGTCACCAAAGACCCCACTCTTCGCTAGATTAAGCACAGACTTCATGTCTCCTCCCATATATGGGCATGACACTTTGATGGGTGAATACCAATGTCTGTTTATCCTTTTTCCTTTCTTTTACCGCTGTACTCCAGTGGAGGGTTAAATTGTGTGCCTTCATTTGGCTTAACGATACCTTCCACTCTCCTTCCCCCTCTTCCCCTCTCCTTCCCCTCTTCCTCTCTCCTTCCCCCTCTTCCCCTCTCCTTCCCCCTCTTCCCCTCTCCTTCCCCCTCTTCCCCTCTCCTTCCCCCTCGTCCCCTCTCCTTCCCCCTCTTCCCCTCTCCTTCCCCCTCTTCCCCTCTCCTTCCCCCTCTTCCCCTCTCCTTCCCCTCTTCCCCTCTCCTTCCCCCTCTTCCCCTCTCTGTCCATCAGATGGGTCTTCGGAGGAAGGTGACAGAACTCCTACTCTATTAGATGCCCAGGTCCATGAGCTGGAGTGTAGCTTTGGCAACTGCTCCTACCCAGACCCCACCACTGTACGCGACCTGGCCTGCAGACTTGGACTGACCGAGAGCCAGATCCAGGTGAGAATAGGAGAGGGGAGGAGGATGTTAGGAGAGGGGAGGAGGGTGTTATGAGGGTAATTATGATATGCAATGCCACCATATTCCAATTTCAAGCCCCGCCCCTTTGTGCCATCTCTTCATAACAGTCAGCCATACCTGTCTTGTTACCACGCCCATTTAGTAGTCCCTTCTCTTTGAGGTGCACGCTCCATTAGCCCCACCCCCACACCACCATGCCTGTAGTCTGTTTGCCCTTTGTGATGTGCAGACACACGACATCTTATGTCGGGACACCTTAGCTGACATGCATAGCTGTGCACACACCAGAGCATGTTGGCACACTCCTCCCTCACCCCCCTCCCTCACTCCTCCCTCACTCCCCTCCCTCACACCCTCACCACAATGCAAGACTGACCACCAAGCTAAACACATTTGGATACAGTTGTGTTATCATGGACTTGATGAATTTGAAAGGGATGTTTATAGGATTGCAATTATTGCTCCAACAATTCCAATGTTTGTTTGGGTCACGCACTGTTAAAATCCAGACATGCCCATCCTAAGTGAACTGTGTAAGGATACATATTGAAGTATGTGTGTTGTGAGTAGGCATCTTAATCATCACCCTCTCTCTCTCTTTTGTTCCCTGCAGTCATGGTTTAAATCTCGTCAGCCAAGCCCCGCCCATTGGGGACACGCCCACCCCTCTTCCTACATGTCTCAAGTAGACATGATGCAGCGACTGCAACCCGAGCACTTAAAACAGAGGCCTTGGACCTCCTCCAGTTCTTCGGAGAAGACCATAGCTCTCACCAATGGCTACACCATGCAGACAGCAGGTAAGAGAGACCTGGTGTGTGTGTGGGGGGGGGGGGGGTGTATGGGTGTGTGTGTGTGTGTATGTGGGTGGGTGTGTATGTGTGTGTGTAGGTGTGTGTGGGTGTGACCAATGGCTCAACTGTACCCTCCTCCTCCCCAGGCCAAGCCTTGCTGTCTTGCTCAAGCACTGCGACGGTTTACACGTCGGCAGAGCATGCCGGGTACCCAGCCCTATACAATGCCCGGCTCCCACGTTCCGATTCCCCCGACTCCACGACTGCGTTCACCGAAGCGCTGAGCTCCCACCTCCCCATGCCACAGTACAGCCACGGAACCACGGCCTGGGCACCCCACACATTTGCACCTTACACAGCAGGTATGACGGGTGGGTTGGTGGGGGTGTGTGGTCGTGATTGTAGCCTACTAGGGTGTGTTGTGGGTGTGGTCAGGGTGGTAAGGTGTGTTGTAAACAATAACAAATATTATACCTGCATGAACACAACACTAATGTTGTTTCTGTTTCAATTCCAGCTCTGAAGCCCTCGGATGTGTCCAGTTCTTATTCCATGAGGATGCAGCCCGTGTTCTTTAAACATGAAAAGCTGCCACAGGCAGCCTGAAGATATCGTTACCATGGCAATAAGCCCACAGGAGGAGGAGGAGGAGGGAGGGGTCATCACTTTTCAATTTTGTACTCTTTGCACCCACACCTCTCTAAACATAGATGTATATATATATATTAGTGTGCAAACGTGTCACTTAGCTTGTGTCCTTGATAGAGGACCTTTTGGCTGGCCAGCCTTCAGTCACTGTATACCTGAGCAGTCGATCACTTACTGGCTTCATCTCATGTTGTTCTCATTTCCATTGCAACAAATCACTTTTCACTAATCATTGTCCTTTCCCACCCCCCTTTTTTGTATGTCCAAACATTACTGTACTTTTTTTATATGTGCTAATTTTTGTAACCTTTCGGCAAACTGATCACTCGAAACTCCGATGTGTGTTTTCTTTTTTTGTACTTTTGTACTTATATGACACTTTTTTGAGGAGAAAAACATGCCACTCTTATCCTGCATGGGGAGTGAAACGTAAGGGGTGAACAATGTGTGAAGCAAGATGCCCGATAGTATGCACATTAGTATAGATCTAGAAAAGAGCTATACATGTACAGAGATTCTGTCAGAAAACACGAAGTAAAGCATTAAGCATATAGTTTTCCACATTGTCGTACCTTAGTCTCGTACCCAGACCCAAACGTACGTAAGCATTATTTACATTTGAGTCTGGGTAGGGGAGCTCTCTGACCAACCGCACGACAAAACGTTACACATTGGTCATGTGACGTAAGTCCATTTGATCGCATATGAGAACGAGGTGTTTTCCAATGTTACACCACACCCACTGGTTGGAATGATTCAATGGCTGGCGGCGGAAGGCTTAGGATTAATTATACGTGTTTCAATCACTTTCAGGCATCTGAAAGGAACACTCTTTGGGCTGATGACTGTTCAGAAAACTAGTTATTTATCTAAGCAAAAAGATCAGGGTTTTGGGAAAGGGGGGGATACAATAAAGATATTCACCACTGGGGGAGGGTACGCGAGGGGGCGTGCCCCCTCCCGTGACAGCAAGGGGGTCTGGGGGAGCGCTAATAGCTCCCCCAGTGGGGTCTGGGGCGAAGCCCCAGCCGCTTTTTGCTTTTGCGTTTATTTAGCATGAAATTCATAGTGATATCCAATACAAACATCATGCGATATCCGGATTACTAGAGCCTGCACTTGCATGGATAGCGACGAGAAAACTCTTCATTTTTCACAATGCTATGGTTCCTACTGCTACTTCGTGACGTAAAGCTTTTGTGAGTTTGTGCCCGAAGCGTACACGTGGCCATGCACCAGCTACATGTCGGTCTATAAACGACTCGCGTATGTTTTACTATAATACTAGTACTTTTAGTTTGTTTAGCTCTATAGCTACGGTAATAACCTAGGAAAAGAATCTGAGATCCATCCCATTCACGTCTTTCGATCGCTTACTATAATTCCTGCTCACACGCACCATTCGATTGATCGCGCGATTAAATTCTAATTAACCACACATGCAAAATTAAATTTCGTTAATAGGGGAGGATTTAGTTAGATCGATCTAGATCCCGCTTGGCTAGAACAATGTGCAAGCCTGCAAATGATGGTAACATGCAGAACGCTGCATAGATTACAGTATGCATTACGTCATTCTTATGCATTACGTCATTATTCATATAGGAAAGGGGGGGTCCGGACCCCCTGGACCCCCCCCCCCCTAAATCCGCCCCTGAAGATCTTACATTTCCCTTGCATACTTCGTAGTGCTTTGGTAGCGGGCGAACATGTAGGGGAAAAAATGCATAATTCCCATCGAATCATTCCACCAATGGTTGTGGCGGAATTTCACCTCATACCCAGTCTCTGTATTGATCCCTCTGGTGCAGTCACAGAACAAGTACACACACGGGTGCTCGGAGATATAAATAAATGATGTTCTCATAGTATTGCTGGGATTCTTACCTCTTAGTTAATACATTTTCATGATTAGTGAGTAGGCGCTAGAAACGAGGCAATTTTGTTCACTATACCACAGTTTTAACAGCGATCAGATCATATGGGATCTTGTATCTAACAAAAATGGCATTGCATGGGCTATTCCAGATAAAAATCGTACACCCCGTCGGAAGGCAATTCGGTTATCTGCGGTGGTTAGCTTTGATACTGATAATATCCAGGGGAATTTATTAATAGTCCAGGGGAATTTATTTGGATGGCTTCCGTACGCCGTGGGGGTGTACGATTTTTATCTGGAATAGCCCATTACATTGTACGTTTGAAATTGCTGTAACTTTCGAATGGTTATTTTTGGCACTTCATACTAAACCATTTCTCTGCGGTAAAGTCATTGTGGGGTGTTGAACATGCTATGTGACAGCTCCATGCCAGTATCGCCGCTATCGCGACGTCCAATACCCCAAGGGGTTCAAACTCGCCATAACTTTCGGCAGGAATACTCAAATCGATATCGCTCCAAATTCGGTTTTTACATAGACTTTTACATAGTGAGTGAGTTGAACGAATTACGCGCATGTATGAGGTTCCCGATCGAATAGAGGGTTCTCAGAAATGGTACGTGACCACGGTAACCACAAAAGCCGCCATCTTGACAGAGTAGCTTATATGGCGTTCGATAACTTCGATTCACAGTATTTCGACCCGTAATTAAAGAAAAGGTATCGAACTAAGCTTTCTTGTTATCCTGTATAGGTTGGATTCGTACTAAGATTTTGGGGTCAACGATCCTTTCATATTACCGGTACTGTACTGCTGACGATGGTATATACTACCGGCCACTACTTCCGGCTGAGAGCTATCCGGATACCGTCAACCATTTATTATTTACTCCAGTGCGTATACGTTAGAATATACAAGAGCCTAAAAACATACAACGAAGTCTGCGGGGTGCGTATTGTTCTGACGATGAAAATGAATAATCTTCGAGTTACTAAAGGACAAACATTAATATAATTATTACAGTTTGTATATTGTTAACGTTATGCTACAGGCTTATCACTCACAAAAGCACAAAGCGGAGAAACCTTTGAAATCAACACGATGGTCTCAGCCCATTGTGGCTGGAGAGGCTTGTACCTATATGTAGCTGCTCTTTTGGGTTGAAGTCCATGCATGCATGTCAAATTTGACATGCATGCATGCATGCATGAAATTCAACCCAAAAGAGCAGGGCAGCAACATAGGTTAGCAGTGGAACGTTCAGCCTCATACACAAAATCAATAGGATAAACAATGTATAACTTGCAGGCGGGACTGCAAAAGCTCTATATACGATGAATTAAATCCTGACTGGGTGCCAATTCAGAACTTGGGTCATTCTGAAGTTACAGTTCGAGACATGTTGGCTTCAAGCTGTCAATACACATGTATATACATGATGATAGCAATGAAACTGACGAACCCAGATAGATGGAATGTTACTGTTTTCAGGTACTGGTGTTATATATCTGATTATAAAAGTAATGTAAATATACTTCATTGCAGCTGATGCATGCATGCCAGACAGATTTCTCAGCAAAGCATGATCTGACAGGCATGGAACTTGAGAAGAATTGAAAATGCATGAAGTTACTATCAAGGAGTTGAAGATGGCTTTAGAAATGTTACTGGACTTCATAAAATGCTTGGACAGGATATTCTATACCTATAGACATTGTTTTCCTCATTTCAGCAGTAGATTTTGTGTATGAGGCTGAATGTTCCACTGCAAGTTTGCTTTGGCATTCATAGCTCCTCAGATTCTCATTTATACAGACGCACTATGTATTAAGTTGTCACCTTTGATGTATTGGACTGATCGTGAGCAATTACAGGAGACCACATCAATGTGTTCAGAGCAACTGAATTATGGAACTACAATATAGATTGTTTTGAGATATTTATAGACAGCTCTTAAAGTCTTAGACTGAGCCAGAGCAACCTGGGGCTTACGCTTCAGCCTCACCACGGGAGGCTTCCAGGCCCCAGGCCTCGTACGGGAGTGTGGTCTGCTGGGACTGGCGCACAGCTGCAGCCCCGCCCCTTCCTGCTGCAGGTCCAGCTCATCGGCCAACGCCTTATCCTTTAACTCCAAGTACTCTGGGCCATTCTCTGTGGGAGGGGCACCCAGTGTGGCCACACCCCCATCCTCTTTTGGCCCGCCCATTGCACGCAGACTGGACCCCAGCCCCACCTTCTGCCCCCTCTGGGATGGGGTCTTGGACATAGGCCAGCATATGTTGGTTGTCCTCATCCCTCTTCACGTAGCTGTCCAGTACCAGCCTGTTGATCCTGGAGCACACATCCCTGAAGGTACAGTCCAACCTCCCAAAGCTAGCCCCCTGATCAAACTTTCCAGCACCACAACCTTTGATGATCTAAACCACAGCAAAAAACCACAAAACATGAGTACTATGCTAAAAAGAAAAACTTAGCATGATATATGTAACTTCTCCATCAGCATTTGTCAACACAGATCTCTCCTCCCTCAAAATTATAAAGAACAATGCTTCAGCACATAATCTTAGCACACACACACACACACGCACGCACACACACACACACACACACACACACGCACACACACACACACACACACACACACACACACACACACACACACACACACACACTCACACACCTGCATGGCACTTATCTCCTCCCTCTTAAGAAGGCGGACAATGGCGGAATCCATGATGGCCCTGCGATGCTCAAACACAAGTGGGCAAGGCCCACAGCCCTCTCTCCATGGTTGGGCACAGCCCCTCTGGAGACAAGCCAAATGTCCTGGAACCTGACAAGAGCTGCAGAGTGGTGCCTAGTGAGGTCACGGCTCAAGTTATCATTCAGCCTAAAAGAGGAGCTGGCTCTGAAAGGGGTGCCCTGGAGGGACCCCTCTTCTTCCAAGAGAGAAGAGGCCTTGGATTCCATGGAGGAGGATGAGGTTTGGGTGAACGTCTGGAGGAGGAGGCTGTGGTGTTCAGCTGTGAGGGCCAACAACACCTCACACAGCTCAGCATCACTGAGCCCAGTGTTTATCTTGCAGGTGCTTGAAAGACAGCTCCTGTAATGAGAAGTGAGTGAGAGTGCTAGTGCTGGTGTGAGCATGTGAGGTACCATGTACATGTACATAGAAACACCACACACAAAATGAAATACAGCATGCAACATACATGCATATGTACATGCATACACTCCCATACACACACAGTGCCTGGTTGAACTGGAGTAATACTATCATCTGGGTGGTGGTGATGGCCAGCCTCAATCTACCATAACTGAGCTGTGCCCAGCCATGGAGGGTCCAGTGGAGCCTCCTTGCCTTCTGATGTTGTTGGAGACCATAGGCACACACTGAAGTAGCCATCAAATGACACACCCCACAGTAATACACACCCTAAATAAGATACACCCAACATGCACATGCACACATGTACATTGTATGCATCTAGAGTGATTTAAATGGAAGGATCTTAAAGTTACTGATACACATGTATAAACCTACTACTCCCAACTTCAGCACTATCCCCAGCACATATATGAGACCAAGACATACATGTACATGTAGGGAAAATGAGTAAACAAAATTGCACACACTATTCAGCCACTGAGGTCACTTTGAAATAGGGGGAAAATTTCCCTTACCCTCCCAGGTAGAATGGTATATACATTTACAATATGTACACCTACATTTGTGCATGTACATGTACACCATGTACCCATCTATATTTACTACCCTGTGCTTGCCTGTATGTGCATACACTAATGGACATGCACACATGCACAACAGCCACTCCCTCCCACTCCATACCAGGGGCCAGGTGTGTGGGGGCCAGGTGTGTGGGGGGCCAGGTGTGTGGGGAGCAGGTGTGTGGGGGCCAGGTGTGTGGGGGCCAGGTGTGTGGGGGCCAGGTGTGTGGGGGGCCAGGTGTGTGGGGGCCAGGTGTGTGGTGGCCGGGTGTGTGGGGATCACTCACAGAGGGTACTTGTGTGGGAAGCAGTGGGCAAAGGCATGCGCAAGCCTCTTTTCCAAAGGGACAGAGATGGACCGACCTTGTAGCAGCTGCAAGAAAAGGTGACGCCTGCATCTGGCAAATGAAAGGCATACTGTAGCCAGCAAGTGTACACACATCTACGTGTAGCCAGCAAGTGTACACACCTACATGTAGCCAGCAAGTGTACACACCTACATGTAGCCAGCAAGTGTACACACCTACATGTAGCCAGCAAGTGGACACACCTACATGTAGCCAGCAAGTGTACACACCTACATGTAGCCAGCAAGTGTACACACCTACATGTAGCCAGCAAGTGTACACACCTACATGTAGCCAGCAAGTGTACACACCTACATGTAGCCAGCAAGAGTGCATGCACACATGCACCACACCCACACCTCATACCCTACCCACCCACTCATGCACCACACCCACACCTCATACCCACACATGCACCACACCCACACCTCATACCCCTACCCACCCACACATGCACCACACCCACACCTCCTACCCCTACCCACCCACACATGTATCACACCCACACCTCATACCCCTACATACCCACACATGCACCACACCCACACCTCATACCCCTAACTGACCATGCACAGGTCAGTGACTGTCTCGGGGGAAAATCCCCTTGTACCGTGACTTTTTGAGGCATGTAGCTGGAGTCATTTGCATTAACTTCAATTGCTAGCCTCCTAAAAAAGATCACAGCAAGGTGTGCATGTGTGTGTGTGTGTGGGAGGGGGGTATGTGTGACTGGTCAGTTTGTAAGTAAGTACTTGTACTGTAAAATGTACTAGGTCACCAGCATGTGTGCACACATTGCATACACACACACACATACACACACACACACACACACACACACACACACACACACACACACACACACACACACACACACACACACACACACACACACACACACACACACACACACACACACACACACACACACACACTTTATCACCATCTCAAGGTGGAAATGCAGCCTGATCCAGTGGGTTCCAGAACGGCCCGAGGTTTCCCAGTAGGTGCTACTGTCACCATCAAGAAGTTTCTGCAGCCGAAATGTTATGAAGCTTCAGAACAATACGGAATTTCATACCGAAACAGCCTTTATGCATTTGAATTGTGCAGAACTAAGCTGAGGGGACAGAATAGTGTCAGCATTGGAGGAGCAGGCCAGGCACCTCTGCATATGTCCTCACACATAAGATTGCTGGCCTGTGGACACTAAGATGTTGCTAGCTGAATGGTTCACCTGCATAGTAACATACACCCCTAGCAGTGGAGTAAGGGTAGCGGCCAGGTGTAGGAATAATAGGGGAGAGGAACATGGTGGGTGAGGGGGATGATGGGTGTGGCATTATAATCAGGGTGCTGAATGATGGGTGTGGCATGAAGGACAGCACTTCATACTACACTCCTACTCTACTCCGTATCTACATGCCCAGGCTCTTCACTGCCTTACATATATAATTTACATTATATTATCAGCTGGGACCTCTTGCCCAGGCCCAAATGCACCACAGCTTTAGGGAAAGTTACTTGTACCTCTTCCACCAGGCTATGATTTAGGTTTGAGAAGTATGCCAATGGACAGCTGCCACCATGCATTGCCCAGACCTAGCCAAGGCTTGGGGGCAGCTGGCTGGGTGGTGCTACAGGAAGAACCTGGAAGCTGTTAGGTTGGTGAGAGTGCTGTGTATAGATTTGTCTCCTCTCTCCCATATGCCCCCCCACCCCCCGGGGTTGGGTTGCCATTGCTCTGTTGATGTTATATGTCTCTCATGTTTTAGTGGAACAGGCACTGCACAACTTCTAGATCAGGAGAAGTGAGAGGTGGACATGATCCTTGGTGATGTAAGTACTGGTGTGTGTGTGTGTGTGTGTGTGTGTGTGTGTGTGTGTGTGTGTGTGTGTACGTCTATACATGTACATACCTGCACCTCCACAATAGCAAGTGTGGGAGTTTACATGTGTGTGTTGTGTGAACTTGCTACCATATGGTAATTCCCACATTTCCACCCAATTAATGCCAACCCCCATAAGAGTGGCAACCTATTATGACATAGTTATGTCACAACATTACTGATAAAGGTCTAAATGCACCACAGCACTCAAAGCAGGCCTAGGCCTGCATGTGTCAATTGGTATGTGTCCTCACTTACATAGCAATACAGTCACATATATCTCTGGGGGGCAAAAAGAAGCAGGGTGTACATGGTTATAGGGGCTCAATTCTGGCGGCCAATCACAAAAGGATGTCACTTGCTACCATCAAGAAGAGGTCTCCTACTTCCTGCCTTAGACCACCCACCCATATAGTTATGTATTCCTATTGAGTGCCCACAAGCATGTGCAGTCTGATATTGTATTCAATTCGTGTCATATGCTCCTGAACTTACTATGTAAGTCCCACCCATGATGGTTAAATCAGAGGTACGTGTACCACTACTGGCGTAGCATCACACAACTATAATTACATGTATTTTCACTATACATGTCGATACCAAATACATATTATAACCTATTATGTACACATATTTCTACATACACATTCATTTTCAAGATACTACATGCACACACTATACAGCACTCATACACTGATATTTGCAAAATGGCTTTCAATGTCATTTGCTAGCTCATTCATCTTAATCCTTTGTAAAACAGTCACCAATGTTGACCAAGTCACAGGCTTGGCACCATTTCCCTGAAGCCATTTTTGGATTACGGCCATATTGATCTGTTCAGCTGTCCAATGATGCTCCTTCTCCAATGCATCTACAACAGCTCCATTCTTATCATCCAGCAGAAATATCCCAAACTGTAAATACTTTGTTCCAACCTCTACCGCTATATTCAGCTTCTTAGCTGAGAAGCTGAACAATTCTGGCATGGATGGTGCATCTGGTGGGAGGGGCATGGAATGGAAGAACATAGTGTACAATACAGTTTGCATGTTTTATACTCAAATGCAGTTTGCACAGTATACGTATTTGTAATTCAAACGACCAATGGAATTTGATGTTCATTCATTAAAATAAGAATAGTACTTGGTGAAATGGAAACGTATTTCTTCTATGCAAATGGCTATTATTATTATTTTTTGGGTAAAGCATCCGACTGCCCATCACTGATATACATGTACATGTATAATGCACTGAATATTTATAATTGGTTGAGGCTATACATTTCATTGTTCCTTCTTCACGTACGGCAGATCTTTGGTGTTGGTTGCAAGCAAATTGAAAACTTACGAGTAGCCACATTTCACAAAAGCAAGAATCTCTTTGTAGAAACCATTGCAATATACTTGCATGGGTGTGATGCCCCAGCTTGTGCAAACTGAGCACTGCTAGCACCAAGCTGCTTCTTCATCATGGCTCTTCCTACTGCTAAGCTCACATCCAACCAACAGATCCCGAATACTGATACATGTACAAAACATGCCGTCTACAACGTTCTATTCACATGCTCAACAGGTGCTGATGACATCATAGACCTCCGGTATCTCACAATGTCACATTACAAGGTTTAAACTCAAAGAAAGACTTGGGTATGAAATAAATTCTATCACATACCTGATAAAGTGGGCTGGCCTGCAGATGGTGTGGGAGGGGAATTTGCATGACAGTTCTCAGATGAGATATCACCTTCATTAACAGCCTGGTCCTCACCAGCAGACCCTTTGGGGCACAGGATATCACTAAGTATACAGCATACACTGCCTACTAGCCTTACCTTTGGCTTCAACACCTGGGAGGTCACCTTCCATAACAGCTGGGTGCTTATCACATATGGTGGTGGACTCTCTGTGATACTGAGGGCTGTCTGCAAAGGGGTAGCATTATAAGCTTAGTGTACACCATACAGTAACCTTACCTTTAACCCCAATAAACTGCGAAAGACATGGCTCTATCGCCAACCATTCAGCTATATTTACAGGTCTATTGCGACTTGCATCAATAATACTCATATCACCACTACGAAGAGCATCTTGCAGTCGAGATAACTCTACCCTTATTTCTGAGCCATCCTTAGAAGGAAAGGACACTAATTCTACAGCATCCAAATATGGACAGAATTCATTAACAGCTGTCTTGATGGTATGTAGGACTAAGTGAAATAGATTGTGGCATTTAGGATGAGGAAATGACATAGCCAAGGAGAGGGACTGGAATGGTATGCCATCCATCTCAACAATGGTGGTCACCCCTGAACCACTAAGCCACTTTATGCCATTCTTCCACACCTCACACCTACGACTGACACCAGATGTGGCCTGTACAGCAGGCAGTGGGAACTGTAAGGTCAGTCTGTGGAGAAGGACATCATGAAAGCGTGGGGTGAAGAATTGGTGTGGAGACTTAACAATCATGTGCCAACGGAAGCTGTTCTCAGGAACTATGACACTACTTGGCTTATCTTCCCTAACAAGAGCTGGGAAGAAGAGAAGAGGACCGAGGCGTGTGCCTTCTGCCTTCATGTTTGTGTCAATCTTGGATAGATCCACTAACTGACACATTTCAGACTGGATCATAAACTGAGCTATCATTTGTACATCATACTCTGGAAAGGCTTTTTTTAGAACTGCTTTGGGTATTATCCCAGTATTGCTAGAGAGCGGGCAATATTCTTTAAGATTGGAATCCGCAAACAATGTTCCGTTGACTTTCTTAAGGATGCATTGTTTTTGAAGGACTACCCAACCATTAGTAGGAGGGTCATTAGATAGTATTAAAGCAATTAAGCCTCTTTCTGACAAGGACTTAAGAAGTGGGATGATTGTAGAGAGCTGAGGATCCATGTGATTGTCATCAGTTATACGTGCATGGAGGTCAGAGAGGGATATGGCATGAGCATCAGGAGGTAGCTTTACTTTCAAGAAGTTCAGCAGTAAGGGACAGTGGCTAGGGATAGGTGGACACATGCTTATGACAGCTTTGTTTGTTTTATTCAATAGCTCCATGAATTGCTCCATCTCTGTACTATACAGTTTTTTAAGATTTAATGTTATTACATCAACTACGTTTTGATGGGTTATAACCTCTAAAGTCTTTGACTTCAAATCAGCTAGTTTTGAGGACACCTCCTGTGGTGTTAGAAGATCAGCATGTGTGCCCACTACTATGACTGAGGACTTCTTGGGACACTTGTGGCACACACCATCTATCATTGCAGCCCAGTGGTGTAGCTCTTTGGTGATGTCATCAGGATCTTTCCTTAGGTCCTGCAGGAGAAGAAAGATGGCTGGACTGTGAAGGGAAATGGCCTCTAGATATGCAGAGTGGCTGGAGAAGAATTGCTGGCGTCCTGCCAAGTCATAGATAATCATACTGCTGTGGTCAACTAGATGGGGAATGATCCCAGCAGTGAGAGGCTCAACCTCATCTGCTCCGAATAGTCGCTATAGAATTGTTTCACACTCATAAGGTTTACACAAATAGCCCTGCCTGGTTTGAATTACCAGGTGCACCACAAAATCCATGTACCAACACCCCCCCCCCCCCCCCCCCCCCCAAGTAACATTACATAAGATCAGAACTGTGCACACAAATAACCAACAGGGGTATTTACACTGTACATGTACATGTAGGTATTATGTAGAGTTATAAATCTTTAGAACATTACTTGGGTAAAGTTACACAGCATATGTAGCCAGTTTGAAGTCACCTTAACGACTTCTCTGCTATGAGTATAGTATAATTGCCATACATGTATATCACCAACAGCAGACTCCACTTATACACCTGAACACATACATCTACATGATATGTCATACATGTACTTGTGTGAATGCCGAAAAAGAGAATTTATATGTTAATACATGATTGTAAATATTAAATTGGGGGCAATGTTCCCACTTTAGCAAAGGTGTACTTCCAATGCTACTGACCCATATTGATCCATGTACATGTGGTATGGGAATTTGAAAATGCAATTCAATGTATATAACAAAAGTCAGAAAAATCCTCAGTGTGGTTGAGATAAACTTGTCAAGTGCTATTTTGACTAGAAAACCTCCTAGCTCTTAACTTAACTGAGCATGTGTCTGCAAATACGGATAGATTGCATCACAGTTTTCTGCGACAATATTTTGAAGTTGTTTCGCATCTTATAAAAACTGCTTCGCAAAATGTGATGCGATACCGGTTAAATTATTTCCTGGAATGTCAACTTCCACATTGTCACAATGGAACACCATTTTCACTGGCCCGCTGTATAATTGTTTGCTGAAATCCATATTACCAACTATTTCCTTTGTCCTACATGTATATGTTCCGCGCGAATTGTAAATTTGCGCAATTTCGAAATTGCGTTGCGCAATTTGAAAATTTCGAAATTGCGTACCGATTTCGAAATTGTCCTCCGATTTTAAAATTGCCACCCAATTTCGAAATTGCGCTGCGCAATTTCGAAATCGCGTAACTTCGATACGCATGCGCACTTTCAAAATTGTGCACGTGTATGTGTGTAAAGTCACCTTCGTCAAGTATGGACCAGTGCGATCAGAAGCAGCTTTTTGACAGATTTTGCGTTGAACAGTTCAAGGACAGGGATGATAAAACGAGCAAGACTATTTCTAGAGAGAAAGGACAACGAATTGTGAATGTCATCAAGAAGGATCCATCGGCAGTGACTTACAGCTCACAATTCAAATTCTGGGTAAAGAAAAAACGCTTTGAACTGATTAACCACCCTGCACTAGGAGTTAAAGACGTGCTGTGTCTCCCAGCCAAAAATCAGGTAAGCTGACGAAGCACACCTCTCACGCGTGCCACATATGCCACACACTTACATATCTACGTGTTGAATTCGCAGAATACTAATGACACAACGGTTATGGCCAAATGGAGACGAGTAGCGTTTATAGATGAGTTCTTTGATATAATTGAAGAAGTTCACTGCAGGCAAAAGGGACACATCGGTAGTAAGAAGACCATACAAGAGGTAAAATGTACTGTCTCTGTACGTGTATGCTACATGTATGTGATTTTTATACTGGTCTCTACTTTGAAGATATCAAAGTTATATGGATGCATTCCAAGATCTGCTGTGGACAAGTTTGTACAGCTATGTCTCTTGTGTCATGCAAGAAAACCATAGTCAACTCGTGCTCCACTGAGACCAATTATTTCATCAGGCTTTATGACAAGAGGCCAGGTTAGATAATGGTATATTTTTCACAAATTATTACTTATTATTTCCAGATTGATCTCATTGATATGAGGCACAGGCCTGATGGATCCTTTAAGTGGATTGGTCATTATATGGACCACTGGGCAAAATTTCATGTGCTATTTCCATTAGTGCGAAAATCAGCAGCTGAAGTTGCCGTTGCACTATCAAACCAAGTGTTTGCTGTCTTAGGTACCCCAAAGATCTTGCATTCTGATAATGGCCGGGAGTTTGTGAATGAGATCATTCACAGCATAGTTAAAGAATGGCCTGGGGAAGTGATGGTTGTAAATGGCCGACCAAGAAACCCTAAATGCCAGGGTCTCATTGAGCAAGGCAATGGCATGGTAGAGAAGCTACTTGGGTGTCGTCTCTATGCACATGAAGGGGACAGTCAACCTGTGTGGTCTGAGTGGCTGCCATTTATCCAATGTAAGTCAGTATAATACCATAGCTATACAAATTGCACGAATTGTCTTTTTATGCAGATCAACTAAATACAACTGTGCATGGTACCATGAAAACCACATCATATGAGCTTGTGTTTGGCCAACCACCCCGACAAGGAATTTTCCCTGGAGTCAAAGGTTCGAGCATAATGGAAGAAGATGTAGAGGATATCATAAAGGAGGATGAAGAAGTGAATGTTTTGCAAGATCAATCCTTGGGTAAAGGGCAAGAAGATGGTGTGGTGGATATTGAGCAATGGCATACACAGGAGAATACAACAGGTGAAAATGTAAGAAGCGGGGACAATGGTAAACTTGAAGAAAGATGCCGTGATGGTGATGAAATGAGATCCAGTGATGATGATCTAGCAAGAAGGTGTAATGAAGAGAAAATATGCTCTGATGATTTTCAAGAAAGATGTAGTGGAGATGACCAAGAGGATTGCAGTAATGATAATGCTAAAGGAGACAGTGAAGAAGAACCAAAAAGATGCAATGATTGGAGGGTGGTACCCACAGAGAAAGGTAGAGAAGTCTCAAGCACAATGGAAGAACTAGATGTCAAGAGAGGGCTAGCAGAGAATGAAGAGTCTGAAGAGCACATCTTTATTGGAGAAAATCAGAGCAAATGTTGCCCAATAAGCAGTCACATAAAAGGAGTGAACCAGGATACTAGGGAAGAAGAGGATCACAATGTTACTCTTTCTACCACAGAGAAGCATAAACTACTACGTTTGAAAGCAGACAAAATGTACAGATGAAATGCCGAGTGAATGCAGTTAAAATACTCAAAAGCCAAAAGAAAGAAAATTTGTACATTCTCGGTCGGTAACTTTGTAAGTGTTGAAATTCCAAGGATAGACAGAACATCTACAGATTTACATAGAGTTTAATGCGTAGTGGTGGAAGTACTTGGAAAAGAATATCACCTCTATCGACTCAGGTATGTGTTATTTTGTGATGTGTATAATCATATAAGGCATTGCTTAACTTAAATTCATGAATTTGTACATGCATGCAGTTACAATTGCCATTGTGCAGTTGGAGTACTACCAGTACGGATCTATGCCCATATTAATTTTAGCTGCACACAAAGTGTTGCCTAGAATATAATCCCCTTGACATCTCAGGCCAGAATGGCTCTACTGTATGATGGCTAGCTTCTTTCCAGTCCTGGGAAAGTGTGTTGAGCCTCATTTCAATAACCACCAAAAACCTCAAAAACCAATTAATGGGACAAATAAATACATACACCAATAAACCAAACTAAGTAGTAAATATATAATTTAGTATTTCTTGCTTCTTCTATGTACATGTAGGTGCTCATATGGAGTTTTAAAGACATGCTATGGCGAGGGGGATCTAGAATGCTTTGAAGGATTTCTAGCACTTGAAGTAAATGGATGGGAAAATGATAAATATATATCACTACGTGAGGCAGCTCAACTAATGAATCCTAAAAATGACTTCAAATGTGCTACATGTAATTGCCAATCAGGATGCAGTACAAAACGTTGCTATTGCAAGCGCAATAATACTAAGTGTTTATCGAAATGTCATGGTGGCAAGAGCTGCTCAAACCAGCCTTCTGAATTTGAACAAGATTGTGAAGATAATTTAAAGAATGATGAAGAAGAAATATCACAAAAACAGAATTATTGCAAACTTGGATCACAAGTGAAAGAGAATGAAGACAAATCCTTAACAGGTTTTGTGTCATTACAAAATGAAAATGAAGATCACAATACATCTGTGCATAAGAATGATGATGAAGATGGAAAGTGGAAAGGAAAAGTGCAGCAAAAGGCAAACCCAACAGCTGGTATTCCCATGTGGTGTCCTGACTTGCATCTTGATCAAGAGGACAGACGAGCACTCATACACAAAAAATGGCTCTCTGACAAACATATTTATGCTGCACAAATACTACTAAAGAAACAATTTGCACATATTGGTGGCTTACAACCACAGACAGGCCAATGGCAAGTTATGTCATCTGAAGGGATCCAAATATTACATTCAGGTAATCATTGGTTGTGTTTCCACAATTGGATGCCCTGGAAACACCATCAATCTTTATGATAGCATGAATCACCGTAAAACCAGTCAATCTATAGTTGCACAGATCTCCAGCTTTATTAATTGCCAAGGTACAAGTTATACCATCCAAGTGATAAAATGCCAAAAGCAGTCAGGGTGCAATGACTGCGGTCTATCTGCGATTGCAACAGCTACAGCACTTTGCAATGGTGAACTACCCTCATCAAAGATTTGGGATCAGAGTGCAATGCGGATCCACCTAGTAAAGTGTTTTGAGAGCCAGTTGATGATTCCATTTACAGGCAAGCTGGAACCTAACATTGTGATGGAAGACATAGCTAGAAAAGAAGTTATCTCGGTCTAATGGTGTGGATTGAAATGCATGTTCTGCATTAGCTTATTCTTATGTCAACATTGCACGTATTGTTTTCGTTATGAAAGTTTTGAAAGTGCGCATGCATATCAAAGTTACGCGATTTCGAAATTGCGCAGCGCAATTTCGAAATTGGGTGGCAATTTTAAAATCGGAGGACAATTTCGAAATCGGTACGCAATTTTGAAATTTTCAAATTGCGCAACGCAATTTCGAAATTGCGCAAATTTACAATTCGCGCGGAACATATATACGGACGGCCTGTGTCAACATCCAGCGGGCCATGCTAAAATATACACCATTTTTGGCATATCTGGGGGCTGAATAGTACATGTAGGTGAAATACATTATATTCAGTACCCCCCCCCCCCCCCCCCCCCGGGTTAGGTTGGGTATCAAGTCTATAGCTGGATTCGTGTCCATCTGATAGAGAGTATGGCAAGGGCAAATCCACCATGATGAATATAATTACTATCAATAGTCCAGTTGCATGTTACCCCCTCTATAAAACTGTGCACTACGGAAAAAGTTAATCAGATGTGCCTTATATTTGCTACTGTATACTTATTTGTTACCAATCTGTATGTATGCACTCAGTCAGTTGTCAGGTAAAAGAACTACAGTTCCAATGTACAAATAACATTTTTTTTTTGTTTTATACATGTGTACGTAGTACGATATAAGTGTATATGAAAGCGCATATGCATAATTTTACCTTTAACTGAGTGAACATTGTTCTTGGCATTGGCTGTTGAAGGATAACCTACATGTACAAGGTGAATGAAACAAAACACGCACAGTTAAAAACATACACTGACATCATGACACACTCAAATCACACATTACTTGAGGCCAAGTAGACAGAAATACCCAACCCCCTGTATCTACCCCTGCATAACAATATAAGCCTGCTGTGAGGTCTCCATACCATACACTAGGCCTACTACATGTACATGTATGAGGTCTCTCCATACCATACACTAGGCCTACTGTGAGGTCTCCTTACCATACACTAGGCCTACTGTGAGATCTCCATACCATACAATAGGCCTACTGTGAGGTCTCCATACCATACAATAGGCCTACTGTGAGGTCTCCATACCATACAATAGGCCTACTGTGTGGTCTCCATACCATACACTGTGAGGCTCACAGGCTTACCTCAGTCAGTGTGCTCTTCCCCGCACCTGAATGTCCACACAACATCACCTTTCCATATGCACAAGGCTGCACACTCATGGCTGTAAGTCCCTTCTTGTTTTTAATGTTGGGGTCCATACCATGGTGGGATAAAAGTGTTCTTACACAGTCAGAACGTTCACAAGACATAGCAATATGCAGAGCTGTATTGCCATTCTGTGGAAGGCATAGCATAGAGATGGAGTACAAATCATTTAATACTTTCCTAGTGGGTTATTTGACACAACTGATTTCATTTTCAAGGTTACCATTTCACCACATACATGTACATGCAACCCTGCACATATTTGGGTTGAATTACCAGTTTTGTATAGTACAACTACTTACATGTGAATGTGCTCTATTTGGAACTTTGAAGGTGGCAACCAGGCACACCTTTGTCACACACACATGTGATGTACTGTAGATACAGTACTACATTGTAGTAAGATTCTGTACCGCCCAACACCATGTTAATAATTATATAAATAATAACTAGTGCTCCTCCATGTACTAACATGTACCACTAAAGATGTGGTGTGAGGTGTAGAACATCACACAGTGACATTGAGACAGACATCCTCTTTGGGGAATAAAATGTCACATGTGCATGGACCCATCCATGCATGATGTGTGAGTACATGTATAATTATGTACGAAATTAAAAAGTCAGGTTTTGTTTTAGTGCGATGATTGCTGCACTATGCAGTCTTTTCATAAACACAATATTAGCACGATTATATCTTTTCACCCTTTGATGATTCTGGTGAACTGCACAACTCCGTTTAAACCAGTTTTATAGCTAAGCATGTGGCCTCCATTTATTATCTGTTTAAACAATAAGCTTTGAAAGAGCTTAGTAAGTATTTGTAACATTCCAACATAATCAAAAAAGTTTTATCATATTGTACTTGTTCCGTAGAACTAATATTCTGGGCGCAGACAATTCGGTAACAAGGATGCAGAAGGAGAAGGTCTTGCCATTGATAGAAGGAGGTGCACATCACCGCCTGTACAAGTGAAAGATGTTTACAGTGGACAGATCACAGCTACTGGTAAGAATAACGGCTAGGCCTACTACCAGTGCCTGCGCTTACATAGCACGTGTATAATTTAAGGCACAGAACAAGAGATGAAGGATTTAGAAGATCACTTTGAAGCTGGCCGATGGAATCCATTCAAAGTGACACCAGTGCTTGGACTCCAGTGAGATCAGAAAGGAACTGTTGAGGCCAGTAGATGAAGTGCTGTTCCTTAACACCAAGTACCGGGTTCTGAGTAAAGCCTCTACTTCAGCGGTGAAGCTGGCCAAGGATGCGTTCTTTGGCGACAATGTCCTGGTGCGGTGCACAGTGGCCGGGGACAGAAGGTTTCCAGGGTTGGCTCACAAGGAAATGTAAGAGTTATAGGGCCTAATGCTAAGGCAGTTTCCACAATTTTGACATGCACCAGTTCAGTTTGAGCTAATATCGAAATACTGTTGTGAATCAATCGACCATACAAATAAGAGACTAAGAGATAAAAAGAAGAATCTTGAATGTGAAGTGAAGTATCTTTCATCTTGAATGATAACCTTACGTGTATGGTGCTCCACACAATAAGACCAAACCTTTAAGTTTTGTGCTTATTTGTGTGTAACTCTTGAACCATGCAGTCATAAGAGATACAAACCTTATTTTCAGAATCTCCAATCATTTCTAAATAAGGATTATGCTTTATTAAACGCAAACAATGAATGGTAATCAGGTAAACAACTTTGGTGTGCAAAGCATTCTCTCATCACTGTGCCCTGAAGGAATGTAGTTAAGAACACAAATTAATTTTATTGATAGTACTGTATTAGTATAGTCCAGTCCCTATGGACGTTCAGCCCTTAACTACTGACTGGTTACTACGATCGGCCCCATTGTATGCGTTTCTGAGGTTGCTTAATAATTCGCAATGATTCAAACGACTTAATTTGACATAAGATGAGATCTTCTGGTATACAATAGTAGTTTTAATATTTTATTGGTGCATTGGTATCAGCATTAAAACTTAATTCCTAGTCATAGTCACCGAGATTAGTGTCTATGAAAACACACTAAACAAAAACTTGACCCAAAAGGAATTATGAAAGAGGATTAAAGATGGCTGCCAGGATTTGAAGTGGTGCCCCAGCCCAGTGCATGTGAATCACGCACATCTGATCAGCTAAGTACCCTATTGGTACCTAGCATCTACCCACCGTAAAAGTTTGGTGAAAAATGGATGATGTTATTTTTTGAAACAACAAAACTGATCTCAAATTCATCAGTTATTAAATCAATTATTATAAAGCTCATCACTGCCAACATAACATCCATAAATGAATTCAAAGATACCTAACATATATATATAGACAAAAATGGTATTCTAAACAGGTCCAAGTTGCCGCAAAAATTAGTTATTCAGAGGATTGTAGTTAATAAACGGTACAACTTGGGGTGTGCATATGTTAAGTGATTTTGCATCTTTTATACAGGAGAAATTGAATATATATGGGAAGTGGTGTTAGAATATGAGATTTAGGCGGTACAAATTTCCCTAGAATGACACCCGGGTGAGTATAAACAATTTATCCCTTTGATCAATGGGACCATTGCTAAACGCATTTTACATGTAGCAAATAACCCTAACTCTAACAACACAGGAAAGAGCACACACGCACACACATACACACACACACACACACACACACACATACATGCCAAAACAAAGCATTGGGGCCTGACGTGAGATGTTGCACAATATGGACCACAAAGCTTTGCCTGATTACAGCAGTGGCCTGGGGCGTTTTGCAGTGTCCAAACCTCAACATATGAAGTTATCCGGTTTATTAAGCAGGTGCCCAGATTATCAACTGGGAATCCAGATGACAGGTTTATTTATCAGATGTCATTGCGATAGAACATATACACATGTATGTGTGTACATGTACATGCATGTGTGCCAGCTAGTTGATTTGTGCGTACAAGGGGTGCATACCCCAGCCACGCCCTACCCATTCAAGGTCACACCCACTTTAGTGTGAATATCATTTATAACATTACATCAGTCAGTGTACAGTGTATGAGGCAATATCATTTATAAGCACAGCCACTGTCAATAATTGTTCCAAATAACCAATTCTCACTACTTCATAGTTCAGCCTGGGAACAAGACTAGAATTTAACTTGTATCTTCTCCCAAAGTTTTATTAGTTCCACACACTTATAATGGGAGGCAGAGTTCCTATGAACACTGGACAATACAGTCCCCAGCCCCTACACACTAACATGTACAATGTACATTGTACATGTGTGTGTTTTTTATTGTGGTATAAAGGAACTCTACAATCTAATCTATGCTTATGGTCACTTTATCATGTTTCCCATGCCCATGAATGGGTATATTGGTCTATGACTGGTCAGCCTTGTACAATGTAGCATACTGGTACATCAATCATGACCACTCATTCCCAACATGTTGTACCATCATACTACATTTTAGCTCATTTCTTATGTCATGCACCTGGCCTCAACACCCTCATCCCCAGGCCTATACATCACCTGGCATCTTCATTACATCATCCATTGTCACTTCCTCCTCCCATGGTTCATTGCACACAAATACACATGCCCTCATACACCAATCACACACTTCACCACATACTTCTGCCTTCATCTCTGAAGCCATACAAACTCACACCATGCATCTCCACATGGCCAGCATGTTCCAATGCACACAATCGGTATTCTACTCACAGATCACTGCCACAGCCCACACATATCACAAGGATACACATCACCAACAAGACATTGCACTATCACTCACCTTGTTCTGCAGGTTGGCCTGGGCACCACCCTCAAGTAGCATCTTGATGCACTCCACATGTCCCCTCTCTGATGCCCACATCAAAGAGGTCCAACCGTCCTGTATGAAGAAATTACATATCATAGTGTACCAGGAAGGTCAGATACATGTACAATCAACCCATCTCTGCCATCACTGCACACAGACAACACACATGCTCTAACAACAGAACTGACCTAACATAGGTCACACACCTCTGCCATGGACAGTGGGCGTGTACCTCGTTCCCATTCCACTAAATCAGCGGCATGATTACATTTTTTAATATTAAAATCCAAGTATACAACCATCAACAGAGAAATGTTAGGATATTGTGAGGAGTAGAAGAAAAGAGGGAGAAGAGACCTCAGAGTAGGGCCAACATAGTAGATGGTGGGTTCTATTGATGGACAACTATTGGATGTAGATGACCACAACCCTCATACCAAGCAGTTTAACTGTCCATTATATCAAACAATATATCTTTATGAGAGGCCACCATTATGAGCTCCCCTGTCATTAATTATTCACAATGGATGACATTATCATGTGACATGGAATGTGGGTGTATATAAGGAGCTATTTAACTCAAAGCCTTTTTGAAGCTACAGGTTTTATGAACTGCCCAATATCATTATTTATCAGGATGAATATTAAATATGTTTTGGACAGTACTTAAAGGGACGTGGCATCAAGGGTGTATGGGTGTGGCTATGTCACTCCTCCTACTCAGCTATAGGGTATGGGGGAGCAATGTACACATTGGAGTTTTTGGGAGAAGGTAATGTTAAAAATGGTTTCCTTTGTTAATAATATCTAATATCATCCCATTATCCACACACACTATCCTCTCATCAGGCCCATTATAGGCTGGTCAGAAGATGGGGGGAGGGGCTTGAGAAAGCAATGAGAGCAGAGCTAACTACATGTACATAGTGAGGGTTGGTGTAGGAGAGGGGCACCCCTCCCTCCCAGCTAGGGGGTATGGGGGAGCACTGTATGCTCCCTCATCAGGGCCTGGGGCAGAGCACCAACTACTCTGCAACTTTTGCAATTTTAAAGTCACAACTTAGCATAATTGCACTAAAACTATAGGTAGAATACCTATAATGTAGTATAAATACAACAGTTGCTTCCAGAGTTTCCCATAGTCTCGCATTGAAGCCTGATGCACTTTGTTAATAAATAGTACATATTACAATGGACTGGAGACCAACCAGCCCAGCTCATGTTCCTGTTTAATAATGACGTAGGTCTGGCTTGTGAGTTGTGAGACTGACTAACTATCATAGATTGGGAAAGGTAGACTCACAACTTGCAAACCAGATAGTCACGAACCGCTAGGCAGGGAGGGGGTGGACCCCTCCGCCCTGTTAAGCCACTGCAGTTTGTTGTGGGCCATGGGCCATTTAGATCGGATGTCCCGTTGGTAGTATTAATAAAGTTATCTCACACGCTTGCTATAGTTATATACATGTACCGATTCATCAGAAATGAATAAATTATTTTCATGGCATGCAGAATGCTGAACTAGTTTGGACAAGCCGGGGGGAGGAGGCGGGGGGCAACCGAACCTACCTACTCCCCCCCCCCCACCCCTTGGCCTATAGGCTTGCACATCCCACCTAATCATACATGTACATGTACATGTATCACATCCCACTACCCAAATAAGTCAATATCCACACATTTCACTATTCTCACTTCCCACTATCCAAACATCTCCCCTCATCATCCCAACACTCCCACATCTCACTATACACATATCACACTATCTACACTATCAACACATCCCCTGATACACACCCCACTTCATACATGACAAGATATAAAAAACATTCTCTCTGAGAAAGTTAGTAGCATATAGGAGTTGAAGACAATGGTGGTGTAAAAAGGAAGGGAGCAAGGGATTCAGTGGAGATACATGTGTATACAATAATTCTTCCTATATTTAGCAACATGATTGTAATGACGTTCTATACAGTGCTAAATATAGGGATAATTATTGTATATCTCCACTGAATCCCTTGTTCCCTTCCTTTTTACACCACCATTGCCTTCAAATCCTATATGCTACTAACTTTCTCAGAGAGAATGTTTTTTTATAGTTAATACAATACATGTTGTAACATTTTACTATACTAACTATGACCTACTCACAACTGTTTATAAAATAAAAAAATTAAAAAAACTAAGACTAAAAGTCACAAGATGTAGTTGGTGAGACACATCTGGCCAAAATTGCCCTGGCATTCTGCCGCATAAGGATGAAGCTAAGGTGACTGTAGATGGTTGATGTAACCTCAATAAGAGGTCGACATAGCTGGGTGGCCATCTATTTTGACAGTTTAGTCAGCACATCAAAAGCTTCTTTGCCCCAACCCCCAAACACCTCCACAACCATAGGGATGTATGACCATCTTTATATCTTGTTTCATTATTTTTTTTTAAATAAGTGATTACTAGTATATAGGTGTACATGTAGTACAATGTAGACGATCGTACGATAAAATCCAGCCTTTATTGTAATTCCCATGTTTAATTTATTGCCTAGCAACACAATGTTTACAGTTATGTTACATTTGCAGCTGTTTCATTAGTTCGAAACTCGCGCACCAAGCTTTCCCTCTTAGAAGCTCGTTTCTCGTCTGACTTCAATTCATAACGTCGCATCTTAAAAGCTCGCACCGCAAAAGAATACTTTTCCTGTTGCCACCTCTTAGAAGCTCGGTTCGACTTTTTTTCGTTTTATTGTACATGTGTTATGGTTGTGGTACAGAGGAAGTATACATACATGTACATGTACTCTACAAACTAATCTATGCTCATGGTCACTTTATCATGTTTCCCATGCCCATGAATGGGTATATTGGTCTATGACAGGTCAGCCTTGTAGCATACTGGTACATGTACATCCATCATGACCGCTCATTCCCAACATGTGGTACCATCATACTACATTTTAGCACATCACTTATGTCATGCACATGGCCTCAGCACCCTCATCCCCAGGCCAACACATCACCTGGCATCTTCATTACATCATCCAATGTCACTTCCTCCTACCATGGTTCATTGCACATAACCCACACACCTATCACACATACTTCTGCCTCCATCTCCGAAGCCTAACAAATTCACACCATGCATCTCCACATGGCCAACATGTCCCAATGCACACAATATTCTACTCACAGATCACTGCCACAGCCCACACATATCACAAGGATACACATCACCAACAAGACATTGCACTAGTCTGTAACCACTCACAATGTTCTGCTGGTTGGCCTGGGCACCACCCTCAAGTAGCATCTTGACGCACTTCACACTTCCCCCCCCTGATGCCCACATCAGAGAGGTCCAACCTTTCTGTATGAGGAAATGACATATCATAGTGTACCAGGAAGGTCAGATACAACCAACCCATCTCTGCCATCACTGCACACAGACAACACACATGCTCTAACAACAGAACTGACCTACCACAGGTCACACACCTCCGCCATGGACAGTGGGCGTGCACCTCGTTCCCATTCCTCTAAATCAGCGTATGATTCCATTTTTAAATATTAAAATCCAAGTATATAACCATTAACAGAGAAATGTGAGGATATTGTGAGGAGTAGAAGAAAAGAGGGAGAAGGGACCTCAGAGTAGGGCCAACATATTAGATGGTGGGCTCTATTGAAGGACAACTTTTGGATGTAGATGACCACCCAGCAGTTTAACTGTCCATTATATCAAACAATATCTTTTTTTGAGGCCACCATTATGAGCTCCCCTGATCATTAATTATTCATGAAGGATGACATCATCATGTGATATGGACTGTGTGTGTATATAAGGAGCTATTTAAACTCAAAGCTTCATTGAAGCTAAAGGTTTTATGAACTGCCAAATATTACTATTTATCAGGATAAATATGGTTTGGACAGAACCAAATAGGGCATGGTATCAGGGTGTGGCTATGTTCCTCCTCCTACCCAGCTATGGGGTATGGGGGAGCAATGTACACATTGGAGTTTTGGGGAGAAGCTGATGTTACAAATGGTTTGCTTTGTAATATTTATTAATAAAACTGACATAAAAATACAATTAATCTCCATTTCCCAGAACTGTTGTCATGGTCTACTTGGTGTTATGGGCAATACCCTATACTATGGCACACTCTAGGTTCCATTACATCTGAGTCTGGTGTCCAGCAGGGAGATCCCTTGGGCCCTCTGCTTTTCTGTCTGGTTTTGCATCAGGTAGTTTGTGACATTGCTACTGACACTGAGTGTGCCTCTCTGTTGTTTCATAGGTGGTATATAGATGATGGTGTTGTGGCTAGTCCCATCTCTGCAGTTTTACGTGTGCTTTCTATCATAAAAGACTTGGGACCTCCTCTCGGTCTTCATATCAATTTGTCCAAATGTGAATTATTCAGCGTCAATGACCTAAGTAGGTTCCCAGATGAAATAAAAAAATCCAATGTGCCTCATTTCGAAATACTTGGGGCTCCAATAGGAGATTTTTTGTTTTGTGCCAAGTATATTGCTCAAAAGCGTACAGACGCTTCCATGTTGCTCCAGCACTTAGCTCACGTAGGTTCTTCAGATCCTCATATAGCTATGCTTCTACTCCGTCAATGTGGAGGGTTTTGTAGGCTGATACATCTGGCCAGAACTATCCCACCTTCTTTAGCTGGTGATGCCCTCAGTCTGTTTGATGATGAGGTGCGGCAGTGTTTTGCGGAGTGCACTGCAGTAGACACTCCTGACTTCACATGGCAGCAGGCACAACTTAGTCTAAGTCGGGGTGGTCTAGGCTTGCGTCATGTCTCCTACCACTCTCCTGCAGCATATTTAGCCTCAGCTGTCAATTCAGGCTTATCTTATGAGGTTTGTAGGTACTTGCACAACTCTATAGACCTTTATAACAACCTTGTTGATCCACTTGATTCACTTACTCCTGATTCTATTGACAACTGCTGTTCCACATTCACTCGAAGTTCCTGTCAAACAAAATTGAGGATTGTCAGTTCAAGAAACTTTTTGATAACTCCACTCCAATCGACAGGGCTCGTCTATTATCGATTTCATCACCCCATGCCTCAGCTTGGCTATCTGTTACTCCATCCCCTAGCATGGGCCTTCACTTGGAGCCTTCTGAGTTCCAGGTGGCGATAAAATGGTGGCTCGGGATCCCAGTTGCTCAAGGTCAAAGTTGCTCTCAATGTAAAGCTGCCTTGGATGGTTATGGCCATCATGCTCTGTGTTGCAAGTTGGGAGGTGATGTCTCTCGTCATAACAAGTTGAGAGACATCTTCAATGATTTTTGTCACTCTGCGTGTCTTGCTCCACAACTAGAGATGGGTGGGTGGACTAGGGATCGTACTCGTCCAGCTGATGTTCTTGTTCCAAACTGGGTCCTGGGTAAGCCAGCAGCTTTTGACCTGCCTGTCACATCAACGCTAAATGCACAAATTTTTCAAGAAGTGTGTGTGACAGCAGGTTCAGCTGCCTTGGCTGCCCCGATCCGCAAGCATCGAGTAAATGATGAAAGGTGCAGGGAACTAGGCTGGGCATGTATCCCTCTTGTGGTGGAGACGTATGGATGTTGGGGTACTGAGGCTATACAAGCACTATCAAGGCTTGCCACCCGTTTGTCCACTAGGCAGGGACGTCCCAAGTCACTCATGAGCAATGAGATCCTTGGAAGATTCAGTTTGGCCCTTGTAAGAGCAAATTCCCGAGCCATCCTATCCCGCTCTCTGTAAACTGTTCGTGTTAGGTAAAGTACAGTAGGTAGTAGCATATTATATTTAATAATAATTTCCATTCGTGATATATGTATTATTGTATCAGTTGGGACAGTTCACGCGAAAATGATAACTCGCTTTTATAATTATAATGTTATAAAATTTCCTTATGTTTGAATCGCTATAACTTCCCAACAGTTTAGGCTATCTACTTCGTATTTACAACACTTCATACCACACCATTTCTCTATGGTAAAATATATTTTGGTGTCTCGCACGTGCTCCGTACCAGTACTGCAACGTTTTATACCCCACCGGGTTCAAACCCGCCATAACTTTCTGTAGGAGTAATCAAATCGCTTCAAATTCGGTTTGTAGGTAGAGCGGTCCTATACCTATCGATTTGTTCTGTTTGTTAATTTTTATACCATCCGTTACGGAGATACATTTGAACAAAGTACGTCCACTTTTCCCGCTCGATTCGCGCCAATGATTTTGGCAAACCGCGTCCCGCTCAATGTATGGGAGGCGGGGATGATAACATTGGCGCGTATCAAGCGGGAAAAAGTGCACGTAGTTTGTTCAATTGTATCTCCGTAACGGATGGCATAAAAATTAACGAACAGTACAAATCGATAAACCGTTGGGAAGTTATAGCGATTCAAACATAAGGAAATTTTATAACATTATAATTATAAAAGCGAGTTATCATTTTCGCGTGAACTGTCCCAGTTATCATTTAACAAAAAAATAAAAAATAAAATAATAATAATAAACAGGGTATACATACATTTTAAATACACAGATATCATCCTAATATAATACATTATTTGAGGAACATAATGCAAGAAACTAAATACTAAGCTACATTCATAATATGTATGTAATATCCACACATCACATCATCCTCTCATCAGGCCCATACGCTGGTCAGGAGATGAGGGGAGGGGTTTGGGAAAGCATTGAGGGCAGAGCTAAGTACGTAGTGGGGGTTGGTGTAGGAGAGGGCACCCCTCCCACCCATGCAGCTAGGGGGTATGAGGGAGCACTGTATGCTCCCTCATCAGGGCCTGGGGCAGAGCACCAACCGCTCTGCAACTTTTGCAATTTTAAAGTCACAAAACTTTGCATAATTGAACTAAAACTATAGGTAGAATACCTATAATGTAGTATAAATACAACAAAAAATACTTGCTTCCAGACTTTCCTATAGTCTCGCATTTAAGCTTGATGCACTTTGTTAATAAATAGTACATATTACAATGGACTGGGGACCAAGCAGCCCAACTCATGTTCTCGTTTAATAATGACGTAGGTCTCTGGCTTGTGAGTTGTGAGACTGACTAACTATTATAGATTGGGAAAGTTAGACTCACAACTTGCAAACCAGATAGTCACGAACCGCTAGGCAGGGAGGGGGTGGACCCCTCCGCCCTGTTAAGCCACTGCAGTTTGTTGTGGGCCATGGGCCGTTTAGATTGGATGTCCCGTTGGTAGTGTTAATAAAGTTATCTCACGCTTGCTATAGTTATATACATGTACTGATTCATCAGAAATGAATAAATTATTTTCATGGCATGCAGAATGCAGAAGTAGTTTGGACAAGCCGTGGGGGGGGGGAGGGGGGGGGGCGACCGAAACTACCTAACACCCACCCCTCAGCCTATAGGCTTGCACATCCCACCTAACACATACATGTACATGTATCACATCCCACTACCCACATTAGTCATCTCACTATTCTCACTTGCCACCATCCAAACATCTCCCCTCATCATCCCAACACTCACACATCTCACTATACACATATCACACTATCTACACTATAAACACATCCCATGATACACACCCCACTTCATACATGTACATTCTATATGATACCAAAGATAGTTTGTTTAGTTGGCATGTACATGTGTTATGGTTGTGGTACAGAGGAAGTATATTTATGGTCACTTTATCATGTTTCCCATGCCCATGAATGGGTATATTGGTCTATGACAGGTCAGCCATGTAGCATACATCAATCATGACCACTCATTCCCAACATGTGGTACCATCATACTACATTTTAGCACATCACTTATGTCATGCACCTGGCCTCAACAGCCTCATCCCCAGGCCAACACATCACCTGGCATCTTCATTACATCATCCAATGTCACTTCCTCCTCCCATGGTTCATTGCACACAAACACACATGCCCTCACACACCAATAACACACTTCACCCCATACTTCTGCCTCCATCTCTGAAGCCATACAAATTCACACCATGCATCTCCACTAGGCCAGCATGTTCCAATGCACACAATATTCTACTCACAGATCACTGCCACAGTCCATACATATCACAAGGATACACATCACCAACAAGACATTGCACTAGTCTGTAACCACTCACATTGTTCTGCTGGTTGGCGTGGGCACCACCCTCAAGTAGCATCTTGACGCACTCCACATGTCCCCCATATGATGCACACATCAGCGAGGTCCAACTGCCCTGAATGAGGAAACGATATATCATAGTGTACCAGGAAGGTCAGATACAACCAATCCATCTCTGCCATCACTGCACACAGACAACACACATGCTCTAATAACAGAACTGACCTACCACAGGTCACACACCTCCGCCATGGACAGTGGGCGTGTACCTCGTTCCCATTCCACTAAATCAGCATATTATTTCATTTATAAATATTAAAATCCAAGTATATAACCATCAACAGAGAAGTGTGAGGATATTGTGAGGAGTAGAAAAAAAGAGGGAGAAGGGACCTCAGAGAAGGGCCAACATAGTAGATGGTGGGCTCTATTGATGGACAACTATTGGATGTAAATGACCACAACCCTCACACCCAGCAGTTTAACTGTCCATTATATCAAACAATATCTTTATCAGAGGCCACCATTATGAGCTCCCCTGATCATTAATTATTCATGATGGATGACATCATGAAAATTATTACGTGACATGGAATGTAGGTGTATATAAGGAGCTATTTAACTGAAAGCCTCATTGAAGCTACAGGTTTTATGAACTGCTCAATATCATTATTTATCAGGATAAATACTTAATATGTTTGTGACAGTACTGAAAGGGGCGTGGCATCAAGGGTGTATGGGTGTAGCTATGTTCCTCCTCCTACCCAGCTGGTATGGGGGAGCAACGTACACATTGGAGTTTTGGGGAGAAGCTGATGTTAAAAACGGTTTGCTTTGTAATATTTATTAATAATATCTAATATCATAGGCTGGTCAGGAGATGAGGGGGGGGGGGGGGGGGGTTTGGGAAAGGAACGAGGGCAGAGCTAAGTACGTACATGTAGTGGGGAGGGGGGGAAAGGAATGAGGGCAGAGCTAAGTACGTACATGTAGTGGGGGTGGGTGTAGGAGGGGGGGGGGAAAGGAATGAGGCAGAGCTAACTACATGTACATAGTGAGGGTGGGTGTAGGAGGGGGGCACCCCTCCCACCCAGCTAGGGGGTATGGGGGAGCACTGTATGCTCCCTCATCAGGGCCTGGGGCAGAGCACCAACCGCTCTGCAACTTTTGCAATTTTTAAGTCACAAAACTTTGCATAATTGCACTGACCAAAACTATACATGTAGGTAGAATACCTAAGATGTAGTATAAATACAACAAGAAATACTTGCTTCCAGACTTTCCTATAGTCTCGCATTGAAGCCTGATGCACTTTGGTAATAAATAGCACATATTAGAATGGACTGGGGACCAACCAGCCCAGCTCATGTTCCCATTTAATAATGACGTAGGTCTGGCTTGTGAGTTGTGAGACTGACTAACTATCATAGATCGGGAAAGTTAGACTCACAACTTGCAAACCAGATAGTCAGAAACCGCTTTGCAGGGAGGGGGCGGACCCCTCCCCCCTGTTAAGCCACTGCAGTTTGTTGTGGGCCATGGGCCATTTAGATTGGATGTCCTGTTGGTAGTGTTAATAAAGTTATCTCACGCTTGCTATAGTTACACATGTATATACATACACCGGTATAAGTTTCCATTTTTACACAATTCATCAGAAATAAATGTAAATTATTTTCATGGCATGCAGAATACAGAACTAGTTTGGACAAGCCGGGGGGGGGGGGGGGGGGGGGGGGGCAACAGAACCTACCTACCCCCACCCTTTGGCCTATAGGCTTGCACATTCCACCTAACACATACATGTACATGTATCACATCCCACTACCCACATAAGTCATCTCACTATTCTCACTTACCACTATCCAAACATATCCCCTCATCATCCCAACACCCACACATCTCACTATACACATATCACACTATCAACACATCTCACTATACACATATCACACTATCAACACATCCCATGATACAAATGTACACACCCCACTTCATATATGATACCAAAGATACATGTACATGTAGGTGTTTTTTTAGTGTGCATGTACATATGTTATGGCTGTGGTACAGAGGAAGTTTACATACATGTACATGTACTATACAATCTAATCTATGCTTATGGTCTCTTTATCATGTTTCCCATGCCCATGAATGGGTATATTGGTCTATGACAGGTCAGCCTTGTAGCATACTGGTATATCAATCATGACCACTCATTCCCAACAACATCATACTACATTTTAGCACATCACTTATGTCATGCACCTTGCCTCAACACCCTCATCCCCAGGCCTACACATCACCTGGCATCTTCATTACATCATCCAATGTCACTTCCTCCTCCCATGGTTCATTGCACACAAACACACATGCCCTCACACACAAATCACACACTTCACCACATACTTCTGCCTCCAACTCTGATACCATACAAATTCACAGCATGCATCTCCACATGGCCAACATGTTCCAATGCACACAATATTCTACTCACAGATCACTGCCACAGCCCACACATATCACAAGGATACACATCACCAACAAGACATTGCACTAGTCTGTAACCACTCACATTTTTCTGCTGGTTGGCCTGGGCACCACCCTCAAGTAGCATCTTGACGCACTCCACATGTCCCCCCTTTGAAGCCCACATCAGAGAGGTCCAACCATCCTGTATGTCAGATACAACCAACCCATCCCATCTCTGCCATCACTGCATACAAACAACACACATGCTCTAACAACAGAACTGATCTACCACAGGTGACACACCTCCGCCATGGATAGTGGGCGTGTACCTCGTTCCCATTCCTCTAAATCAGCATATGATTCCATTTTTAAATATTAAAATCCAAGTATATAACCATTAACAGAGAAATGTGCTGATATTGTGAGGAGTAGAAAAAAAGAGGGAGAAGGGACCTCAGAGTAGGGCCAACATAGTAGATGGTGGGCTCTATTGATGAACAACTATTGGATATAGATGACCACAACCCTCACACCCAGCAGTTTAACTGTCTTTTTGTATCAAACAATATCTTTATCAGAGGCCACCATTATGAGCTCCCCTGTCATTAATTATTCATGATGGATGACATCATGAAAATTATCATGTGACATGGAATGTGGGTGTATATAAGGCGAGGGGGGGGGGGGGGGGGCAAGAAAAACTGTATGGACCCCATTGTCCAATTTTGTAGAGCTTAACAAGAGGATAACGAATCTGCCTTAAAAATAAAAATCGGACATAAAAAAAAAGATACAAGGGATCAAAAAAGGGGGCGTAGGGAGTACCACCCTACGCCCATCACGTTTCGTTTCGGATTTACACGAGAGTAGCATTGATATATTCCTCCCAGCTAAAGAACTTCACTGAGATCTCACACATAATCGCTAGACACTTGTAAAACTGTCAGTGAGAGATTTAACATTTAACCCCCTAGTGGTTATTTACTATTGCTAACCGAATTAGGAAATAACCACTAGGGGGTTAAACATTAATTACGTAACTGCCCATTTTACAAGTGCACTGAAAGCTGACTACAGCTGGGCTTGATGTTTGAAACAGTCTGGTACAGCCAGGACCTGTTATGGTAACAATTTACTACCAGCTACAGTTAGCCTTCAGTGCATGCTGCACACTCTCACTGAAATGCACTACATGTACATGTACTGGTATGGTGATTAGTGCCTACAATGCTCCCCCCAGAGTTTCCTGGACCACCCCATACAGCTCTTTTGTTGTAAACAGCCTACCAAACCTATGTTTTGCTGGCTTCTCCCCCCAGGACCTTGTTTGTATTGCATAATACATGATCCCACACCTCCAAATAAGCTGCACCAGACGTGAAGGGATTGAATTGATTAGTGATTAATAGGTTTTGTAGCATTTGTACCCATGCACCCTATCAGTGTGCATAATCTGCTGCATGAAAGGTAACTAAAGATGTGGTATATATGAACTCGTACCGTTTTTAATGGTGACTTTTAAGGTGTTTTTGAAAACGTTATATTTCCACAACCATACATCCGTTTCTTGTTTCTTGCCAATTCAAGAAACTTATTGCCCCATCCCTTATGTACATGTAGTACGATTTTGATGTTATAGATTCATTCTGCTGGCTGAATCCGAGGCCTGACAGGTCCGGCCCTGAGGTAAAACGTATCATAACTCCCAACACCGAAAATACTTCTAATGCCAAATTTTAATTACTGGTAGGAAATTGGTGTCCAAACAAACGGTGACTTTTCGCAATACCTTTATAGCCTTGGTTCAGGCGAGGCTTAGTGTCAAACTTAGCGCAGCGGCGAACCATTTTTGAAATGTCCATACATGCCACACCTCCATTTCTACGTGACGTCAAACATTTATTGCCAGCTAAGGCACGATTCCACATTTTAAAAAAGTGTATTTGTCAGTGATTATGTAGAAAAGAGGCTTCATAAAAAAAAAGGCTGACATTGCCAAGTTCGGGTAAAACTTAATTGAATGAAAACAAAATGGCAGACAATAAAATCACGATTATATTCCCGCTCCATCGTCGTCTGATTTGGTGCCATCTTCATTTAAGTTCAGATCCTTCATCAAAGCTATCGCTTCCAGAACTCACCAAGTCTTCAGTGTTTATTCCGCGTGACGTCACGTAGAAATGGGGGTGTGGCATGTATGTATGGTTCGCCGCTGCACTAAGTTTGACACTAAGCCTCGCCTGAACCAAGGCTATAAAGGTTTGCGAAAAATCAACGTTTGGTTGGACACCATTTTCCTACCAGTGATTCAAATTTGGCATTAGAACTATTTTTGGTGTTGGAGTTATGATACGTTTTACCTCCGGGACCTATCAGGCCTCGGATACAGCCAGCGAAGTGCACGTATAACATCAAAATCGTACAATATGCATAAGAGCGATGGGACAATATGTTCCTTGAATTTGGCAAGAAACGGATGTATGGTTGTGGAAACATAACGTTTTCAAAAACACCTTAAAAGTCATCATTAAAAACGGTACCGAGTTCATATAAGGTAATAAGCCACATCTTTAATTTGGTGACTTGAGTCACATAACTGTCCATTATATCAAACAATATCTTTATCAGATGTGGGTGTATATAAGGAGCGATTTAACTCAAAGCCTCATTGAAGCTACGCGTTTTATGAACTGCCCAATATTATTATTCATCAGGATGAATATTAAATACATGTATGTTTTGGACAGTACTGGGGCGTGGCATCAAGGGTGTATGGGTGTGGCTATGTCCCTCCTCCTACCCAGCTAAGGGCTATGGGGGAGCAATGTACACACTGGAGTTTTGGGGAGAAGGTGATGTTAAAAATGGTTTGCTTTGCAATATTTATTAACATATCCCATTATCTACACATCACACTATCCTCTCCTCAAGCCCATAGGCTGGTTGGGGGGGGGGGGGGGGGGTGTGTCCATCACTGGTACTACACGCCCCCATCGGTTATGGAGATCGGTAATGCACTCAGGAACCAAACACATACACTAGTGGAAACCCAGCTAATCAATAACTGGTAAACCATTCTGCTATCCCTATGAGAGAGCTTCCACTAAGATAGTTGACTAGATCAGCAAAATTACAAAATAAGTATAGGATTACCAAGTTTGACCCTGGGACGGGGCTAGGAATCCCACATTAAACTATTCACACATGACCTTTACTCATACATGTACATGTACATGTACACATGATCTGATCACATGACTCACCACGTCATCACCATTCACATTAACCCCTTGTCTGAGCAGCTCAATGATGTCTGCAGTTCTTCCATCTTTTGCGGCCTCTATGAGCTTTGCCTGCATGTATGGAACAATTTTCAACTAACCAAGATAGACACACTTGACATTGTGCTTTGGATGGAATGAAAGAAGACTTTTATTTTACTGAAATACACTCCCTGTTGCAAACATGGTGGTAAATCCCTGCTAACAAATACATCAGCACCAGATAGGAAGTTATAAGCTTCTGGTCAGGTGCTGTATCCTAACTTCAATGTGGCTTTCCTCCACCATTGTACAAACAGCCTTCGCCTACTAGGGAGTCATCCACAACGAGCTAGCACATGACAGGTAAGCAAACATCTGTAGCAAAAAAGGTTTACAGACTACTACAGTTACCCGTACAATGGGCTATTCCATTATTTAATTATACACCCCCTACAGATGACGGGGTTTAGGGAATATGTGTGTGTGTGTGTGTGTGGTGGGGGGGGGGGGGGGGGAGGAATCATGTAAAGGCCTGTCCCAGGGGTTTAGACTTCAGGCATAATAGAAGCTTGTCCAGGGGGGAGTGGAATAAAATAAAAGCTTGTCCAGAGGGCCGGGGCATTAACATGTACAAGTGTGTCCCGGGGGGGTTCGAGATATAATATAAGCTTGTCCAGGGGTGCTTTTATACTGTATATTGTCCCGGGAGGATACGTTATTGTCATCTGAAGGGGTAACGGTTAAATAATGGAATAGTCCAAGGAATGGCATGCTCCTATAGCGCACGCACTCTAGCTTTCTTAATGACAGCCACTCCTCTTTCCTTTCCTCTCTAACTGGTTCTCGCACGATCGTTCACCACATATATGCATAGATATTAGGCCTAGAGTAGGCATACAGAAATAGGGTTACCCCAATTACTTTATAAACTTCAAATTCATCCCCGGCTTTTTAACGCATACCACAGCTAAACACTTTATAAGTATCTTTAAAAATACATGTTTGTCGTCAGGGGAGTCTCAGATAGATGAGATGTCCATAGCCTACCTCGCGATCGCGATCCTCCCTGCTGCCCGACGCCATGATCAGATGGAGCACTGTGGGGAATTACAATTTAACGTTACGTTATAGGGTGTGGCATTATAACCGCGCGCAATGTGTGTGTCAGAGCTCAGGAGTCGCTGCTAGCTCTGTGCATGCGGGGTGGGGACGAGACTGACACCCCCCCCCCCCCCCCCCCCCCCCCCCCCCCCCCTCTTCCCCCAACCCCATGCATTTTGTTAGCTGATATTTATATAATGTACTACAATGCAGGTTCAAGTTCATCATCGTCAACTACTGGTTGACCTCTAAGCTAGAGTGGAGCTAGCTTCACTGTGCACTAGGTCAGCAGAGAGGGGGACACTGCTGAAAGGGTAGTCAACTCTGCAGGTCTAGTCCCCAGGCCCAGGCCCAGGGACTGCCATCTTGCTGCTGCCACATCATCCACTGCCTCCACCATAAAGTCATCCTCACCTGGAGGGAATTATGGTAAAATACAACATTGCAGGCGATCTAACATACCATGAAGATCACCAGACACATTTCAGAAGTCATGTCTATAAATATAATTATAGTCACTGGAATACAAAGTCCATGCCTGTAATTCTGTGATTTGATCCCCTCACAATGACAGTGACCACACCCCTCACAGCAGCCTCACAATAACAGTGACCACACCCCCACACCAGCCTTATGACAGTGACCACACCCCTCATCTTCATGGGGGAGGGAGGGACGGAGGGAGGGAGGGAGGGAGGCAGGGAGAGAAGGAGGGAGGGAGGGAGGGAGGGAGGGAGGCAGGGAGAGAAGGAGGGAGGGAGGGAGGGAGGGAGGGAGGGAGGGAGGGAGGGAGGGAGGGAGGGAGGGAGGGAGGGAGGGAGGGACCTACCACACAGCAGGCATGCCCACACCACAGCCAGCATGACTCCTCTTGAAGAACAGTCTGCAGGCACACTGGACAGAGGATAGGTTCCCCATCAGGAGGGGAGGAGAGGAGCTCATCACTGGGGGCAGCCCTGCCTCCTTCAGCAAAGAGGCACTGTTCTGGAGGTACCTCTAAACAGGACACAAAAATGATTGGTGTCCGCAACTCACCCCAACATTTAACAATATATTGCCTATGGTACATGTACTTCTACAGGACAAGCAAAAGTAAGGCAACTTTTGCATATTTGGTGCCTTCTAATTCTGTGATTAACCCGTTGGGTGACAAGGGCATATTTTCATACTATACATGTATATCACAGTCCAATGTCTATGATAGCAGGACATACAGGTAAATGGATGTACAATTCTGTTCTTGAAGATGGGTGCAATGAGTTACGTAGGAGGAGGAATATGGTACATGCATAAACTAATTATAGCAAGTAGTACAACTCTTCAAATTTCAGCAACACTACACAAACTATTACCAGTGCATCCCACAGGTCATATGCACATTTTTGATGTGGGAGATACTAACGCAAGTAGTTATCTGCAATTGACAGTTTGTGGAGCAAATCATATACATGTACAGTACTTGTGAGAGCATACAAATATTTATATGTACATGTACACGTATGACTGATAGTACATTGTGTACGTGTGAGAGTATACAAAAAAAGGGGAGCAGTAAAAGCTAACACAAACTTGATTTATAGGCACCAGAGCTTTGCAGCCACTCATACCTGTATGAAGCCATCCTTGTTCCAAAGATCAGCAGATGCTCCACAGCCCGGCAGCAAGTGTGCACATCTACATGTAGCCAGCAAGTGTACACACCTACATGTAGCCAGCAAGTGTACACACCTACATGTAGCCAGCAAGTGTACACACCTACATGTAGCCAGCAAGTGTATACACCTACATGTAGCCAGCAAGTGTACACACCTATATGTAGCCAGCAAGTGTACACACCCACATGTAGCCAGCAAGTGTACACACCTACATGTAGCCAGCAAGTGTACACACCTATATGTAGCCAGCAAGTGTACACATCTACATGTAGCCAGCAAGTGTACACACCTACATGTAGCCAGCAAGTGTACACACCTACATGTAGCCAGCAAGTGTACACACCTACATGTAGCCAGCAAGTGTACACACCTACATGTAGCCAGCAAGTGTACACACCTACATGTAGCCAGCAAGTGTACACACCTACATGTAGCCAGCAAGTGTACACACCTACATGTAGCCAACAAGTGTACACACCTACATATATAGTTATATACTGTAACGATGCACACCCTGAAACACGTTAATACTAACAACCTATATTATTACTACACAATATGAATTGACCAATGCTACGTGTACACAAACAAATAAGAATATTCTTACATGCAGAAAGATGTGGCAGCCATAGTTAAGTGGTGAAGAGGGTTGCCAATGGCAATAAAAAAGAGCTCCATTGGTAACATTATTGGTAATACAACTGACCAGCTTGGGTGAGCCTCTGGATGAGGGGTGTGGTGAGGGACGCTCTGCAGTCCTGTCCCAGACACTTCCTATAGCTGAACTGGTCCACAGGTACGAGTCCACAAAGGCCTGCTCGTGTGTGATGATTACATTCAGCCTATGCAAGGATGGGGAGGAGGGGGACGTAATGGGGAGGAGGGGCATGTAATGGGGAGGAGGGGGATGTAATGGGGAGGAGGGGGATGTAATGGGGAGGAGGGGGATGTAATGGGGAGGAGGGGGATGTAATGGGGAGGAGGGGATGTAATGGGGAGGAGGGGGATGTAATGGGGAGGAGGGGGATGTAATGGGGAGGAGGTGATGTAATGGGGAGGAGGGGGATGTAATGAGCCTAGACTATATGTTATCTCAGCCGTCTACAAATCACCACACACACACACCCATGTACATGTACATGTATTGCATACACATACACACCACACACACACACACACATACCACACACACACACACACATACACACACACAATGCAGAACCCATCACCTACCGTACACCACTGCACACATGGGACATGCATGCATGCACATGTACACATTGCTGGGCACTCCAATTAGCACACGTACAAGTACATCACTAGCATTGCATGTGCATGAACTTACTACAAATGTGCAGCATGAAAGCAAGGCAACAACAGGACACTAAAACTACCTACACCATTTCTCTCTTCATTCCTCCAATCCAAAATATATATTTATTGCATATGCATGATGACAATTATGGTCATATTGTGGGCACCCCACTACCACATCCAAGTAGCTCTAGAATGCCACTCATGCACACAGCTACATTCCTCCACGTTGTGAACAGCTACATGTACGTAACGCTGGCAATCTTCCACATACCATCTTTTCCCGGGCACACACCTCCTCCTCTCCCCTCCCCTCCCTCGTAGCAACATACCTGTCAAAGAGTTCCAGAGGCTGCAATGAGGGGGCGGCAAGCCTAGTGTGCATTTGTATGTAGTAGAAGAGCTTGGTACGGGCAGAGAAGAGGTCCCCAGGCCACAAGGGAAACACTGCACACAAAATGAAATACAGCATGCAACATACATGTACATGCATACACTTCCATATACACACACATACCTGTGCCTGGTTGAACTGGAGTAATACTATCATCTGGGTGGTGGTGATGGCCAGCCTCAATCTACCATAACTGAGCTGTGCCAAGCCATGGAGGGTCCAGTGGAGCCTCCTTGCCTTCTGATGTTGTTGGAGACCATAGGCACGTACTGAAGTAGCCATCAAATGACACCCCACAGCAATACACACCCTTAATAAGATACACCCAACAGGCACATGCACACATGTACATTGTATGTATCTAGAGTGATTTAAATAGAAGGATCTTAAAGTTACTGATACACATGCATAAACCTACTACTCCCAACTTCAGCAATATCCCCAGCACATATATGAGACCAAGACATACATGTACATGTAGGGAAGATGAGTAAACAAAATTGCACACTATTCAGCCACTGAGGTCTCTTTGAAATAAGGGAAAAATTTCCCTTCCCCTCCCAGGTAGAAAGGTATATACACGTACAATGTGTACACCTACATTTGTACATGTACATGTACACCATGTATTCATCTATATTTACTACCCTGCGCTTGCCTGTACGTGCATACACTAATGGACATGCACACATGCACAACACCCACTCCCTCCCACTTGTGAAGAACTACTCGTCATCTTCGCAAAAGCTACTGAGTGGTTTGGGCAGGTGGGTGTGGCTTGGCATGGGTCGGTGAGGAAGGGGCCAGTAGCATGGGTTCAAGGTGAACACCTGCAACTTGTGCTGACGATAGATGGAATACTTCTGAGCCAACCTCTGAGGTGACCTGAATTTGGAATACGGTATTATGTTCTTAAAATAGGGGAATAAGCATGGGACGAAGCTTGTCACTTGGATGTATAAGTACATGTATGCATATGTACAATACAACAGGTCATACACATCTGGTCATGTGACCATGCCCACACCCTACACATCTGGTCATGTGACCATGCCCACTTCCTACACATCTGGTCATGTGACCATGCCCACTCCCTACACATCTGGTCATGTGACCATGCATCCCCCTACACACCTGGTCATGTGACCATGACCACTAATAATTAACTGGCTCAAATAAGTAAGGGATGGGATGGAGAGAGCAGCTCTAGACAACCAAAGAAAAGGTGATGCCTGCATCAGGCAAATGAAAGACATACTGTAGCCAGCAAGTGTACACACCTACATGTAGCCAGCAAGTGTACACACCTACATGTAGCCAACAAGTGTACACACCTACATGTAGCCAGCAAGTGTACACACCTACATGTAGCCAGCAAGTGTACACACCTACATGTAGCCAGCAAGCGTACACACCTACATGTAGCCAGCAAGTGTACACACCTACATGTTGCCAGCAAGCGTACACACCTACATGTTGCCAGCAAGCGTACACACCTACATGTAGATGTAGCCAGCAAGTGTACACACCTACATGTAGCCAGCAAGTGTACACACCTACATGTAGCCAGCAAGTGTACACACCTACATGTAGCCAGCAAGTGTACACACCTACATTTAGTACACAACTATACACACACACCCACACACACACCCTCACCACACACAACACGTGTGGTAAGCTATGAGCTCATCCCTACACAACAACTGCATGCATCACAGCTCCCACAAAATTGCTCTTACCACACACCTTCACCAGTAAGGGGTGTGGCCATCACCATGGAGACGTAGTTGCACAGCTCCCCAGTACAGCAGCAGCTGCTCACACCCACCTCACTGATGCTGGCTGGGTCACATGACCAGGACATGCACCCACCAGCAGGGCTGTATGCACAGCGGAAAGAAATGGGCGTGGCCATCCCATGAGGAGATATACGCACAGTAGGGGCAATTAGGGTCAATTAGGACTTGACCCCCTCCCTCTTGTTTTGCACTAATTCTGTTGCAGTCCCCCTCCCAGGCCTGGTAAAGATCCCCCTTCCCTCATAACAGTTCCCCTCCCCCTTAATTCCCAATATGGGTCCCAGTCCCTTCACCTCCATTCATCCTTGGTAAGAGACCTTTCCCCCCCCAAATATTAGGGGCAGATCGAGTGGGGGGTATTCAAACTACATGTGTGTCATTTCAAACCATTTCACCAAAGAGATGGACACCATGTTGTAGCTTTATGTTCAAGCAAAACTTAACTTTTGTTCAAGCTTTAAGCACATCCCCCTCTGCACCCACCCCACTTGGAGACCCACGCCCACTTAATAATTTTTACTAACTGAGCCCCCATCCCACCCTTTTAAATAACTCCTGCATAAGGGAAATCCAGTAAAAACTAATCGAATAGCAGAATATGAATGATCTCAGGTGCCTCAGCTGCAGAGGGAGAACAGGAAAAAGAATGGCCATGGTTGCCCCAATAGAGGCTGGCTTTGTAGTGGAGGTATATGGAGGCAGGGGGATCACAGCTAATGAAACCTTGAGATGAATCTGCTGGTTCCTCACTTCAGAAAGGTAATAGCTCCTCACCATATTGTGGCTAATGTGCTGTAGTGTAAATGATGTTATTCATGTTATGAGTCTTTATGGTAGATGTATTAAAAACATGTTTACAACCTTCTCATGGTCGTTTTCACCATCTCATAATCTGGACTACTCATCAATGCTGCTAAGCACTAGGCAGGAGCAACCCACCCTGAGCTGCTCCCTGGTGGACCTTTCTGATATTATTAAGATATTCATGTGACCATGATTCTTTGCTTGAAACCAGTACAGTAAGAGCATGGATACACTGATATAGTTATACACACACATACAAGAGGGGAGGAGGTGGATTAAGCTGAGGCATTTAGCCCCATCAGAACTAAGCTGAGGGGACAGAATAGTGTCAGCATTGGAGGAGCAGGCCAGTCACCTCTGCATATGTCCTCACACATAAGATTGCTGGCCTGTGGACACTATAAAATGTACGTTGCTAGCTGAATGATACCATTTCATGTCGTTTGAATTACACGAATTAGACAGGAAATTAGCTCCCGCCAGTAGCATGGAGCCAGATGAGTGGGGTGGCAGGGTGCCACGTGGTGGATGGTTTAAAAGGCTGGTGCGGGAAGTAAAGACCAGTCTACCGAATTAGTGCACGCCACTGGTTGTTTTAATATGCATTGTTGTGAGTTGTCAGTCTTGCAAGCTACATTTGTTTTAGTTGCAGATGTGCAGATAATCTCAGGAGAAATATGATGTGGAACTTGGTTGCTGGACTGTCATTGCTGTATCTGTAGGCTATTCTGTTGGTTGTTTTTCTCCCCTGCAAGATTTTTTCCCCAATGGGGTTTTTCTGCAGAAGGAGTTTTTTCCACAAACATGTTGCTGTGTAGACTATGTGCATGTGTGGCATATGTGCTGTAGCGGTGGTGTGCACAATCGACGGTAACCTATATTTGTCAATGGTCATCTTGCATGGTACAGCTGCTGTACCTGGCCACCATGCAGTGCCCAGACCTAGCCAAGGCTTGGGGGCAGCTGGCTGGGTGGTGCTACAGGAAGAACCTGGAAGCTGTTAGGTTGGTGAGAGTGCTGTGTATAAATGTGTCAACTCACTCCCATACCGACCCCCCCCCCCCCCCCAACCAAACCAAACGTTGTTCGTTCGTACATTAAGTAGAAAGAAATAATTGAATACATGTACATCCATTCAAGAGTCATATACATGTGCAATTATTATATATAATACATAGGTGCATAATATACACCAACAATACACATACATACACAATATCTATAACCTACAGTTCCATAAAGCACCAGCCATTCCTATAAAATGGAAAATGCACTCTGTGCCTCGTTACAGAGCAAAGAGGAAAGAACATGCAGCTGCAACTGTTAAATTGAAGGCAGCTGGTTTTCCTCTGTCAAAGCCCTGAACATGCAAGATTAGATTTTATCTTAATTCTACTTGAGGAGAACAAAGGAGCCCATTCCTTCCCGCAATGGCGCAATCCCTATACACTATATAAAGTTTTTATTAGTAACTGAAGGCATAACGGAGCTGCAAAGGCAGTATGCTGTCGTACCTCTCCTACGCTTCATATGCCAATCAGATGACAAAACGCGTTGTCAAGACTCAAGAGGCAAGGAACCGAGCAGTGTGTATGTGTTACTTATTATTTATCTTTCTACCTACTGACTAAATTTTATTATACGTTTACCCGAGAAACAACTGATCAGGTTTGAATGACCTAAGGGGCAAAGTTTATGTAAGTTATAAGTATATAGTTCTTTAAAAAAAAAAAAAAAATTGTAGCTGCAGTTGTACTTATGAACACCCATGCAAGACTGATTATATCAATTATGTTAGGCCTTCAATCTGGTATCCAGGCAGACCTTCTTTGAGGAGTGCTCCAAACACTTCCCTGAGCTCCTGTCATGGTCTTCTTGGTGTTATGGTTGCCACCCATCATTATGGCACGTAATGGGCATACTGTCTTCAGAGGTAGGAGTTCAGCAGGGCGATCCTCTCGGTCCTCTTCTCTTCTCTGCAGCTCTGCAAAAGCTGATTTTGTCCATCCACAATGACAAATCCTGCACTGACTTGCGGCTGAATGTTTGGTACTTAGATGATGGAGTCTTGGCTGGTCACCCAACATCTGTATCCCGAGCTCTAGATATCATACAATCAGATGGTCCGCCTCTAGGCTTCCATGTGAATTTGAAGAAATGTGAGCTGTTTAGCCCCAGTGACACGTCCTTGTTTTTCACCTCTATTCCATCGTCCAACATTCCAAACTTCGAACTACTTGGAGTACCAATTGGTGACACTGCATTCTGCTCTAGCTTCATTGCCAGAAAATGTTCCAGTCCCTCAGCACTTCTATCTCATCTGGAAGACATTGGATCTTCAGACCCTCATGTTGCACTCAGTCTCCTCCGTCATTGTGCCTCCTTTTGCAAATTAATACACCTTGTTAGAGGCACACCTTCGTATCTGCGGTTGAGGCCTTAAAGGACTTCGATCTTGCGGTTGCTAACTGCTTCACCAAATGCACAGGCCTAGATTTGTCAGTAGATGCTTGGAAGCAAGCACAACTGAGCCCACGTAGAGGCCTAGGACTACGCCCCCTTTCTCTCCATGCCCCGGCTGCCTTTATCTCTTCACTATGCAGTTCTGAATCAGCCACCCCACTCCACCCCCATCTCACCAGCTCAATCATTTTATTCAACAACTGTGTTTCACTCTCAGAAGCTGTATCAGTCCACTCTCGGCTGTCCAACCCACCTTCACAGCGACACCTTTCTGATGTAATAGAAGACTCACAGTTCACTAGCCTTTACAACTCAATGTCCTGTGCTAACAAAGCACGACTTCTCTCAGTGTCCTCCCCTCATGCCTCTGCCTGGCTCTCAGTTGTCCCTTCTGAAGTCATGGGACTTCACCTCAACCCTTGTGAGCTCAACACTGCTGTCAAGTGGTGGTTGGGTTTAAATCCACATTCTGGGAATGACTCTCCTCAGACTTGCCCTCTATGCCCAGAGAGTATGCTGGACCCACTGTGTCACCATAGTGTCACCTGCAAGCGTGGGGGCGATGTGACCAATCGCCATAATCTATTGTGCAATGCAGTCTATGAGGCATGCCGCCAGGCATCCTTGTCAGTTCGCTTGGAAGCAGGTGGTGGTTTAGGTAAGGACATTGCTCTCACCCGTCCAGCTGATGTACTGGTTTCAAATCCCAGTGGTTCTGCTAGTGCTGCATACGATATTACTGTTATCTCACCGCTTAATCCCTCAATTATTTTGGAAGCGGGAGTTTCAGCAGGATCAGCAGCCAAAGCAGCAGAGCTACGTAAACACTCGAAGTATGATGTCAAGTGCTCTGAACTAGGGTAGCGGTGCACTCCCTTAGCCGTGGAAACCTACGGAGCATGGGGAGTTGAAGCATGCAACACCTTCTCTTTTATTGCTTCCTGGGTTGCCATCATGACCAACAAATCAAAATCAATAATCATGTCCAACTTATATGGCAACTGAGTATCATCCTTGTCAGGTCAAATGCCAGAGCCATAATGCTGAGATCCTTGATGCCGGCTGCTGGAGGTTTCTCAGAGAACATTTAATAATAATTATAACAATAATGTATATAGGTAGTTTAGTGGTGTAATTGATAATAATTTTTAACTAGTAATGGTATAATTATTAAGACTCGTTATTTTGCACAAAGCATAAAACATAATTTCACTATATGATCATCATTGTTACTATTCAGCTTCAAACTGTCCAATGATTGGGACTTTATGGGAATTTGCTCTCCCCCTTCCCCACCCCACACTTGCCCAACATAGATACCAAAACAAACAGCACTTGAATATAAGGGCAGAAACCTGCTAGGCTGCTACCCGACTTATTGTTCTTTACTATAGACACGATGTGGTTGGCACGCGGCGATATGCTGCTGCAACAGTTAACAAAAACATCTGATTTGGCCAGCCGATCCGATCCGCTGTTATTTGTACCACACCAAGACGTGCACACTTAGACACTTCAGGAGGGTGTGTGGTTACAGGGGTAATTAATTTCTTCTGTTGTGTCCGAGGTCAGTGGTAAGAATTTTGATGGCCATCCATATTCAAGTTCCTTTTTCAACATATATTCATCTAAAAGGTCTCCTCCACAAATATACATGTACCAATAGCACCCTGAGGAATGAAAATTGCTTGGAATGCGGTATCCACACCAATCCCAGAAGTCAAAAATAGGGTGTGTAACTCTATGCATTTAGTAGAGCCGTAGCAGGTACCTGATTTCCGACTTTCCTTTAGTCAAAAAACCGGTTCTGTTTTTCTTAGTCGCGATTAGTCGATATTCATTTACTTCATATGCGGAAAATCGGTTGGAAATTGATTACCTCTTTATGCTGGCACCCTTCGCTTTTCCCAGATACAGAGTGCTCCCGCATATTAAAGCGAATTTTGACCGCATATTCCTGGTTATATGTGTTTAACTGTTTGTGCTAAAATTATAAACCTTACACACCATGACGCCGAATCACATTTGAAGCGTATGGCAAGTTCAAAGTAGTAAAGTCTTGCATTAGTTTAATACTGGAAAGAAAATGCCGATGGAATGCCATACTGCAATATTCCAGGCGAATATTCACTAATCAATTTAGAGTGTGTATACATGCAGCCACTAAACAAACAATAATAAAAGGTCATTTGGATCTACCTCCGCCCCCACACAACGAACGAGCGTATTGTCGTAATCTCGAACACTGCTGTGCCCCGTTCATCAAATTCTTGTAATAGCACCATTTCTTTCCAGAAATTTTGAAACAGGTAAGCGCTACCGTTAATGGTTATGACGAAACCATTTAAATACGAGCCGTTTTTTGTGGGGGTGGAGGGGCATGCAGTAAGACAAAATGTGCAGCATCACTGGCATCAGCTAAAACTTAATTAGGCACACTTCTAAAGACGCTTAGCCCGCGATCCTTAGCCAAAAAGCAGTAGTGTCGACTCTCTATCCATCATCATCTTATCACGCAGGACCCACGGTAGTAGGTCCTATGTAGGATTGGCATCGGATTGGCTTAGGTGGGCGTGGTTTTTGATCTAGCGCTTTAAAACGGTAACGAAGCGTTAGCTTTACTCACCAGCTCGTATATAATCCATCACAAACACAACAGATGTGCACATATAACGTGAGCTTCGCTAAACAGTGCAGTTTACATTGAGCGACAAGTCGGCGCCTAAATTCCGCCATTTAATTTTTCGTTTCCATCACGTAATACTCGCAACAGGAACGTCGTAAGAAGACGAGATTAGCTTTAAAAAGTTGCATTTGATTTCCAAACGTGCCCTTTCATGCAAATAAGACCTAAAGTTGTTAGCTGGTGATGAAATGCCGTAAAATGACTCCAGCAGGTGCAATTCATTATGGATGAAAATTCATGAACGAAAAAAGTTATGCGCCTTGAATGAGGCATACTTCTAGCCGGTACTGTTATCGCAACTGAAAGATATCAGTGACTTTTAACAATTATGAACATATCGTGTGCGAGGCTTGCCACGTTCCACCCCAGCGGAAGTTGCAGGAACTGCAAGATACTGCCTTGCCATCAGTTGCAGCTTAGGCCAAGTACCTTTTTTTCCCCACCACATCAAGATATCAGTTTCCTTTGCCTCATCAGGACACACCAGGTATGCTTCCGCCATGTATTTTTTAGGTATCAGTGCTGTCAGTAGCTTCAGCCAGCTTCAGCTTCATCTTCAGAAAAAAAGGCACTCAAACAATCACCGGCACTTTGGAAGTCACAATGATGGGAGGAATAGCCACACTGCCAACTCCTTTCCATATATGCCACTCCACTCGTAGAAGCCTCAAAGCACAAGCCCTTCCTCCATGTAAAAGGAATTCAAAGAACTTAAATCGTAGATCAAGGAGAGTAGAAATCACAAATAAGCGCCTAACATCTGGGCTCAAGTTATTCACCCATCTGTCACGGAGATCCTCAGTAAATGCTGCCCGAGCAAATTGCACATTTGGTGTGACTTGTCATCAAATGTATCTCTTTTGTCCCAGGACTTATTCAGATAGGGCTTTACAGAATGGTGAATGACATGGGTGATCCGCATGGGGAGGACAAGTGGCAAGGAGGGGTACTTGGTACCTTCTATGATGTTTGTCATTTTTGCAGATGGGTCTAGGACAACTATTGTTTGTTGTATTGCTTGCCAGTCATCATAGTCTAGCTTGTGCTCTTTGTATCCTTCACCCCCCCTAGTTTGTCACTTACTCAAACATCTGCACTGTCTGCTGGTGCATCCTATACCAGTTGAGAGCATCATGAGTAAAATGCCAGCGGGTTGCATTCCCTGTACTAGGTGGTTTGTGTGTAAGTACTAGTGCCTGTAATACTGTTGGTCACTTGGATCTTCAGCATCTCTGCCATGGCTAATGGAGAGCGATGGTGATAGCCATTGTCCTGCCAATGGTTTCCTTCACACCAGGACAGAACGCTCCAAGGTATGTGCTGAGCAGAAAAGGCCCTTTAGGATTTCCAGAGCTTTTTTCATATTGGAACCATTGTCACACACTCTAGCAAAAATGGTATCCAATGTGGTGTCCAGGGATTTCATCAATGCCTCTGTTTCTTTGCGTATGTTCTCACCAGTGTGGCACATACCATGGAACGGTACACATCCTGCCATTTCTTCATGCATAACCCACTCTTTGTCAATCCAATATAGGAAAACACGGAGCAGGGCACAATCAGTTCCATCAGACCAGTCTGCAGCAAGTGCCAACTGGAGACCAGCATGCACCAAATCACTTATCTGTTGCTTTAAAAATTTTGTACCAACAGCAACCATCTGCAGCAAGTGCTTCTGGATCTCATGGTGACTGACCATCATAGCGTCCACCACTAAGTTCGAGGAAGACATTTTGTACCAACAGCAACCATCTGCAGCAAGTGCTTCTGGATCTCATGGTGACTGACCATCATAGCGTCCACCACTAAGTTCGAGGAAGACATCTCACAGTTCTGTGTCACGCTCTACTAAGGTAGAAGAGCAGTTTCGCTTAACAAGCCAGTATGCAATCTTCTGACACAGGTGTCGCCTCTCTGGTATCCATTTTGCCATTATCCCAATTTTTTTTGTCAGTGTCTACTTTCAATGTGTTTGTCTGGCTTTTCGTATCATGCTCAAAGACATATTTGCTGTGTCTTGTTCGGAGATGGGTTGCCATATTAGTTGTACCTCCACAATAAACCAGTACAGTGTCACATTTTGCACCATTGTCCATGGATAGCAGACATTTGTACCGAGGTTTGTCAGCCTTCAGTTTATCATCGCAAGGAGGGAGATAGGCAAAAGTTTGCCAGACCCCATTAATAGCCTCAGGTTCTCCAGGCTCATAGCGAGATCCCCCAGGTACATCATCATCAGCAGGTTGAGATGTTAGCTGCTCTGCATATTCACGTATCTTAGCGGCTTGTTTTGCTGCATTTTCTTCTTCAGATCGCTTGGCTGCCGCATTATGCTCCTCAAAGAAATGCGCTATGTACTCCTCTGCACCAGCTAAGTGTTCTATTGGTTCCCAGGTGTCATCTTCAGGCCCAAATCCTTCCCAATGCACCAAACACTTAGGCACACCCTCTTCCTGTCGTTCGGCGATGATAACCTGAACATTGTACAATTCCTGGTTGGCAACTTTGCCGTAAGCGTGAAGCGGCGTTTGCAAACTCCACCAGGTTTGCCATGAAGTTTCACAGGCTTTTTTGGTTCTGTAACTTGTCGCTTTTTCGAATTCTTCGGGGGCATGCTGTGTCTGCAAGGGAAGTGGGCAAGTGTGGTTTAAATAATTTGAAGTTGAGATTATTATGAGGCAAGAGGATTCATGGCAGATGCTGTTGAGCCATACAATAGTGCGTAATGTTAAATTTCATTGTCGTAGAATGCAATGTTTTGATTTGCACTTTATGTACATCTTCCCAATAAACTAAAATGAACAGCATCTATTAAAATAAAAATAAACTGGGCTGAGTAACTGTGCCAATATCAAATTAAAAATGAATAAACCTGAAAAACCTACGTATTCGCTGGCAAATTAATGATGCATCGCCAAAATAGATTGCATGTTTCTAATAACCGATTTGCAAGTTGCTATAAACCTGAAAAATTGATTAGACTTTTTGTTCGTAGTCGAAATAATTTTAATTTTTAAACTGAAAAGTTTAATGTACACATCCTAGTCAAAAAGGAGATGTACATGTACTAGGAGAGTGGACGTTCCATACAAGTATTATGAACTTAGACTTCGATAATTGCCTGGAATTCAGAATCCCAGGAGTTGAAAGGAGGCATTCAACACAAGTAATATGACCTCTTACTGCAGCAAGGCGCAGCGGTGTATGTCCATTCTAGAGATAATTAGTTGAGTACATACAGGGAGGATAGGATAGGGGGACATGCGGAGGATATGGGGACATGGGAGGATAGGGGACAAAGGGAGGATAGGGGGACATGAAGAGGATAGGGAACATGAGGAGGATAGGGGGACATGAGGATAGGGGGACAAGGGGAGGATAGGGTAACATGAGGAGGATAATTCACACACTTCACCACATACTTGTGCCTCCATCTCTGAAGCCATACACATTCACACCATGCTTCTTCACCTGGCCAGCATGTTCCAATGCACACAATACTCTACTCACAGATCACTGCCACAGCCCACACATATCACAAGGATACACATCACCAACAAGACATTGCACTAGTCTGTAACTACTCACCTTATTCTGTTGGTTGACCTGGGCACCACCTTCAATTAATATTTTGACGCACTCCACATGTCCCTCCCTTGATGCCCACATCAGAGAGGTCCCACCGTTCTGTAAGAGGAAATGATATATTCTAGTGTATAGCAGGAAGGTCAGATACAACCAACCCATCTCTGCCATCACTGCACATAGACAACACACATGCTCTAACAACAGAACTGACCTACCACAGGTCACACACTTCAACCATGGACAGTGGGTGTGTACCTTGATCGCTCCCATTCCACTAAATCAGTGGCATGAATCCATTTTTAATATTAAGATCCAAGTACACAATGTATATAACCATCAACAGAGTATTGTGAGGAGTAGAAGAAAGAGGGAGAAGGGACCTCAGAATAGGGCCAACATAGTAGATGGTGGGCTCTATTGATGGACAAATATTGGATGTAGATGACCACAACCCTCACACCCAGCAATTTAACTGTCCATTATCTGAAACAGTATCTTTATCAGAGGCCACCATTATGAGCTTCCCTGATCATTAATTATTCATGATGGATGACATCATAAATTTAAAATCAAATATAAAATGTGAATTGGAATGTGGGTGTGTATATAAGGAGTTATATACATCGAAGCTTCACATTTTATGAACTGCCCAATATCATTTATCAGGATGAATATTAAATATGTTTTGGCCAGTACTGAAAGGGGCGTGGCATCAAGGATGTGTGGGTGTGGCACCAAACCCACCTACCCCCCTGCCTACAGGCCTGCACATCACAAGCACTACCCACATATCTCAATATCCACAAATCTCCCTTCTCAGTCACTATCCACACATCCCAATACCCATACATCTCACTTTCCCCATATCACACTATCAACACATCCCACCAAGTTTGATTTTAGCACAAAATATGATTGATATACCACAAACCACAGCTAAGAACACTGGCCACAAATAGTTAGCAGCATGTTTACAACTAGCCTCAAATTTACCAAATTTGCGCTGTTTGAGGCTGGGCCACTGGCAACAGCCCCTCGCCCTCATGACGAACAGGTGGCTTGTTCTCAAGGTACTGACGTAGCCAGTCCCACGATGCTAAAAAAAAGGCTACGTCAATACCTCTAGGACGAGCCGCTGGTTTGTCCTGAGAGGGAGGGGCCATTGCTGGTGTCGAAATGGCAGCTGGCAAATGAGGGGTCTCCTCTCTTGTTACAGCAAGAATGATTGCTGCAGGTGTAAGTGGCACTCCAGCAGTGTGGACCATGGCATCAGGGGCCACAGCTGGGGTGTCGACCGAACACACCTATCCCCCCCCCCCCCCCCAGGCCTTCACATCCCACGGCACTACCCACATATCTCAATATCCACACATCTCACTATTCTCACTTCCCACTATCCACACATCTCCCAATACCAACTATCCACATATCACATTGCAATGAGCATTTTATCGCCGTCTTACAGTTCTAACACAAATCTTCCACCCTTCCTCATCCTCGTGCATGACCTTCGCCTTTCCAACTTCACGTTTTGTATTGGCATGGCCTTATCTCCCTTTGAAATGCTGTTAGTATATTGATTCCTACACATATAATCCTCTACGATACTGAATTCATCATTATCCAAGCGCACTTGCTTTCTCACTTCAACATGTACAGGTGGCTTATGCATGGAATTCACGTATATACATGTACATGCCTCATTTACATTTAGGCGTAAACCACCGGGGAAGTCATTTATGCGCCGCGGGATTAAAGTCCGCGAATGAATCAAATTAAACGGCAATAATGCGGTCCATGCACTAGCTGTTTTAATCTCGGATATTGAAGTAAGGTGCAGCAAATTATCAAGGAAATGATTATATATTTTTTGATTAGTTACCGCGCTCCCCCCCCCCCCCCCCCCCCCCCCCCCCATGCACAGATATCTAAAACAAATGTCCGCATATTTGTCTATGTTCCGTTGTCACTACATAATTTTTTCCCCATCGTACATGGATTGGGAGAGCGTAATATAGTATTCGTTAGAAACTTGTAGGTATGGATTAAACAATATAAGTGTAACGCAAGGTTGTTAGTGAATACAAGTGCGTAATGAATAATATATGGACAGTTCACGCGAAAATGATAACTCGATCGCTTTTATACTTATAATGTTATAAAAATGCTTCTCGTTTGAATCGCTATATCTTCTGAACGGTTAACGCTATCAACGTCCTATTTTCAACACGTCATACTACACTATTTCTCTATGGTAAAATACATTTTGGGGTCTTGCACTTGCTCCGTGCCAGTATTACAACGTTCGATACCCCACCTGGCTCAAACCCAACATAACTTTCGGTAGGAGTAATGAAATCGTTTCAAATTCGGTTTGTAGGTAGAGAGGTCCTATATCTATCGATTTGTTCTGTTCGTTAATTTTTATGCCATCCATTACGGAGATACAGTTGAACAAACTAAGTGCACATTTTCGCGCTCGATTCGCGCCAATGATTTGGGCAAATTGCGTTCCGCTCAATGTATGGGGTCGCGGGGATTATAACATCGGCGCGAATCAAGCGGGAAAAAGTGCACGTAGTTTGTTCAACTGTATCTCCGTAACGGATGGCATAAAAACTAACGAACAGAACAAATCGATAGGTATAGAACCTCTCTACCTACAAATCAAATTTGAAGCGATTTCATTACTCCTACCAAAAGTTATAGTGGGTTTGAACCAAGCGGGGTATCGAACGTTGTAATACTGGCACGGAGCAAGTGCAAGACTCCAAAATGTGTTTTACCATAGAGAAATAGTGTAGTATGACGTGTTGAAAATAGGACGTTGATAGTGTTAACCGTTCTGAAGATATAGCGATTCAAACGAGAAGCATTTTTACAACATTATAAATATAAAAGCGAGTTATCATTTTCGCGTGAACTGTCCCATATTATACATATTTAATTATGTTATATCCTCATCCTTTCTCTATTGTAATTTTAGTGATTTGGATGACCGGCAGAATTCCAACGCATGTTCATACCCCCATAAAGATGGACCTCAGGGGGAAACCTGTGGGAAGTGGCTCGTGTTTCGGAAAGATGGACCTTTAAATCGGACATGGAAGCTGATCAAGCTAAATGTTCGTAGTGGTAACCTGGGTGCAACACAGCTGCTAAAACATCAACAATGTTTAGAACTGAAGTCAGTGGTGTGAGCGGAGTCATTTGTGTGTACACTACGAAAGAGGACATGGATGAGGTTGGCCTGAAGCTTATGAAACTTATTCCTGACGAGAAACTATATTATAAAACAGATGCTGCTACTTTAAGAAAACTGTACAAGTACATGTATATGGTGCCCCATGCACGACATACAAAACCCTCTTTCGGAATGATGGAGAACCAATTTTTCGTTTTGCATGATAAAAGATACGGTAAGTGGATAATACAGTGTACAAAACACAACGTAGAATCAATGTACCAGAGCATAAGAAAAGCTGCGGAGGAAGGAGTACTTGGAGATGTTCTTGGTGTGAAGGTGTACCGAGATAGAGATGTGGCCAACATATCAGTTTTTACAACAGAAGAAGACATAGAAAAAGTAGGATATAACGTCATCGAATGGTGAAATGCAATTGAACATTAGATTCAAGACAACGAATCTGCGTGGAGGCTTGCAAAAGAGAATCGGTCTATGTTGGAACCACGGTAAACCATATGTTCGCTACAGTGTAGAGTTTCTTTAGTGTCAACACTGATGGCGTTAAATACACTATGTACATAATTGCATACAAATATTCAGTGTGTAAATGAATTACCACATCATATTTTAAACATCTGTTGTTTCCATTAAAATTATATTATGCTACTTTATAGGCTTCAGCAGGGGCGGATACAGAATTTTTTTAAGGGGGGGCACGGCTAATAAAAGTTATAAAAAAGTGGGCGTGGATCCCCTGAAGGGGGTGGGTGCGGGAGGGGCGAAGCGGGGAAGCTTTTGATACTATATATCTAAGTTTAAAGCATTAAAACTATGCTAGTTTTAGTGCTTCATTTATATGTACAATTAAAAATTGCACTACAAGAAAGTACATGTATTTGCACCGTGCTAATAGATGAGCAAATAGTTTCGGGCCTAAAATGTGCGTCGGACCTATCGCACATTGTATATCATAGCCATAATGCTTCATTTGACTGAGTCATTAATAGCAAAATAAGGATGTCATTTTGAGTCACTTTCCTTGTGATATATAAGGCGCCGGCTTCCGTAGCAAAAAAATGATATAAAAATCAACGATTGTATGTGCACGCAGGCTGCATGTAATCAGTCTGTATCAGTATGTATGTATATGTGTCAGATCACTTGTAAAATCAAGTCTAGATTTGCGGTCTTCTTGCTCATTTTTGCTGTGTTCCTCTCCCACAATATGGCGATACATATGCACCCTACAGTGAATATGCATCAGACACAATATATTCCGTTCTATGGGTACTACAGGCAGAAATAATATATAATTTTTGCTACAGGTAACAACTGTTCGATGTTAACGCAGGACCTACATGTGGCAGGCATCAATCAACCAACCACAAACCACACCCGGTTAGGTATGATATGCGCTACAAACGCTGTACATGGCCGATCAGATCGCTCCGCTATCAGTGTGCGCTTGAAAACACAAGAAAACACTCAGATTATTGAAGAACGAGTAACGTGCCACGTCATGTGAATATAGTGGGATTATTGAATGGGGGGGGGGGGGGGGGGGGGGGAAGGGGCACGTGCCCATGGTGCGCCCCCCCCCCCCTCCCCCAGATCCGCCCCTGTCAGTACATTGTACATGTATCAGCGCTGTTGTAGCTAACCGCGGCACTGTTTCGTGCGGTTATAATCGCACACATGCAGTACGCAAAATACACTCATGAATATTTAATGAGTCGTCCGGAAGGGGGGGCACGTGCCCCCGGTGCCCCCCCCCCCCCCCCCCTCCCCCCCCCCCCCCCCCCCCGGATCCACCACTGGATTCAGTTCCCAAGGATCTCCCGGTAAGACTCAACAATCACTGTAGAAGAATGCAAGCCCGTGCATATGAATTGTAAAATAATAAGTTGACAAAAAAAGGTGCCGGATAGGAATGAAACAGGTTAATCAAAATGTTAATCAATTTACACGTGATGTACAAACCAACTCCACTTGCTAAGGAAGTTTTTCCAACAAGTGCGGTCACCCTGTGGTTCATAGCTATCCTTCAGCTGCTGACAACAGGCTACATGTACATGGCAGTGAAATTGCACATGTTGTGTTCTGAAACACCATACATGTAGGTGCACTCTTCTCAGCAGAAAAAAAGAAAGCAAAATACACTCTTGGTGGTCAAAATTAATTATGGAGCTGACTATAATCCATGGTATGCACATATCCAACACTGCAGATTGCTCATACATGTATATCAGTTCCAATGTGTCTGAACTTGGTAGCAGACAAATGAATGTGGTGGGAGGTCATTCAGGCCATCCAACATATACTCCAATGTTTTACTGTGATAAATTGTGCCTATTTAGTAAAATGATCCCAAACTAGGGTTAAAAACTTATGTGGCCAGACTTGCCTGTTGAAAGAAGTCTGCAATACAGTCCTATAGATGTTTGTTGCTGATATGAATATAGATATATACCCTAGCTATTTCATCAGTAGCCATCGTTTAACTGCTGACATCACACTATACACGTATGTAGCACATCAGAAACACAGCAGATTCACTCTTCTCAGCAGAGAAAGAAGAACTTTCATAATGGGAGCTCCAACCGCAATTGAGGCTAACTCACTTGGTGCTTATCAAACTTCATTATGGTGCTGTGCATGCTCATGCATGAATGAATGCAGCACCACAGGCTGCTGGTATTTCAAGAAAAGGTTTCTGATATTCAACTTGATAGCATAAAAATCTAAACTATAGTGGGAGGTCAGCTGCTGTGACCATCTGAAATTCAGTGGCAAAAATTAGTGTGCATTTATGTACTATGTGTGCTGAATATTGCATGCTTTCGCGCCGGTTTCCAGAAATGGTAGCTACAAGTGCCAGCCGTACCGGACCCACACCCATGCATGCATGCATAAAAACCTGAACTGAGTTACAGATAGAGTCATTTGTGTTTCAAAATGTTAGAAAAAAAGGAAAACCAGTGCCGCAGGTGCAAAAAGTGAAGTTTATGCTCAAAACCATGCAGCCTGAGCAGCTTCAAAATTAGGTAAATTTAAGTGAAAATAAAAAAATAAATATACAGTGTACATGTACAGTATACAGCGTCAGCCTATCTGCATGATTATTAAGCACAGCTAATCTTTGCACGTTATCGCGGCAACGGCATATATGGGACACAACGATGATTAACCATTTAGTGGCACATCAGATGAAAGTCATGCTAATAGTTTTTACATGCATGGTACAGAAAACAGAACTGATAATGTGATTGACTTTTTTTTTTAAATTTACGGTCGTAAGATATTCTCATCTGCGCATGTGCCATCCAACATCATTTATTCATAGCTTACTCCTACGCTAGACTACATGTATATGGCGAGTCGTGACACTATTATGGCTGAATCTAAGCCGCATGACAGGAGCAGGTACGTGATAATTAGGCTGAAGGATGAGAAACTAACACATCTATCAACCGTTATAGCTTCCGTGATGTTATTATACTGCTATAGACAGCCCAACATATGCATGGATTAACAACGTTTATACACCCATAGACCCACTTGGCGGTTATTCTAACTCATGCAGCAGCCGGAGTAATTAGCCACGCGCCCGATAACAAAAGTATAGACTGATGAGTGTGTATATTATATTGTTTTTTGATTCTGGTTTATCTCTCTCGTGGATTCACCAGCTATGAGGGCCCATGCATGGGTGTGGTGGCCTGTGATTATGCATATTATTCACTAGCTGTCACGCGTAACTTGACGTGCTTATATATACACACCACGATGTGGTTATACGTAGTTCGCATACCATTTTTGGTTGGGGTTGATTTAGCGCACATCTGCATCAGTGAGCAATATGACAATTGCGCGTGCTATAGTCTATATACAATATACCTGTATTTTTGGGTGGTGCTGGTATAATATTATACGCTTTAAACTGATATTCATTGTAGATGTATGCGGCGTGCATATATTTTTGTAGTGCAATATTTTCCTTATAGCTCTATTAGTTGGGTACAACACAATACTACTGACACGGGAAATTCTGTCAATATATGTAAATGGCTCAGAAGGCTAAACTGAATTAAAGAAGAGCATAAACGATTTGTGCACAGCAATTCTGCTATACATGTACATGTATTTACAAAAATAACAAGGCTGCAGGACATTAGGGTGTGTAACAGATTTTCAGGGTTAAAAACCCCGATCACCTATTCGGTCGACGATGCATTTAGCAATGGAATAGCAGATTACTAATTTCAGATTGGAATATATCCGATTCTGTTTTCTTCAGTAGTCCCTTATATTCGTTTCCTATATGTTGAATGATGCAGAAATAGGGAAATCGATTATATCATTCTTCGAACTCATCGCGAATCCTATGGCGAATTGATCTTTGGAAGCCACTGTTTCACTCTATATCAGTATCTACGTTAGTAGGTCCTATGTAGGATTTGAAGTGTGGTGAATACGATTATACTTATATCTATAGGGCCTAGACTGGGCCCGTATGCGCGTGACTTGAGTTGCTAATTGCATTCCAATGAGAAATTCGACCTATATATATACACATTTATTCGTCTGGGTACTAGGCTATACATGTATATGCTATTCGCTTTTCCCGCCTATCTGACAAGGGCTTACTAACGGGTTAGCTTTGTTCAGTGATGTAATCATCACCTAGTCTGGGTACCCCACTGCGATCCCTGCTTGTCAAAATAATATACGTTACCGTTGCCTGGCTTTACATGATATTTACCATGCAGCTGCAGAAAAAAATTGTGTGAAGACATTTAACACCGGTTCCGTGAGAATCGAATGTTTTTTGGGCTATTTTGTCGAACTCAAGTTTTGGAAAGTTAGTCGGACGACCTTTTTTAGCCACAAAAGCATAAGAACATAGTAGTACAACTCTCTGCATGAGGGTCTGCGCTATATCTAGCGTCCTATGTACTTCTCGTTGTAACCTGTATTTGTTTTTAGTCAAACGGTTGGACGCTTCACAGATAAAAGTACACTTTTTTCTGAAGCCTTTTCTACATCGAAAACAATCCAAATATACTTACCTTTATAAGATGCGTCGGTTTTGTACACATTTAGACCGTCTAACTGTATGCGAGCGTTGAAACAAGCACTTTTATGTGTTATGTCGATCTTTGTGGCCGCGTTCCCAGACCGATGTATTATTCCGCGAGTGTCGAACTTTGGCTGGTATATAAGTCTACGCGTGCGCTATTTTCCATTTGTATACAGTCATATATAGTAGTGTTCATACTACACATCTGAACATATATGTCATCACTGCTGCTAAACAGAAGCTGCTTGCATGTGCTCTGTCTGTTACTCGCTCTGGCTTATTTCCCGTCTTTTTGATGTAGTGGTGGCTGCAGAGATATACCTCCAGTTCCACTTGGAGATAGATATCCTTATCCATATCCAATGCAAAGCTTATCCTTGCCTTCTTTTGAAATCTAGAGCTCCCTTCATCCCTTTGATGCTTTAGCCTCATGCAGATTTCCTGCCAATGCTTTGATACACACTCCTGGCAGTGGAACTTTAATAGCTTTTTGCAACTGCAACTCAGCCAGGCAAACATATGGCTTGCTGTCAAATGACTCTGAACATTACTGGCAAAACAGCAAGCCATGGCCATGTGCTTGGCCATGTGTAGTCATATGACAGCAAGCCATAGTCATGTGCAGTCATATGACAGCAAGCTACAGCCATGTGTAGTCACATGACAGCAAGCCACAGTCATGTGCAGTCATATGACAGCAAGCCACAGCCATGTGCAGTCATGACAGCAAGCACAACCATGTGTAGTCACATGACAGCAAGCCACAGGCATGTGCAGTCATATGACAGCAAGCCATGCAAGTGTAGCGATGCTATATGGACATATATTTTTGGTGTATCTACGTATGCGTGGGTGTTTAGCTGTGCAGCCCTACGCATGCGCTGGTAAATGTATATTAACCCTATTATTGCCCTTTTATAGCAGTCTGCTGATAATTATACAATTGCTGTGATTTGCTATAAGACCCACTCGGCAATAGCACTACACGTGGCGTAGACGGCAGGATGTCGAAACCGGGCGAAGAGGGCGAAGCGGCTGCTCAGCCAACGCAACCTGTCTTCCGGAGCGAATTAGCTGGCGCTAGTCGCCCTCTCGTGTCGCCAGATTCGTTCTCAGGTCTATCAAATTGGGCAGAGTGGATAGACCATTTTGAAGCTGCTGCTCTGGTAAATGGATGGGATAGCGAAAAGAAGCGGCTGTGGTTGCCAGTGCGGCTAACCGGGAAAGCGCAGACTGCGTGGAAGCGACTTTCCCCTGAAACCAAACAGAACTACGAAGCAGCCAAGGAAGCGCTCCAAAAACGTTTTGAGCCAGACAGTAAGCGGAAATTGTATTTTGTTGAATTTCAGGCCAGGAGGCGCAAGCGAGACGAGTCTTGGAGCGATTTCGCGGACGAGCTGCGAGTCCTAGCGGAGAAAGCTTTACCAGAGCTGGATGAAAAAGCGAAAGAATTGCTCGCTTTAGAAAGATACCTCGGTGAGCTTGATAACCCCCAGGTTGCATTTGCTGTTAGACAGAGAGAGCCGAAGACTGTTGATGAAGCAGTCACCGCAACGCTGGAGATACAGTCGTATCTCCGCCCGGGAGTGAGACAAGAAGTGAACGCGGCAACGGTTGCAGAAGAAGTAGGGGCCCAGAGTATTGCTGCTACGTTGTCAACCAGCAGCGGTCAGGACACGGTCTTAGAAATGCTGAAAACATTGTCAGCACGGCTGGAGAGGCTGGAATCTTCCTTCGGAGATGCGGCTGCGACTCGGAGACCAATGCGGACGACTGGTACTGGAGTTGAGGGTCGTGGTAAGCGAATTGTATGCTACAAATGCGGGCAAGTTGGTCATATTGCAAGAAACTGCACTGCTGCTGAGGGCAACCGCTCGAAGCAGCAGGGAAACTAGAACCCCTCACCACTAGGGACCAAGTGCACGAGGGACAAAATACAATGGTCCATTGTAGTTTGGCAATTAACCCTGCATCATCACCTTGTGTAACAGCTTTTGTTAGAAACAAGACAGTTCAATGTATGATAGACACTGGCGCCACAGTGAGTTTGTTTAAGAAGACAGTGTGGTGCCAATTGGAAGGAGAACACGGCTGTAGCCTGTCACCTTGGGATGGACACAAGCTGGTTGGTGTTGAAGGTAGCCCAGTTTCAGTGTGTGGGGTAACAACCTTGCACCTAGACATTGCTGGTACAATCTTTGTGTCTGATTTTGTTGTTGTTGATGCACTGGGTGTAGATTGTATTATTGGATTAGATTTTCTGAGGAAGTTTGAAGGTGTCATTGATTTGCCTAAGAATATCCTCCAATTCAGAAATGTGACAGTACCACTGGAAAAGGTGCCAGGGAAGGTCTCAGATCACACTGACAGACGCAGTGAACTACAGCGAGTAGCCTTGGTGGAAACTTTGGCAATTCCGCCCTTCAGTGAGATTCAAACCACAGCTACTATTTCATCAACTGATGGAACAGGTGTATGGTTGGTTGAAGGTTCACGGTTCGACCTTCCAATCCTGGTGGCTGGAGCCCTGGTGACTTCATCGCCAGATGGACAAGTACCCATACTTATCATCAACCCCCTAGCAACAGAGGCAGTCATCCACAAGGGAACCAATGTGGCCACAGCTATACCATTTGATGAACTGATGGTAGCACCAGTAAGGGAAGATAGCAACATACCAGCGGAGTTTGAAGTCTCTTCATGTAAGCGTGGTCTGCTGCATGATATGGCTGATAGAAGTGCTGGTGACTTGACATCTGAAGAGAAAAATCGGTTGTATGAGTTGCTAGTAGAATTTGCAGATGTATTTGCTGAGAGCAGTGATGATATGGGTCGCACAGGTGTTGTTAAGCATTCCATCGATACAGGTACCAGTCACCCCATTCGGCAGCAGTGCAGAAGGGTTCCACCATTTCGGAGAGAGCAAGCAAAAAAGATGATCGATGATATGCTCCAGAAGGATATTATCCAACCATCGTCAAGTCCCTGGGCATCTCCAATAATTCTAGTCCCGAAAAAGGATGGATCTCTCCGGTTCTGCATCGATTACCGCAAGTTAAATTCTGTCACCCGGAAAGATGCCTACCCCCTCCCAAGAGTGGATGATGCCTTGGAAGCATTGAGTGGGTCAAAGTGGTTCTCCACTTTGGATCTCCTATGCGGCTACTGGCAGGTGGAGGTAGAAGAGAAAGATCGGCGCAAAACTGCATTCTGTACCAGGGAGGGACTTTTTGAATTTAAAGTTATGCCTTTTGGATTGTGTAATGCCCCTGCAGTGTTCCAAAGGTTGATGGACCTGGTGCTCTCTGGTATCCAGTGGGAACGCTGTCTCGTCTACATTGACGATATAGTCATCATGGGAAAAACCTTCGAGCGTCATCTTCAAAACCTGAAACTTGTGTTAGAGAGACTGCGCCGGGCAGGACTGAAGCTAAAACCTTCAAAATGTTCACTGTTCCAGGATAAAGTTGTGTATCTTGGTCATGTTGTTACGAGAGATGGAATTCACACCGATCCTGAGAATTAACGCTGTGTCGAAGTGGCCGGTTCCTACCTCGGGACGCGACGTTCAGCAGTTCCTGGGTCTGGTAGGATATTATAGAAATTACATCCAGAATTTTGCTACCATTGCAAAGCCCCTTTACCAGCTCACTGAACGAGGACGTGAGTTCGATTGGTCGAAAGAGTGTTCTATTTCCTTTCAGGAACTGAGATCTAGGCTGGTTGCTGCCCCCATTCTCGCATTTCCAGATTTCAGTAAAACTTTTCTCCTTGATACAGATGCTTGTGAGACGGGAATTGGAGCAGTTTTATCGCAAGAACACGACGGCTTGGAGAGGGTGGTGGCATATGCTAGTCGCACGCTCAGTAAGGCTGAACGAAAGTACTGCGTAACCAGGAAAGAATTATTGGCAGTGGTTACCTTTATGAGACATTTCAGGCCTTACCTGTTAGGCCACCATTTTATACTTCGAACAGATCACAGCTCTCTACAGTGGATTTACAGCATGAAGGAGCCTGAGGGGCAACTGGCGCGATGGCTGGAACAAATCCAAGAATTCGACGTCGAAGTGGTGCATCGGAGGTGAAAGTGCCACCAAAATGCAGATGCCTTATCTCGCCTGCAAAAGGCAGACAAGAGTGAATGTCCTCCAAAGATAAAGCCTCTCTCCCAGTTTTCTTGCAGCGACGGTGCCAAAGCCTGTACCGTCCAGGCCAGCAAAGAACCGCTCAGCAATATACGAGAGCTCCAGGGTGCTGACGAAGACGTTGGACCTATTCTTCAGTCGGTGATTTCGAGAAAAGTACCTGATACCAGTTTCTGCAAGGGTAAAAGCAGGGAATTTAGCCAGCTCGTACAACAGTGGGAACAGTTGTTGTTCAAGAATGGAATTCTGTACAGGTATCATGAAGATGAAGGAAGTTCTAACGTACAAGTCGTGGTTCCGAAGGCAGCTAGGTGCCAGATACTGAAACAGCTGCACGAAGGGGCATTTGGTGGGCATCTGGGAGAAGCAAAAACCCTGAATCGATTGCGTGAGAGGTTCTACTGGCCCGGATATTCGGAAGATGCTGTGGAATGGTGCAAGACGTGTCCAACTTGTGCAGCAAGAAAGAATCCCTCTCGCAAGAGCAGAGCCCCGCTTCAGAGTGTGACAGCAGGGTACCCGTTGCAGCTGGTTGCGGTCGATATTGTTGGACCATTGACCCCTTCTAAAACTGAAAACACTTACATCCTGGTGGCGTCTGATTATTTTACCAGATGGGTCGAGGCTTACGCGATCCCGGCCCAATCAAGAGGCGGTGACCGTGGCAAATAAACTGGTCGATGAGTTCTTTTGCAGGTTTTCAGTTCCAGAGCAGCTGCACTCGGACCAGGGGAGGCAGTTTGAGGCCAACGTGATGCAGGAAGTGTGTCGTTTGCTGCAGATCGACAAAACACGCACTACACCCTACCACCCCCAATCGGACGGACTTGTTGAACGATTTAATCGCACGATGCTGGCCATGCTTGCTAGTACTGTAGAGGAAGACCCTAGCAATTGGGAACAGCACCTCAGGAAGGTCTGTATGGCCTACAATACATCTGTTCAACCGTCCATAGGTTATACACCGTTCTACTTAATGTTCGGTCGCCTTGCAAGACTTCCTGTGGATATTATGTATATGGCTCTTGTCCAACAGAACCCGTGCTACCTCATCAGTATGTAAAGACATTAAAAGATACACTGGAAAGTGCTTATACGAAGGCCCGAAAACACATGCAGGCAACAGCAATGAGATCAGAAGAACTGTACAACAGAAGAGTGCACGGTCAAGAGTACGAGGTTGGAGATTTGGTGTGGCTCAACAACCCGGTGGTGCCGAGGGGGAGATCAAGAAAGCTACACTGCCCGTGGACTGGCCCATTTAAAATCATTAAAAAGCTATCGTCTGTTGTGTATAGGATCCAAGATAAACGCCCTGGCTCACGAAAGAGAGTCGTAGTACACTTCGATCGGTTGAAGCCTTGCCCAGCCGACATATACGGATGAAACCAGTGGTGGAGGATTTGTACAATTCTGATGCGAATGAGCAGCCTGTTCAGTTTCCTGGGAGTGATCTTCAGTTCTTTGAAGATGATGATCATGACGTCATGGTGGATTCCACAGAGACAAATGTGACTCGTAAGGCGGACCAACCTGGTACCTTGCAGGAGCCGGCAGTCGACACGCCCACTGAACAGACCCCTGCTACTGATGGACAGACAAATACAGAAGAAACTGCACCAGGTGACGCGGGACTTCTAAACAGCACACCATCTGGTATCAATTCAGATGGCACAGTTTCTCAGTCAGAGACCGTGACAACAAAGACCCCGATGTCGAGACCTCAGAAACGGATACGCCAATCGCCCCCTGCACAAGACCGGCACCGCTACCCCAAACGGACACGTCATGCCCCCTCCCGTTATGGCTGGTATTCTGGTTGGTGAAGCTTCGGTGATGAGAGTGCCTCTTTGCAAAAGGAGATAGTGTAGCGATGCTATATGGACATATATTTTTGGTGTATCTACGTATGCGTGGGTGTTTAGCTGTGCAGCCCTACGCATGCGCTGGTAAATGTATATAAACCCTATTATTGCCCTTTTATAGCAGTCTGCTGATAATTATACAATTGCTGTGATTTGCTATAAGACTCACTCGGCAATAGCACTACACATGTGTAGCCATATGACAGCAAGCCACAGCCATGTGCACAGCAAGCTACAGCGATGTGCAGTCATATGACAGCAAGCTACAGCCATGTGTAGTCACATGACAGCAAGCCACAGGCATGTGCAGTCATATGACAGCAAGCCAGGCATGTGCAGTCATATGACAGCAAGCTACAGCCATGTGCAGTCATATGACAGCAAGCACAACCATGTGACAGCAAGCTACAGCCATGTGTAGTCACATGACAGCAAGCCACAGGCATGTGCAGTCATATGACAGCAAGCTACACTCATGTGCAGTCATATGACAGCAAGCTACAGCCAATTGTAGTCACACGACAGCAAGCCACAGGCATGTGCAGTCATATGACAGCAAGCTACAGTCATCTGCAGTCATATGACAGCAAGCTACATCCACGTGCAGTCATATGACAGCAAGCCACAGCCATGTGTAGTCACATGACAGCAAGCCACAGGCATGTGCAGTCATATGAAAGCAAGCCACAGCCATGTCTGACCTTCAAAATGTGTGCCTGAGTTTCCATCACTGGTGTCTATCTGGGTTATGCCTGAGCTACACATTCAGCCGATCTGGTGATAGATAGTTCAGAATTAGATAAAGCTATTGTCTTGCTTGGTTGACCACGCTTACGTGGATGCCGCATGTAGCACTTTATGCAGTCTGTTCCTGCGTGGCAATTGTTGCACGCTGGCTTCTGAGAAAAATGTTTATTTTGGAATAACTTAAATGCGCATGCGTAAAATAATAGGTGTAAGTCTGGGAACGAGTTTATGTACCTAACAGAGCAGTTTGTACGTAAACTATGCTAGCTATGAACATGCTATTCACTAGGCCTCTATTTGGTATCTAGGAGAATCCAAAATGCCATCAGATTTTGTTGAAAAGCGATAGAAAAAAAGTGTACCGATCAGCTCTCGAACATCAAAAAACGGGAAAGTGCTTAAGTTTCACCCGATACAAGTATGTTGTTATATATGCCACAAAGCTAAAATTTATATCAAATGACTCATCGAGAGTTGGCCTATCAGAAAATATGCTTTGTAAAGCGCGACATTTGATTCTCACGGAAGCGGTGTTAAAAGATACAGTTCTAATTCAGTAGAGGTGACCAAACCAAAGAGGAAGGCTTGTTAACAAGCTTGAGGGAGTTTAAGAAAAGCAGAGGTATAGAAGAGCTGCACTGCAGGAGGCCAAGCTGGGCCACTATACCCAGATTAATAGTACCGATACTAATAAGACGAATCCAAGCGTGCAATTAATACACCGAGTCCAACTGCCCAAGCTTTATCAATAGTGAAATCATAGATTATGGAATTGACGGTTGGCCAACGCTACACGTATTTCATAGTGACGTCATTGACAGGGTTCTCGTCTTTCTCGGTGTTCGCGTTTGTGTCTATTCACCGGAAGTTTAAGTCCTATTCAGCTTTTTGACCCGACTTCTTATTTAGTTATATATATGTGTCATTGTGTCCAATTCGAATTTGTACTGTAACTTTCCGTTACTACATTAAATCAGCTTAACGTATGGCGTTTTTTGTGCTACAATCCAGAGGTAGTAAGATTAGTACTATCTCACGCTATACACATTTTGTAGGCCTATTTTGAAGCCTAAAATGAAAACGGCAATACATGAAGCAGTCGTTGTTATCTGTAGAAGCAACAAGGTGCTGACGTGAGTGACGTATTTGTTTCAGTTATTATAAAATGTACATGCGTTTGTCATACTTTTAAATTTAATAATTTTTTTGTAAGGGACAAACGACACACATTATAAAAAAAAAAAGAATTTTCATACGCAGCAATGAGAGCAGAAATATACGTATCTGCATGATGTAGGTACATAAATATGGCATCACATGAGGTCAGTATACCACATATTGCACGTGTCACATCAAAGCTCAGACTCATCATACTTTAGCACACCACAAGATGCATCACGGTCCTTCATTGCTGGAACAATGAGTTTGGCTGCTCCACAAGAATTTTCAGTTATGTCTCTACAATTTACTTTTAGGTACATTATTGGTAGCTGTATAGATGTCCCCATCCATATGCATGTATATCAGGTATGTGTCGTGGAGCTTAAAATCAAGTATCTAACAGCTGCATTCAGACAGCAATATTGTTTTTGTGGATATTCACTAATGAATGGGGATATATAACATCTAAAAGGAACAGTGGCAGGCCATTATAAGGATCCATAAAAGGGTTTCCCTCCCCCCTCCCCCCTGCACCTCTGGGTTCTGTGTTCAACATTGTAGCCATTCTGCAATCTTTCTCTCAGAGGAACATCAGCAGTTCATTCAGGCTAGGTATCCACTTCAGTACCTTCTACTCTGTGTCTCCCTGTATAAAACTGATCTGTCTGGTGGCATGCACTGAAAAATTTGACAGTACTGAAAACATTTAACCCAACAGTCATGTATCAGGCTTACTTGGACATGTTTGTAAATGGAATCACATTTACCATGCATCGGGCCTATTGCAGTGGGAGAAACCCTGAACAGGCTTATCTTGGACGAGTTTGCATGCCCTAGTAAAAGGAAGCAGATTTCTTTCAACTTCATCGTGATCAGTTGAGAGTGGCCAGTCCTTCCTATATTTTATCTGAAAAAATTGGACATGCTTGAAAGCTCTGCATCGACAATCATTTCCTATGTTCCGTTGTCACTATACAGCTGTTTCCCCATCGTGCATGGATTGGGAGAGCTTAATATAGATGTATTCATTTGAAACTTGTCATTATACATGCACCTATAATTGGAGGGGGGTGGGGACATTTTAGTGATTTTACCGGAGACCATTTAATATACACAGTGATCATTTTGCTCACCCATACCCAAGGTTATTAGTGAATACAGATGCATAAGGAATAATATTATTATCATGTTACATCCTCATCCTTTTCTATTGTAATTTTAGTGATTTAGATGACAGAATTCCAACACAAGTTTTTGATGATGAGTGGATATATGCAGTTCCCAATGAAGATGGACCTCAGGGGGAAACCTTTGGGAAGTGGCTCGTGTTTCGTAGATATGAAGATTTAAATCAGACATGGGAGCTGATCAAGCAGCAAGTTCGTAGTGGCAACCTTGGAGCAACTCAGGCTAAAGCATCAACAATGGTCAGAACTGAAACCAGTGGTGTGAATGGAGTCATTTGTGTGTACACTACGAAAGAGGACATAGATGAGGTTGGCCTGAAGCTTATGAAACTTATTCCTGACAATAAACTAAATTATAAAACAAATGCTGCTACTGAAAGGAATTTGTACATAGTATATGGTGCTACCAAAACAACATACAAAACCCTTCTAAGGAATGATGGAGAACCTATTTTTCTTTTTGATAAAAAATATGGTAAGTGGATAATACAGTGTGAAAGACACAACGTGGACTCAATGTACCAAAACATAAGGAAAGCTGCAGAGGTGGGAGCACTTGGAGATGTTTGGGGTGTTGAGGTGTACCGAGATAGAGATGTGGCCAACATATCAGTTTTTACAACAGAAGAGGACGTAGAAAAAGTAGGATATAACATCATCGCAATGGTAAAATGCAACATCAATTTCAAGACAACGAATCTTTGTGCAGGTGTGCTAAAGAGAATCTGTCTAGGGTGGAACCGAGGCAGGCCAACTATTCGATACAGTGAAGAGTATATTTAATTAGTGGCAGGTGAATGTATAGTATTGTACGTATATACATTTATATTCGTTCATATCATTGCATACATGCATGGGGGCTAAACAACTGCCTTGTGAGATCAGTCATGCAGTGGCTTCAGTAAGATTGAGCCACTTTGTGTTGCTGGTTTTTTAGTTTCCATATGTTATAAGTGTAATACCACTAACAATATACATAATAAACAAAGGCTCTTCAGTAGCTGCTGTTAGGGTTAGATTAGGGAAACTAGACTTTATCATAGATTCTCAGTTTGAGGCATAATCCCTGACTGCAGTGACTTCATAAGTTTCTTGATTTTGTACTCATTGAGTTTGTTCTTCAGTATCCTCTGGTTCTCTTCAAGGACAGACAGCACGAGTGTTGGCACTTTGCCTTTTTCTTGACATATCTTCTTCTGAGTCTGTTCAGCCTCCTCTTTCACTTTTGCCTTAGCCATGGCTATTAGACATTTGGAGGTGGCTTCAATGATTCACCTCCAAGCCTTTTAAAACTCCAAGTCCTCATCCAGTACTGCTGGCGAGGAAATAGCTCCAAGTCCAAAGTTACATAGACCCATTAGATCTTTGGCCTCCAGAGTATCCCCAAGATGTTGCAGGGCAGCCTCCTTCTCCATCATAGTCCTCAAAGCCATGGGGGTATTTCAGTTGACTTCACCGCAAAGTTTCACCTAGAAGGTAAGATGTGTGGGTGTGTATACAGTCTAACATTAATTTCCTACCCGGTCAAATACTGAGGTACCACACTCAGAAGTGAGAAGTGGCAAAAAATTTAATCAGGCAAGACCAGTTTTGGGGTGGTTTTCCCCTTTATCAATTGCCTACCAATGCAACATACACAAAATAGCTAAGTATGTATACACCAAATTAGTTCAATGCCCTTGTGGGTCTAGCTATAACAGTTCATGTGTTCAAATCCTGGTGGTGGTTCTTTTTGCACTGTTTTTTTCCTGTCAAGTTTTGGTGGTACATCTTTTTTCATCCCTTTATTTTCTTCTTTAGGAGGTAAGCAAATCTCTCTCCTAGGTATTCTTAGGGTATCCCTTACTTGAGGTTGACCCCTCGGAAGATGAAGTCATTGTTACTGAGTCTCCCCCATTAGAATTTCTTACATCCTCATAGGGTGGGTTGTCCTCATCAAAAGGGGTTAGATTAGGAAAACTAGGCTTTATTAGATTCCCAGTTTGAGGCATAATCCCTGACTGCAGTAACTTCATCAGTTTCTTCGTTTTGCACTCATTGAGTTTGTTCTTCAGTATCCTCTGGTTCTCTTCAAGGACAGATATAGCGTGACTGTTGGCACTTTGTATAATATTGATTGTAATATCACTAACACTATGAAAAAGGTATTGTTATACACTACTGTATAACAGTGTGTATGTAGACGTTATCGTGTATACCTGTGTATAACGTCTCAATACGCAGTGTTATACACAGCTAATTGATGTCATATACACTAGTGTATAACAACCCTTTTACACAGTGAACAATATACATAATACACAAAGGCTCTTCAGTAGCTGCATGTTAGGGTTAGGGTTAGAGTTTGGTAGCATCAAATTGAATTATGGTGGTGACTATATTCCATGGTATGCACATATCCAACACTGCAGATTGCTCATGTACATGTATCATTTTTCCAATGGGTCTGAACTTGGTAGCAGACAAATGAATGTGGTGGGAGGTCACTCAGGTCACCAGTACCTTTGCCAATTCAATGTTTTACTGTGGTAAATTGAATGTTATATAATGCCAGATTACTCTGGTGAAAACAGAGCTATATCTTTTCATCATGCATCGGTACTGCATGCTTGGGAGTGGACTTTTATATGTCTTGCCCCAAAGCAGGGTTGCAAACTTATAAAAACACTCATGGGACCAGACCTGCCTGTTGAATGAAGTCTACAATACATGCAGTGCTGTATCTATTATCCACGAAAGAATGCAATGCTTTTGAATGAATACAATTCGTTAATTGGATTATCAATCTAAATCAATTTATGAATATAGAATAACCAAATACGAAGCACATTTGTTTATTATCTTTAACACAGTTAAAAAAATAGCCTGCAATTAATTAATTTGACACAGCAATGTATGACAACTTTTAATTACAAAATTATTATAGCTGTGAAGAAAGTTTGAAATGGCATTTTGCTAGTTAATATTCAAAACAACAAATCAAACTTGAAAATCCTAAAAGGCCACAACAATTTTAATGAACTTTTTAATGACTCACCAATGATGTTTTGAGTTCATTTAATAATGGAGTAATTATTAAAATTAGTCATCCCAAATAGCTTCAACCACTATAACTTAAAAGCAAATTATGATTTTACATATCTATGAATTCAGTAACTTGAAATCAGTGCTGTTCCACCACATAATCAAATCTAACCTTAGTTATTAGTAGGTATTAAAATCAATTATCTCTAACCATATTCTCAAATAACGTTGATAATAGAGGGCTTTGAATATGATGGTTTTAATACAATTACATAACCACTTAAAATAATTGGAGCCTAACTACTGCAATATATATTTTAAAAATCAAGCAGTTCAATCCTGAGTTATAGCAGAGATCATATGATCTCTGGTATTAGGCTGTATATTAAATTCATACATGGCAGCAAGTGCCAAGTACATATGTTCAGTATAGAGGTACATGTAAATTTGTGGAGGGGTTAAATCTAAATATGCCAGTCAACCTTCTGTGAAGAATAGTCCACTTCAGTGAATACAAAATATCATGTGCAAGACATTTCAACTCCAAGAATTATTATCAACTGCCTCCAACTGTTTTTTCAGTCCCTTTTAGCCATTTCCCCTCACACCAAGTCCAGCAAATTAACTCCTCCTATAGCTAGTACCTCCTCGTATTGGCATAGGTTTAAGAGTTGAACGTTACATATATATACACCCCTGTAATAACAAACTTGGTTAATTATTGTTGCATGTGTGTGCAATGTGTTCAATTGTAATGCAGCTTTGCATTAAAGTAAATAAGGGATATAATTGTGGGTGGAGTACTTATGCTTATGATTTAGGCAATTTCACTCCCCTTGCTGGCTGGGCGGGAGGGCCGGGTTACGGGTATCCTCACCCCCCCCCCCCCACCCCCCATGATGACCATTAAAATGTTTGGCCCCCCCCTCACACACACACACACACACACTTATAAACTCCTTCCTACGCCGCTGGATTTGACATCGCGTCATATTACGCGGTATGTTGTGGTCGGGATTTTACTATCGATGTACAATATACATATGTATAGGCGTGGCTGCATGTAACATCAAACCGCCCCTACCTAACCATCTGCACGTCGGTCAAATATTGTCAAATCCCCTACTAATCCCGGTGTCGGAGGCATGGCTGTCCCCCTGGAAAAAGTGTCCCCCCGGACATTCATGCCTAGGCACGACTGTCCCCCCGGACACTGGTGCCTAGGAATGAATGTCCCCTCTAGGCATTATTGTCCCCCCATGCCGGACATTTTTTCCTAGGCACAGCTGTCCCCCCCCCCCCCCCCCCCCCCCCCCCTCTAGTTGGCCCATAGCCCGACCTTCGCGTATTGGGTATCTAGCCTATACCTGGATTTGTACACATCTGATAGCGTATGTGGGCTATACTATTATCACATACAGCCCACATACGCTATTAGATGCATGGGTACAAATCCAGGTATACCCGACATTCCAATACGCGAAGGTACGGTCGGGCTACGCCCAACTAGCCCCCCTCCACGTTTTCTCGTTTATCATAAACGTTCAACCAAACACTTAGCCTTCCAATCCTCGTAACTGCTCTGCCTCATGCGTGTATAAACTAATGTTCGCACGCGTCCGTGGAGGTTTCCTTTTAGAACAGCGAGTGTTTCTGGCCATGGACGACGAAATCGTTTTGAACTCAGTTCTTGTTAAAAGGAAGGTATCCAGGCCAGTTGGATGTTCAAAATATCAGAAACGTTCTTTTAGACGAAAGCGCGTGGAAATTACAAAGTTGACAATGGCGCTCTTTATTTACAAATTGTTCCAAGATATGAGTGGCGATCAACAGTGATCAAATCGAAAGAAGAGCAGGAAAGAATAATGATAGCTTGCCACGCTTCACCACAAGGAAAATCGTCAGGCCTGGCGCGTATCCAGAATTTCAAACCTATTAACATTGTACGTCAATCGAATACGAGCGGGGGAGGGGGGAGGGGGGGGGGGGGGGATCATGCACTCTTGCGATAGGCCAAATAAGAGCGGAGAGGGGAGGGTAGGCCAAATTAATACAAGTGGGGGGAGGAGGGAAGGTTAGTATCAATTAAGTTTTGTAAATATTATTCTATTGGGGGGGGGGGGGGGGGGGGGGGGGGTTTCAGGTAACACGGAAACCTCTATGGATATGCTCCTGATCGTTGTATAGATATATGCATGCGACCACCATGTATAGAAGTATGACTGTAACTTTGATATTGGGTGTTCACTTACTTCCAGCAAAGAAAAATCGTACAAAGTTCAAGAGTCAGTTGGCAAAGGTGTTTACAAGGCAAATGGCTCTGCACTGCATGCAGCAAATATCTGTCTGACACATGAAGCATGTTTTTTTTTTTTGTGATATCATGCATATGGTACCAATCATTATTTTATGACCTCACGCGGATACTTGCATGCACACGAATTTTCATATATACGATTTACATTTGTAAACATTTACACAAGAATGCCTTTCCTTGAAATGAGAGCCTTTAGTAATAAATAATTAGCTGCTCTGCACACAACCGAGCGGGCACGCAGACGCATGTAAATGTATTAAGATATATCATGGCATGCATGACGTTTGCTAATACATGCACGTATAAAACGACTAACGCATGTATATCGATCCGATTTGGTTGTATTATACTTACGCTTGTACATTCCAGGCCTGTATTTAAAGTGTAGGACATTCTATCCTAGGCACCAGTGTCCCCCCATGGGGGGACACTGGTGCCTAGGGTAGGACAATTATGCCTAGGCATAAATGTCCCCTGCGGACATATATGCCTAGGCATAATTGTCCGGGGGACAATGGTGCCTAGGAACGAGTGTCCGGGGGACAGCGGTGCCTAGGCATGAATGTCCGGGGGGACATTTTGCGGGGGGGACAACCATGCCTACGACACCGGCATCGCCCGTACGGGGCAAATTCCAAGCGTACCTGCAATCTAATTGATGCCGCCAGTATGCATCCATGTTTGCCTAGGCTTGTTTCCCAACAGATAGGGTCTGGAAACGAGACTAGAGCTGATGTGCCACGTACCTTTCAACCTAAGTGGCGGATCCATCATCCAACCATCGGCATCAGTACCCGAATATCAAGAGGTATCAGCAATGCCATATAAACACTCGCTGAATCTCAGAGTCAAAACTCGCGATCGAGCTGCAATTAGGTTTGTGCCTTTCATAGTCGATCGATATAACGCCCACAAAGATAGCGGAATATTTATTGGGCACGAGGCCAATTGGGCGTGGTTCTTCCTCCCCAGCATTTGAGTTATGTACGTATGATGATAGAATTTTATTTTTCTGTCTGGGTACGAGATAGGTTCATCATTTGAGATGCGCACGTGATGATGATCAGTGCAAATGTACGCAGATCTTAGTGCATGAATAGAAAATTCAGAGGAACCGGCAATTATCATAGCAAAAATCTGAAAAATACTCGATAATTATTTCCATAGATTCAAGATTTGGGGACACGTCGGGCAAATCCCTTACCACATTAAATACAGCAGATATGTGAGCTGGAATATAGTAATTAGGTATCAATTTCAATGTCATCAAGTCAAAAGCAGAAAAATCAAGGGAACCGACAGGAAGGGGCTACAAATTTTGAACAAATCATGACAATTCGTACCATGTCCTATATCTTATAGAACTAGTCGGGCAAATCTTCAAATGCATAAGATTGAAGCAGAACATGGGATTTTCTTGAGTCTTCCATACAATCTCCTATACTGCCCATTGCGGTTAGTTGTACATACCGCTAATTCCCGTGACCGCACATTTCTCCATATGCATCTGAAGCTAGGAGAATGCTGTTAACTTTGCTAGGACTGGATGGTATGGGATTGGATGTGACGATGTCTATTGATTAAAGTATTCATAATACCATGCATACAAAACCCACTCGCGCGATGCACTTGCTGCAAACGACCCAAGGTTAATAGCAAAGAACTACCACAGTGCATGTACATTTACGCGATCTCTAGCTTGCATTGGTTAGGGGCAGTGCTGCCGCGATATGGTCTTTAGCCGATATCGCCTATATCGCGATATATCGCGATATGAGTAAAATATCGCGATATTGTATCGCGATATTTAATCGAGCAATTATTTAGTAATAGCCACACAATTTTCATGTAACTTGAGGCTGCGTTGTTGTGCATGGTGGCGACACAAGAACAAACGCATAAAATGCTATATAGCGCGGAAGGGGAGAGGTCGGCCCGGGGTGTGTGTGTGTGTGTAGGGGGGGGGGGGGGGGGAAGAGACACTGTACATTGGTATGCATATACCGGAATATGTATTTATCCAGCCGGTCGAGTAAGTGACTTCATGCATGATTTCTTTGTATACAACTCATGCCGTGGAGCAAGCCCTTTCTAAAGGTACAGTCGAGGCTAAGATAGCTAGATACTTCCTTATACCATTTTGGCAACACTCTATTCATGGGCATAATATCACATGCAGGAAAGGAATTTAAGAGAGGATTAAATCACTGCGTAATTGAACATGAATTATATACTTTCCGTTCACATTAAAAAAAAAGATTCCAAATGACTTTATGGTCGTGGTGTAATTTTGCCACTGTATAATTAGCCACATGCATCTTCCGGCCTAACGATATATTATCTCCATAACTGTGAACTTTTCCGTGACAATATTTCAGGAAATAATACACGTATACTATGGTGAAAAGGAGGACTTATTTTAAGCGTTCGCGGTTACACGTTTAAATACTTACACGGGCGGCTAATGTTGGAGACGGATAATTTACAGTATATTATATATATGTACGCAGCACCACAGCGGAATTCGAATGTATGTGTGTGAGGCCTAACACTAGTTGCATCTGCTGAATAACTTCTTCGTATATTTCCGTCTTTCTCCGTCTATTTTTCCGTCTATCTCCGTATATCCTATGTACGTTTGTATCGCGATATGACTAAAAAGTATCGCTGTATATCGCATATCGCGATATAAAAAAAATATCGCGATATATCGCATATCGCGATATATCGCGGCAGCCCTGGTTAGGGGTCGAAATTGGCTTCTGATCTGAATACCTGAGAATATGTCATTAGTAAGTTTGAACTGCGTTTAAAGATGTGGCACATATGAACTCGGTACCGTTTTTTAATGATGACTTTAAGGTATTTTTGAAAACGTTATATTTCCACAACCATGCATCTGTTTCTTGCCATATTAGAGAAACTTATTGCCCCATCCCTTACGTATACATATAGTATGATTATGATGTTATAGATTCATTCAGCTGGCTGTATCCGAGGCCTGATAGGTCCTGGAGGTAAAACGTATCACAACTCCAACACCGAAAATACTTCTGATGCCAAATTTTATTTACTGGTAGGAAAATGGTGTCCACACAAATGTTGACTTTTCGCAATACCTTTATGTCGTTGGTTCAGGCGAGGCTTAGTGTCAAACTTATAGCAGCGGTGAACCATTTTTTGAAACTGATTCACATACGTGCCACACCTCCAATTCTACGTGACGTCAAACATTTATTGCTTATTAAATAAATGGACGGCTAAGGCACGATTCCACGTAAAGAAATGTGTATTTGTCAGTGTTTAGGTAGAAAAGACGCTTCATAAATAAAGGCTGACATTTCCAAGTTTGGGTAAAGCTTAATTTAATGAAAACAAAATGGCAGACAATAAAATCACGACTACATTCCCGCTCCATCGTCGCCTGATCCGGTACCATCTTCACTAAGTTCAGATCCCTCATCAAAGTTCTCGCCTGAACCATCGCTATAAAGGTATTGCGAAAGTTTGGTTGGACACCATTTACCTACCAGTGATTCAAATTTGGCATTAGAAATATTTTCGGTGTTGGAGTTATGATAAGTTTTACCTCCGGGACCTATCAGGCCTCGGATACAGCCAGCGGAGTGAATCTATAGCATCAAAATCGTACTATATTTACGTAAGGGGTGGGGCAATAAGTTTGTCGAATTTGGCAAGAAACGGATGTATAGTTGTGGAAATATAACATTTTCAAAAACACCTTATAAGTCATCATTAAAAACGGTACCGAGTTCATATGTGCCACATCTGTAAACGCGGTAACCGTGATATATCGTGGTTACTGTACGACGTTTAAATATTAACCATAACCGCGTCAACTGTGCCTGCGATCTTTGCATGTTATCGCGGCAACAGCATAATTATATGGGACACAACGATGATTAAACCATTTAGTGGCACATCAGATGAAAGTCATGCTAATAGTTTTTACATATCATGCATGGTCACGGCTGTTTGCTCGCATTGAAATCGAGGAAATTAGGCCCTACGACACCCGGACAACCGATGAGCTGTGGAATTTACTGTACAACAAAGTACCTGAAGAGAATAAACACATCAATACTCTAATATGATTTGGCACAACTCTGAACTTTGTAAAACAGTTTAAATCACGTGATTTTAGTGTGCTATGTTGCCACTCGAAAGCAGCCACCTCGGATCGGATACCCCGGTATTGGGCCGGGACATACCGACAACAAATCGTTAGCTTCAGTCTTTGGAACGTAGAGTACCTTTCGTGGTAAGCTGCACAGATTGTGCTACCAATTTATGCCTAGAGCTAAGCTTAACGCATTTTCTGAAGTGGTTTTTAAGTTATGGCAAATCAGTCGGCCATTTTAATCGAATTTGATGTGGTCGCGTGTGTTCTTACATGGATGTGTCGACGTGTAAAAGCGATACTATAGTAGCCTAGCAGTCGGTATCATCAAGTGACTACTTCTGCCTCTTGGGAAAGGATATAGCTGCTACCATGTCAGGAGCTATATGCAGACTAAATGTTCCTTCATGAGTACACTTCAGCCTTTCTAGTAGTACCTTGTCTGGTATTGCAGTGTATATAGTTGGACGTTGCATATGTTAGCAGACTGAGGAAAAGGCCCACACTGTTAAGGCCACCCCCGACTGGAAGAGGACTGCACTGCAGGCAGAAGCATACTTTCCAGCAGGCCTAAAGCCATGCGGGATATACTACTGTCTCTGCCTTCTGGTACTGGGGAGGAGGAGATCACAATGCAGCGGAGCAAATCGGTGGTGACAGATCAGTCTAAGTCAGGCAAGCCAGGTGTCACTCTTCCCTTTTCTTATCCCTCTTCCCCCTTCCCTACGTCCTCCTTTTTAAAAACTCTCCATTGTGTAGGTCAGTTAGATTGGGCCCATTAACCCCTATGCCAACTGTATGTGTTCCTGACTTTCATTCTTGAGACTTTGTAATGAGGTGTATACACCTTTGACCACATACACGCACAAGAGATGTTGTTGTAAGTATTTACAGGTCACATATCAGATGTGTGGTATGCAGCCATCATCATGGTGGGTGCTAGTGCACCTTCTCCTGCATATTTGAGGCTGAAGAGATCTTTAGCCATAATGTGCAGGAGTCACTGGCCACCCACACCAGGCTTTTAAGACTGCAGTCCTCACTGGTTGCTATACTGTTTTGTACCCCCCTGTTGTCTCACTCAAACGTTACACTGTGTTATTTTAATAAGCTGGACCTCAGTGGACTGCACAAGTGGGTGCAGTCTACCAGAACATGCTTCCTTCTCCCTATCCAGCAGATTGCGCTGACTGGTGATACTCCCTCCTGGAACTGTAAATGTGGTAGTGTATGTGTGGGAGGAAGGGGTTGGGCCTGTGTGAGAGGAAAGAGGTTGGATCTGACTCTGTATAGGAAAGGGGATTGGGCATGTGAGTTATAGGCCTGTGTGAAGAAGGGCTTTAGGCCTGTGCAGAGAAGGGCTTTAGACCTGTGCTGAGAAAGGCTTTAGGCCTGTGTAGAGAAGGGTTTTAGGCCTGTGTGGAGAAGAGCTTTAGGCCTGTGTGGAGAAGGGCTCTAGGCCTGTGTGGAGAAGGGCTTTAGGCTTGTGTGGTGAAGGGCTTTAGGCCTGTGCGGAGAAAGGCTATAGACCTGTGCTGAGAAAGGCTTTAGGCCTGTGTGGAGAAGGGTTTTAGGCCTGTGTGGAGAAGAGCTTTAGGCTTGTGTGGAGAAAGGATTTAGGCCTGTGTGGAAAAGGGCTTTAGGCCTGTGTGGAGAAGGGCTTTGAGCCTGTATGGAGAAGGGCTTTAGGCCTGTGTGGAGAAGAGCTTTAGGCCTGTGTGGAGAAGGGATTTAGGCCTGTGTGGAAAAGGGCTTTAGGCCTGTGTGGAGAAGGGCTTTGAGCCTGTATGGAGAAGGGCTTTAGGCCTGTGTGGAGAAGGGCTTTGAGCCTGTATGGAGAAGGGCTTTAGGCCTGTGTGGAGAAGGGCTTTAGGCCTGTATGGAGAAGGGCTTTAGGCCTGTGTGGAAAAGGGGGTTGTGCAGGGGCTCATGTGAAGTCGCCTACCTTTCATTCCAGATCTCAATGCATCTCCACTTTTAAGAAACTGTGCCATCTTTGTAGTGATTTTTCTTCTGCATGGCAGTGATCACCCTGTATAATACAACTTTGCAAGAAGGACAGAAGTGTTTAGGAAGTCAACTAGTCATCATTGTTGGCATCAATACCAAAAGAATTTGCAGCATAGCTTTACAGGCACTTGGTCTTTACTTTTAACAACCTTTTGGCACCATCCTGCAGTGTATTTGTACATGTGATAATCCATTCCTGATATCTGTTAACAAAGCATACATATATCAGTATAGTAAACAACCGCAACGCGTGCTGTTTATTCATATAAGAAACAGAACAATTTGTAGTCTACAGAAAATGCGTTAAGGATTAAGGACTGTGCTTTCTTGTTGCTCCATGTTTGATGGTGAATGTGTAGGATGCCTACCTTAATCTGTCGTTCCCGAAGTCCGCTCGAACGAGTTTTGTAAGGCTACTTTCATTTTCGCTCCCGCGTGACCGTATATATAAATTAAGTAATTGCGCAGTATTGTTACGTTTTGTTTGGTGAGACTGGTGAGTGCGTACCGAGTGTTAAGAATAAAAAATGCGTAAGCATTTTAAAAATAATAATTTTAACATGATTTATCTACATGTTAAAGGTACCGACAACGTTGGAACATATGCCATCCTTAATGAGGTAGTTTCGATTACTGACGTGGTATTTACCGTAATGTTCTATATATAAATTAAATTTCAAACCTGGTGTCCAGCCGCGTCGTGCAGAGAACAATGTGAATGACAATACTACTGACACGGGAAATTCTGTCGCGGCGACAATATATGTAAATGGCTAAACTGAATCAAAAAAGAGCATCAAACGATTTGTGCACAGCAATTCATGCTACATATGTAACACAATACCGGCGTGGCCATGCAGTGTGGATCAGAACAAATGAAATAGTTTTACATGCTGCAATGAACTCAAGCCCATGCATGCAATTAGCACTACTTACAAAAATAACAAGGCTGCAGGACATTAGGGTGTGTAACAGATTTTCAGGGTTAAAACCCATGCGCGATTATTTATTTTTACCTCCTATTCGGTCGGCTATGCATTTAGCAACGGAATATATAGCAGATTACCGATTTCAGAATTTCAGTCCTTTATAATTAGTTGGAATAACCGATTCTGTTTCTCTTACTCGCTTATATTCGTTTCCTATATGTTTAATTATGCAGAAATCGGTAGGGAAATTGATTATATCATTTTTCGAACACAGCGCGAATCCTTTGGCGAATTGATCTTTGGTTATTTTTTGGAAGCCACTGTTTCACTCCATATACCTGCAGCTATATGGGCTGCGCGTGACTTGGGTTGTTATTTGCATTCCAATGAGAAATTCGACCTAGATATACATGTATATAATATTTATTCGTCTGGGTACGACACTATACAATTTTAATATGCCATTCGCTTTTCCCGCCTATCTTACAAACTAAGGTGTTAACTTTGTTGATGTAATCATCACTTTGTCTGGGTACCCCACTGCGATCCCTCCTTGTCAAAATAATCAATATAAGCTACTGTTGCCTGGCTATACATGTGTCTATTCACCGAAAGTCCTATTCAGCTTTTTGACCCGACTTCTTGTTTAGTTATTTATCATTGTGTGTAACTTTCCGTTACCGCATTAAATTAGCTTAAAGTATGCATGCATGCCGTTGATAAGAAGCAAAGCAGGACTTTTTTGTGGTACTATCTCACACATATTGTAGGCCTGTTTTGAAGCTTAAAATAAAAAAGGCAATATATGCAAGGCGCGGATGAAGCAATTAATCGTTACATATATCTGTAGAAGCAACAAGGAGCTGACGTGAGTGACGTTCTCGTTGCCTTCTACATGTACCACCGTTTTATTTTAAAGTGAACACGCATTTGTTATATTAATATATTTTTAAAGGACAAATGACACAAATTATTTATACAAAAATAACCTTCACATACGCAGCAATATATGAGAGCAGAAAAATACGTATCTGATGTCGGTACATAAATATGGGCATTACATGAGGATCACCACATATTGCACGTGTCATATCAAAGCTCAGACTCCTACTCCAGCACAACACAAGATGCAGCAGGGTACTTCATTGCTGGAACAATCACTGTTGAGTTTGGCTATGTTTCTACAATTTACCATTAAATACGATATTGGTATTGATGTGGTCCCCAACCATATATAATGGGTGTAAAGTGCAAAAGTGTTATGTGTCGCGAGCTTAAAATCAAGTATCTAACAGCTGCATACAGACAGCAATATATTGTTCTTGTGGATATTCACTAATGAATGGGGGCATATAAAATCTAAAAGGAACAGTGGCCCGGCGGCAGGTATAAAGAATCCATAAAAGGATTCCCCCTCCCTTCCCCCTGCCCCCCCTCCGCCCCCTTGCACCTCTGGGTTCTGTGGTCAACATTCCTGCAATCTAGCTTTCTTCCAGAGGAACATCAGTAGTTCATTCAGGCTAAATATCCACTTCAGTATCTTCTACTCTGTGTAAACTGATGTGTCTATATATCTGGCTGGTGGCACGCACTGAAATAACTTGACAGCGCTGAAAACATTTAACCCAACAGCCATGAATCAGGCCTATTGCAGTGGGAGAAACCCTGAACAGGCGTGTTTGCGTGCATGCCTTAGTAAAGGGAATCAGTTTTCTTCCAACTTCTTCAGGTAAACTTGAGAGTGGCCAGTCCTCCCTTTAGGCTGAAAAGATTGGACATGGTCTAAGGCTCTGCATTGATGATCATAAAATTGGTCAGATAATGATGACTTTGTCATAATTGCTTGAAATTTTTACCCTCATTCCAGGGAAGCTATTCCTTTTTTAAAAAAGTGTTCTAATTTATCCAGAACTTCTTTCCTGGGCAGCGTCGCATGTACTGGCCCTCTTTGCTTCAACCCTTTGGCTCCCCTATTTCTGCCTTAGTACTAGTGTTGCACAGAACAGTGTCAATAATCAATGCGGATGACGACTAGTCTCATACCCAGACCCACACTCGCAGCTACGGATGGATTACATCACTGCTACGCGAGAAATGGTTCTGGTAAACAGCCTAAAAAAGCGTACAATCAGAGCACCGATGACGTCACAATCAGGCAGCAATATGCATTGTTTTCTAAATAGTAGAGACAACGGTACTATATCTCTTTGACCGCCAAGTGCATATATATATATACTAAAAATTAATTCGCGTTAACCGCCAAGTGCATATATATATGCACACATATAGAAAACCAGTCTGTGTCGCACGGTTACATGCTCCGTGTACTAATAAGCCCTAGTGGCATAGAGCTATGACCGGAGCGTTGGTTTTTAATTGAAAGGAAAGCGGGAACGAACAGCTGCAGGTGTACACGTAATGGCGGCTCTATCGTCACCAGCAGCTTCGAATTAGCACCCGCCTTTTCTACTAAAACATGGGCGAGCGAAGCTTTTTAAAACGTCAGGACGTTAGATGTAACAACAAGGGATAGAACTATGGTGTTTTTATCGACTGCTTCGTTGTATGCGCAATATACGGCTTCGAATTCCTGCCCGCTTCGCTCGACCTAAATCGGGTCTTGTTAGCTGCCGATTGTTTTCAAGCTAGTACACCATATATCATAACAAACATCATAAAACACTCTTCTATCATAGATAGTATCTTTTTAAGGAGGCTAACCGCGAGATTCTTCGAGAACAGCGACTACTAAGCAACGGCCGTACGGGTAGCCATAATTAAAAACATTACTGGCAAATAATCAATTAACTACGTTATCCGTCTTGACTGTCAAAGAGATATATTTCGCTTACCAAAAGTTCTAAGCGAAACGAACCAAGTATATGAGCTATACGCCGCATACTCTATATATATATTCATTTTGTTGCCGTTAAGGCGTTAACTATCACCATGCATACACTATCAATCTCCCAGGTTCCCCGCTCTATCCGATGATGGCATGATAAATCACAGTTTCTCGTACATGTACACGCATAGCCAGTTTTATTGCTTATGAACTGCTTATGCCAACTTCAAATCATTAAAACAAGTTACTTGTACATGTGCCCTATAAGATAGTATCCACAGGGACTAGGAGCGAGGTGCATCCTAATGCTACGCTGATCAAGGAGCAAGTTCGTAGTGGTAACCTGGGAGCAACAGCTGCTAATACATGTACATCAACAATGTTTAGAACTAATACCAGTGGCGAGAACGGAGTTATTTGTGTGTTCACTACAAATGAGGACATGGACGAGGTTGGCCTGAAGCTTATGAAACTTATTCCTGACGAGGAAATACGTTACAAAACAAATTCTGCTACTAATAGGAAAGTGCACATAGTATATGGTGCTCGCAAAGCAACATATAAAACTCTACGTCGGAATGGCGATGGAGATACAATCTTTAATTGCTTTTGATAAAAGATACGGTAAATGGATAATACAGTGTACAAAACACAACGTATAGACTCAATGTACCAGAGCATAAGGAAAGCCGCAGAGCAAAGAGCACTTGGAGATGTTTGTGATGTGAAGGTGTACCGACATGAAACGAGAAATGTGGCCAACATATGAGTTTTTGCAACAGAAGAAGACGTAAGAAGAAGACGTAAAAAGCGTAGGATATAATGTCATCAAAGTGGTAAAATGCAACGTTAGATTCAAGACAACGAATCTTTGTACAGGCGAGCTAAAGAGAATCTGTCTACGGTGGAACCGAGGCAGTCCATACAGTGAAAAGTATATTTAGCTTAGTGGCGGTCAATATATAGTATTCCATGTATAAATCTTATCATTGCATATATTTATACATGCATGTGTAGGGGCTGATTGAGTGTTTGCATAACATGTGTGAATGAATTACCACATAATAACGAGATCGTACATGTCTTGATTGGCGGCTTAATTTGTCATAAGCTGCACGTATACGTGTCACAGGCATTTTGCACCTGAAAGGAACATTCAAGCGCAAGCTGCGGGTGTACATGCTAATGACTGTTTAGAAAAATACGGTAAAGTCATTATCGTTTATTGATCTCAATAAAATCCTTTTTGTCCGTGCCCATACTTAGTAGTGCGTTGGGTAACAGTGGAATGTATCTCGTTCGGTAGTCCCTATGTATACTATCGTATATAGCTTACGTGTACATGTGTAACTGTTGTTTTATTGATTTAAATAACCAGCTGATAAGCAATATAGTAGACTCGAGAAACTGTGATTTATCGTACCAATATCAAAAATCAGGAAAACCTAGAAAAAAAAATCGTTGGCAAATTAGTAGTGCATTAGTCGCCAAAATCGATTTTATGTTTCTAACAACCGATTTGCAAGTTGCTACAAACCTGAGAAATCGATTGGACTTTTTATCATTTGGTGTTAACAGTAGTTGATAATGTACCTGTTAAATTATGTGTATGTATTCATGTAACTTTAAACATATTACTAACAATATATAATCGGCAACGTAAAAAAAGTCGAAATGATCGATTTGAATCTATGAAAAATGTTATACATGTATATACCCTACGGGGAATCCCTAATTTTATATGGTCCCTAATCCTACGTGACACACTCAGGCTTCGTCGGTGTGCGCATGCAGTAGCCACTCCGATCAATTATATTTCACTTATTAGCAGCTGATTTAACCGTTTCAAGACAGCATGCAGCTGCAGTGGTATGTGCGCGTAATGTGGTTATACGGAGTTGTAATCACACGCCATATACAATGTAAACAGCCTGAATTAGAATTGACTCCAGCTGTATGCGCTAACAACGCCCCCCCCCCCTCCCCCCCCCCCCCCCCCCCCTTCCCCTCCGGTACCCATTGGCCACATCCGCATTTCACGTAATAAATTTAAGACTAGTGGTACGTGGGTGTAATTAATGCATCAGAGCGAAGTAGTAACCTTATACGCCATAAACAGCCTAGTACTAGAGGCTATCAGCAACTGTAAATCCATTGCTTCTCAAATAGTGCCACAACTCCGAATGTATGTTCTATGATGCATGAGATCACACTACAAATGCACATGCATGCATATAAATGTATATGTCCACACATGTATATTATTGTACTAAGTGCAGAGTAGGGCTTTGCATTGTTTGTATATGTCACATCCGGTCAGTTGAAACCCACGCCCATTCATATTACATTCCATTATGACTTTATTGGCATGGCATGGTATCAATAATTACTGGTGATTGGATAATTAACATTATTCATTTATTTATTAGTTTAAAGACAACAGCTGCAATGCGGTAAAACTGAGTAGTAACCACACACCATAAACATTCTGTCAACAACCGTAGGTATTTGCAATTGCAAAACACACTGATTTGTGTGATTAATTTGACTACACCGTAATCTGCCCCAAGCACACACATATATGTGATGAAATAGGTCTATAACACCTCATACTATTATGTGTCTATCACTCCTCAAGGCTGCGTACATAAATTATAAATGGCACACTTTCGGCAGGGCTACAAAGGGTGCATGGCCGTGACCCGTTCAATACGGGCACCACAGGCGCGCAGTTTCTCGACCATTTTTTCATATATAGCCGCGATCGAGGTGGTCGACGTGAGTGACCACAGCTTCTCCCCGCGCAGCCAATCCCGCCAAGACCAAACAAGCTGACGCGCGAAGGTCGGTCGACATTACTTGTGCGCCGGTTAGGTGCTCAACTCCGCGAACCACAGCTGAGAGTTGCCTTCAACGTGGATTTCGGCGCCCATCCGCTCCAGCTGCTGCACGTGCTTAAAACGGTTTTCAAACACCGCTTCGGTGATCTTAGACGTATCCGATCGAGGCTTGACACATATGCAAATATCATTTCATCGATGAAATACAACATGCATATTTCCGCTACGTTCTTGAACCTGATCAACACTTTACCGCGGGATTGATTAGCGCCATTTAACTACTGATTGCGATTAAGTCCAAATGACCTTTTTATATGAATTAAAGCACGTCACTCGAACTACTGAAATGATTGTCTAAATGGCCGCGGCACTAGATTTCTCATATGTATACTCTTGCAAATTGAGACTATAAGCGATTTCGTACACATAATCAGGTAATGGCTATTGAGCGTGATCAACGTTCTACCGCGTTTAAGCACGCCATTAAACCAAGTGACCTTTCTACGTATGAGCATAACTTGTATAGTTTTATATTGAAGCCAAATAAATAAAACCACTAAACTCTAAACCGGCTTCGGCTTCAGGTACATAACAACGCTCCCTCTCGGCCACATCCAATCAATTAATTTAATTAGTAAGACTTGTTGCAGTGGTGGGTGTATATATGGCGCCAAAACGGAGTTGTATAACCACACGCGCCATAAACAGACTGTCAACAACCACAACTCCATAAGTGTAGGCAAAAACACTATACAACTGTATATCCAGATAATTAGTGCATGAATCACTTGCGTCCCAAATAGTTGAGTATATTTATCACATGAGAAACGGTGGTTACTATAGGCACCGAATAAATCTCCGCGTTGCAACTCTGAGGGTGTATACGTATATACTTATATGTTTGCATGCTACGCTCAATATGTGTGATGCACAAGATCAACACTATACTTTGCACATGCATGCAAATAAATGTATGTACCACATATCTTACTTAGTACAGTGCAGAGCTGGGCATTGCATTGTTTTTATGCATGTGACACCCGCTCAGTTGAATAACTATACGCCCATTCATATTACTTTATACATCTCTATTATTGGCAAGACAACAGCCGCAATGCGGTAAAACGGAGTAGTAACCACACACCATAAACATTCTGAGCTAGAGACTGTCAACAATTAACCGTAAGTGCTAACAAACTGAAAGCACACCACTGATTTGTGTGATTTGCATGACCACATCGTAATTCGCCGCACGCAAGCACACACCATATATAAATTCTAATAAACCATGTGAAGAAGTATAGGTTTCATGCATGCAGTGTCTGTCAAGGCTGTACAAAAAGGATGCATGCACACTTTCAGCAGGACTACAATATTAATGGGTGCCGGACAGTGACACGTTCAATACGGGCACCACAGGCGCGCAGTTTCTCGACCATTTTTTCATAGCCGCGATCGAGGTGGTCGACGTGAGTGACCACAGTTTCTCCCCGTGCAGCCAATCCCGCCAAGACCAAACAAGCTGACGCGCGAAGATCGGTTGATATTACTTGTGCGCCCGTTAGGTGCTCAACTCCGCGAACCACTGCTAAGTTGCCTTTAACGTGGATATCGGCGCCCATCCGCTTCAGCTGCGGCACGTGCTTAAAACGGTTTTCAAACACCGCTTCGGTGATCTTAGACGTACCCGAGGCTTGACACATCAGAGCCATAAACTGCGCCTGTAGATCGGTGGGAAAGCCTGGGAAAGGCCCGGTTTCAAGATCAACCCCTTGCACTCGACCTGGAAATTTCGGTGCGGTGATTTCGACTGCTTTATGCCCTAAGTGCGTGACCGTCACTCCTGCCTTTACCAACAGAGCGAAGAAATTACCGAGCAGCCCGCGATCGAAGGGGGTGAGGATCAGACTGCCACCGGTAATGGCCGCTGCTACGGCATAGGTTCCCGCCTCGATACGATCGCTCATCACTCGATGATCAGCACTGTGGAGCGAAGTTACACCTTCAATGATCAGACAATCGCTATCAATGCCTTTAATTATCGCCCCCATGGCTTTCAGGCACTCGGCGAGGTCCCTGATCTCGGGATCGCGGGCGGCATTCCTCAGCACTGTCTCTCCTCGCGCTAAGGTCGCCGCCATCAACAGGTTTTCGGTCGCCCCCACTGATACTTTCGGAAAGATGAATCTCGTCCCGAATAAACGCTCGGATGCATTCCTCCCCTCCACGTAGTGTTCATGGAGATTAATCTCGGCACCCATAGACCGTAGTCCCGCGATGTGCAGGTCAACAGGCCGTTTCCCAATATCACAGCCACTGGGGAGTGACACTTCAGCCTCGCCGTAGCGGGCAATCAGTGGCCCCAGCACTAGAATACCCCGTTGAAGTTAGCCGCACATTCCTCAGCCGCACATTCCAAGTAATTATCCTGCGATCGTGGCCGTACGGCTAATCGTAATCACTGACTTAAAATTATTCATTGAAGATACTATAGTGTACTACATGCAAACTCGTTCAATTCTACGTGGAAAGAATAACCAACTGCTTGCAATTGACAATAGAGGCACGGGTATTACAATGGGGCAAAGTACCATCGGTAGCAACTTGATCGCGAAGGTTTCGTTTGTTATGGAGGGTCATTAGAGCACCATCACGATCGCGAACAATTTCCACACCATACTGCATGAGCAAAGAGGCAAATTCCCGGACGTCCCCGATATCGGGAACGTTGCGCAGAGTTAGAGGCTCATTTGAGAGCAGGCTTGCAGCCATCAAGGGCAGTGCGGCGTTCTTGGCACCGCTGATAGTCACTGTACCTTTGAGCGGCACTCCTCCGTTAATACGAATACTAGGAGAGTCCATTAGGTCGTTGCAAGCGCTCACATAATTAAATTAAACATGAGTTGTGAATTGTACATTATATAAAATTAAGGCGGATGTTGCCCATGTTCTGTTACATGTTGTTGGACATGTGCTATAATAAATTCATTTTGGGAATCCGTTGTTATATCCATATAGAGCCGCTCTCAACTATGGAGTAGTATAATAAAATTTCACTTTGAGAAAATGAGCGGTACAGCCGTATAGAGTTTGAGTCTCAAAAAGGACAATGATAAACTTTTGCATTGTAGACCGATGGCATTGTAATTATAATGCATGATACGTTATGCAGTAGCCTAGAAAAGAATATGTTTCGTAGTTTTTTTTTTTTTTTTTTAATGGTGCAATGCATGCAGCACCTTGTATACAGTGACATAAACAATGTACTGTGGAACAACGCAAATCCGTTTAGCATTTCATCCTGACATTTGCCACAATATTATCTCAGCTTTTGCAATGTAGCTATACGTTTAGCTGCCGTGATTTTGTCTGGAAACGAGACTATACGAAAAGGCGACAATGTTGCCTACTCTGACAAATTGAAAAACATGAAAAAGAAAACAAGCGTTGCAGCATGTTGCCTGCATCAGGCTGCATGTGCGAGAGCGATACTGAGATATGCAAAAAAAAAAAAAAAAAGGAATAATGCGTACATGTATCCTTGTCCAACCGCTCGGCCCCATTCCGATGTGCGAGAGCGATACTGAGATATGCAAAAAAAAAAAAAAGGAATAATGCGTACATGTATCCTTGTCCAACCGCTCGGCCCCATTCCGATCAATTATATTAGCAGCTGATTTAACAGTTTCAAGACACCATACAGCTGCAGTGGTATGTGCGCGTAATGTGGTTATACGGAGTTGTAATCACACGCCACATACAATGTAAACAGGCTGAACTAGAATTGGCTCCAGCTGTATGCGCTAACAACGCCCCCCCCCCCCTCCACCCTCCGCCCCTCCCCTCCGGTACCCATTGGCCACATCCGCATTTCACGTAATAAATTTAAGACTAGTGGTACGTGGGTGTAATTAATGCATCAGAGCGAAGTAGTAACCTTACGCCATAAACAGCCTAGTACTAGAGGCTATCAGCAACTGTAAATCCATTGCTTCTCAAATAGTGCCACAACTCTGAATGCATGTTTTATGAAGCATGAGATCATACTACAAATACGCATGCATGCATATATGTGTATGTGTCCACACATGTACTAAGTGTATATATGTTACATCCGGTCAGTTGAAACCTACGCCCATTCATATTACATTCCATTATGACTTTATTGGCATGGCATGGTATCAATAATTAATGGTGATTGGATTATTAACATTATTCATTTATTTATTAGATCGATTATACGGTAAATTTAATTTGCGCACGCGTACATACGTAACGCGGAATTGTTTTCAACAAATAATCATTTTTTGAGGTGTGGTTATGGTAGTTATTGCAGCAGCTGAACGGAGCGACTTTTGTATGGACGACCTTTGTTTTTTGGAATGCTGACTGGATGAACTATCTTCCCTTGCGTATGGATGGGCGCGATCTACTCATGTTCGAGCGTGCGATGGTGAAAAACGAATCTGAACGTAACGCTACCTCGTCTCTTAGTGTTTGAGGTACGTTGTAAACATATGCGATGTCTTTGTTGGGTACAATGACGACTTTCTTCAGTGAATATAGGCTATTTAGAGAGGGGGGGAGGTTGTTGCAAACACAGCCATATATTCTATTTATAGCCCGTCCGCTTGTATCTTCCTGATCGTTAGCTATTTTAGCTATAAATGTATTGTTTGTTTGTTTGGTACTTTTGTGGCATGATAAAAGTATATCTATTTGCTGTACGTGTCAGCTACATGTATTCACACTCTCTTCATACAGTGGCACCACTATGCACCCACACTATCACCTGCCCACACACTCCTTTTCACACTCCCCTTGTCACCCATTTGCCTTGTACACACACCACCCAATGCACGCACTCCATAATGACACACCCTTTCTAGACATATCTTTGTCACACCCTCCCCCTTGTACACACCCACTGTAATACATCCATTCCACATCTACCACCCTGCAGTCCCCTCACAGCATGTATTCCACTTGATAGCACCCTGTGTGAACTCTGGCACACTACAGCACCTACACATAGTGATGTGAAGGTGTGGAACCCTTGCACACACACACTTCATTGACTTCTATCATGTGCATGCACATCGCTTGTCATATACCACCGATTGTGCACTCTTTATCACTCCCAACTCCTTGTCATACTCACACTCCACAGCACACCCACCTGCCAATTGCAATCCCCTTGTGAGGGAGTGTGTAGTGTGTAGGAATCTGTAGTGTGTGAGGGTGTGTAGAGGTGTGTGAGGGAGTGTACAAAGGTATAACGTGTTTACAAGTGGTGTGTGTACAAGGGGTGTGTGTGAGGGAGTGTGTACAAGGTGTAGTGTGTTTGCAAGTGGTTTGTGTAGAGAGGGTGTTTCCGAGGGGTGTGTGAGGGTGTGTGTAGTGGGTCTGTGAGGGAATGTGTAGTGTGTGTGAGGGTGTGAGGGAGCGTGTACAAAGGTACAGTGTGTTTACAAGTGGTGTGTGAGGGAGTGTGTGTACAATGGGTGTGTGTATAGAGGGTTTTACAAGGGGTGTGTGAGGGAGTGTGTAGTGTGTGGGAGGATGTGTATAGAGGGTGTGGTATGTACAAGGGGTGTGAGAGGTGTGCATAGAGTATAGTAAAGTGGGTGGTGTGCATTGCACTGTGTTGAATGGCAAGAGTGTGACAAGGAGATTTATGTGTGTAGATTAGATGTGTGTGATAGGGAGTGTGTGCAGTGGGTGGATGTGTACAAGGGGTGTGTGGGGTAGGCATGCTGTGCACCCTCTACACAATCCCTCACACACCCCTTGTGTATACACTCAGAAACACCCCTCTCTACACACCCCTTGTACATACGTATACTCCCTCACACAACCTTGTACACACCATCCATTGCACTCTTTATCAATCCAACTCCTTGTCATACTCACACTCCACTGCACACCCACCTGCCAATAGCAATCCGGTCACTGCATGTACACATCCACCCACTGCACACACTCCCTTATCACACACATCTAATCTACACACATAAATCTTCTTGTCACACTCTTGCCATTCTACACAGTGCAATGCACAGCACCCACTTTACTATACTCCTCACACACCTACCCTCTTCACACACCTCTTGTAAACACACTACACCTTGTACACACTCCCTCACACCCTCCCTTACACACCCTCTACACACACCCTCTCTATACAAACTCCCTCATAGGGTGTGTAACCGGTTATCAGGTTATTCGGGTTATTCGGATATTCGCAAAAACCTATCCGTTCGAATAGTAATTTAGCGTTACTCGGAAAAATCGATTATTGGATTTGTTCTATTCGAAATAACCGGTTTGTGAATCTCCATTCGGAGGTACTTAGGTATTCGTCGTCCGCATCGACAATTCGCCCATTATTCGAATACCTTTTTATGACGATATCCGGATACGCGTTTACGATATTACATGTACAATAATTACTTTTAAATAACGTCACTGTTGTTACTATAAATATATACGTGGGGACGAGATCAAATACACGGGCAGTAATTCGAACTACATGTAGCCAAAAGAGATCTCCCTCTTCACGTGTCATGACGACGGACAGCTCCAGCTGCAAATCAAAGTCAGTTCGCTTAGTGTATTTCGAACCAGCTGGCTTCTTGCATCAATCTCTCTGAGCTGATATTGCCGCGATCGTACTAAGGCTTGCTTAGATACTAGGATTTTCAAAACTCGCGATGGTGAAATGGAGGCTGCATGGCTGTTGGTACGTAAACGTCATCTGTGGTTCTATTCTTTTGGCATCAAGTGCGATGTGTACATCTGTAGACTGTAGGTACTGGTAAAGCTCAGCGTGGCCACGCTAACTTAGGTCGGGACACGCCCAACAAGGTATGTGGTTAGGCCAAGCCTATGTCGGTAGCTGTGGTTGTGTGCTGAGTGCATCTGGTGTGATGTGGGTAGCTGTGGATCCCTGCTGAGGCTACTGATCTGGTGTAATGTGGTTAGTTGTAGTAAGGTGTCTGGTGTGATGGAGGTAGCTATGGTTGTGTACCTCATGAGGGCATCTGGTGTGATGGGGGTAGGTGTGTTTGTGTGCTGAAGGCTTCTGGTGTGATGGGGTAGGTGTGCTGAGGGCATCTGGTGTGATGGGGGTAGGTGTGTTTCTGTGCTGAGGGTATCTGGTGTGATGTGTACATTTAGGTGGCTCAATGAGCAGAAAACCTGAATAACCTAGGTATTCGGCTGGCAAATTGTCAAAACCTATTCGGAAAAATCGATTTACTTTTTTCAAGTATTCGGAAAAATCGATTTTCAGATCCAGAAAAACCTGAAAAATCGATTAGTGTTTTAAAAGTATTCGGAAAAATCGATTTTCATTATTCAGGGGAGGTTACACACCCTACTCCCTCACATACTCCTTGTACACACACTCCCTCACATACTCCTTGTACACACACTCCCTCACACACACCCCTTGTACATACACCCCTTGTACACACACTCCCTCACACACACCCCTTGTACACACACTCCCTCACACACACCCCTTGTACACACACTCCCTCACACACACCCCTTGTACACACACTCCCTCACACACACCCCTTGTACACACACTCCCTCACACACACCCCTTGTACACACACTCCCTCACACACACCCCTTGTACACACACTCCCTCACACACACACCCCTTGTACACACACTCCCTCACACACACCCCTTGTACACACACTCCCTCACACACACCCCTTGTACACACTCCCTCACACACACCCCTTGTACACACACTCCCTCACACACCCCTTGTACACACACTCCCTCACACACCCCTTGTACACACACTCCCTCACACACACCCCTTGTACACACACTCCCTCACACACACCCCTTGTACACACTCCCTCACACACACCCCTTGTACACACACTCCCTCACACACACCCCTTGTACACACTCCCTCTCACACACCCCTTGTACACACACTCCCTCACACACACCCCTTGTACACACACTCCCTCACACACACCCCTTGTACACACACTCCCTCACACACACACCCTCACACACACCCCTTGTACACACACTCTCTCACACACACCCCTTGTACACACTCCCTCACACACACCCCTTGTACACACACTCCCTCACACACACCCCTTGTACACACTCCCTCTCACACACCCCTTGTACACACACTCCCTCACACACACCCCTTGTACACACACTCCCTCACACACCCCTTGTACACACACTCCCTCACACACACCCCTTGTACACACACTCCCTCACACACCCCTTGTACACACACTCCCTCACACACACCCCTTGTACACACACTCCCTCACACACACCCCTTGTACACACACTCCCTCGCACACACCACTTGTAAACACACTACACCTTGTAGTGTACACACACTCCCTTGCACACACCCCTTGTACACTCTCTACACACTCCCTACCCACACCCTCTCTATATATACCCCTTGTTCATACCACCTTTTGTACACACAATCCCTCACACACATACTGAGTGTACATAGCATTTTTTTTGTGTTGACAATTAGCCTTAACCTTTCATGTCAGATAAACACATAGTCATGTACTCATATACACTACATTGCAGAGACTGCCATTGTGTGACCTTTCTGCAGATCAACACGTTCATCAAGCTCGTCAGGCTCGATACAAAAGCTCTCCAGGACATCGTCATCCTTATCTAAAAGTTTCCAAGACCTCCATCCTGCGCAAGCGCTTTGTCATTCTCTATCAAATTATATTATCATTGGAATGTTATTCATTGCATTCGTTGTTTACTTTGTCCACAGTTTAGCAAGAAACCCACAATAGCAAGCCCACTCGTTCGACAATAAAATGAACAGTATAGGGACTGGTGAATACCGCTTTGCAAGTTTCAGAACCGAACGAACCACCGACTGTGGACGGCGCTTCTTGTACCGTAGTGTATACAGCTGGACTCAAATTTGAGTCTACCGCGTTTTACGCGTAATAATTATTGGACTCAAATTTGAGGGTCAAACTTAACCAATCCATCACACATGTGTCTGAGTTTCAGAAACAAAATATATCCATGAACTAAACATGCTAACATACGTAAGAATATAAATTACTAACTCTTGATCTCAATGATTTCATGCGTTATGAGTTGACCACAATTCTAACCACTTATGTAAACAATGACTATTATCTTTTTCTACGTAAGAGCCTTTGTGACCTTTTTTTTTACATGTACAGCTGGCATCTATAGCTACCTTCCTATCTTTCAAATTCAGCTTAGGAACCGAAATATAAGTGCCAATATCAATTTGAAGCCTAGATTTTACTACCAATTATAAACGGACACTTTTTTCTCATTTTTTATTCAAGCAATATTAAGCACTCAGTCTTGGTGTGCTATGTTCAAGATTGCTCTGGAATGCCAAGGTGTTATTGAACTGCATTGCGCTGAAGTAGAATTGTAGATGACTCTTAAGAAACCTTACAAAGGCGATAATTAACCGCTAGCAAAACTGACAAGTGGGTGTGGCACTATAGTATTTCATTGCCCGCTAGCGCAAGCCTTCCGATGCATTGTTCACATTCGTCGGCGCATTCAAACAAAGGTTCTTTGCGCGCAAAAATGCACAATGAACATACACGTATTGGCTGGCTTGCATGCAGGCCACGCGCCAGGTATTATTCTGTTTTTTGCCCGAGCTCGTTTTTTGCCACTAAGAAATGGCGTCTAAGTTCCGTCTGCACTGCTGCGATCCATTGAGGCGTTCGTTTTCTCATGTGACAGCTCAATGGATCGCAGCAGTGCAGACGGAACTTAGACGCGGCATTTCTTAGTGGCAAAAAACAAGCTCGGGCAAAAAACAGAATAATACCTGGCGCGTGGCCTGCATGCAATACGTGTAATGTTCAGTGTGCATTTTTGCGCGCAAAGAACCTTTGTTAGAAAGCGCCAATGCATCGGCGCCGCAGGCTTGAGCGGGCAATGAAATACTATAGTGCCACACCCACTTGTCAGTTTTGCTAGCGGTTAATTATCGCCTTTGTAAGGTATCTTAAGATCATCTACATTTCTACTTCAGCGCAATGCAGTTCAATAACACCTTGGCATTCCATCTAGCAATCTTGAACATAGCACACCAAGACTAAGTACTTAATATTGCTTGAATAAAAAATGAGAAAAAAGTGTCCGTTTATAATTGGTAGTAAAATCTAGGCTTCAAATTGATATTGGCACTTATATTTCGGTTCCTAAGCTGAATTTGAAAGATAGGAAGGTAGCTATAGATGCCAGCTGTACATGTAAAAAAAAGGTCACAAAGGCTCTTACGTAGTAAAAGATAATAGTCATTGTTTACATAAGTGGTTAGAATTGTGGTCAACTCATAACGCATGAAATCATTGAGATCAAGAGTTAGTAATTTATATTCTTACGTATGTTAGCATGTTTAGTTCATGGATATATTTTGTTTCTGAAACTCAGACACATGTGTGATGGATTGGTTAAGTTTGACCCTTGAGTCTTCCGCGTATAATCGGTTAAAGACAACAGCTGCAATGCGGTAAAACAGAGTAGTAACCACACACCATAAACATTCTGTCAACAACAGTAGGTATTTGCAATTGCAAAACACACTGATTTGTGTGATCAATTTGACTACACCGTAATCTGCCCCAAGCACACACATATTATAAATTATGTGATGAAATTGGTCTATAACACCACATACTATTATGTGTCTATCACTCCTCAAGACTGCGTCACGGTGGTCTGCTCTCATTGAACGCGTGGAAACTAAGCCCTACGCCCCGAAAAATTGAAATGGTTACGTACACCCATAGCAACGAACCTGACAACCGATGCCTTTTAGAACCAGCTGCGCACGGGGTACATAAAACGTAATCAACACCTAAAAGCCATACTAGCAGTGATAAACACCTTTGAACTATATTGTAAGCAAAAATCACGTGGCCTGGTGTTGCCAACTGTCGGCTCTGGTACTTCAAACCTATCGACTTACGCACGGCGATCACCGACTACATGTGTTAAAAAAACTACAACGACGCTCGGTGACTGAATTGGAACATGCCAAAGCTATCACGGTAAGGTTAGTTGTTTGTACTGTCGTTTTTTGGTACAGGTTAGTGGCAACGCATTTTCTGAAGTAGATTTCTAGCCTTTGAAAATCCACCATTTTGTTGTCTTTTTGGGGGTGGAGGAATTAATATTTGCGCAATGAAGTGGGTTTAAACAGAGCGTTTAAAATATAGCCTTACATTTCTTTTGGCCTAAATTTGACTCCATGCTCGTATGTAAATAGATTGAGCTTGAACTGAATTATTATTTATTCTTTACTCTCTTGGCTGGAGGGGGGATGGCAGCTACCAATTGTGGCTCAATACTTAGTAAGTGTTCTTGCACAATGCGCATCAGGTTCTGCATGTGGTTGTGGATTGGAGCAAATGTCAAGCCAAGAATTTTGCATGAATTGACTTGGCCCCTGAAAAGGGGGCTGTTTCTCCTTTGGGTTTATTGCCAACAATTTGGCTGGATATGTGGTGCATCCTTTCCTCACCAGCCAGACAGATTCCTGATGACTTGAGCCACCTGAAACACCAGTGAGTTAGAATTGAGCCTTTGCTGTATGTTGTGACACACCGCCTTAGAAGCCTCAGTGTATTCCAAGGTATGGCAAGCCCAGCCTTAATCGCCGGCAATATATGTACCTGAACTTCAGTCCATGATGAGTAGGCAGCTGTAGTTTAGCTCTGGTGACATGCGCGAATTTTATTGGCAGAAGTGAGTGTATATATTATGTAACCTCTGTACAAGTCATTGACATTCACTTAACTGCTTCCCCTGTAGCAAGTTGTATGATGGCTTTGTCAGGACTAGCTGGTAGAGATTACCCTCTTCAGCAAACTCGCTGCTTGCTTCTCCTCCTCAGGTGTAAGTGTTGGTGCACACTCATGCTCTTCATAGTCACCATCCTTAATATCCCTGCTGCAGTCTGTATACAGTGCTCCAGAACATCTGACAGCAGCATTATCACACTTGATGATAGTCTGACTAGGGGACCATCCTGGTGACCGTCCTCTGAGCAGCAGGGGATTTTCCTCTGGGCAGCAGGGGATCATCCTCTGAGCAGCAGGGGACCATCCTCTGAGTAGCAGGGGATCATCCTCGGAGCAGCAGGGGATCATCCTCTGAGCAGCAGGGGACCATCCTCTGATCAGCAGGGGACCGTCCTCTGAGCAGCATGGGACTGTCCTCTGAGCGGCAGGGGATCATCCTCTGAGCAGCAGGAGATCATCCTCTGAGCAGCAGGGGATCATCCTCTGAGCAGCAGAGGATCATCCTCTGGGCAGCATGGGACCATCCTCTGATCAGCAGGGGACCATCCTCTGATTAGCAGGGGACCGTCCTCTGAGCAGCATGGGACTGTCCTCTGAGCAGCAGGGGATCATCCTCTGAGCAACAGGGGATTGTCCTCTGGGCAGCATGGGACCGTCCTCTGAGCAGCAGGGGGCCATCCTCTGAGCAGCATGGGACCATCCTCTGATCAGCAGGGGACCGTCCTCTGAGCAGCATGGGACTGTCCTCTGAGCAGCAGGGGATCATCCTCTGAGCAGCAGGAGATCATCCTCTGATCAGCAGGGAACCATCCTCTGAGCAGCAGGGGATCATCCTCTGGGCAGCATGGGACCATCCTCTGGGCAGCATGGGACCATTACTGAGCAACAGGGGACCATCTAAGAGCAGCAGAGGACTATCCGTCCTCTGAGCAGCATGGACGGTTCACAGCATCATATGCTGCTATCGACTCCCGGAGGCATTTGGAGCACACCAGTGCACCACACAGCAGTTCCAGTGGCTGTGAGAGGGTGTTGGAGCACAGTGCACACTTCAGCTCCTTTAGCATCGATAGGTTGTTAGCTCTTGCCAAAGGTGGGCTAGGCTCACTATGGAGAACTAGAGAAGGGGCAATCTTCTCAAGATGAACTCTTATGATGTCATATGTTTACTTGTTTTGCCACTCAAATAGCATCACTACACATTTGTGATGCACTCACTTTGTGATGGCACAGATGGTTCTCTACATACCCAGCTTACATTGCATGCAGAACATCTCAGGGTTACATCATCCCCAGATGTGTCAATGTCAAAAGCTTTTTTCAGCTCAGCTGAGAATGCTATGCACTCAGAGCTGGTTCTTTTCTTTGCCCTGTACTTCATTAGCCTCTGCCCACACACTCTGCAATGTATGGAAATTGTAATCCATACCTATAATGTATAGGGCAAAACCACAACGTACGTCGATTATTCATGCAATACGCTCAGCTTTGTTCGTGGTGACAGAAAATGCGTTGCCACTTCAGGTTAGTAAATTCTGGTAGCCACATGCCTCCTGAGCATCGCTGTAGTACTCATACCTTCCAGTTCAGTCACCAAAGGCTATGTCGTCGCATTTAGTAACGCCCTCCTTCTAAATACGTATCGCGTGACCTTGCTAAACGGTATGCGCATGCTATCGATGTGGAATTTCAATTGTGCGCATTGACTGGACATGACAGGAAAAGGAATGCAGTGTTTGAGTTCGTTTTCAGTGTTTGATTTGCTAGTTCTGGTGAGTTATGGTTTGCTTTTAAACATCAGATGTCTATAATGAGCCATCAGTTAAGAAATATATGGTAACACCGTAAATGATCTAATTGTTGACTTAGTTTCCAGCCGCATACAACCGTGGCGTACATCAGTAAATTATAAATGGCACACTTTCGGCAGGGCTATAAAGGGTGCATGGCCGTGACTACTCGTTCAATACGGGCACCACAGGTGCGCAGTTTCTCGACCATTTTTTCATAGCCGCGATCGAGGTGGTCTATGCGAGTGACCACAGTTTCTCCCCGCGCAGCCAATCCCACCAAGACCAAAGAAGCGGACGCGCGAAGATCGGTCGACATTACTTGTGCGCCCGGTAGGTGCTCAACTCCGCTAACCACTGCTAAGTTGCCTTCAACGTGGTTATCGGCGCCCATCCACTTGTGAACCTGGTCAACGCTTTACCGCGGGATTAACGCCAATTAATTACTGATTGCGATTATAGTCCAAACGACTGTTTTATATGAATTAAAGCACGTCACTCGAACTACTGAAATGATTGTCTAAATGGCCGAGGCACTAGATTTCCCATATGCATACTCTTGCAAATTGAGACTATAAGTGATTTCGTACTGTAACACAAAATCAGATAATGGCTATTGAGCGTGATCAACGTTCTGCCGCGTTTAAGCACGCCATTTAATCATTATAATCCAAATGACCTTTCTACGAATGAGCATAACCTAATCTGTATATATATAGTTTTATAAACCCTAAACCGGCTTCAGCTTCAGGTATATAACAACGCTCCCTCTCGGCCGCAACCGATCAATTACATTTCCCCTAATAGTAAGGCTTGTTGCAGTAGTGGGTGTATATGGCGGCAAAAGGGAGTTGTAACCACACGCGCCATAAACAAATGAAACTGTCAACAACCACAACTCCATAAGTGTTGGCAAAAACACTATCCAACTTTATATCCAGATTATTATAGTGAACCACTTGCATGCGTCCCAAGTAGTTGTGTATATTTATCGCATGAGAAACGGTGGTTACTATATAGGCATTGAATAAATCTCCGCGCGTTGCAACTCTGAGGGTGTACATGTATACGTATATACTTATATGTTTGTGTGCAACGCTCAACTGATATGTGTGATGCACAATATCAACACTATACTTTGCACATGCCGCAAGCAAATAAATGTATGTCCCACATACGTGAGTGCAGAGCTGGGCATTGCATTGTTTTTATGCATGTGACATTCGCTCAGTTGAATAACTACGCCCATTCATATTACATATTACTTAATACATCTCTATTATTGGCAAGACAACAGCCGCAATGTGGTAAAACGGAGTAGTAACCACACACCATAAACATTCTGAGCTAGAGACTGTCAACAATTAACCGTAAGTGCTTACAAATTAAAGCACACTACTGATTTGCGTGACCACGCATGCAGTGTCACGATATTAGCTCTGCTTTTGCAATTGTAGCTAAGTTTAGCTGCCGCGATTTTGTCTCGAAACGAGACTATACGAAAAGGCGACAATGTTACCTACTCTGATAAATTGAAAAACTTGAAAAAGAATATATTGTAGTATGTTGCCTGCATGCATGTACGAGAGCGGTTGATGCACAAAATAAAAAAAATATTCTTGTCCAACCGCTCAGCCACATTTAAAAAAAATTGAAAATCATGCCAATTATAAAGGTACATCACCGTACATGTAATAGAATTTATTCATAACAGGATGGGGTTTCTTGACAATTTTAGTGAAAGAAAGTGAGACCATGTGTTCTTTTCTCGAAAGAAATGACAAAATGACGTATGCGAATGCAAGTGAGACAAGCATGTGCGTTAAATCAAATCGTTATCACTTATTTTTGGAACTGTCACGCGAAAATTGGTCCGGGCAAAAAGTGGTCCGCCTGGACCACTTTTTGCTGCCAAAATTGGTCCGACCCCGGACCACTTTTGGTTTCCGAATTTGATCCGGGTTGCCAAAAGTGGTCTGGGTTTTATTAACTTGAATGAAACCAGTCCTTGCCCTGTTAAGTTCGTATATATGGTGCGCTACTAAATATGATCCGAGGTAATAATTGTGTGTAGTAAATATAAGCGTACGGTACGTGTACATCAGTGTACAAATATATAACATATTTACATTGCACGCTTTATACTTTAAAATTCTTATTTATATGACCCTGCTTCGGATTTTAGCTTCATGTATGACTGAATAGTCAGCATCAGTGTACAACTTTTTATGCATGGCGAATAAATTATGCCCTGCACAAAATTTATCAGCCTTTGCTACATCAGCCTACATGCAGCTCTTCAAGGATGGTCTTCCATCATATAATCATAAATTGTGATGCCGGAACGTTAACGGATATATTAGCGACTGAGTGGAAGATAAAGAAAAGAATGTGGGTGCATGGAAGTGATATTCAGCAAGCACCAGAGGAAGCAGATCATGGAGTCAGTCTTGCCACAGTGATCATACTGCTGGTAACCTAGCTTGGTAGAACACAAACACTCTATATACATGTACAAGGTGTCAGAACGTTTTTACTGGCCTAGCTGGTGTTCACATGACAGGTGGCAGCTGTTTTGGCATGTCCAGGGAAAATGATTAGCATCAAAATGAAGAAAGTCCAACAGCAAGAAGGGAAAAGTGACCTGGCTTATTTTGCAACAGCTATAGCTCACCTGGCTAATGGGATACAACATGGCCATTGTGTTTCAGCAGAGTGAGTATTTATCAAGAGGCCTTGAAGAACAAGTTCTCAGTTGGTGTTATACCTTAATCACTTATAGTGTATGTACTACACCTGCATTTATTTTGCTTCAGTGTTATTGGTGGATGTGGCGTTAGATGAATACGAGATTGTGGATATGGTAAATGCAAAAAGGAAAGATTACTTAGTGATGTCACTATAATTCTGTGATTTTAGCAGTTAGGGGGGGATTGGTGAATGGGATTTGGTTAATATGTCACCCTAAGGCCTTAAATTCTGAGCAGTTAGGAGTCAGTTGTGAGCAATTGGAGTGCATACATATAGCAGGTGTTGCATTGGGAAGTGTAAGAGGGTGAGATAAATGAGGTTTGTAAAGCAACATCATAAGGAAGGCCTATATGGAGAACTTGCCATGGATATTTAGTTACTGTAGACAATGGTTATGAACTTTGATACATCGATGAGGAGAGCTGAACAGTGATGGTTTAGCTTGGTGCATAGTGCAATTTTCAGCCTTGGTTTGTTCCTGGCCTTGGAGGCTATAGCTAGGGACATGTTGCAAGGATACTGCAACAAGTCCCTACATGTATGTCTATCGGTGGAAAATTTACTGGTTGCAAGGGTATGGTTAATTTTGTGGGCATACCACTGCACTGCTTCTTTGAGCTGCTGTGTGGCCATTTCTCTTTGGCCATATACATTCACCTCAGGCAAATGGCCATTGTTGAACGATCTAGAGGACCCTGAGCTATGACCTCATGTTTTAGGAAGTGTCGGTAGCTCTTGACCTTCACACAGATTCTGTCATGTGTTGGATATACATGTATAAAGGAGTTACTTGAGTTTGTATGCAAAGAGAGCAAGTGAGTGAGAGAAGAGAGTCTAGGGTTCTTGTTTACCTGCTCATACTCAGAACAGAAAGGGCAGCAAAAAAGCAATAATATATAAAATCTTTAGAAGAACTCTTAAAATAGAACCCAATGATCAAACCTGCAGAAGCAATATGCAAACTCAAAGTTGCACTGAGCTCGCCTGCCCACCCATCTGAGCACGATAAAAACTACTCAGGTGTGTTATGACTGGCTACACCTATATTTGGAATTAGAAATATCTGCAAATTCAAGCATTACAAAATGCCGCTTTTTTTTTTTCTCCATACACATGCATACAGGATGGAGGATATGTTATGCACAAAGAGTGGATTTGCGCAATCCCAGGATTGTCCATGGTTTGTGGCACAAACCATGGATTGGCCACGCAATCCTAGGATTGCTCATGCATCATAGATCAGACATGTTTGGAATACAATGTGTATGTAATTAGCCATGGTAGTGAATAATGAGTAAATCCACATTATTTTATATCAAATAAAATGCGCTTGTAGTACAAATAAAAGGCCTATGGTGTACAAATACAATTGTTCTCTACTGATGAGACACTGAGCACAATGTATTGAAAATGTGGTCAGGTTCATTACATCTTGATAAGCAGTTCATCGTGTCTCCCTTTGTACAGTTGCTTGGCAAGCCTCCAATAATGCTACCAAATATGAAATACACTCATCATCACCAGTATCAGCAAAAATATATGGAGACAAATTATTACATCAAGATTTTAATTGGCCTTGCATGTCATGCCAATCAGCCCAAGGCTAATTTCCATGGATTAACTATCATTTCTCTTTCCTCAAGTCCTTGACTTTGAGCATGCTGGTCTGTTGTCAAGATAGGTTGAGTCACCAGGCCCAGTTCTTTACAAAATCAGCAATTAAAGTGCTCCCTCTCCCTGAAGAGCAGGATTGGTCCATACCTATATCTAATCATCTGTGATTAACCTTGTAGATAAAATCACAACTTGAACACGCACGTGATGCTACAATATAGGTTAGTACTTCAAATCCTGATGTTATATAATGGATTTTAGTGGCACTGACTAGATTTTGCTGTAGTGTTTTAAAAACTGAAAAGGGGGACACTATGTAATGTTTAGGTAGCATAGCAATATGTATGGTCATATGTTTGGGGGAGGAGGGGGGGTAAGTGACTTTTGTGTAACTTAAAATTTCTATCACCTGACTCAAACAATGGACAGTGAAGTGTTTCCTCTACTCCGGGACATGATTGGGACACTATGTAATGTTTAGGTAGCATAGCAATATGTATGGTCATATGTTTGGGGGAGGAGGGGGGGGGGGGTAAGTGACTTTTGTGTAACTTAAAATTTCTATTACCTGACTCAAACAATGGACAGTGAAGTGTTTCCCCTACTCTGGGACATGATTGGGACACTATGTAATGTTTAGGTAGCATAGCAATATGTATGGTCATATGTTTGGGTGAGGGGGGTAAATGCCAAATGACTTTTGTGTAACTATCACCAGACTCCAGTGAAGTTTACAGGGTTAGAATAGTATATGCATGGGTGATATGTTGGGGAAGGGGGGGCATAATGGCTTAAGGAGAACACATTATAGTCCGCGACAGCATCGAGGAAGTAAAACTAACATGCCACTTTTTTTACCTTTTTTGGTGTATTTGGGGTCCAAATAATGGGCGTGATACATTATTTTCAGTACCCCAATTCGTTTAACAAAAAATTCAGTGAGTTGAATAATAACGACGGCATAATTATTCACGATTGTTAACGCTAAGCGCGTGTGGCTACTAATAAAATTCATGAATGAAGGTACAAAGTAACGGCTCAAGAATGCGGAGGATGTACGTACAATGAAACACTGAGCAAACTATGGTTCACAGTTAGTTTAGAGAGTCGTTTTTGTTTACGCAAGGTAAAAGGTGTCTAAAGATGGCGCCAGTAATGAGGCAAAAACCTTAAGATTCTGTTCTTGAAAACCAAACCGACTCTATGTAAGTAGTATATGAGAATTTTTGCATTTAGCGGTACAATTACACATAAAATCAAAATATGATTTTTGTTTTTGGATGCGGTACTAAATAATACTCGAATTGGAATAAAAATATTTAAGTATCCCCAATGTACTTGAAAATATTGACACAGTTTTGAGCGGCACATGGTGTCCGTTTTTATACTATTCATAGCTGATAGGTTTTACAACATAGCGGTACTGTGGGCATGAATTTAATGTTATTCATTAAGAAGCCATTAACGCTTACTTCCTCGATGCTGTCGCGGACTTTAATAGGAGGTGTGTGATAGTATGGAGGGGTGCGATGGTACGGAAGGGTGTGGTATAGGGAGGGGTGTGGTGTAGGGAGGGGTGTGGTGTAGGGAGGGGTGTGATAGTAGGTGGGGTGTGGTGTAGGGAGGGGTGTGATGGTAGGAAGGGGTGTGGTGTAGGGAGGGGGAGGGGTGCGATTGTAGGTGGGGTGTGATGGTAGGAGGGGTGTGGTGTAGTGAGGGGTGTGGTGTAGGGAGGGGTGTGATAGTAGGGAGCTAGGGGTGTGATAGTAGGTAGGGGTAAGGTGTGAGGATGTTGTATTCTAACATAGACCTGACGTGGGCTATTTACTTTTACATGTAATTAAAACGAGCGCAACTATTACCCCCGGTAGTACATTACACTCCGGTATTTGGTTTTGGTTATTAGTTAGGCCAGCTACCCGGCCGGTTAGGCTGGGACCGGAGCTAGCTAGATGGAGCTCGAGTGGTGTACGGTAATTGTAAAGAGTGACCTCTACGTAGTTGGGCGTAGCCCGACCTTCGCGTATTGACCTTCCGCCAATACGCGAAGGTCGGGCTACGCCCAACTAACCTCTACGCGCGCGAAACGGTTACTAATACCACACCCACTGGCTAGCTCGACTGTCTTCCTTAAGAACCACGCTCATCGCCTTTAGACACCTACTCTATGTCAGTGATATCAGAAAAGGAGTGGTTAATACGCAATAGTATGCCTGTTTTTCCTATACAACATCGACTGGTACTACCGGTAGTACCTACTCCTTTCGATCGCGACCACACATTTGTAGAGTCCTTCAACCACAACCACGAATGTATCTGTAAACATTAAACGCGTACTCACCCGGTTAGCTATGTCGATGCGAATCTGCTTTTATAATTACTGCGCACGTCACGTACTGGTACTGACTCGACACAAACCTAGCGCTAGCTGTAGCAAGCTAGAGTTGCCCTTGCTAGTGGCTCGACTAGTCGACAGTATTATGAATCAGCGCTAGCCGCTTAATTGTACAACGTGATCGCTTTAGAGAAGCTAGCTATCATGGATGTTGGTCTGATCGCAGCTAGCTAGTCCAGAGTGTGCATGTTCGCACGCGCGCCTCGTACGCCCTACTTTTACTTCTGACGGTGCTTGCTTGGTGCATGTACGTCCAGGCACAGTACAATACAATAACGTGACATAGTTATGAATAATTCATTAACATTGTCCCAGATTTTGAAGTGGGTTTCATAAAAGTGGCATTCGAATCTTGTGTGTAGGTCTCTAAAATATATCACTTGCTCTAAAAATTGTCTCGGTAGTTCGAAATTCATATTCAAACGTGTAAACTTAGATTTTGTGTCTGAGTGACTGGAAACAAATAGAAGAAACTAAATATTGGCATGTTTCATGTACAAAGTATGGAATAAACACAAAACTGCGTTTCGAATTTGTAGTGAACACATTTCCACGGAGACCAGAATATACAAAGGATAGCCAATCATTATGACTACCATAATCTGCCGTGTAAACTTAAGATTTAGCTTCTGTACAAGAACCGTGCTTGTTAGTAGACATTTCTCCATTCACTTCCCGTTCAATTAATTTTTAACGCGTGACGCGGGTAATCAATTATTCAAGTCCGCAATTGCTGGACATGACCTACAATTGTATGTAGTTGGTAATTCTGATACTATGAGCGTAACACTATATCAGTTTACTTTCAGTGTCCATTTCTGTACATTGTATGCTTCGTCAACATGCCATGCTTAATGACATTCTGCACAGGGCTTTGTCTTCTGCCAATGTGCATGGTCTCGATCGAGCAGATGGTAAACGACCCGATGGAATCACCATTAATATTGGCCAAATGGCAGATTGTCGGTTTGGGATGCAACCTGCGTAGACAAGCACTTTTGCCATGCACCTCCCATCTGCCCATCACAGCCTCTGAAGTGTGTGCAGCAGCGAACTAGGCGGAGCAGTCTAAGATCAAGAAGTACAACTACCAGAGCATAAGGAAAGCTGCAGAGCAAAAGAGCATGCACTTGGAGATGTTTGTGATGTGAAGGTGTACCGACATGAAACGAGAAATGTGGCCAACATATCAGTTTTTACAACAGAAGAAGACGTAATAAACGTAGGATATAACGTCATCAAAGTGGTGAAATGCAACATTAGATTCAAGACAACGAATCTTTGTGCAGGCGAGCTAAAGAGAATCTGTCTACGGTGGAACCGAGGCAGTCCATACAGTGAAGAGTATATTTAGCTTTATAAATCTTATCATAGCATATATGTATACATGCATGTATAGGGGCTGATTGAGTGTTTGTATAACATGTGTGAATGAATACAAATCGCACATGTCTTGATTGGCGGCTTTGTCATAAGCATGGAGCGGTGCATGTTCCTATCTGCATCTGAAAGAAACATTCGAGCGCAAGCTGCGGGTGGACTGGCAAATGACTCTTTAGAAAAATACAGCGGTATACTGAAAGATGATGGAAAATGACCATTCCCAAGTAGCATGCACATATCTAAATAAGACAGAGCATTTTTAGAATTTTAAACGCAGGCGTTTGGTATTTTCAGCAGCTTAGTTTGCCGTCCTAGATCTAGGACGGTTGGAGATTAAAGGTTAAGCACTTTGTTAATAAATAGTACATGTTACAATGGACTGGGGACCTACCAATCCCATTTAATAATGACGTAGGTCTGGCTAGGTACTTTAATAAATTGCGTTTGCGTAGGCGGAAACTGGTGATCTAAATCTCGTCGAAAATTGTGACCGTATTTAGGATTTCTTAAAGAGTGCTTAAGAAGACGCGCGCTTCGTAAAGTTGTTTGCAAGGTATTTAGGACTTTATTGCTAGAATACAGAACAAAAGGGGTTGCCCGATACACTATTGGTATCTAAATGTAAGCCAGCATACGGCGGTATTTTGTGTGCCTCGTTGAATTCAATAGTAATCGGTCGCGATTAGCCATTCCCTAGATTCTTAAAGCACTCACTTGAGGAAGCGTTTCCCATGTTTATTAGGTCTTAGCCTATATCAGGATAAAATTTCATGAGCTTTGGATGGTGCCCAAGGGTCCATTTATCGGCACAGGTGTTTACTGTTGGATTGCTTAGAGCTTGACATAATAATGCTTAACCTGGTATTTCTGTGTTAGAGCCCTGGGAATTAAACTTACTTTTTGTATTTTCAACGCATAGACAATCTATTTTGTTTATTTGTCAAAGAGTTGTGTGATAGTTCTATTTAATACGCACCGAATTTGTCAAGGCACGCGTTAGTTATGGAAAGTATTGTACAGCATGGACCGTTATATCATTAAAAACAGCTCAATCATATGATGGTGCCCACACAGCGTATTTTTCAAGACAATATTTTCATGTTAGTACATTGAGAAATACATTCACCGAGTGCCTATTAGATTGGATGTCCCAGTTTTGCTAGTGTTAATAAAGTTATCTCACGCTCGCCATAGTTATACATGTATACATATGGGACAGTGTCCAGCAAAATCGGGTTATAATAAAAATTGCACATTATACTAAACAATACATCTTCGCGACAGTACTACCTTTTCCTTTCAAATTTCATACACTTGTTCCCACACCATTTCTCTGTGTGAAAATCATTTTTTGTGATCTACACATTTTCCGTACCGTGGATACAACAATCGTTAACCTGGCTGGTTAGAATTCCTCATTTCTCCATGTACGAGTGTTGAAAACGCGTCAAATTCGGGTTGCACATAGAGGAGTCCGGTAGCTATTAATTGGTTTGTTCTGTTCGTTAATTTCTATCATCCGTTACGGAGATACAGTTGAACAAACTGCAGGCATGTTTTCCCGCTTGATTCGCGCCAATGATTTTGGCAAATCCCGTCCCACTCAGGCAGCGGTGATTATATCATTGGCGCGAATCAAGCGGGAAAATGTGCCTGCAGTTTGCTCAACTGTATCTCTGTAACGGATGATTCAGAAACTAATGAACAGAACAAATCAATAGCTACAGGACTCCTTAATGCACATTCCGAATTTGACACGTTTTCAACACTTGTACGTGGAGAAATGTGGATTTCTAACTCATGGGGTTAACGATTGTTGTAACCACGGCATGGAAAAGGTGTATAGATCACAAAAATCTAATTTCCACACAGAAAAATGGTGTGGAAACAAGTGCACGAAATTTGAAATGAAAAGGTTTTACCGTTGCAAAGATGTATTGTTTAGTATAACGTGCAATTTTTATAGTGATAAGATTATAACCCCACAAGCCAGATTTTGCTGGACACTGTCCCATATACTGATATAGATTCTATTTCGTTTTTACACAATCCATGAGTAAATTATTTTGATGGCAAGCGGAAATACTTTGGACAAGCTAGGGAGGGGAGGGGGGGGGGGGGGGTTGGTCAAATACACCTCCCCCCCCCCCCCCCCCCGCGCCTATAGGCTTCTACTCACATTAGTCAATATCCACACTTCTCAATATAAACATATCTATACTAACTACATACTTCACATGCAAATGATGTGGGTTTATAGGTGTTATCATGCTACATTTTAGCACATCACTTATGTGGCCTCAACACCCTCATCCCCAGGCCAACACATCACCTGGCATCTTTATTACATCATCCAATGTCACTTCCTCCTCCCACGGTTCATTGCATACAAAATGCCCTCACACACCAATCACACACATCACACATACTTCTGCGTCCATCTCTGAAGCCATACAAATTCACACCAATCCCAAAGCACGCAATATTTTACTCACAGATCAGTCCACACATATGTGAACTACCCTCATAGATTCACTGTTTCAGAACTCTTACTTGTACATTTATACACTACTGTCAATGTACATGTAAGTGTATAGGTCACTACATGTATTCAGCTAAGCTTGAAAGTAAGTTCAATGCAAGGGTTCGTCACCTTGTCATTACATATCACAAAGTCTGTAACCACTCACTTTGTTCTGCTGGTTGGCCTGGGCACCACCCTCAAGTAGAATCTTGACGCACTCCACATGTCCCTGCCATGATGCACACATCAGAGAGGTCCAACCGCCCTGTATGAGGAAAAGACATCTCATAGTGTACCAGGAAGGTCAGATACAACCAACCCATCTCTGCCATCACTGCACACAGACAACACACATGCTCTAACAACAGAACTGACCTACCACAGGTCACACACCTCAACCATGGACAGTGAGCGTGTACCTCGTTCCCATTCCACTAAATCAGCGGCATGGAAATCCAAGTACATAACAGAAAAATGTGAGGATAGAAGAAATGAGGGCAGAGTAGGGCCAACAGACCACATAAATGTAGTGGGCTCTATTGATGCACAACTATTGGATGTAGATGACCACAACCCTCACACCCAGCAGTTCAACTGTCCATTATATCAAACAATATCTTTATCAGAGGCCACCATTATGAGCTCCCCTGATCATTAATTATTCATGATGGATGACATCATGAAAATTATCATGTGACATGGAATGTGGGTGTGTATATAAGGAGCTATATTTAACTCTTTGAACGCCAAGGGCATATATATTCCATGCTCATGACATTGTACTACATGTAGATGTGTCATGTGATTATGATTTTAAGTAATATATTGATCATAAACCCTGTATAAGAGATACATGTGCACTTACATGTATATGTATGTAACCTTATTATAAATTTTGGTAACTTCCCTATTCTAATTACTACTGATGCTTTTACGTGCATCAGTAGTACTCCTACAGTAGGAATTTGTAACCCACTTAAATAAAGTGAAGCAGAGAGTTTTCAGATAATTACTACTGATGTGCACTACAAATTCCTGTTATTTGTACATGATACATTAGAGAAATCATTGGAATTCTTGTGCACTTTTTTGCTGGGAGAGGGAAGTTACAAGCTTTGCGATTATGGAAAATTGCCCATCGTGCATTTTCCATCACGCTAGAGGGTCAATAGGGAATTAGCATCCATGAGTCGGGCCTCAGGAACAAGCAGCCATGCATCAAACTCCCCCTTAAAAGCTCTATGATGGCCATCTGCTCCTGCAGCTACTTCTGAGGTTAAAATGCATATATATATATAAATATGCCCTTGGCGTTCAAAGGGTTAACTCAAAGCCTCATAGAAGCTACACGTATTTATGAACTGCCCAATATCATTATTTATCAGGATGAATATTAAATATTTAAATATTTGGACATTACTGAAAGGGGCGTGGCATCAAGGGTGTATGGGTGTGGCTATGTCCCTCCTACTACCCAGCTATGGGGTATGGAGGAGAAATGTACACATTGGAGTTTTGAGGATAAGCTAATGTTATAAATGGTTTGCTTTGTAAATACCATCCCACTATCCACACATCACACTATCCTCTCATCAGACCCATAGGCTGGTTGGGAGATGGGAGGGGGTGTGAGGCCATCTCTGGTAGCAATTTGATCTACACACCCCCATCGGTTATGGAGATCAGTAATGCATTCAGGAACTAAACGCACACAAGTGGAACTCAGCTAAACAATAACTGGTAAACATTAAAGTTATTCTAATTCCCCTATGAGAGAGCTTTCAATTAATACTAAGAGTTCACTAGATCAGCAAAATTAAAGACATTACAACATTAGTATACCATTACAAAGTGGTTGTGGTTAGGCGCTCCCCCACTTCCTGGGCCTATTAAACTATCCACACATCCTTCACTCATACATGTACATGTACATATGATCTGATCACATCATTACCCACCCAATCAGCACTATTCACATCAACACCATCATGCTTGAGGAGCTCAATGATGGCTTCCTTTCTTCCATATTCTGCTGCCAATCTAAGCTTTACCTGCATGGATGGAACAATTTTCAACTAGAGATACTTGCCACAACTGGACATATATATCACCAATATAACATACATGTAGCCTGAGCATTGTGCTTTGGATGGAATGAAAGAAGACTTTTATTTTACTGAAATCCACCCCCCTGTTGCAAACTTGGTGGTAAATCCCTGCTAATAAATACATGGGCACCAGATAGGAAGTTATAAGCTTCTGGTCAGGTGATGTATCCTAACTTGCATGTGGCTTTCCTCCACCATTGTACAAACAGCCTACACCTACTAGGGAGTCATCCACAATGAGCTAGCACATGACAGGTAAGCAAACATCTGTAGCAAGAAAGGTTTCCAGACTACTACAGTTACAATGGGCTATTCCATTATTTCATTATACACCTCCTACATATGACGGGGTATAGGGAATATGTGTGTGAGTGAGGGGGGGGGGGGGGGGGAAATCATTTAATGGCTTGTCCCAGGGATTTAGACTTCAAGCACAATAGAAATTTGCCCAGGGGGGAGTGGAATAATATAAAAGCTTGTCCAGGCATTTACAAGTCTGTCCCGGGGGGTCGAGATATAATATAAGCTTGTCCAGGGGTGCTTTTATACCCGGGAGGCCCGATACGTTTGCAATCATTGTCATCTGAAGGGGTAACGGTTAAAATAATGGAATAGCCCAATGAGTAGCATGCTCCTATAGACATGGACACACGCACGCACGCACGCACGCACGCACGCACGCACGCACACACACACACACACACACACACACACACACACACACACACACACACACACACACACACACACACACACACACACACACACACACACACACACACACACACACACACACACACACACACACACACACACACACACACACACACACACACACACACACACACTCACACACACACACACACACACACACACACACACACACACACACTCACACACACACACACACACACACACACACACACACACACACACACACACACCTCTAACTGGTTCTCGCACGATCGTTCATCACATATGCATACAGAGATAGGGTTACCCCAATTACTTTATATATATACACTTCAAATTCATCCCCGGGCCATTCTATATTAATGGCTTTTTAACACTGTTACACATACCACAGCTAAACACTTTATAGTCTCAGATAGATGAGATATCCCAATGGCGGATCCAGGGGGGGGGGGGGGGGGGGGTCCGACATGAATAATATATGAGGGGAGGGGCCGGCGCGCGCAATTTTTTTTGCATAGTATTCCATAGATAGTGTAGTAGAGAGATTAGAAACGAAGGCAGTCACTTGCACTCAGTTAAGTTCTTGTTCCCAGGCTTATGTGGATTATTAATGGGTGTAATATTTGTACGTTGTTACTGCGATACTTGAGCCACTTAAATTTGCATCATACTCAGATAAAAAATATAATTAACCTACTTCAAGCAATGAACAGTATTCTATTTCTCCTACTCTCCCTCCTCCTACCCTCCCTCTTACCTCCCTCATCCTCGCCTCACTTTCTTCTCTCCACAGCTGTAGTACAACCAGCTAGGTTATATTGACCACCTCCCACGGTCCCACACCATCTCCCATCTTGGCATCCCACCCCCACCCTCCTTGTAGTGCTACTATAGCGGGGCTGGGGGGCGGAGGGGGGGGGGGGGGAGACAATATACCCTAGGTTATAGTGTCCGAGGAGGGGGACAGTATATCCAGGGGCGGCATCAGCTGCGTAAATCTTAAGCGGACCTATATAGCCTGCAATTTGAAAACCACCTGGATTTTGGCACGTATAAATGCGGTCAAGTGAGTCGTAGAAAACAATCGCGGGAATCACACAGGCGACGTATGCAATTTTACGCGTCACCAGAGATAGTGTAACAAGTGATGCCTATTCATGGAACGACCCCTTTGTACATGCTAAATGCTAATGAGTACGTGCTAACGAGTCATGGTATACTATAGTCTATAGAACATCACAGGTTATGGATATATAAGCTGTATAAGTGTATGCGATATCATATTTGGTGTTAGAGTACTTGTTACTCTGTCACAATAGTACTGTCGTGCATGTGTACGAACGATGTCATTGTAAATCAGCCACCTTCAACACCCCATCCTGAGATTAAATTCTTTCGAAGCCTGTATATATGATATACGAAGAATGCAAAGCAACGCTTTTAAACGACGCGTCGTCGAGGAACAATACACCGTAGCACGAAGCACCTTTATGCGCACGCGACTGGGGGTACTGATAGTAATTATATTCATCATGGGTCCTGAGGGGGGGGGGGGGGGGGGGGGTCCGGACCCCCAGGACCCCCTCGCTGGATCCGCCCTTGTATCCATAGCCTACCTCGCAATCGCGATCCTCCCTGCTGCCCGACGCCATGATCAGATGGAGCATGCGCGCGCAGTTATAAATTATGCCACAACGATCAGTCACAATGTTATATATACTATAGTTGATACATCTCCACGTGCGTTCAGCGTGTAGGCATCCTGAAAAGAATTATATGTAAAGTGTATTTCTCCCCCACAGATGTGTGTGTCACAGGTGTTTGCGGCTGGACAGTAGGTTGGATAATTAAGCGATACCGTAATTTGGTATTAGCCACCAAAAAAATTCTTATACGATATCTGTTTTTGCGAGCCTATATGATATATCATACTCGTCTTATGACATTCTGAGAAGAGAAAATCCTCATGAAAACATTCTACCACAGCTATACCTAAGCCATAATTGCCCAAGGACTACATTTATCATGAGGGGTTCTGCGCAGCCCGTTTTCACATCAATGCAACTTTGGCGGGAAAAGACGGTGTGTACTTGAGCGGTCTTTGTGGACGAACCATGCAACCGGTAGAAATCTATAAGCGAGTAATATAATGACCAGCACACATAGGAGAGTGTACGCAGCCTTTTTTTTTTCACACCAGAATAAGGCATAAGTTTTTATGAATAATTTCAGTATTTATACACGCAAAGAATGTCGAAGAGCGATGCAGAGTGTGTGGCCGCTTCTTAGTGGAGGATAAAAGAAGATGGAAAACATATTACTGCATACAGTTTGCAGAGGATTTGCACTCCAAATTCCTTATTCCTTGGACACAATTAATGGCACCCACCCACCATCCTTTTCTATCAGTGCAAACCAGTGATATACCACAAACATGGGCCCAACAGTATTCCTTTTGAGTTGACTGCATGGTAACATAAAAATACATTTATAATTTTATATGCTGCATGTACATGATAGTACTCAGATATGTCATCCAAAACCCGGCACCACATGCAGGCTGCATGTCCAGCCCGCAATAGTGCAGCTCAAATTTATGTGGAATAGCCCCTGCCATGCAGACAGGCTTCTCAGCACAAGACCATATACTTGCCAGTACCAACAATCCAGACGTACTGGACCAAATTCAGTGTCCCTTGTGCCTGACAATTGTGCACCACTGAACCATTGAAGCTACCATGTAGGGCACTGGCTGCATCGACATATCATACACTGGTTCATGGCCTCCAACTGCAGTAAGATCAAGTGTCAATGCTGCATCATGGACACTCCTTTGGTTCCCCACACCACCACTCATTCAGACCTTGCTAGTGGTGCATTGCCAGCAAACCTGTGGGAAGAAAATACGGGCTGGTGAGTACAGCACTCACAAGTGTGCAGAAGAACCTGGACCTTCAGACGCTGATGTACAGGCAGCGTATCACACTGGCTTCCACCACTGAGCTCTCAACCGATCGTCTGAGGGAGAAAAGAGCAAAGTCCATCCATTCCAAGTTTGACTTCTTGCAACGTACGCACCATTCGGTACATGACCCAGTTAGAAGACTGTCCTTGATTACCTGCTTCCTATAGGTCCACAAAATCGTGGCAGCGATCCCTTCCCCTGATACCGGTACCGTTAAATTCACGATATTTCAGCAAATACGCATCTCTATAGCCCCAAAAAAGACGGCTATAAGCAGATAATGGAAAAAGTTAGTACCTTCTGTTATCTCTAAGATTTAGCTTGAATCAAAACTTTCAACCAGTCGGGAGAGTGGAAAACTTACTTCAAAGTGAAGAGGTACGTCGAGGGTTACCCGTTTTCACGAGCCATAACTTGCCGTAGCGTCAAAACTGTACCACGAGAAACGCAGCGTATGCATGTAGAAAGATGATGCTTCTTTTGTTTTGAGGTTTTAAATGACCCTGGTATAATTCCTGTTTTTGTACAGGAGGCTCACGTTTCTTGGCTCTGGTTGCCTAGGACGTTGCTAAGGGAATACGTAATCATTTCAATATTTCGGGTTTTAAACCTACTGTCCACAAAATATATGGCCGCAAGCACCTGTGGTGTAGTGTTTCAGAGTTCAGGTGTTTCTGCTGCTGTGCATATGGTTCTGGGGACGAGACTAACAGCCCCACCCCCCACTTTTCCCACAACCACATGCTTTTTATTAACATCAATGTATTACAACAGGTTATATAATTCAACTTCATCATCATCAACTACTGGTTGACGTCATAAGCTACAGTCACTGTGCACTAGGTCAACAGAGAGGGGGACACTGCTGAAAGGGTAGTCAACTCTGCAGGTCTAGTCCCCAGGCCCAGTTCCAGGGACTGCCATCTTGCTACTGCCACATCATCCACAGCCACAAAGTCATCCTCACCTGGAGGGAATTATGGTGTGGTGTGTAAAATACAACATTGCAGGTGATCTAACATACCATGAAGATCACCAGACACATTTCAATATATAGTCCTTACATGCAACGTGAATAAAAAAAAAAACATGCCTGTAATTCTGCAGTACTTAGTGATTTGATGCTGATTGCAGGCAAATGTAGGTTCCTTGAACAGTGCAGGCACACTCAAGGGTGTTACAAGGAACAATTATATCGATAGTTTATACATGTATAAGACCAGAAGACATGTACATGTACACTTCTGTACTCCGAGTACATACATTGCAACAATTTACATGTAAAAATGTGCTATACACACAACATGCATGTAGGATGACCACTACCCTCAACATAGGACCTCACCACAGCCATGTTGAACTTTAGGAGACAAGAGTGATGCCCAACATGAGGACATTGAACCACCCCTCACCTCTCCCTTCAACATGACAGTGACCACACCCCTCACAGCAGCCTCACAATAACAGTGACCACACCCCTCACAGCAGCCTCATGACAGTGACCACACCCCTCACTTAATATTCATTACCACTGCAAGAGGCTACTGTTCTCATAGGAATAAAAGAAGTTCATCAAATCATGATTGGTTATGAATACTTTTTTACTGCACTACTAAACAGCAAGCAAAACTTGACAATAGTCCATTTCTGTTGGAATTACCTCAATTAACCCAAGGACAGAGATACATGTACTCAGCTTAGCCTTAGAATCAGAATTGTGGCCAATATATTGCATAAACTGCATGTAGACTACTAACATTTCAGAATGGCCATGTACATCATCTCGGCACAGAATTGTGCCCTTCACAACTCAAGAGATAGCAAGCATGGAACGAAGCTTGTCACTTGGATGTACAATGTATATTTACGTGTATGCATATGTCATACACATCTGGTCATGTGACCATGACCACTCCCTACACATCTGGTCATGTGACCATGCATCCCCAACACATCTGGCCATGTGACCATGACCACTAATAACTGGCTCAAATGAGCAAAAGATGGGCAGCTCTAGACAACCTCTAGCAGGAATATGCAGCCTGCATACATGTACATGTATTACTCACCAAATCTGGTGAAGTGACTTGGGCCATTAGTCCATCAATGTTCTCTAACAGCTCAGAGTCACAAAAGTGGTCCATCATGGCCGATAATTCCTCCAAATCAGTCAGCATTTGTCTGAGGGAAGAGTAAAAGCAAGGGATGGGGACCAGCCAAATAAGGACTAGGTGTGTTGGGGCCAGGTATGTGGGGGGCCAGGTGTGTGGGGGGCCAGGTGTGTGGGGGGCCAGGTATGTGGGGGCCAGGTGTGTGGGGGGCCAGATGTGTGGGGGGCCAGGTGTGTGGGGACCAGGTGTGTGGGGGGGCCAGGTGTGTGGGGCCAGGTGCGTGGGGGCTAGGTGTGTGGGGGCCAAGTGTGTGGGGACCAGGTGTGTGGGGGCCAGGTGTGAGGGGGCCAGGTGTGTGGGTGCCAGGTGTGTGGGGCCAGGTGTGTAGGAGCCAAGTGTGTGGAGGCCGGGTGTATGGGGGCCAGGTGTGTGGGGTCAGGTGTGTAGGGGCCAGGTGTGTGGGGGCCAGGTTTGTGGGGCCAGGTTTGTGAGGCCAGGTGTGTAGGGGCCGGGTGTGTGGGGGGCCAGGTGTGGAGGGGGCCCAGGTATATGGGGGCCTGGTGTGTGGGGGGCCAGGTGTGTGGGGGCACTCACAGAGGGTCCTTGTGTAGGAAGCACTGGGCAAAGAGGTGCACAAGCCTCTTTTCCAAAGGGACAGAGATGGACCGACCTTGTAGCAGCCGCAAGGAAAGGTGACGTCTGCATCAGGCAAATGAAAGACATACAGTAGCCAGCAAGTGTGCACACCTACATGTAGCCAGCAAGTGTACACACCTACATGTAGCCAGCAAGTGTACACACCTACATGTAGCCAGCAAGTGTACACACCTACATGTAGCCAGCAAGTGTACACACCTACATGTAGCCAGCAAGTGTACACATCTGTACATGTACATGTACATACATATGTACAAGGTTGTTAAAATATACATAAAGTTGTATGAGGACACCCTCACCACACACAGAACACACCCTAACCACACAGAACACACCCACACCTGATACCTGATGTGTTGTTGTGGGCAATACATCATAATGTCCAATTCAAAAAAAAATCTTACAAGGTGTTGGGCTGAAGTAGAGGTGTTTCTAAATGAGCAGTTTATAGTGTCTATGGATACACCTGAAGATGTAGCTGTTTCTTTACCAGTTTTGAATACCGAGATAAACATTGTAAAGTGCAATCCACGTTTACATTTCCCACTTAATGTATAAGAATCTGTTGTGCTAAAAGGAGGATGAGTTGCAGAGAATGGCTAAAGTAAATTGCATGCTTAAAAATGAGAAACCACAGGAGTAGGCGTATATGCAATTTAAAGCAAGCCTTACAACATAAGGACTGATCCAATCTTCGTTCTAAAATAAGAGAGACAATAAACTTAAAATAAAAAAAAGCTATATTAAGAAATTCACAAGTGGTACATACCAGCAGTTTAATATTTCGATAAAATATACTGTGAGTATACAATGGATAACACGGGCTGAGTGATTGCAAAGCAATGTCACTGATTTGGAAAAGATGGTTCAAGGCATAGAATTAAGTAATGAAGAATTGCTACATCAATTATCAGGCTCAAATATCATCATAACCAGAAATTATACCAAGACATGTAGCACTGCTTGCTGCAAGGCTATTTACTACTGCCTCCAATATGGAGTACCCGTAACATGTGTGTAATGTACAATTCTTTTTGAATTGGCAGGTACAGCTGTTGATAGTCTTCCTCATAGTAGCACAGTATCTCAATGTGTATATGAATCATATGATTTCTATATTTGCAAAATTTAAAAATATTTTTAGATGTAAGGTCAACAATACTTAAAAGCATTTGAAAAATACTTAATATGTCTGTACTTAATGGCCGGCTGATTTCATTACTTCTATAGTGTAATATTGTGTAAGCATCCACTGCAATTACATCATTTTAGTGCACATGAGAGCTCGATGGAATAGGCTTAAGATTTGGTTACCAAATTGAATTTTAAAATTGTATTTTATATTAAGATGAAGGCTGCAGCTGATTTGAAGAAGTGTATTGATATTTTCTAGAGTGACATCAGTGAAAATAATACCTTACATGTAGGTGTCAATGATAAGGACTTAAAGGATTGGTAATGTACATGTATTATGTACATACGTATGTACATATCAATTTGAAAAACAAGAATACCACCCAAACAGTTAACTATACTAACTATGACCTACTCACAACTGTTTATAAATAAAAAATAAATAAATAAATAAAAAACTACGACTAAAAGTAACAAGATGTATTTGGTGAGACACATCTGGTCAAATTTGTCCTGGCATTCTGCCTCATGAGGATGAGGTTAAGGCGACTGTAGATGGTTGATGTAACCTCAGTAAAAGGTTGACATAGCTGGGTGGCCATCTTTTTAGACAGTTTTGCCCCAACCCCCAAATACTTGCACAACCAAAGGGATGCATGACCATCCTCTAAGGGCACATGCCTCGTCATTTGCAGAGTGCTTGGATTCCTCTCCCATCTCAGCTGCATGACCACAGGTTTGAGCCGCTTCTTGTAAAAATTGCAAATTTAGCGGATTGATCACCTTTATGTCAAATGCAGCTGGGCGGGAGAGGGACCAGTTTGGCTCTAGGATGTCTGCTGGTCTAGATTGATCCTTAGGAAGAATGCCACTTCCTTTCTCAATTTGTGGGGAAAGGCATGCCTTGTTGCAGAAGTTGGCAATGCAGTTTCTGAGCAGGTTGAGTCTAGTTATCATATCACCTCCAAAATGGCAAGAAAGCATGTGATGTCTCCAAGCATCCATGTTGTGATGACAAAGTGGGCATGGAGTGCCATCAGGTGTCAAATGAAGGCCAAACCACCATTTTAGAATGACATGGGCTTCATCAGGCATCAAAGCAAGACCCAACTTAGGTGAAGGCTGCACTTTAAGCCACACTTGAGCTTGTGGTGCTGAAATAGCATGCAATCTAGCCTTTGTCACAGTGCTGGCAACTGAAAAGAGCAAATTGAAGTCAGCCTCTATTGAGCGAGAGGACAGTGAGTGCTGGCAAGGTGGAACATCAAGTATACTTTCCACTGAGATGGCATCTGGCTGACTTACCATGGCATTGTAAGCATTCACTGTAGCAAGAAGGTGATCCTTTGAAGTTGCAGAGCAAATGTCTGAAGGCACTGACATGGTTAGAGATGAGATGTATGCAGCAGGAGCGTGGTGTGGCGATGAAGTGAACGCAGACCAAGGCCACCATGGCTCAGGTTAAGTGTCGCCTGCTTAGCTGCTGGAAGTGTTAGTTCAATTGCTGCAGATAATTCAAAGCAATGAAGAACATCATTGTCAAATTGACTAAACACTGCCTCAGACATTGGTAAAGGTGTTGACCGTGCTAGGTGGGCCAGCTTACAGAAACTAGCACATGACCTCAGAATGGTGACAGCAACTTGAGGGTTGCTCAGTTGGGGTAGGAGCGACAATAGAAGAAAAGCATTTTTTCTTTTGGACTCAATGTATTGAGCACAATACTCAGCACTCCCAATGGGGGCACCTAGCAATTCAAAATGAGAACATGCAGGCTGAGCATGGAATGTCCAGAAGGGAACATGGAAAGATCTTGAGGACTGAACAATTGACATTTAGATAAATTGATGTGAAGACCAGACGTAACACTGTTGGCTTGCAAGATACCTTAAGGTCTGGATAGTGCATCTCTTGGTCCTGCCAGAACCCCATCATCCAGATACCAGCAATTAAGCAGCATTTCTTTGCACTGGGGGTCAAAATGGTTGCACTTCTTGATTCAGGAAATAGAATCAATGTGAATGCAATACAAAGGACCTCAAACCTCAATTCAGACTTCCTAACAGCAATGGCTACATTGAAGATGAATCAAACATTTAATTGGGATATTTAACCCCATCAGAACTAAGCTGAGCTAGGGGACAGAATAGTGTCAGCATTAGAGGAGCAGGCCAGGCACCTCTGCATATGTCCTCACACATAAGATTGCTGGCCTGTGGACACTAAGATGTTGAATGGTTCACCTGCATAGTAACTTACAGCCCTAGCTAGCTAGAAAGAGTAACGGCCAGGGTAGGTGTAAATTTGTCTCTTCTCTCCCATGCCAATGGACAGCTGCCACCATGCTGTGCCCAGACCTAGCCAAGGCTTGGGGGCAGCTGGTTGGGTGGTGCTACAGGAAGAACCTGGAAGCTGTTAGGTTGGTGAGAGTGCTGTGTATAAATTTGTCACCTCAGTTCCATACCGACCCCTCCCCCCCAACCAAACGCTGTCCATTCGTAAATGAAGTAGAATGAATACATTCATTCAAGAGTTGTGCATTATTATATATAATACAATATATTGCATAAGATACACCAACAATACACCACACCAATCCCAGGAGTCAAAAGGAAGATGTACATGTACTAGGACCTTGGACGTCCACTATAAGTATTACGAACTTTGACTTTGATAATTGGCTGGAATGCAGAATCCATGTCAGCTTTGACTTTGATAATTGTCTGGAATGCAGCATCCACGTCAATCCCAGGAGCTGAAAGGAGGCATTCAACACAAGTGATATGACCTCCTTCTGCAGCAAGGTGCAGCGGTGTATGTCCATTCTAGAGATAATTAGTTGAGTACATACAATGAGGAGTACAGGAAGGATAGGGGAACATGGGGAGGATAGGGGGACATAGGGAGGATAGGGGGACATGGGGAGGATAGGGGGACATGGGGAGGATAGGGGGACATGGGGAGGATAGGGGGACATGGGGAGAGTAGGGGGACATGGAGGATAGGGGACATGGGGAGAGTAGGGGGACATGGAGGATAGGGGACATGGGGAGGATAGGGGGACATGGGGAGTATAGGGGGACATGAGGAGGATAGGGGGACATGGAGAGGATAGGGGGACATGGGGAGGATAGGGGGACATGGGGAGAGTAGGAGGACATGGAGGATAGGGGACATGGGGAGGATAGGGGCCCATGAAGAGGATAGGGGGACATGAGGATAGGGGGACATGAGGATAGGGGGACATGAGGATAGGGGGACATGAGGATAGGGGGACATGAGGATAGGCGGACATGAGGATAGGGGGACATGAGGATAGGGGGACATGAGGATAGAGGGACATGAGGATAGGGGGACATGAGGATAGGGGGACATGAGGATAGGGGGACATGAGGATAGGGGGACATGAGGATAGGGGGACATGAGGATAGGGGGACATGAGGATAGGGGGACATGAGGATAGGGGGACATGAGGATAGGGGGACATGAGGATAGGGGGACATGAGGATAGGGGGACATGAGGATAGGGGGACATGAGGATAGGGGGACATGAGGATAGGGGGACATGAGGATAGGCGGACATGAGGATAGGGGGACATGAGGATAGGGGGACATGAGGATAGAGGGACATGAGGATAGGGGGACATGAGGATAGGGGGACATGAGGATAGGGGGACATGAGGATAGGGGGACATGAGGATAGTGGGACATGAGGATAGGGGGACATGAGGATAGGGGGACATGAGGATAGGGGGACATGAGGATAGGGGGACATGAGGATAGGGGGACATGAGGATAGGGGGACATGAGGATAGGGGGACATGAGGATAGGGGGACATGAGGATAGGGGGACATGAGGATAGGGGGACATGAGGATAGGGGGACATGAGGATAGGGGGACATGAGGATAGGGGGACATGATAGGGGGACATGAGGATAGGGGGACATGAGGATAGGGGGACATGAGGATAGGGGGACATGAGGATAGGGGGACATGAGGATAGGGGGACATGAGGATAGGGGGACAGGAGGATAGGGGGACATGAGGATAGGGGGACATGAGGATAGGGGGACATGAGGATAGGGATAGGGGACATGAGGATAGGGGGACATGAGGATAGGGGGACATGAGGATAGGGGGACATGAGGATAGGGGGACATGAGGATAGGGGGACATGAGGATAGGGGGACATGAGGATAGGGGGACATGAGGATAGGGGGACATGAGGATAGGGGGACATGAGGATAGGGGGACATGAGGATAGGGGGACATGAGGATAGGGGGACATGAGGATAGGGGGACATGAGGATAGGGGGACATGAGGATAGGGGGACATGAGGATAGGGGGACATGAGGATAGGGGGACATGAGGATAGGGGGACATGAGGATAGGGGGACATGAGGATAGGGGGACATGAGGATAGGGGGACATGAGGATAGGCGGACATGAGGATAGGGGGACATGAGGATAGGGGGACATGAGGATAGAGGGACATGAGGATAGGGGGACATGAGGATAGGGGGACATGAGGATAGGGGGACATGATAGGGGGACATGAGGATAGGGGGACATGAGGATAGGGGGACATGAGGATAGGGGGACATGAGGATAGGGGGACATGAGGATAGGGGGACATGAGGATAGGGGGACAGGAGGATAGGGGGACATGAGGATAGGGGGACATGAGGATAGGGGGACATGAGGATAGGGATAGGGGACATGAGGATAGGGGGACATGAGGATAGGGGGACATGAGGATAGGGGGACATGAGGATAGGGGGACATGAGGATAGGGGGACATGAGGATAGGGGGACAGGAGGATAGGGGGACATGAGGATAGGGGGACATGAGGATAGGGGGACATGAGGATAGGGGGACATGAGGATAGGGGGACATGAGGATAGGGGGACATGAGGATAGGGGGACATGAGGATAGGGGGACATGAGGATAGGGGGACATGAGGATAGGGGGACATGAGGATAGGGGGACATGAGGATAGGGAACATGAGGATAGGGGGACATGAGGATAGGGGGACATGGGGAGGATAGGGACATGAGGAGTGTAGGGGGACATGAGGTTAGGGGGACATGGGAGGATAGGGATAGGGGACATGGGGATAGGGGACATGGGGATAGGGGACGTGGGGATAGGGGACATGGGGATGGGGGACATGGGGATAAGGGACATGGGGGGATACGGGGACATGGGGAGAATATGGGGACTTGGGTAGGATAGGGGGACATGGGAGGATAGGGGGACATGAGGAGGATAGGGGGACATGGGGAGCTAGGATAGGGGGACATGGGGAGGATAGGGGGACATGGGGAGGTTAGGGGGACATGGGGATAGGGGACATGAGGATCAGGGGATATGGGGATAGGGGACATTGGGGGATAGGGGGACATGGGGAGAATATGGGGACTTGGGGAGGATAGGGGGACATGGGGAGGATAGGGGGACATGAGGAGGATAGGAGGACATGGGGAGCTAGGATAGGGGGACATGGGGAGGATAGGGGGACATGGGGAGGATAGGGGGACATGGGGAGGATAGGGAGACATGGGGAGGATAGGGGGACATGGGGAGGATAGGGGGACATGGGGAGGATAGGGGGACATGGGGAGGATAGGGGACATGAAGGAGGATAGGGGGACATGGGGAGGATAGGGGGACATGGGGACAGGGTTTGTACACATAATTATGGTGTCAAAATAAGACCTTTTTAATGCTTTTATGATGCAAAAAAACCATACTTTTTAATACATGTACATGTAATGAACAAGCAATTGTACACCCCAGAGCACAATTATTACATGCTAATATATAGAGTTGTACAACAAAATCTACTTCAATGAGTGCAATGCTAATAAGTCACTATCAAGTGCATTCATTTCAACCTCCTTTCCTTTTGCTGCCTTTCTAAACGAATTGGACTTGGCTATCTTCTGAGACATAAAATATTAGCATACACCTTCAGCAAAGTCATCAGCAGATTTCAAAGCTTCTATAGTATGTCTGATAACAATCTCGTTTTAGCATTGATTTCATTCAATATGGCTTTCCTTTTCTACATTTGCTCTTCATTTCTTTGGATGGGCTGTGTACTTCTGCTTTGTAAGACTACAAGAAGTCATCGATCAGCTCATTGACTAGTTTAATCTCAGAGACTCCACCTGCACTTTTTACAGCTTCACTTTGTGTAACAACACTTTATTTCATTCAGTTTTCAACCTCAACCTCCTTGTTCACTGAAAATCCATGCTCCACACTTGCCAGCCCAAGGGACAAAACTAATACCATCTTAGCAGCCCTTTGGGAGGCTTCTCCACCTACTACCAGATCGAGGCTTTTGGCTGTGACTCCCACAAGAGCTTCTGATTGGTTAAACGTAACTCCATCCTAGGTCTGGGTCTGAGGCTGTCCCCAGATGAAGCCCAAGTCCACATAGAGGGCAAGTGGCACCATGTTTGAAGATCTTGCCACTTGCCCTGTGTGTGGATCTCAGGAGCCCTTGGATAAGCTAGGTCACCACGCCACCACATGTAAAAGAGGCCGGACCACATGTTTGCCGCCGTCACAATGTTTCATGAGGCGTATAATACAGTCGGGTTCTGCTTTCTCCTGAGCTTGAGAAGGGAAGCGGCATGGACCATTTGCATTCCCAAACCCGTCCAGCTGATATCCTGTCCCATAGTGGTCCATGGGCAAATCTGCTACCTGTGATGCCACAGTTGTAAATCCGCTCAACCCAAGCTTGATTCTGGGAGCAAGTGCAACTGTGGGTTACTCAGCAGCAAAAAAAGAAGCAGTCAAAATGACCAAGAATGGCCCAAAGTGCGCGGAGTTTGGGTGGGAGTGCATTCCCCTGGCTGTAGAGACATATGGTGGTTGGGGAGATAAGGCCCAAGAAACGTTCAACTGTACCAGCAGGAGGTTGGCAGTGGGCTCAGCCTCCAGTGAAGCCATGGTGAGGCAGGACATGTACATGTATGGGAGACGAATTGGTGAGGGAGAACGCTAGGGCTATCCAGGCAAGATCTAGCTGGCCTGTTAGCTGAGCCCTTGTGTGCTACATGTATATCCTGTTAGTACGATTACAGTAATAGTGTTCAAATTAGAAGTTAAAAAGAGAAAAAGTTTGGGAATAGACTTCAATTGTCCTGAGTAGAAGCTATCCACTCTTGCTCTAAAGACAAGGTTGAAATTGCAAAACTTATAACTACAGGAATAGTGTCCAAGTAGCCTAAAAATTAAGTTGAAGCAAAAATGCTAAAACATTTTTCAACTTCTCAGTGCATTGGCAAGAACTAGAAACCTGTAGTGGTGGATCCAAAATGTTCAACAAGTGTACAAAATTGAATGTAACTGGACTTTTGTGCAATAACTTCTTGGCTAATGCAGCTAGAAAATATTTACACTCAACCACTAATTGCAGGGCAGCTTAGTCACTGATAAGCTTTTTAAACTTCAACTCTTTCAGTATTCTGTCTCCTGAAAAACCTACATCAACTTTAGAGTTTAGCTTTTTGATTCTTAATTTATTTTTTTCCACATCAATACTTCCAAGTGCAGACACACTAACACCAGTTATAAAATCTTCCTACATTTTTAAGTATCTCAAAAAGATAAGTACCTAAAAACAAACCATAGGAGAATCTATTTGGATATGTACTTAAAAATGGAACTACATGTAATTGATTAGCAACATTGAACACATAATGAAATTTAGCTGTTAAAAGTGGATCTGAAAGTGCTTGGTCTACAACATCGATTTCCGTAAATTTCGATAAGAGAATAATTGATTTTTGTGTGGTGCTTACAACTTTTTTAATTTCAAATGAAATTAGAAAATTGAAATATTTAATCACGGTTTCGCGCAAATGTTGTTTGATTTATCATTTTTCATTATGGATTAATACTTTTCTCTTACTGACTCAACTCTCCCCCTCTATAACGGCTGTTATTCTGGGAACGATTGTTCGAATGAATCAATTACATAGTCCTCGGTCTTATGTCATTCACCTGGCCTCAACAACCTCATCCCCAGGCCAACACAGCACTTGGCATCTATATTGCATCATCCAATGTCACTTCCTCCTCCCAAGGTTCATTGCACATAAGCACACATGCCCTCACACACCAATCACACACTTCACCACATACTTCTGCCTCCATCTCTGAAGCCATACAAATTCACACCATGCATCTCCACATGGCCAGCATGTCCCAATGCACACAATATTCTATTCACAGATCACTGCCACAGTTCACAAGGATACAAATCACCAACAAGACATTGCACTAGTCTCACCTTCCTCTGCTGGTTGGCCTGAGCACCACCCTTAAGTAGCATCTTGATGCACTCCACATGTCCCTCCTTTGATGCCAACATCAGAGAGGTCCAACCATTCTGTATGAGGAAATGACATATCATAGTGTACCACGACTGTCAGATACAACCAAACCATCTCTGCCATCACTGCACACACATGCTCTAACAACAGAACTGACCTACCACAGGTCACACACACCTCACCTGTGAACAGTGGGCGTGTACCTCGTTCGCATTCCATTAAATTAGCGTATGATTACATTTTTAAATATTAAAATCCAAGTATATAGTCGATGGTGGGCTCTATTGATGGACAACTATCGGATGTAAATGACCACAACCTTCACACCCAGCAGTTTAACTGTCCATTATATCAAACAATATCTTTATCAGAGGCCACCATTATGAGCTCCCCTGATCATCAATTATTCATGATGTATGACATCATGAAAATCATGAAAATTATCATGTGACATGGAATGTGGGTGTATATAAGGAGCTATTTAACTCATAGCCTCATTGAAGCTACAGGTTTTATGAACTGCCCAATATCATTATTTATCAGGATGAATATTAAATATGTTTTGGACAGTACTGAAAGGCTGGTAGGGAGATGGAGGGGGGGGGGGGGGGTTGGGGAAAGTAATAAGGGTGGACCTAATTACATGGTAGGGGTGGGTGTAGGAGGGGCATCCCTCCCACCCAGCTTGGGGGTATGGGGGAGCAGTGTATGAAAGAGCGTGGGGACAACCAAACCCACCTGCCCCTCGTCCACTTACAGACCTTCACATCCCATTCATGTGCCACATATCTGGATATCCACATATCTCAATATCCACACATCTCAATATCCACATATCACACTATCAACACATCCCATCAAGTTTGAATTTAGCACTAATATGAAGTAAAGTGCGTGTAATGTGATACTTGATCTTAAATTTTTTTACAATTCTCTAAATTTTTGTAGCCTAGTGGTATGAGATAATGAAATCAAAAAATGGAATAAGCTTTACTAGCCCTCTGGCAATAAGTAACATTTACAATGAAGTGAGCCAAGCTATTTTTGGGCCCGCACTCTTTTATTTTCTATTATTGCTCCAAACACACAGTTTTTAGCCCATTTCTCCACTGTTTCGCAATGGATTGCGCTGATCGTTGGTGTATATATGCAGTGTTAGACCTTGCACCAAACTGTGCAGTCCGATTTCAAACCTGGAACAAAGTTTGAGTTCTGCTTGACTACGAAGGTCAATTTGAGGTGGAAAAGTGTTAGGTCAGAATTTTCTTTAGGCATGTTTTACCCTGCATGTAGGCAGTCAAATGGTACCTGTATCAGAAGCAGGTCTAGTTCTAGCATTATAAATCATCTTTACCCTCTAATAGATGCTTCAAGTTGGAAGGTTGAAAAACAGCGGATATATTGAAATGAATATCATTTGTTAATGATGTCATTGCTAAACACATCTGAAAGTGGTTGTGCTGATCAGAGCCAAAATGATTCTTTTCAGAACCAAGAAGAGCAAGCTTCTACCAGTGGGCTACCACTTCATGGGAGAAAGCAGTCACCACCAATATGGAAGCAGCTGATGAATAAAAAAAGCCCCAAGAGGTAACCCCACGGCCGAAGTTGTTACACGATTGCAGCAAGCGCAAGGCACCAAGTCTCGGCGATCAACAGCTGTGATTGCCAGCAATGCTTTGAAGGAGTTCGAGGCCTTAGCTGCTTATATGCCAGACATCCCTGATGCTGATGCAAGAAAGCTAGCACTGAGCATGCACTACCTGGAGCTCATTACATCATCCAATGTCACTTCCTCCTCTCATGGTTCATTGTATATAAGCAAACATGCCCTCACACACTTCACCACGTACTTCTGCCTCCATCTCTGAAGCCATACAAATTCACGCCATGCATCTTCACATGGCCAGCATGTCCCAATGCACACAATATTCTACTCACAGATCACTGCCACAGCCCACATATATCACAAGGATACACATCCCCAACAAGACATTGCACTAGTCTGTAACCACTCACCTTCTTGTCCTGCTGGTTGGCCTGGGCGCCACCCTCAAGTAGCATCTTGACGCACTCCACATGTCCCCCCAATGATGCCAACATCAGTGAGATCCAACCGAGCTGTATGAGGAAATGACATATCATCACATCAGAACTGACCTACCACAGGTCACACACCTCAGCCGTGGACAGTGGGCGTGTACCTCATTCCCATTCCACTAACTCAGTGGCAGAATTACATTTTAAAATATTAAAATCCAAGTATATAACCATCAACAGAAATTTGAGGATATTGTGAGGAGTAGAAGAAATGAGGGTAAAGGGACCTCAGAGTAGGGCCAACATAGCAGATGGTGGGCTCTATTGATGGACAACTATTGGATGTAGATGACCACAACCCTCACATCCAGCAGTTTAACTGTCCATTATATCAAACAACATCTTTATCAAAGGCTCCCCTGATTATTAATAATTCCTAATGAATGACATTATCATGTGACATGGAATGTGGGTGTACACATGCATGTAAGAAGCTATTTAACTCAAAGCCTCATTGAAGCTACAGGTTTTATGAACTGCCCAATATCATTATTTATCTAATATCATCCCATTATCCACACATCACACTATCCTCTCATCAGGCCCATGGCTGGTGGGGGGGTTGGAAAAGCAAAATTGTGGACCTACGTGGTGGGGGTCGGTGTAGGAGGGGGGCACCCCCCATCCCACCTAGCTAAGGGGTATGGGGGAGCAGTGTATAAGAGGGGGTGGGTTTGACCAAGCCCACCTACCCCACTCCCACCTACATGTACAACTGTACAGGCTTGCACATCCTATTCACTACCCACATATCTCAATATCCACATATCACACTACCAACACATCCCATCAAGTTTGATTTTAGCACAAATATGAAGTGTTTGTTGATATACATGTACCAAAAACACAGCTACATGTAAGAAGAAATAGGTAGTAGCATGTAAAAATGCATTTTTTATTCAAAGCTCACATAATTTAGAGCTAGAGAATGGGTATGCTGATCAGGTAAGCTCTGCAGTTAAGCTCGTCTATGATGCTCGAATAGTAAATTGCTTCATTCTTGTTGTAAGTAAAAAGCAACAACCAGCTGTGGCCCCTGATGCCATGGTCCACACTACAGGAGAGTTACTCACACCTGCAGCAATCATTCCTGCTGTAACAACACAGGAGACCCTCATTTACCAGCTGCTGTTTCGACAAGCAACTGATTGTCATGATGGGGAGGGGCCTTTGCAGGTGTAGAAACGGCAGCTGGCAAATGAGGGGCCTCCTCTCTTGTTACAGCAGGAATGATACCTGCAGGTGTGAGTGGCTCTGGACCATGGTATCAGGGGCCACAGCTGGGGGGTCGACCGAACACACCTAACCCACCCCCCCACCCAGGCCTTCACATCCCACTAGCCCATATCCACACATCTCACTATTCTCACTTCCCACTATCCACACATCTCCCCTCATCATTCCAATACCCACATATCACACTAACACACCCCACTGTAGCCATCAAGTGTACACATGTACATGTAGTCAGCATATGTACACACCTACATGTAGCCAGCAATTGTACACACACCTACATGTAGCCAGCAAGTGTACACACCTACATGTACATGTAGTCAGCTTATGTACACACCTACATGTAGCCAGCAAGTGTACACACCTACATGTAGCCAGCAACACTAACACACCCCACTTCACAAATCATGTGGGTTTATACCAAAGTTACACATGTATACATGTAGGTGTTTTCATGTACTCTACAATCTTATCTACTCAGGTACACTAAATTTGGAATTAGAAATTTCGGCAAATTCAAACATTACAACATGCCATTTTTCTGTTCGGGTGCTTCTTGTAGCTATTCTCTTTATACCAAATCTTTGTTCAATGATCCCGCAAATTTATTCAATTGATAGTTGTCATAACAACCTTATTCGTTTATTGCATCATGCTCCGAAATGTGGGGGCGTTTTTTTTGCGTTTTCGCAAAACCCAGATGATTGAATATCGTTGATTGTGGACAAAAACCGTTATATATTGTTTATTTGATACTGGTCTAACTACAGTCGGTGGGCACAATAAAATGTAACATCGTTTGCGTAAGTTGCACAACGAAAACGATGAATTTTGTGCTTAATTTTTCGCAGTTCCAATGTTCGTCTGTAAGCGCTTTAAGCGTTTCGAAATAATGATCTGGAAAAATTGAAGCCATTTTTGTTCGGTTTTTAGGATTTCTCTGTATATCATAGTAAAACTCTTAGTGTATTTCAATTTTTTTTAGTATGTAGTTAATTGATATAGATTGTTCTACATTTAGTGCACTTAATGGCATAAGTACAAACCCAAAATCTCACAACAGAGCTAGAGTTTTATTATGATATACGGAGAAATCCTAAAAACGGAACAAAAAATGGCTTCAATTTTCCAACTTTTTAGCCTTTCAATACTTCTTTAAGGGGAATACCAATCTGTCAAAAAAATATAAAAAAATATATGGATACCCCAGGCCTCTTTCACTCATAAAGTAGAATTTTTAACCCTTAAGTCAAACTAATTCGTCCGAACTGTTACATTCTGCAAAACAACCCCCAAAAATGCATAAATCTGAACAGATTATCACAACCAAAATGACTTCAGCCAACGAATTTGCCACATATATATAGGTAGCCCCAAGGAGTATCAACAATAAGAATTTGAGCCCTTAACTACATTCTGTACTGGAGTTGTACTACAAAAAGGTGTTTTAAACCGTTTATACTTCCTCTCTCACCAATCTTTGTTTTTACTTAGTAATTGTAATTTAAATGATCGCGCTTGTGTAGAAATGGTGGCTGAATGTGAAAATCCAATTCCCATGATCACATCTTAAATGGTTTAAAAGTTATAATTGAAAAAGCAAAAAATCTAGTTTTGGAAGCTTTAAGTGTGGAGCACTGTATGTGACCATCTCTGGTAGTGATTTGAGCTACACGCCCCCAGCGGTTATGGAGATCGGTTATGATCATCATATTTCAGAGGTATGCTGGGACAAAGGGCTATACGGCTGCAAAAATCCCAGATAAGCTCCAATTTTTAGGAATCATATTGCAAAGTGTCTGTATTTTTATATGATGCTATCAGCAATGATATTAATTCTAATCTTGAAAATTTCTGATCTAACGGGATTTATTTCAATTTTCTGTATATGCATTGTGACTTTCGTCCACTCTGACATTAAAACATGACATCATATAGCAGTAGCGGGTGTGTTCGTACTCCTGATTCTACGCCTGGTACTAGTTTTTTTCAGAACCTCACAGGCCTACAAGAAGGTATCAAATGTCAGAAAGTGTAAAAGCCGCAAGGTTTCAGTTAAAAAAACCATCACTTATTGCAAACACAGCTCTCTAGCAAAATTGCTGCAAAGAGAGCTATATCAGGCTTTGTTGCTCCTCAAAAAGAGGTGAAAAAGCCTAGGTAGTAAGCGCGTGTGACGAAGTATCTTTGAGTGTTGGTCTATTGGACACCTTGCGTACAGTTATATATTTAACTGCAAGCGGTAGTGACGTATCCTAATAATTAATTAATACAGTACCGGGTTGTTACATGTACATCTTCATTAATTTCATTATGTTTGTGTTTAGTAGTGCATAGAAAATAATTACAAGAATGACTGACCAACCCGGGGCTGTGGTTGACCAAATTTGGGAATGCTCAGACAATTTTTCGCACAATTGTCAATCCTTATTTCCACCCCTGAAATGCACATTTAAAGATTACCTTATTTATTGATGCATGAAACACAAGTCACGTGACTTGTTGTTTTCATATGATGTGATGTAGAAATACATGCTGATTCTAAAAATGTAATTTGCATACTTATAGCATGTTTTATCGGGGAGATATTGTAGAAAAACAGAAAATTTGGTTTTGTACTAGAGTCTTTGTGACAAGCAAGTGTTTACATGTACTCTACAATCTAATCTATGCTTATGGTCACATTATCATGTTTCCCATGCCCATGAATGGGTATATTGGTCTATGACAGGTCAGCCTTGTAGCATACTGGTACATCAATCATGACCACTCATTCCCACCATGTGGTACCACATTTTAGCACATCACTTATGTCATGCACCTGACCTCAACACCCTCATCCCCAGGCCAACACATCACCAGGCATTTTCATTACATCATCCAATGTCACTTCCTCCTCCCATGGTTCATTGCACATAAGCACACACCAATCACACACTTCACCACATACTACTGCCTCCATCTCTGAAGCCATACAAATTCACACCATGCATCTCAACATGGCCAGCATGTCCCAATGGACACAATACTCTACTCAAAGATCACTGCCACAGCCCACACATATCACAAGGATACACATCACCAACAAAACATTGCACTAGTCTGTAACCACTCACATTATCCTGCTGGTTGGCCTGGGCACCACCCTCAAGTAGCATCTTGACACATTCCACATGTCCCCTCCTTGATGCCTCCATCAGAGAGGTCCAACCGCGCTGTAACAGGAAATGACATATCATAGGAAGGTCAGATACAACCAACCCATCTTTGCCATCACTGCACAAAGACAACACACAAGCTCTAACAACAGAACTGACCTACCACAGGTCACACGCTCACTCATGGGTCATTCCATGGGAATTTTTACCACCCTGAAAACATCACTGTGTCAAATTTTCATATAATGTTCTCCCCTAAGGTATGAGTGAAACTGCTGTACATTTGCATACCCTATCACGTCTCGTTTAATTAATATGCCCTCCTGAATAATTAATTTTTATCATTTCAAATGAGTATAGTTTGAACCTTGACTTGTATAGGTTTTGGCTGTTTGCACATAATAAAGACTATTATGTAGTTGCACTCATTAAGAGTAAAATTTATCTAATTAGCATACAGGGGTTAATGGAATAATGAATTTTTAATGGAATTTTTAGGCTGCAAAAAATAACAACCTCCATTTCACACCAATTTTTTTTTAACTGGTAGCTGCAACTATCCACAAGGCTCTATGCTTGACAGCTTGATGGAGAAATGACCCACTAGACTGCAATACCCAGTTGAAAAACCAGTATCCATTTCTACTTCACCTTATTTGTTTACACAGTAACCACCAGGTGTTAATTCGATATCATAACAGAGACACCACAGACCACATAAACACATAAAGTGTTACATAGGTATACTTCTGGCATCTTCTACTTCTTTCTTGCTTAAAGTGTATGTCCTACCAGTGGCTGTTGCTATTGATGGCTGGACACGAGTTAATATGTCAGAAGGATCAATGTCCAAAACATCCTTTCTCTTAGGGTAGAAAAATGGGATTCTGGGGTCATTTCTCCATCAAGCTGTCAAACATAGAGCCTTGTGGATAGTTGCAGCTACCAGTTAAAAAAAAATGGTGTGAAATGGAGGTTGTTATTTTTTGCAGCTTTAAAAACTCATTATAAATTCATTATCCATTAACCCCTGTATGCTAATTAGATAAATTTAACTCTTAGTGAGTGCAACTACATAATAGCCTTTGTTATGTGCAAACAGCCAAAACCTATACAAGTCAAGGTTCAAACTATACTCATTTGAAATGATAAAAATTAATTATTCAGGAGGGCATATTAATTAAACGAGATGTGATAGGATATGCAAATATATAGCAGTTTCACTCATACCTTAGGGGAGAACATTATATGAAAATTTGACAGAGTGATGTTTTCAGGGTGGTAAAGATTCGCATGGAATGACCCCATGGACAGTGGGCGTGTACCTCGTTCCCATTCCACTAATTCAGCGTATGATTCCATTTTTGATCATAGTATATAACCATTAACAGAGAAATGTGAGGATATTGTGAGGAGTAAAAGAAAAGAGGGAGAAGGGACCTCAGAGTCGAGCGCGGACTGACCATCTGTCTAAATTGATGCGCCGTAGTTTCATTGGTTGTTGCGAGCTGTTATGTCATTTGAAATTATTTTTGGCCGCATGCAGAGTTACAATATGCTATCGTTACGTTTGCACATTTTTTAAGATTGCGAAATTGTTAATTTTTTACTATGTACATGTGTACATGTACAGTAATATGGTCCATAGACTATGTTTATTCACTACAGTGTAGGGCCAAAGGGCTTGAATAATCTGGCTACTTGGCAAATGTAAATGTTCACAAAGTTGTTCTACATAAAATTTTTTGTTTTAAGTCTTGTTTTATGCGTATAACTCCCGCAACTTGTGCGAGGTACAATTGGCCCTAGCAGTACCTGCTGCAGGTGTTCTATCCATCTACTAAAAACCCATTTTCCTGATATAGATTTTGGTTTCATAGTCAAATTTCTATGAATTTGTTCATCACTGACCACGCAAAGCGCTTACTCGTTGCTATTACAATACATACTATAATGTAATCCATAATGATTGGTTGAACTTCAGAAACATAAAATACAAACATCCATCATTATGAAAATTGGGCCATGAAACAATTGATTTTATAAGGTTTATAGGTCTCAATGTAACTAGCCTTAACCACCCTGAGCATCACTTACATGTATGTCATGCACCTGGCCTCAACACCCTCATTCCCAGGCCAACACATCACCTGGCATCTTCATTACATCATCCAATGTCACTTCCTCCTCCCATGGTTCATTGCACATAAGCACACATGCCCCCACACACTTCACCACATACTGCTGCCTCCATCTCTGAAGCTATACAAATTCACACCATGCATCTCCATATGGCCAGCATGTCCCAATGTACACAATACTCTACTGCCACAGCCCACACATATCGCAAGGATCAACAAGACATTGCACTAGTTTGTAACCACTCACCTTGCCCTGCTGGTTGGCCTGGGCACCACCCTCAAGTAGCATCTTGATGCACTCCACATGTCCCCACCTTGATGCCTTCATCAGAGAGGTCTCATCATCCTGTATGAGGAAATGACATGTGATAGTGTACCAGGAAGGTCAGATACAACCATCTCTGCCATCACTGCACACAGACAACACACATGCTCTTACAACAGAACTGACCTACCACAGCTCACACACCTCAACCATGGACAGTGGGCGTGTACCTCGTTCCCCTTCCACTAAATCAGCGTTTTAAATAAAAAATTTAAGATTTAAAATAATCATCAACAGAGAATTGTGAGGATATTGTGAGGAGTAGAAGAAAAGAGGGAGAAGGGACCTCAGAGTAGGGCCAACATAGTAGATGGTGGGCTCTACTGATGGACAACTATTGGATGTAGATGACCACAACCCTCACACCCAGCAGTTTAACTGTCCATTATATCAAACAATATGTTTCTCAGAGGCCACCATTATGAGCTCCCCTGATCATTAACTATTCATGATGGATGACATAATGAAAATTATCATGTGACATGGAATGTGGGTGCGTATAAGGAGGTATTTAACTCAAAGCCTCATTGGAGCTACATGTTTTATGAACTGCCCAATATCATTACTTATCAGGATGAATATTAAATATTGATTTGGACAGTACTGAAAGGGGCGTGGCATCAAGAGTGTATGGGTGTGGCTATGTTCTCCCTCCAACTCCTACCCAGCTATGGGGTATGGGGTAGCAATGTACACATTGGAGTTTTGGGGAGAAGTTGATGTTAGAAATGGTTTGGATTGTGATATTAAATGATCATCCATTATCCACACATCACACTATCCTTTCATTGGGCCCATAGGCTGGTCAGGAGATGGGGTAAAGGGGGGTGGGAGGGGTTGGCATAGCTGTCCTAAATAGAAAGCATTTTCAGGTGTCCCATTTTTGACATGTAATGCTGCAGCAATAAGGGTGAACCTAAGTATGTGGTGGGGGTGGGTGTAGGAGGGGCACCCCTAGCACCTAGCAAGGGAGTATGGGGGAACAGTGTATGAGAAGGGGTGCGGTCGACCAAACCCACCTACCCCTCGCCCACATAAAGGCCATCACATCCCATTCATTATCCACATATCTCAATATCCACACATGTCACTATCCACATATCACACATCCCATCAAGTTTGATTTTAGTACTAATATAAGTGTTTGTTGATATACATGTACCACAAACCACCGCTAAGAACACTGGCCACAAATAAGTACAGTAGCAGCTCTCACATTAAGACAATTTGCATATCCCACATTGGGAAAATATGCCCCATTCATAGTGATCTTTGGCTAGGTGTGTGTGCCCTACAACCCACCGCTAATGAGTTCACATGTTGATGGAATCTCATTAGTAGGTGGTTTATGTCAACTGTACCCCTCCCAGCAGTTATTAACCTGATACTGCATGAAAATGCGCTTTTCCTTCACATACACGTACGTATCCTTTAGCTCAAAAGAAAACAAAATTTAGTATGACAAATGTGTACGGTACCATACAAATTGTAGCTGCAGCATTACATGTCAAAAATGGGACACCTGGAAATGCTTTCTACTTAGGACAGCTTTGCCAACCATTCATACAGAACACAGATCAATTGCATTCAGGTCTCTGGCTCATTGAGGCAGATGGACGTTGCGGACAAGTGTCTATGGAGCATGATCAGGTTAGGCTGGCTGCCACGGGGATCTAAGCTACATGTAATGCTGCTTCTTTGTATGTGTAGGAACCATACACACTTGTGCATAGCTCTACGTGTACATGTACATCAACTAATCTAAAGCAGTACGGCACATGTATACACACGTTTAGCCATATTGTACGCATGCATGACATTCAAGTGTACAATCATAAGTTGCGAGGGCTGCTTTATACTTACCCCCATACTGGCTTTATCGAGGCTCTTACCCCCTTGGCTTCATAGTGTCTCATCTAAATGCGTGTAGGCAAAGCACTAACACGTTGCTGTGCATCAGTGTTTAAATCTTCACCAGAACTAAATGTAATCGGCATAACCAGTCACGTAGCTCCGAGGTCATATTGACGATAGGCCTATGGTGACCACGTGCACTACAGTGTGAAAACAATCATTCATTTACCTCATAGTTTCACACGTATGCTTACAAAGTGAGGCTACTTGTACGCAGTGTGATGTAGATACTGCCTGTGTATATTCTGCCGCTATATATTTCAATTAAAGGTGCTCATTCATTAGAATTGTGGACGCATGTTCTAATGAATGAGCACCTTTATAGCGGCAGAAAGTACACAGGCAGTATCTACATCATACACTGCGTACAAGTAGCCTCACTTTGTAAACATACGTGTGAAACTATGAGGTAAGTGAATGATTGTTTTCACACCATGGCCAGAAATTGCATGCCTTCATTACTAATTCCTGACGCGTTATGACGTTTTTCCCGTTTCATTACCGTGCACGCGTCCATTGAAATGTATGGAGGATGACACTCTTTTGATCACTGTCACTCAGGAAAAGATGCCCATGACAAGGAAAAAGAACTTTATGATGCAGAGGGTCATAAGGTATGCCTCTATCGTTAACCAAAAAAATTAGCCCTCTTCTTGACGCTTCCTCAGCAGAATTTCAGCATTTCCATAGACATGTATGGATTTTGATTTTTAAAATGAGGGTTTTTCAAGATATTTGTGCTTCCTGACGAAAGTCCAAATTAGATATCAAAAAGGAAAGACTAACTGCTGTTAGTACAACCATTAGGGCCGGAGTGTGACATATTATGATGTTCATGACCCTTTTACCCTCGCTTCCCTGATGACTTTTATCATTAAGGTTCATATGTCTTTGTAGATGCCAATATTCAATAATAAATTGACAAATGCCGCGTGTGTGCCCTGCCGCGATGAAGGTTTTCAAACAAGAAGACACAAATCGCCGACCACGGTATGAATCCTTGCAACGATGGTTCGATACTTGACAGCTTGTTACACATGTGTCGACTGTTGTGCGTGTGCATGGGTGGCTACCGGTATAGATGGTAATAGGCCTACTCGGCTGCTCTGACATTCGTTTTAAGCCTACAGAGGCGCGATCATGGATGTTCGGAGTGTTTTAGCTACCTATGTGTACATGTACATGGATTCTAGAACGGCTTGTTTTGGTTGCGTTGGTTTTAAACGATTCGATTCCGGCTTACTCACCTATATCGCTAATTCTACCACAAAAGGAGTTCGTGGATATGATTCCTATAGCAAAGCCACTCTTTTGCACCTGTTCTACCTTCATTTGTAAAGATGGGCATGCTCTTACTTGCAAACCTGACGCCATATTTTTTTTTGTAGGTTTTGTTCCTTTTTTTTTTTTTTGCAAATTGTACTTATGTATCTGCGCGTGTCTATATATATTTTTCAACTCTGCAGAATGAAAACACCAATACAGCATAAAACCCCGTTCCACAGAGACAAACCTTATAAGGATAAATCACGTGAGGAATACATGCGGCAATTTAAATTTATTGGGAAATGCAACCTACTTTTTTACTATATCCCATATGAGAAGGTGGAAAAGGTGACAGCCTTGTGAAGGTGGAGGGAGGTAGCCACATGTATGTAGGTGGAGGGAGGTAGCCACATGTATGTAGGTGGAGGGAGGTAGCCTTGTGAGGGTGGAGGAAGGTAGCCTTGTGAGGGTGGAGGGAGGTAGCTTTGAGAGGGTGGAAGTAGGTAGCCTTGTGAAGGTGGAGGGAGGTAGCCTTGTGAAGGTGGAGGGAGGTAGCCTTGTGAGGGTGGAGGGAGGTAGCCTTGTGAGGGTGGAGGAAGGTAGCCTTCTGAAGGTGGAGGGAGGTAGCCTTGTGAAGGTGGTTTTGTGAAGGTGGAGGGAGGTTGTTTTGTGAAGGTGGAGGGAAGTAGCCTTGTGAGATAGCCTTGTGGAGGCAGAGGAGAGAGTGCCTTGTGAAGGTGAATGGGAGATATCCTTGTGGAACAGTTGGGAAAAGATAATACTTGTAGGCCCTTCTCCCTAGAGATGAGGAATTTGATAGCACACCCCAGAGGCAGCCACTGGGATATGAATCAAATTAAGTTTAAAGGTTTCTGATGCCTTAGGGTGTACAGTTAGAAGGAGATAGATCTATGTGTTACATGCATAATTGTTTAAATCGGCTACAATTGTCACATCCTGTGGTGTCCACCTTTATTAGTTTGGTTAGAAAAACTCCTTGGTTTGGTTGTACACATAGCACAGACACCAGTTGTCTGCCAGGAGAGGAGGCTTACCTACATGACGACCTGGTATGGACCAGGGACTGGACACAAAGTTTTGCATCTCATGGACTGTGCCAGCCACCCTTCCAACATGCACCTGGTGAAAACACTTCAGCAACAACTCAAATGGAAGGCTTTATGTGGTCTAGCTATATGTACATGGCTCTGCAGATGTATGTAATAGGTGATGTAACAGTTGTGGTGTGGCATTTATATTTATTTGGTTATGTATTGGTTGTGTATGTGTGTGTGATTGTGATAAATGTGGAAAGTTCAAGAATGTACATGTACTAGCAGAGACTCAAAGTCTTTGTGGTCACCTATTTAATTAGGGTGGTGGCATGTGGTCATTAGTTATGGCTGTTATGTAAACGTTTCACATGCATGGCCCTCACATACTTGTAGGTTCTATCTAGCATCCTTGCCATTGTGTATGAGTCATGATCACCAGCCTTCATGCCATCGGCCATCGATCTGTTCACTGATGACAAATCAGAGCTGCATCATGGCATCCTTTTTTGTGCCATTGCTTTAGTATTTGTAGGAGTAAATTAGATAGACAGGTGCATGTATGTGATCTTTTCTTCAACTGCATGCCCATGCAAGTCCTGTGTCATGTGTGTGTATGTGTGTGTGTGTGTATTTGCATGTACATGTGTGTGTATGTGTGTGTATGTGTGTGTATTTGCATGTACATGTGTGTATGTGTGTGTGTATTTGCATGTACATGTGTGTGTATGTGTGTATGTGTGTGTGCGTGTGTGTATTTGCATGTACATGTGTGTGTGTGCGTGTGTGTATTTGCATGTACATGTGTGTGTGTGCGTGTGTGTATTTGCATGTACATGTGTGTGTGTGCGTGTGTGTATTTGCATGTACATGTGTGTGTGTGCGTGTGTGTATTTGCATGTACATGTGTGTGTGTGCGTGTGTGTATTTGCATGTACATGTGTGTGTGTATTTGCATGTACATGTGTGTGTGTGTATTTGCATGTACATGTGTGTGTGTGTATTTGCATGTACATGTGTGTGTGTGTATTTGCATGTACATGTGTGTGTGTGTGTGTTTGCGTGCATGGTGCATGTTTGTATTTGCATTTGGGTGTGGGTGCGTGTGCATTTCCTTCCAGCCGCTCAATCATCAAAAAGTAGAACACACGGCATAACAAACACACACATCTCAGGCCAACTGCCAAATACGTTTACGACTGTTCATCCTTCTTGTATACCCTAGCCAAAATTCTGGCGGAGCTGGATAGAAATGAGTACAGGACTTAACCTCGTAGCAGATATTGGGTCTGGGAACGAGACTGCTATGGAGTGACCTTGCCTGCCAATTGATCCATATACAGTCATTAATCGACGATATACAGTATAAGAGGGCCAGGACACAGTGGAGAGTCCAGCTGTGAATATCCGCCACCATGCATATGTTAATTCTTTAGCTAGTGGAAGGCAATATCCTTAATACTCCTCCACGAGAACTTCTAGCATGTTATCAAAAACAAGCCAGTCGTCGTGGTCAACGCCAGAGCGATGCACATGCAGATGGATATATATATATACATAATAATTATTTTATATATATAGGGACGGAATCGCCCATGCATCTTAACGAGCGAGTCTCGTAGTCACACCTATATGTAGTAGCTACTCCGCAGCAGCGGTTCTATTAGCTCGACCTTCGCGTTGTGGGGGTTTCAAGCCTATCCAGTTGAAGTTCGATGTTGTACGTCTGGCTAGCGAGACTAGCGTATACCAAGAATTAGATTGATAGCGAGTGTAGAGCTACTATATCCACAATAGTATCAGATGGGTACAAATCTTGGTATAGGCTTGATACCCGACCATCCGCCAAAAGGCCAACTACTAATATACAATGGATCAAAATGGTTAAATAACAGATCACGTGACCTCCAGAATGCATCCAATGGCAGGGGCACGAGTACAACTAAATGTTTTGAGTTGCGCATGCGTATACTTAGATCACTAAAATCGACGATAGCTTTAGTTTGGAAGGATTTTATGTAACAGCGATGCCTATTCCTAACTTCCCTGCCATGAAGAAGGGTTATTTGGCAAAGCATGTCGTATGCTTACATCATCTGGCATTGCAGCTAACAATGAAGAAACTTGGGATCTTTTGAAAGCAAAGCATCCTTATGTTCCCATCCCGTCACACCCTACAAACATACCACCTCATTCTTCTGTTGATTTGTTGCCATCTGACTTTAACGTTCGTGCTGTTCTACTTTCATTTCCTAAAGATACCTCTTGTGGACCTTCTGGTTTACGAGTGCAGCATTTATTAGATGCCTCCGAAGCTTCTTTACCATCCTCATTGCTGTCTGCACTTAAGGCGGTAATAAACAAATTGGCTTCTGCGAGAGCTCTTCCGGAAATAGCTGAGTATCTAGCAGGCGCAACTGTGATTGCTCTGAAGAAACCCGGGGGAAATGATATTCGTCCTATTGCTGTCGGAGAAGTATTGCGTAGATTAACAACCAAGTGCCTCTGTGCAATTGTGAAATATAAAGCCAGTGAATTTTTCAACCCTTACCAATATGGGGTTGTTTGCCCAAGCGGAGTAGAAAAAATCATCCATTCACTGCGTTCAAGTATTGATGATCATTGGTTTGATGAAGATTTTAATGTTGCCAAAGTTGACCTACGAAATGCATTTAACTTGGTGTCTAGAAATGCTGTGCTAGAAAACTGTGCTGAGTTCTTCCCAGAAATTTTCCCATGGACACTCTGGTGTTATGGAGTACATCCAAAACTGTGGCATCCGATGGGCATGCTTCGCTCAGCTACTGGTGTGCAGCAGGGTGATCCACTTGGACCGCTCTTATTTTCACTTGTGTTGCATCGACTGATATTGAAGATTGCTGAGGTTGACATGTGTAGAGATTTACTATTCAATAAGTGGTACCTTGATGATGGAGTCCTTGCTGGAACCAGTTTTTCTGTCAGAGCTGCCCTGGATGTCATTTCATCATTGGGTCCTTCTCTTGGGCTATACATCAACTTTGCAAAATGTGAGGTGTTTGGCAAGGCAGAGCTATCTTCATTCCCATCTGAGATCACTAAACGATATCACACTCCTCAACTTGAAATTTTGGGTGCACCAATAGGTGATGAGGAATTTTGTAACAACTTTGTGATCAACAAACAGTCAAGTGTTTCTTTCCTTCTCCAGCAGTTACAAGCGTTGGAAAACCCCCAGCTAGCACTTGCATTGTTACGAAAGTGTGCAGCATTTTGCAAAATGACACACATCTCACGTGTTACACCTCCAACCTTAATAAAGTCATCATTGTCTGAATTTGATGATAGCATTCACCACTGTTTCACAGAGTGCTTGGCCCTCAATCTGTCACCACAAAGTTCGGGTTGGAAGCAAGCGTGCTTAAGCCTTAGCAGAGGAGGGCTTGGTTTAAGATCAGTAGCTGTTCACTCCACAGCAGCATACCTAGGCTCAGTTAGTTCCTCTTCCCCAGACTTGGCATCTAGCCAGTATGTTATAGATGCACTTAACCTGTTCAATCTCCAAGTTTCTGCTGAGGATACTGTATCTATTCCGTTGCCAACGAAGTCTCATTTTCAGCATGATTTGTCACAACGAATTGAGAATTGCCAATTCCATGCACTGTATAACTCTGGCAGTCTGGTCGATCGGGCCCGCTTACTCTCAATTTCATCGGTGCATGCCTCTTCATGGCTTCAGGTGGTTCCCTCCCCTAGGCAGGGCTGCGACTTGACTACAAGCGAAATGCAGTGGGGCATCAAATGGTGGCTTGGTCTTCCTCTAACACCTGAATTAGGGGTATGTACTTATTGTCCAGACAAAGCTCTGGATGCACACCATGCTGTTACTTGCAAGTTTGGGGGAGATGTAGTGGCGCGCCACAATGCTCTGCGCAATGCTATTTTTGATTTTTGCAAGCGAGCCCTTCTGAACCCAAAATTGGAAGCAGGTGCAGGTTTGGGTCATGAAAGGAGACTAACTAGACCTGCAGACATACTCATCCCAAGCTGGTCCAATAGTGATAAGCCTGCAGCCATTGATGTGTCCATCACCTCTCCGCTTAAATCAAACAGGCAGGTGCAGCAGCAAGGCAAACAGAAGAGAGAAAGCATATATCCAATGATACTATCTGCTCCGAATTGGGATGGAAGTGTGTACCATTAGTGGTGGAGACGTTTGGTGCTTGGGGAAGAAGTTTTTTGGAGAATTCGCATCACGACTTGCGGCTCAAAGCCATTCCTCAAAGACTATAATGTTGAATAACATCTATGGGAGACTAATCCTCACACTAGTTCGAGCCAATGCCCGTGCTTTCAATACTAGGGTGGCTACAACAATGGACTTGCTTGAAGGCTAGGGTAGTTTTGTGCAAGTTCGTGTGTAGTAACGTGTATGTATGTGCATTAATTTTATTGACTACAAAAAAAAAAAAAAGACAATAACAATAATATTTTTTAATAAATTAATTAGCAGTTTTAATAACGTGATAAATCTCTAAAGTACCTAGTGAGTTTAATGGTGCAATTAGATTTTTTTTATCACAATCGTACGCCGAGTTATGCATCGATGTCCACAATTTCTGGACATGCTGTAGTGCACGTGGTCGCCATAGGCCTATCGTCAATATGACCTCGGAGCTACGTAACTGGTTATGTCAATTACATTTAGTTCCGGTGAAGATTTAAACACTGATGCACAGCAATGTGTTCATGGCTTTGCCTACACGCAGTTAGATGAGAACTATGAAACCAAGGGGGTTAGGGCCTCATTACAGCCAGTATGAGGGTAAGTATGAAGCAACTTATGATTGTACATTTGAATATCATGCATGCGTACAGTATGGCTAAACGTGTGTATACATGTACTGTACTGCTTTAAATTAGTTCATGTACATGTACACAAAGAGCTATGCACAAGTGTGTATGATTCCTACACATACAAAGAATCAGCATTACATGTAGCTTAGATCCCCGTGGCAGCCAGCCTAACTTGATCATACTCCATAGACATTCGTCCACAACATCCATCTGCCTCAATGAGCTAGAGACCTGAACGCAATTGATCTGTGTTCTGTATGAATGGTTGGCAAAACTGTCCTAAATAGAAAGCATTTTCAGGTGTCCCGCTGTAGCTACAATTTGTATGGTACTGTACACATTTGTCGTACTAAATCACCATATCTGTTGACATGTTGCAGATGCATGAGCATCCACACACTGTGCCATTTTCTTGTGTCGTGCTTTTCATCCTCGCACAGCTGAAAATGGTGTGCTGAATGTATATGTACGCTGTGTGTGCTGTTTTAGATTAGTTGATGTACATGTAGAACTATGCACAAGTGTTTAAGGTTCCTACACATACAAAGAAGCAGCATCACATGTAGCTTAGATCCCTGTGGCAGCCAGCCTAACCTGATCGTACTGCATAAACATTTGTCCGCAACGTCCATCTGCCTCAATGAGCCAGAGACCTGAATGAATGGTGTCAGAAGTGGGATCACGTTCCTGGGTAGTGCGGACGTGCAAAGTCATCCCACAGGGGGCGAAGTCACTCTTTGTGCAGTCCAAATGAGTCTGCAGCCACTGGCACAGCTCATGGAGAAAGCTGACTTTGCGCTATGAATAAGGTGTGAAAGGTATGTGCTTGAGGCAAAAATACCAGATGAGAGGACTAGAGGACTAGCAAGCTGTTTCCATTGTTGGAGGACGAGCTATTTTGGGTAGTGGTGCAGCAGGGATTCCTTGACTCTACTGACTACGACGAAGTCGTACAGTGCCTGTGCCGGCAGTATGACCCAGAAGGTAATGAATTGGAGTTTCACTGCAGGTTTCAACAGCGGGTGCAGTCATCTGGTGAGAAACTGGTGGAGTTTGTAGACGCCCTGCGGTTTCCCGCAGACAAAGCCTACCCTCAGTGGTCTGGGGGATAGCGACTAGAACTGGTGACACATCAATTTATTCAGGGTTTACGTTCCTCATCCATGCAGATGAAGCTCATGCGGGAGAACCCTGAGTCCTTGGATGAGGCCGTGCGGTTAGCTTTTCAGTGGAAGACGATTGAAGCTGCTTAAAGGACATTTCAAAAGTAATGGACAACTGTCACCGAGGCGTTGGAACCTAGTGAAAGGGACAGGAGCACGGCAGCAGCTGCGCAGAGGACATAGCCAAGCAACTTGAAGAGTCTGAGATGGAAATAAGACAGCTCTTGAAGCTGACTGAGAGATTGAGAAGGAAACTAGGTCCGTTACGGGGACAAGAAAGGAGAATTGTGTGCTGGGGTATGTGGGCAGGCGGGACATATGAAACGATTCTGTCCACGGCAAAAGAAACAATCTAGTCCTACAGGAACGGCAGCTGTAAGTTCTTTTTTAATAGTTAACGGGTGTATTTCCAGTCGCAAGACCCAATGTTGGTGGATACGGGTTCTGGGGTGATGTTGATTGGAGAGAAGGTGTGGAGGGAACTGGGCTTGTCTCCAAATGCAAGTGCTCCAATGGAAGAGCCTACTAGGGCAATGGTGGTAGCTAATGGTGAAACACTTGATGTATTGGAACAGGTGGAATTGGATGTTGAGTTAGGGGGATTGGTTAAAAAGCACATGGTATTAGTGGCTAGACAGCTCACCCATGACTGTCTCTTGAGTGCCGACTTTCTGTGTCAGCACAATTGCATAACTGACCTACATAATCGGGTATTGTTAGCTGGCGACCAGTCTGTAACAATGTGTGCATCAGAAAGCAACAATGGGAGTCAGGTGCAGTTGTGTTTTGTGAGTATGTCTGAGACCATTGTAATTCCTGCTTCGTGCTGCATGCAGTTACCTGTGACCGTACACTACCATGTCATCAGATATTTCATGGAGCCACTGATGAAATTTAATGACCAGCATTCCTTGTTGGTTGCCCATTCACTGATGAAGGCCAACTCGGATCACATGGGGCGTCTTGAAACCTGTAGCTGAAGTCTGTGAATGGCGGGAGGCCAGAAAAAACACAGTCAATCACCCTTGGACTTTGAAAAACCGAGACATGACGTGGACAGAGAAGATGCTTGTTGGGGCACACGACTTGTCTGCAGCCCAGAAGGATGCCGCTATGCACCTGTTAATGGAGTTTGAGAACATTTTTGCCAAAAACTTTGGTCGGACGAGCTTGGTGTACACAGAGGGAGCTAGCCCAATATGCCAGCAACCATGTAGACTTCCCTACCATCAGAGGGTCCATAAGTTACTCGATTCCATGTTGACTCGAGGAGTCATCGAGTCTAGTAGCAGCGCCTATCGTGCTTGCTAGGAAGCTAGATGGGTCAACTAGATTTTGTGTTGATTTCTGTAGGCTTAATGACGTGACACGTAAGGACGCACAGCTCTTGTCCAGGATCGATGATACTCTGGATGCCCTTGGATGCGCCTGCTATTTATCTACGCTGGACTTAGCATATGGCTATTGGCAAGTAGAAGTTAAGCCTTGGGACAAGGAAAAAACTGTGTTCGCTACACCGCATGGGTTATTCCAATTCCGGGTAATGCCTTTCGGGCTTGCCATGTTCCAACGCTTTATGGAGCACGTAGTAACAGGTCTGCATTGGTCCACATGCTTGGTCTACCTAGACAATACTATTGTGTTCAGTGCAACAGTGGAAGAACACCTCAAGTGGCTCAAAGAAGTGTGCTTGCGTCTTAAAGGGGCAGAGTTGAAAATGAAACCAAGCAAGTGTCATTTATTCCAGTCCAGTGTGAAATATTTAGGCCACGTGTTGTGTAAAGAGGGAATTAAAACTGACCCTGATAAGATCCAGTGCATTGCAGACTGGCCAGTTCCCAACGACGTTAGAAAATTGAAGTGTTTCCTTGGATTAGCCTCCTATTATCGACGTTTTATAAAGAATTTTGCACAGATTGCTGCCCCGTTGCATGCTTTGTCCAATAGTGAAGCATCGTGGGAATGGTCCAACAGATGCAATGATGCATTCTTTGAACTAAAAAAGCAGCTAATGACTTCTCCTGTTCTGGTCTTTCCTGATTTTAAGCTTGACTTTGTTCTTGACACAGATGCTAGTGGGGAAGGAATAGGAGCTGTGCTATCCCAAGTCGTGGATGGCAAGGAACGAGTAGTAGCCTACACGAGTAGGGTGCTATCCAGAACTGAGCGAAGTATTGTGCAACGCGAGATGTTGGCGGTTGTGTGGGCTGCGCATCACTTTCGTCCATACCTGTATGGATGATAGTTTGAACTTCGCACAGACCATTACTGTCTGAAATGGCTGCATTCCTTCAAGGAGCCAGAGGGTCAGGTGGCACGCTGGCTTGAAAGCCTCGCTGAGTTTCAATATAGAGTCATCCACAGACCCGGTAGGCAGCATGGTAATGCTGATTCACTCTCTCGTAGCAACTGCAAACAGTGTGGACTGGATTTCGGATCCAGTGAAATGGAGGATTCCGATGTTAGCTGCATGTGCATGTCCTCAGGGGCACAGTTATTGCCTGTGTGGTCAGAGACAGAGCTTCAAGAAAGGCAAAGAGTGGACCCAGACTTGGGAGAGGCAATGAAATGGCTAGCATCCGGTTCGCTACCTGCTTCCTACCCGGTTGAAGCTAATTGGAAGTTGCAGTCACTTTGGGTACAGAGGAAGTATTTGGTACTTAAGGATGGCATGTTATATAGGCAGTGGCAAGATATCGAAGGTAATGGCTTGCACGCACATTTGCAGTTGGTCCTGCCGGCGAATTTAGTTTCTGAGGTATTACAAGGCCTGCATAATTCACTTGCTGGAGGTCTTCTTGGGGCTCGTAAAGTTCTGGCGAAAGCTCGTGCTCGATTCTACTGGCCAGGTCAAAGGAAAGATGTTAAGAAGTGGAGCCACGAATGTTCAATTTGTAATTCAAGAAAGTCGCCGCCGTGGATAAGAGCACCTATGGAAGCGTGTTTTGCTAAAAGGCCACTTGAACGTGTGGCAATGGATATTTTAGGCCCCCTTCCTGAAACCCGAGGATATAGCTATATTTTGGTTATCTTACCAAATGGAAAGAAGCTTTTCCCCTAAGAGATATGAAGGCCACTTCTGTTGTCAGGGTACTGGTAAAGGAGTTCATATGCCGCTTTGGAGTACCTAACAGTATACATATTGACCAAGAAAATAACTTCGAGTCCAAACTGGTAAAAGAAATTTGCTGGGGGTGAGGAAGACATGAACTACACTCTACCACCCCCAGTCTGATGGGTTGGTAGAACTGTTTAACAAAACATTACTGGAAATGTTGAGCATGACTGTTCTGGAAAGGGATGTGACTGGGATCTTTTTCTGCCATCGCTTTTGTTTGCTTACAGAACAAGCGTTCATGAAACCACAGCAACTACATGTACACCGTTCCAGCCCATGTTCGGCCATGACCATCGGTTGCCTGAAGACTTGTTGTACAATATTTCTACTCCAGAGTATCAGCAAGTGGATGAATACAGTACCGCATTAGTAGAACGGCTGCAACAGAGCTATTAGTGGGTTCAGAAATATGCAAGTAAAAAACAGCAGCACCAAAAGGCTGTTTATGTTTTAAAGTGCCGTGGAACACCATACAAGGTAAATGACTTGGCATTTCTTCACAGTCCAGCCATACCGAGGAACAAATGCAAGAAGTTCCACAGGCCATGGCGAGGGCGATTTAAGGTAACAAAAGTGGTAAGAAGACAGTAGGGATAACACAGCTGAACATCATGAAGGCGAAGAAGAAGGATTATACTGTGAATGAATCCATGGAGAGGGGAGAAAGAGTAAGACAAGGGTCGGTGGCCGAACCCGAGAGGAACGTAGAAATAAAACGTAGAACAAATAAGAGATGTGGATCATTTGCCCATGATGGGTGACTCAGACGGGGAAGAGAGACAAGCAGATGGGGCAGATCAGGCCAGGGATACCAAAGAATCAAGTGAGGAGGCGCAACCGGTAGTGAGGAGATCTACAAGGAACAGAAGACTGCTGGAAAGATAGGGAAACCCATGGAGTCTACTGGACGATATTTGAGTGTGTGGACCCACTCCCTGAATTGGAGAGCTGTGTAACGGTTATTGGAAACTGTATATTTATTATTGCTATGCGTGCATGCGTATGATTACATATATATGAGTATTCGTGTTAGTCATTGTAACATTGCTGCTATGTAAATGAAATGGATGAGGCTGCTACAAATGGTGTCAGAAGTGGGATTGGTCCAACAGCTGCAATGATGCATAAAGCAGCTAATGACTTCTCCTATTCTGGTCTTTCCTGATTTTAAGCTTGACTTAGGGTTAGGGTTACATACACATTTGTCATACCAAATCTCAACGCATTGCAAATGCATGATGGTGTGAGCATAAAGAAGACCATCATCATTCCACACACAGTACCTTTTTTCTTGTGTCGTGCTTTTCATCCTCGCACAGCAGAAAATGGTGTGCTCATTGTGAAAACAAAGATGAGTTATTGTGCTACTCAAGCTGAGGGGTTAGCTGCTCAACCAAGGTTGTTTTGTTTGTCCAGGTGCACTTGTATCATCAGGTCGGGAATAGGCATCTAGAAGCTTGTAGAACATGAACATATGCATGCACATCTTGTGAATGCGATGTGTACAATATGAATGAAGGAATTACAGCGCAATACAAACTGTGCCAACAGCACCTCACCAAGCGTAGGTGGGTTTATGTGCTGGTTGATGTATTTGAATCATGCCACTTGTGTTGTCTCACACTAACAGCCAAGGTGTTGCAACCGGCCAATCTGTCGTCAGCTGCTCTTCTAGAGCCAGTCTTTATGTATAAGGGTGCGCAGGTAATTTTGTTTTCTTTCGAGCCAAAGAGTAGGTACATGGACATAAACCACCTTCTAATGAGATTCCATCACCACATGAATCTCATTAGCGGTGGGTCGTAGGGATTGCTATGAACACAAACACCTAGCCTAACATCACTATGAATGGGGATATTTTTGCAATGTGGGATATGCAAATTGTCGCAGTGTGTGAGCCACTACTGTAGTAGCTTGTAAAAATGCAATTTATATTCAAAGCTCACATAATTTAGAGCTAGCATGCTGATCAGGTAAGCTCTGCAGTTAAGCTTGTCTATGACACTTGAATAGAAAACTGCTTCACTCTTGTTGCAAGTTAAAAGCAAATAACAGCTGTGGCCCCTGATGCCACAGTCCACACTGCAGGAGAGCCACCTGCAGCGATCATTCCTGCTGTAACAAGAGGGTAATTCCATATATATATTTGCCACCCTTTTAGCATCATTGTCTAGTTTGGACATACTATTTTCCCCATGTGTTCTCCCCATAGGAGTATGCAAAATTGCTGTACATTTGTATACCCTATAGTGTACAGCTTTTAATATACGACAAATGAAAATTTTCATTTTTTTCATAACCTCGGTTAACTCGGTTGAACATATCCTGAGTCCATTGATTTGAATATATCTGAAACAGTGCTAAGATAGAGGTCTAAATAAAATTAATTGATTTTAATAAATTCTTGGCATGTTAAATGAATAAAGTCATGAATTTGTAATGAATTGTGATCTATCCAAAATTATCACACCAGACTTGTACCATAGTTAGCTAACCATACCCCAAGCATATTTATTGCTGGGACACATATTCTCAGCACTAAAAAGTGGCTGGCAGCCATGTTATTCCTCCTTGCAACTATTTGTTTAAATAGGGCAGTTTACACAACTAAGGTAAGGTAAACTGCAATATAAGAACGGCTTTTCATAATTAGAACGGGGGGGTGGTTTTATTAAAACCACTTTTGATGATACAGTTATTATACGAGGGCCAGGGTCGAGGTAAAAACATGGTGTCGGTGACAACTATTTCTTGCCCAGTTCGGTATCCGCCTTACCCTGCTCTGTGGTGTTTTGGAGCTGTTCCTTTTTTTCGATTCCAAAAACTCCCTATACCGGCCTGTGAATAGTAAACAAACTACAGTGGAGTTGATATGGACATACATGTATATAAACTACATTCGACAATCAGATCTGGCGAGTGTGTGGGTCCCTGGAAAAGACACTGATGCCGAGTAAGCAATCGGTTGCATTTCATTTATCGCGCTGTATTATTTAATCCTTGGGAGAAAAAAAAACTTTGCCATAAATATTTAATAATATTTAGTATCATTTAACCACACACAGCCAGGTTTAATGGTAAACAAGCTACATGTACATGAACTGGTGGCGAATCTATTTCATTTCTGTGGATGTGCTTTTGCAGTCTCACTCTTGCTGGTCAACGTGTCTCTAGTAACTTGAATTGGACACTGTACGTTTTTCGACCTGCTCCGCTGTGGTACTTATCAGTAGAATTGTCCGTTTCAATGGCGACTATGATACCCACCATTTGACTACGTTTTGTTCTTCCGCAACTCTGTTTATGACCAAAATGACCGACAGCAATGATTTGGCAATGGTTTGTGAACTAAGTCCAACAGTTCAAGTACTTTGAACTCATGTGTAAGACATCTGGCTACGTGAAGGGCCTTATAGGTCACTCGAATTGAAAGGTGATCACGGATTAACGACAGAGGACACTAAAAATACAATGTAGGTTTGGATTGCTTTTTTAGCTTGAACTTTATTGCCCAGGTTGGTTTAACAGTTCTTTCACGTACAACGTCTTTCTCAAAGTTAAAAACACCCCCATTCTAATATAGATGTATCGGCGTCAAGTCCCCCCTCTGATGTATGCAACAAAATTGATTATACTGACGTTACTAAGCATTAATATAACATTCAAAATGTGCTTTCTTGGTGCGATATAACAATAATAAAATAATAACTATGCAATGTCTAAATATTATCTGCACAAAGCATTGGCCCAAACTTGCACAGTTTTCAAAACCGTTCTAATATGGCAGTTTACCTTACGGTCAAAACGTAACATGGCGGCCAGCCACATTATTGCTGTCCCGGCCCCGAGAATACCTGTCCCAGCAAGCTTTTCATTTAAATATATTTGGGGTATGGTTAGTGGTGTGATTAATATTTTCATATTTTTGGAGGGTGGGTAGGGGGTGGGTAGGGGTGGGAGCGGTAAATCCCTGAAATTTACACATGTATAGGTGTTTTCATGTACTCTACAATCTAATCTATGCTAATGGTCACTTTCCCATGCCCATGAATGGGTATATTGGTCTATGACAGATCAGCCTTGTACAGTAGCAGCTTGCTAATAAGACCACCCAGGGACAATCAGATCTTGAGGTAAAACTCGCCAATACAACTATTTCGGTCTTACTGGCGAGTTTCCCACCTTCAAAATGCGCTTTGATTAGAATACCAGTAGCAGATAAAGAAACGAATCGTAACAAAATAACAGCTGGAAGGATGAACAGTTATGTCAAGGATTGTAAAGCAAGCTTAGAGCTGGCTCGTGTGTGTCATAGACATTGCTAACTTCATTAGTACTGGATTGTCGATTTTCCCCGTAATGCATGGTGGTTGTTAGAGCTACCAACTGTATTAAAAAACCACTTCATTGATCGCCTGTTCAGAGAAAGAAAGGTACACAAAAAACGCCCCTCCAATATTTATGCACTAGTGGTATTATTGGACGGTAGTCAGATTGGCAAAGTGGTCTTATAACCACGTGGTCTGATTAGTGAGCCGTTACTGAATCTATGCTTATGGTCACTTTATCATGTTTCCCATGCCCATGAATGGGTATATTGGTCTATGACTGGTCAGCCTTGTACAATGTAGCATACTGGTACATCAATCATGACCACTCATTCCCAACATGTGGAACCATCATACTACATTTTAGCACATCACTTATGTCATGCACCTGACCTCAACACCCTCATCCCCAGGCCAACACATCACCTGGCATCTTCATTACACCATCCAATATCACTTTCTCCTCCCATGGTTCATTGTACAAAAGCACACATGCCCTCACACCAATCACACACTTCACCACATACATGTACTTCTGCCTCCATCTATGAAGCCATACAAATTCACACTGTGCTCACAGATCACTGCCACAGCCCACACATTTCACAAGGATACACATCACCAACAAGACATTGCACTAGTCTGTAACCACTCACCTTGTCCTGCTGGTTGGCCTGGGCACCACCTTCAAGTAGAATCTTGACGCACTCCACATGTCCCTGCCATGATGCCCACATCAGAGAGGTCCAACCGCTCTGTATGAGGAAATGACATCTCATAGTGTACCAGGAAGGTCAGATATAACCAACCCATCTTTGCCATCACTGCACACATACAACACATGCTCTAACAGAACTGACCTACCACAGGTCACACATCTCCGCCAAGGACAGTGGGCGTGTCCCTCGTTCCCATGCCACTAAATCAGTGGCATGATTACATTTTTAAATATTAAAATCCAGAGTACATGTAACAGAGAAATGTGAGGATATTGTGAGGAGTAGAAGAAAAGGGACCTCAGAGTAGGGCCAACATAGTAAGGACATCTCCCCCATCATCCCAATGCCCACATTTACAAATCACACTAACACACCCCACTATACACACCCCACTTCATGTGGTTTATATACCAAAGTTGTAGGTGTTATCATGTTTCCCATGCCCATGAATGGGTATACATGTATTGGTCTATGAATGGTTAGTCTTGTACATGTAGCATAAAATGTGTAGGTTGATACTTGATCTTAAAAATTTTCAGCAATTTTACAATTCTCTTGATATTTCTAGCCTAGTGGTATGAGATAATCAAAATCAAAAAACGGAATAAGCTTTGCTAGCCATCTGGCAATAAGTAACATAGAAAATGAAGTGGTCAAGTTATTTTTGGGCTCGCACTCTTTTTTTTTTTGCTCCAAACACACATTTTTTAGCCAATTTCTCCACTGTTTCGCAACGAATTGCGCTGATCGTTGGTACATATATGCAGTGTTGGACTTTGCACCAAACTGTGCAGTCTGATTTCAAACCAGGGACACAGTTTGAGTTCTGTTTGCCTACGAAGGCCAATTTGAGGTGGAAAAGTGTTAGGTCAGGATTTTCTTTAGGCATGTTTTACCCTGCATAAAAGTGAACATGTAGGCAGTCAAATGGTACCTGTATTGGAACAGGTCTAGTTCTAGCATTATAAATCGTCTTTACCCTCTAATAGACGCTTCAAGTTGGAAGGTTGAAAAACAGCGGACATATTGAAATGAATATTATTTGTAAATAACATCATTGCTAAACATGACTGAAAGTGATCAGAGCCAAAACGATTCTTTTCAGAATCAAGAAGAGCAAGCTTCTACCAGTGGGCTACCACTTAGTAGGAGAAAGCAGTCGCCACCAATATGGGAGCCACTGATGAAGAAAAGAGCCCCAATCAAAAAAGCCGATCAGCAGCTGTGATTGCCAGCAATGCATTGGGGTAATAAAAAATCTCTTTTCGACTTTCATTTTGGCATGTTCTGCTTGCCTACGAAGGCCAATTTGAGGTAATGACATCATTGCTAAACATGACTGAAAGTGGGTGTGCTGATCAGAGCAAAAACCGTTCTTTTAATAACCAAGAAGAGCAAGCTTCTACCTTTGGGCTGCAGTTTCATAGGAGAAAGCAGTCGCCACCAATATGGTAGCCGCTGGTGAAAAAAAAAGCCCCAAGAGGTTACCCCACTGCCGGAGTTGTTACACGATTGCAGCAAGCGCAAGCCAACAAGTCTCGGCGATCAGCAGCTGTGATTGCCAGCAATGCATTGAGGGAGTTGAAGGCCTTAGCTCCTCGTATGCCAGACATCCCTGATGCCGATGCAAGAAAGCTAGCACTGCGCATGTACTACCTGGAGCTCTCCAAAGGAGTATTGCTAAATGTCAAACTGTGTCCCGGGTTCAAAATCGGACTGCGCAGATTGGTGCAAGGTGCAATGCTGCATATATGTACCAACGATCAGTGCAATTCGTTGCGAAACAGTGGAGAAATGGGCTAAAATCTGTGCATTTGGAGCAATAATAGAAAATAAAAGAGTATGAGCCCAATAATAACTTGACACACTTCATTTTCAATGTTACTTATTATGGATTTTTTATTATCTCATACCACTAGGCTACAAAAATGAAGAGAACTGTAAAATTGCTGGAAAAATTTTAAGATCAAGTATCACGTTACGTACTGTACCAGTACATCCATCATGACCACTCATTCCCAACATGTGGTACCATCATACTATATTTTAGCAAATTACTTACCTGGCCTCAACACTTACATCCCCAGGCCAACACATCACTACATCATCCAATGTCACTTCCTCCTCCCATGGTTCATTGTAAATAAGCACACATGCCCTCACACACCAATCACACACTTCACCAGACAGTTTGCAACAGGGGGTGGGTTTCGGAAAAAATAATTATATATATATATATATATGGGACAGTTTCCGCGAAAATGTCCGAGTTTTATAACATTATAATCTTATAAAAATACTTCTTGTTTGAATCGCTATATCTTCCGAACGCTAAACGCTATCAACTTCCTATTTTCGAAAGTTCATATTACACCATTTTTCTATGATATATTACATTTTGGAGTCTTGCACTTGCTCCATGCCAGTATTGCAACGTTCGATACCCGACCAGGTTCAAACCCGCCATAACTTTAGGTAGGAGTAATCAAATCGCTTCAAATTCGGTTTGTAGGTACAGAGGTCCTATACTTATCGATTTGTTCTGTTCGTTAATTTTTATGCCATCCGTTACGGAGATACAGTTGAACAAACTACGTCCACTTTATCCCGCTCGATTCGTGCCAATGATTTTGGCAAATCGCGTCCCGCTCAATGTATGGGGAGGCGGTTGTTATATCATAGGCGCGAAACGAGCGGGAAAAAGTGCACGTAGTTTGTTCAACTGTATCTCCGTAACGGATGGCATAAAAATTAGCGAACAGTACAAATCGATAGGTATAGGACCTCTGTACCTACAAACCAAATTTGAAGCGATTTGATTACTCCTACCCAAAGTTATGACGGGTTTGAACCCGGTCGGGTATCGAACGTTGCAATACTGGCATGGAGCAAGTGCAAGACTCCAAAATGTAATTTATCATAGCGAAATGGTGTAGTATGAACTTTTGAAAATAGAAATTCGATACCGTTTAGCGTTCGGAAGATATAGCGACTCAAACAAGAAGCATTTTTATAAGATTATAATGTTATAAAACTCGGACATTTTCGCGGAAACTGTCCCATATATATATATATATGGAACATTCTATGCGATTTTGATGCTTGTGAATTTATATATATAGCATCCAATCCAAAACGCAATATCTTTCAAACGGTTTACGCTCTTGACTTCCTATTTTCAGTACTACATACTACACCATTTCTCTATGCTAAAATACATTTTGGAGTCTTGCACTTGCTCCGTGACAGTATTGCAACGTTCGATACCCCACCAGGTTCAAACCCACCATAACTTACTGTAGGAGTAATCAATTCGCTTCAAATTCGGTTTATAAGTAGAGAGGTCCTATACCTATCGATTTGTTCTGTTCGTTAATTTTTATGTCATCCGTTACGGAGATACAGCGGCGCAAAGTTGGTACAAGTTTCCCGCTCGAATCGCGCCGTTGTACGTGCGTGAACCGCTTCCATACCAAAGTGTACATGAATATGCAACTACTTCCTGTGGGCTGAGACTTTGATAACTTATAGCCACACCTATACTGCGCTAGCTAGCCGGGTAAGTATTTAATCTATCGTCCCTGTCACAGTTGATATTCGTTATCTTCTGTGTAGATAAACGATATGCATGGCGACGTCCACTGAAGACAAGCTCGTAAGAGTTTCAATCGGCGGACGAGTTCGAGCGGTACGGATACGTCGATCGATATTCAAGATACATTCGACGAGGACGGGGAGATCGAGAACGGTAGAGACGGCGGTCATACCGCTGACGATGGTGGTTGCAGCCGCTAAATCACTAAATGAGCCACCGGCCCCGCCCCCCACATATGGGCCCTCACTACTACACTGCAAGTCCAGACAGCAGCCCCGCATAACCAACAGATGCCATGCAAAGCCACCAACCCGCACTACCTATGGAACCACCCGCCCATATCAGACCCTACACAGGAGCCACCAACTAACCAATGGGGTCAGCCACCAACTAACCAATGGGGTCAGCCACCAACTAACCAATGGGGTCAGCCCTCCACAATACCAGTGGAGACACTGCTAACCTCTTGCTGCAAATGGAGTTGGCAGCCCTCACATGTACATGTACCAAGGGAAGCCACACATTCCCCCTCCCAGCACTATCAAGCCCTCACTGCAAATGGCCTTACATCTACATGTAAGCAGAACCCCATTGGTCCAGTCCCCCTCCCCACCCCCACTAATGATTGTTCGCTGCAAGTTCAAGAGGCCAATGGAACCATCCCCACACAGCAAAACCACCAGACCCCATCACTACTGCCTCGCGAACTTACATCCACACTGCAAGTAGTGAAGCCTCCAGCTCTCATATAGATGGGGCTTTCAGACCCTGCACTGGCAGCAGGGGTGCCCACACACGCAGGGGTCAATAGGTATGATGCCAGTGGAGATCCCAGCTGTCACACTACAAGCAATTAAGCTGCAGTCCCCAAATTTCAGGGGAAGCCATGAACTGCATGTACATGCACTGAACGTACACCTGCCCCTCTCCAAACACTGACCATTAGCCCTCACTGCACGTGCCCCACACACTGGGACCAGCCCCCACGGCCTTCCTGCCCACTACCTGTTCTTCATAGCATGTAGAGTCAACGGCCCAGGGACCAATGGTGTCAGCTCCCTCATTGCAAGCAGACAGTAATGCAAGTGAACTTAAAAGCCCTCACTGCATTCTCCAGTTAGCACCAGTGGAGCCATATTCCAGATGGAGTTATCAGACTGCCAGCAGGGAAGCCACCAGCTACTAAACTTCCCGGGGTCATTGGGGGACCCCACAATAAGGCATGCTGATGCATCGAGTCACACTGCAAGTGGAAATGGCACCCCTCCACAATTTCAGGAGCCATGAACTGGTTGCCCCCCCATGAACTACATGTACTGTGCGTACACCTGCCCCTCTCCAAACACTACCAATGGAACCTATAGGCCTCCTGCACACTACCTGTCCTTCACTGCACGCTGAGTCAACGTATGCCCCAGGGACAGTATCATTGGGACCATTAATGCAAATGAACTTAATAGCCCCACACTTCAGGTCCAGTTAGCACCAGCAGTTATCGGACTGTCAGCAAGGGAGCAGCCAGCTGCCAAACACCCCAGGGTCATTGGGGCCCCCAGAATAATCATGCTGGTGGAAACTCACAACAGCGCAATTGCAATTGGCACCCCCACAATATTAGGGGAGCCATGAACTGGAGCCCCCCCACTATCCATGGAACCATGAGCCCTCACTTAGCAGGAGTGTCTCCCACTACATGTACCTATCCTTCACTGCATGTTTCATCAGCCAAAATTACCAGCCATATCACTACAAGTGCACCATACCAATGAACAGGTTCAAGGGGCCAATGAGACCATTGGAGCCATTCTCACACATTAGAACCACCATCCCCCATAACTGCAAGTGAACTTAACAGCCGCACAAGACAAGTGAACTTACATTTAATAACTACACACAGCTAATAGTAGAGCCACCAGCTCTCTCACAGATGGGGTTACCAGAACTACACTGCCCACATAAGCTGGGGTCAATAGGTATGTGCCAATGGAGATGCCTGCAATCGCACTACAAGTACTCCCCAAATTTCAGAGGAAACCATGAACTACATGTACTGTGCGTACACCCACCCTACTCCAATCACTACCAGTAGAACCATTAGCCCTCACTGCAACTACCCCACACACTGGGACCCACCCCCACGGCACTCCTGCCCACAATCTGTCTTTCACTGCGTGTTGAGTTAATGGCCCATGCAGGGGTCAGCACCATCACTGCAAGCGAGCAGAACTATTAATGCAAGTGAACGTAATAACCCCACACTACAAGTCCAGTTAGCACCAGTGGAGCAATTACAGAGATGGAGTATCAGATAGTCAGCAAGGGAACCACCAGCTGCTAAAACCCCCTGAAGGGTCATTGGGGGGGCCCCACAATAATGCATGCTGATGGAGACTCCAGCTCTCACACCGTACTGCAATACAAATTCGGCACCCCCAACAATATTAGGGGAGCCATCAGCTGGAGTCATACATGCCCCCACTACCCATGGAACCATTAGCCCTCACTTAGCACCCCTCACATACGGGGCTAGCCCCCACAGCCCTGTCTCTCACTACCTATCTTCTACTACAAGTTGTATCCGAGGTCCAGGAGCAAACGTGCAAGGCTATCCCCCACTCACTAGCCCTCTCACTGCAAACACACAATACCAGTGGAACCACACTCAACCAGCCCTCCCACCCACCCACCCCCCTTACGTATAGAGTACTCAGACTTCCAGCAGGGGAGCCACCAGCTGCCACATTACCGGTCCTCACAATACTAGACCCCATCATGTGTACATGCAATGGAGCCATTAGCTCTCACTGCATGTGAACTTACATGGTGCAGGCCCCAAACACTGGGGCCAGCCACAATGGCCCCCTATCCTAGCCCCACACAGTACAATCACCAGCTCCTCACTGCACATGGAACCACTACCTGTGAAACCAAACCCCCTACCTGTGAAACCATTAACCCCCACACTACAAGAGGACTTACACTGTCAGGGGAACCATCGACTACTAGTGGAGCTACCAGCCCGCATTGGACAAATGGGAACACCACCACTGTAGCAGCCTCCGTTTGTAGAGTGTACATGTCTATACATTTTGAACACATTTTGTGTTGTATACCGAGGCATGTACAGAGTAATTTTATCTGGGGTGGACATGAAGCCATCCTGTTAGTGGTGAATATAGTTACCAGCCCTATCGGTACTGATTGCGGTGGGACTGCACCCGTGGTTGGTTTATATACACAAGCGGAGGGCTTTTTGAAAAGAATAAAGCTTACTGGGTAGTGCTTTACAATGTTGAGATAGATGTAAGTGCCACTTAGAATGTCACATAAATTGCATGCGCAGTCACAGCTACAATTTGGCACGGTGAAGCATAGGAATTCATGACCACTAACTCCACTTGTGTGGTCATTAATTCTGATGTCTTCACCATGCCACACATTCTAAATGGCACTTACATGTTTTGCTACTTGTACCTCAACAATGTAAAGCACTACATGTAGTTCCCAGCTGTATGTTGTAGGTTTTTTCTTTTCAAAAAGCCCTCTGCTTGTGTATATAAACCAACCACGGGTGCAGACCTACCGCAATCAGTACCGATAGGGCTGGTAACTATATTCACCACTAACAGATGGCTTCAGATAAAATTACTCTGTACATGCCTCGGTACATGCACAAACACATTTAGTTCAGATCTACAACACAAAAACGTATAGGCTGCTTCAGTGGTGGTGTTCCCATTTGTCCAAAGCGGGCTGGTAGCTCCACGAATGGTTCCATTGGTAGTGTTTGGAGACCCACAGTACATGTAGTTCATGGCTTGTGGTGCGAGGGTTGGCATCTCCACTGGCATCGTACCTACTGACCCCAGCTTGTGTGGGCACCCCTGTGGCAATGCAGGGTCTGGTAACCCCATCTGTAAGAGAGCTGGTGGCTCCACTACTTGCAGTGTGGAGGCATTAAATGTAAATTTACTTGCATCGTGCGGCTGTCGAGTTCACTTGCAGTGATCATGGGGGAACCATGATGGTTCTGATGTGTGACCATTGGCCCCTTGAACTTGCAGTGAATGGTCACTGGTATGGTGCACTTGTAGTGAGAAGGCTGAAAAGGCTGCTGAAACTTGCAGCGAAGGATAGGTAGTGGGAGATAGGGCACCGTATGTGAGGGCTGCTAAGTGAGGGTGAATGGTTCCATAGATAGTATAGGGGCATGTGTGGCTCCAGTTCATGGCTCCTGAAATTGTGGGGGGGGGGTGCCATTTCCACTTGCAGTTTGAGGCAGCTGACGTCTCCATGCACCAGCATTCATTATTGTGGGGCCCCCCCAATGACCCCAGGGAGTTTAGCAGCTGGTGGCTTCCCTGCTGGCAGTCTGATAACTCCATCTGGAATATGGCTCCACTGGTGCTAACTGGTATGCAGTGTGGGCTTTTAAATTCACTTGCATTACTGTCTGCTTGCAATGAGGGAGCTGACTCCATCGGTCTGGGCTGTTGACTCTACGTGCAGTGAAGGACAGGTAGTGGGCTGGAGGGCCGTTGGGGCTGGTCCCAGTGTGTGGGGTACTTGCAGTGAGGGCTAATGGTCAGTGTTTGGAGAGGAGCGGGTGTAGGCCTACGTTCAGTGCATGTAGTTCATGTCTTCCTCTGAAATTTGGGGAGTACTTGTAGTGCGATGGCTGCATGGCATCTCCACTGGCACATACCTATTGCCCCAGCTTATAAGGGCAGTGCGGCAGTTCTGGTAACCCCATCTGTGCGAGAGCTGGTGGCTCTACTATTAGTAGTGTGTTAGTATTAAATGTAAGTTCACTTGTCTTGTGCGGCTGTTAAGTTCACTTGCAGTTATGGGGGATGGTGGTTCTAATGTGTGAAAATGGCCATGGCCCCTTGAACCTGCGGTAAATGTTCATTGGTATGGTGCGGCACTTGTAGTGATAATGGCTGGTAATCTTGGCTGATGAAATATGCAGTGAAGGATAGGTACATGTAGTGGGAGATACTCCTGCTAAGTGAGGGCTCATGGTTCCATGGATAGCGGGGGGGGCTCCAGTTCATGGCTCCCCTAATATTGTGGGGGTGCCAATTGCAATTGCGCTGTTGTGAGTTTCCACCAGCATGATTATTTTGGGGGCCCCAATGACCCTGGGGTGTTTGGCAGCTGGTTGCTCCCTTGCTGACATTCCGATAACTGCTGGTGCTAACTGGACCTGAAGTGTGGGGCTATTAAGTTCATTTGCATTAATGGTCCCAATGATACTGTCCCTGCATGGGGCATACGTTGACTCAGCGTGCAGTGAAGGAGAGGTAGTGTGCGGTAGGCCTATAGGTTCCATTGGTAGTGTTTGGAGAGGGGCAGGTGTACGCACAGTACATGTAGTTCATGGCTTGTGATGCGAGGGTTGGCATTTCCACTGGCCTCATACCTATTGACCCCAGCATGTGTGGGCACCCCTGCTGACAATGCAGGGTCTGGTAACCCCATCTGTAAGAGAGCTGGTGGCTCCACTACTTGCAGTGTGGAGGCATTAAATGTAAATTCACTTGCATCGTGCAGCTGTTGAGTTCACTTGCAGCGATCAATGGGGAATGGTGGTTCTGATGTGTGACCATTGGCCCCTTGAACTTGCAGTGAATGGTCACTGGTATGGTGCACTTGAAGTGAGAAGGCTGAGAAGGCTGCTGAAACCTGCAGTGAAGGATAGGTAGTGGGAGAAGGGGCACCGTATGTGGGGGCTGCTAAGTGAGGGTAAATGGTTCCATAGATAGTGGGGGCATCCAGTTCATGGCTCCTGAAATTGTGGAAGGGTGCCATTTCCACTTGCAGTGTGACTCCATGCACCAGCATGCATTATTATGGGGTCCCCCAATGACCCCGGGAAGTTTAGTAGCTGGTGGCTTCCCTGCTGGCAGTCTGATAACTCCATCTGGAATATGGCTCCACTGGTGCTAACTGGAGAATGCAGTGAGGGCTTTTAAGTTCACTTGCATTACTGTCTGCTTGCAATGAGGGAGCTGACACCATTGGTCCCTGGGCCGTTGACTCTACATGCTATGAAGAACAGGTAGTGTGCAGGAAGGCCGTGGGGGCTGGTCCCAGTGTGTGGGGCACATGCAGTGAGGGCTAATGGTCAGTGTTTGGAGAGGGGCAGGTGTACGTTCAGTGCATGTACATGCAGTTCATGGCTTCCCCTGAAATTTGGGGACTGCAGCTTAATTGCTTGTAGTGTGACAGCTGGCATCTCCACTGGCATCATACCTGCGTTTGTGGGCACCCCTGCTGCCAGTGCAGGGTCTGAAAGCCCCATCTATATGAGAGCTGGAGGCTTCACTACTTGCAGTGTGGACGTATTATTTGTAAGTTCGCGAGGCAGTAGTGATGGAGTCTGGTGGTTTTGCTGTGTGGGGATGGCTCCATTGGCCTCTTGAACTTGCAGCGAACAATCATTAGTGGGGGTGGGGAGGGGGACTGGACCAATGGGGTTCTGCTTACATGTAGATGTAAGGCCATTTGCAGTGAGGGCTTGGTAGTGCTGGGAGAGGGAATGTGTGGCTTCCCTTGGTACATGTATATGTGAGGGCTGCCAACTCCATTTGCAGCAAGAGGTTAGCAGTGTCTCCACTGGTATTGTGGAGGCTGACCCCAATGGTTAGTTGGTGGCTCCTGTGTAGGGTCTGATATGGGCGGGTGGTTCCATAGGTAGTGCGGGTTGGTGGCTTTGCATGGCATCTGTTGGTTATGCGGGGCTGCTGTCTGGACTTGCAGTGTAGTAGTGAGGGCCCATATGTGGGGGGCGGGGCCGGTGGCTCTTTTAGTGATATAGCGGCTGCTTATTCCCTACAACCACCATCGTCAGTGGTATGACCGCCGTCTCTACCGTTCTCGATCTCCCCATCCTCGTCGAATGTATCTTGGATATCGATCGACGTATCCGTACCGCTCGAACTCGTCCGCCGATTGAAACTCTTACGAGCTTGTCTTCAGTGGACGTCGCCATGCATATCGTTTATCTACACAGAAGATAACGAATATCAACTGTGACAGGGACGATAGATTAAATACTTACCCGGCTAGCTAGCGCAGTATAGGTGTGGCTATAAGTTATCAAAGTCTCAGCCCACAGGAAGTAGTTGCATATTCATGTACACTTTGGTATGGAAGCGGTTCACGCACGTACAACGGCGCGATTCGAGCGGGAAACTTGTACCAACTTTGCGCCGCTGTATCTCCGTAACGGATGACATAAAAATTAACGAACAGAACAAATCGATAGGTATAGGACCTCTCTATATACAAACCGAATTTGAAGCGAATTGATTACTCCTACAGTATGTTATGGTGGGTTTGAACCCGGTGGGGTATCGAACGTTGCAATACTGTCACGGAGCAAGTGCAAGACTCCAAAATGTATTTTAGCATAGAGAAATGGTGTAGTATAAAGCGTTGAAAATAGGAAGTCAAGAGCGTAAACCGTGTGGAAGATATAGCGCTTTGAATTGGATGCTATATATATAAATTCACAAGCATCAAAATCGCATAGAACGTTCCATATATATATATATATGGGACAGTTCACGACAAAATGAGCCTTCGTATATATATATAAAATGTTATAAAATTCCCTTATGTTTGAATCGCTATAACTTCTGAATGGTAAAAGCTATCGACTTCCTATTTTCAACACTTCATACTACACCATTTCTCTATTTTAAAATCCATTTTGGAGTCTTGCACTTGCTCCGTGCCAGTATTGCAATGTTCGATACCCCACCGGGTTCACACCCGCCATAACTTTAGGTAGGAGTAATGAAATCGCTTCAAATTCGGTTTATAGGTAGAGAGGTCCTATACCTATCGATTTGTTCTGTTCGTTAATTTTTATGTCATCCGTTACGGAGATACAGCGGCGCAAAGTTGGTACACGTTTCCCGCTCGAATCGCGCCGTTGGACGTGCGAGGCCCGCTTCCATTCATCAAAGACATGAATATGCAACTACTTCCTGTGGGCCGAGACTTTGATAACTTATAGCCACACCCATACTGCGCTAGCTAGATCTGATGAGTAAGTATTTAATGTATCGTCCCTGTCACAGTTGTTATTCGTTATCTCCTATGTAGATAACGGAGATATGGCGACGTCCACTGAAGACAACACGCTCGCAAGAGTTTCAATCGGCGGACGAGTTCGAGCGAGGTGGGGAGATTGAGAACGGTAGTGACGGTGGTTATACTACTGACGACGACTGACGATGGTGGTTGTAGGGAGTGAGCAGCCCCTAAATGACTAAGAGCCAGCAGCCCTAGTCTCGTACCCAGACCCTGATTCCCACAGCTGCGGATGGACACCAGCCCCACCCCCACATATGCCTCACTGCATTGCAAGTCCAGACAGCAGCCCCGCATAACCAGCAGCAGACGCCACCAACCCGCACTACCTATGGAACCACCTACCCATATCAGACCCTACACACGAGCCACAAACTAACCAGTGGGGTCAGCCTCCACAATGGTATACCAGTGGAAACACTGCTATCCCTCTCGCTGCAAATGGAGTTGGCAGCCCCCACAATTTCAATCAAGGGAAGCCACACATCCCAATGGACTTACAGCAGAACCTAGCTGACTGTGTCCGGCAGTGTGGCCAGGATGTCACTTGTGTGTCACAGCTGTACCAGGACTGGAATGCCTTCTTGAGCCAGTGGTTTGGTCCTCTGGTTGGCCTAAGACACTACCACACATTTGAGTTTGATCAAGACCACCCTGGTGTCATGAGGATGGAGACCTTGCCATCGGACACAAACCCCACCGAGATGAGCATGCTGAGGGCTGGAGTGGCCATAAAGGACATACAGGAGGCTTATCAGAGCCAAGTGATGCCACCTGTTATTACCCCCAGTGGATTGTCCCTGATGCGGTCACTGTACCTGTACGAGAAGGTGAGGGAATACGGTCGTGACCCCAAGAAAAGGGACAAGGTGTTGTCCAAAGCCTTCACAAAGCTTAGAGGCCAACTCTTCCTATATATCCATGCGGTAATGCTTCATCCCATGCAGTAGCAGAAAATGACAAACCAAGACCTTCCTCACTTACTTACAGTCTGCAGATGACACTCACAGTGAATTGCAAGGTGAAGGTAATAGCTGACACTGTTTCTGGCAGGAGGAAATGCAGACCCAGGTCTGAACTAATCCTTGCCTACCAATGCACTGTACATGTATGTCGCAACAAGTATGCCAGTAGCCAGGCCCTGTCCCTGCACAAAAAGAACACTCACAAGCAGCCTGCTGTTCCAGGTGATGAACACAGATTCCAGCGTTGACAAAAGAAGCCAGGGTCCAGCCAAGCACAAGCCGCGAGGCATACGCTAATATCTGAAATTGACAGGCCATTTTCCAGTTCGGTGTGTGGCAAGACGTACGGCACCCCAGCCGCACTGTATACTCACAACAAGACCAATAATGGTTCATGACAAAGGAACCATATTGTGAGATGCATGCTTTTTATGTAGTTTAAGGTCACCTCTGCAGTGTACACCATACATCTGTGTCGTTAAGGGGTTAACTCTGTATACCATACATCTGTGTCATCAAGGGATTACCTGTACACCATACATCTGTATCGTTAAAGGGTTTTTACCTCTGTACACTTTGTGTATGTGTTATTACAGTATCACCTGTACACCATACATCTGTGTCATCAAGGGGTTACCTGTACACCATACATCTGTATCGTTAAAGGGTTTTTACCTCTGTACACTTTGTGTATGTGTTATTAAGGTATCACCTGTACACCATACATCTGTGTCATCAAGGGGTTACCTGAACACCATACATCTGTGTCGTTAAGGGGTTACCTCTATATACCTTATGTATGTGTTGTTAAGGGGTTACCTCTTGTGTGTACCCCATTAATCTGTTTCATCAAGGGGTTACCTGTACACCATACATCTGTGTCGTTAAGGTGTTACCTCTGCACACCTTATGTATATGTATGGGTTGTTACCTGTACAGTGTACAGTGTACACCATACATCTGTGTCGTTAAGGGGTTAACTCTGTATACCTTATGTATGTGTTGTTAAGGGGTCACCTGTACTCCATACATCTGTGTCATCAAGGGGTTACCTGTACACCATACACCTGTGTCGTTAAGGTGTTACCTCTGCACACCTTATGTATATGTATGGGTTGTTATGGTATCACCTGTACAGTGTACAGTGTACACCATACATCTGTGTCGTTAAGGGGTTAACTCTGTATACCTTATGTATGTGTTGTTAAGGGGTCACCTGTACACTGTACATCGGTGTCGTTAAGGGTTACCTCTGCACACCATACATCTGTGTCATCAAGGGGTTACCTGTACACCATACATCTGTGTCGTTAAGGGATTTTTACTTTTCACGTAGTGGTGATGTAATCCATCTGATGCTGTGAAAATCTAGGTCTGGGTGTGAGACTAGTGACGATGGTGGTCCCATTTACACCCTGTATATGTGTCTGCTGTGGGATCAAATCCATGGTCCCATTTACATCCTGTATGTGTGTATTTTGGGGTCAAATCCATAGTCCCATTTACACACTGTAGGTGTATCTATTGTCGGGTCAAATGCATGATCCCATTTACACCCTGTACTTGAGTCTGTTTTAGGGTCAAATCTATGGTTCCATTTACACCCTAAAGCTGTGTCTGTTGTGAGATCAAATCCATGCTCCCATTTACACCCTGCATGTACTTTTGTCTGTTGTGGGGTAAATTCATTGGTCCCATTTACACCCTGTACTTTTTCTGTTGTGGGGTCAATTCATTGGTCCCATTTATACCCTGTACTTTTGTCTGTTGTGGGGTCAATTCATTGGTCCCATTTACACCCTGTACTTTTGTCTGTTGTGGGGTCAATTCATTGGTCCCATTTACACCCTGTACTTTTGTCTGTTGTGGGGTCAATGATCTGATGTACACCCTGTACTTGTGATCAAATCCATGATCCCATTTACACACTGTACTTTTGTCTGTTGTGGGGTCAATTCATTGGTCCCATTTACACCCTGTACTTTTGTCTGTTGTGGGGTCAGTTCATTGGTCCTATTTACACCCTGTACTTCTGTCTGTTGTGGGTCAAATCCATGGTCCCATTTACACCCTGTACTTGTGTCTGTTTTAGGATCAAATCCATGGTCCTATTTACACTCTGTACATGTACATGTATGTGTGTCTGTTGTGGGGTCAATGCATTGGTCCCATTTACACCCTGTAATGGCCCAGGGTCCAATCAGGTCAACTCCCTCACTGCAAGTGGACAGAACCATTAATACAAGTTAACTTAATAGCCCCACACTACATGTCCAGACAGTTAGCACCAGTGCATGGAGCAATTGCAGGTGGAGTTATCAGACTGGCAGCAAGGGAGCAATCAGGTGCTAAAAAATCCTACAGGGTCATTGGGGGTCCCCACAATAATGCAGCTCTCACACTGCGATAGGAATTGGCACCCCCCACTATATTAGGGGAGCCATGAACTGGATTAACACATGCCCCATTCACCCCCATGGCCCTATCTCCCACTACCTATCCTCCTCTACTGCAAGTTGTATCAGAGGCCCAGGCCATCCCCTACTCAATAGCACTCTCAGTCCCCACACGACCAGCCCTCCCACCCACCCCTAAAAACCCCTCTAACATATGGTGTAATCGTACTACCAACAGGCCGGAGAGCTGCCAGCTGCCACATTACCAGGGTTGAATGGGGTCGTCACAAAGCTATGTGGAGTGGAACCTTGAACTGGAGCCGACCCCAAATACTGGGGCCAGCCACAATGGCCCTCTATCCTAGCCCCACACAGCTCCTCACTGCAAATGCAAATGAAGCCACTACCTATGAAACCATTAACCCCCACACTACTAGAGTACTTACTAGTAGGGGACCGGAACCATCGTGGAGCTACCATCTCGCATTGGACAAATGGGGATACCACCACTGAGTGTACATGCCTACGTTTTTCTCTTCACACATTTTGTGTTGTACATGTAGATCTGAACTAGGTCTACTGTAGACATGTACATGTTTTGTGCATGTACATGTACGTATACAGAGTAAATTTTATCTGGTGTGAAGCCATGCTGTTAGTGGTGAATATACTTACCTGCCCTATCGGTACTGATTGCGGTGGGTCTGCACCCGTGGTTGGTGTATATAGACAACCAAGGCTTGCAGAGGGCGTTTTGCCTACTGGGAACTACATACTGTAAGGCCTTACTTTACGCGAGTAGCAAAATATGGAAGTACCATTTTGAATGTCACGCATGCACAGTCACAGCTACAATGTGGCACGATGAAGACATCAGAATTCATGACCACACAATGCAAGTGGAGTTAATAGACCCTACAAATTTAATGGATTCATCAACTACGTTATACCTAGCCCTAGGCTGGTGTTTCTGCCAAAATGTATGTGCGCGGGTAGTGTATAGTGGCCGTGGGGCACAGGTGAAACTGGGTTACACTGGTAATGTCTGGTGACATCTCTGACAGTGCTGTGTGGTCATGAATTCTGACGTCTTCACCGTGACACATTGTAGCTGTGACTGTGCTTGCAATTTATGTGACATTGATTCAAAATGGCACTAATATGTTTTGCTACTAGTTCTCTGTACATGTAGGCAAAACGCCCTCTGCAAGCCTTGGTTGTCTATATACACCAACCACGGGTGCAGACCCACCACAATCAGTACCGATAGGGCAAGTAACTATATTCACCACTAACAGCATGGCTTCACACCAGAATGCACAAAACATGTACATGTACATGTCTACAGTAGTTCAGATCCACATGTACAGCACAAAATGTGTGAAGAGAAAAACGTATACGCATGTACACTCTACAAATGGAGGCTGCTCCAGTGGTGGCATCCCCATTTGTCCAATGCAAGCTGGTAGCTCCACGATGGTTCCCCTACCAGTAATTCCTCTTGTAGTGTGGGGGTTAATGGTTTCATAGGTACATGTAGTGGCTTCACGTGCATTTGCAGTGAGGAGCTGTGTGGGGCTAGGATAGAAGGCTATTGTGGCTGGTCCCAGTGTTTGAGGTCGGCTCCAGTTCAAGGTTCCACTCCACATGCTGAGGTCTAGCTTTGTGACAACCCCATTCAACCCTGGTAATGTGGCAGCTGGCAGCTCTCCGGCCTGTTGGTAGTATGACCCCACAACAGACAAAAGTACAGGGTGTAAATGGGACCAATGAATTGACCTCACAACAGACAAAAGTACAGGGTGTAAATGGAACCATGTATTTGACCCCACAACAGACATAAGAACAGGGTGTAAATGGGACCATGGATTTGATCACAAGTACAGGGTGTAAATGGGATCATGGATTTGAGTCCCTACAACAGACACAAGTACAGGGTGTAAATGGGAGCATGGATTTGATCTCACAACAGACACAAGTTTAGGGTGTAAATGGGATCATAGATTTGACCCTAAAACAGACTCAAGTACAGTGTGTAAATGGGACCATGGATTTGACCCCACAATAGATACACTTACAGTGTGTAAATGGGACCATGGATTTGATCCCACAGCAGACACTAGTACAGGGTGTAAATGGGACCACCGTCGTCACTAGTCTCGCACCCAGACCTAGATTTTCACAGCATTGGATGGATTACATCACCACTACGTGAAAAGTAAAAATCCATAAACGACACAGATGTATGGTGTACAGGTAACCCCTTAATGACACATACATAAGGTGTACAGAGGTATCCCCTTAACAACACGGATGTATGGTGTACAGGTAACCCCTTGATGACACAGATGAATGGGGTACACACAAGAGGTTAAATCCCTTAACAACACATACATAAGGTTTACAGAGGTAACCCCTTAACGACACAGATGTGTATTGTGTAAAGGTAACCCCTTGATGACACAGATGTATGGTGTACAGAGGTAACCCCTTAACGACACAGAAGTACAGTGTACAGGTAACCCCTTAACAACACATACATAAGGTATACAGAGTTAACCCCTTAACGACACAGATGTATGGTGTACAGGTAACCCCTTGATGACACATATGTATATGATGGGGGGGGGGGGGGGGGGGGTACAACATGAGGTAACCCCTTAACAACGCATACATTAACGACACATACATAAAGCATACAAAGGTAACCCCTTAACGACACAGATGTATGGTGTACAGGTAACCCCTTGATGAAACAGATGTATGGTGTACAGGTGATGAAACAGATGTATGGTGTACAGGTAACCCCTTGATGAAACAGATGTATGGTGTACAGGTAACCCCTTGATGAAACAGATGTATGGTGTACAGGTAACCCCATAACGAAACATACATAAGGTTTACAGAGGTAACCCCTTAACGACACAGATGTACAGTGTACATACCCACCACACATCAGTACACTATACACACCACATCAGTACACTATACACACCACACATCGGTACACTATACACACCACACATCAGTACACTATACACACCACATCAGTACACTATACACACCACACATCGGTACACTATACACACCACACATCAGTACACTATACACACCACACATCAGTACACTATACACACCACATCAGTACACTATACACACCACATCAGTACACTATACACACCACACATCGGTACACTATACACACCACACATCAGTACACTATACACACCACACATCAGTACACTGTACACACCACACATCAGTACACTATACACACCACACATCAGTACACTATACACACCACACATACGCACACCACACATCAGTACACTATACACACCACACATCAGTACACTATACACACCACACATACGCACACCACACATCAGTACACTATACACACCACACATCAGTACACTATACACACCACACATCAGTACGCTATACACACCACACATCAGTACACTATACACACCACACATCAGTACACTATACACACCACACATACACACACCACACATCAGTACACTATACACACCACACATACGCACACCACACATCAGTACACTATACACACCACACATCAGTACACTATACAAACCACACATACACACCACACATCAGTACACTATACACACCACACATCAGTACACTATACACACCACACATCAGTACACTATACACACCACACATCAGTACACTATACACACCACACATACACACACCACACATCGGTACACTATACACACCACACATCAGTACACTATACACACCACACATCAGTACACTATACACACCACACATCAGTACACTATACACACCACACATCAGTACACTATACACACCACACATACACACACCACACATCAGTACACTATACACACCACACATACACACACCACACATCGGTACACTATACACACCACACATGCACACACCACACATCGGTACACTATACACACCACACATACACACACCACACATCAGTACACTATACACACCACACATCAGTACACTATACACACCACACATCAGTACACTATACACACCACACATACACACACTACACATCAGTACACTATACACACCACACATCAGTACACTGTACACACCACACATACACACACCACACATCAGTACACTATACACACCACACATCAGTACACTATACACACCACACATCAGTACACTATACACACCACACATCAGTACACTATACACACCACACATACACACACCACACATCAGTACACTATACACACCACACATACACACACCACACATACACACACCACACATCAGTACACTATACACACCACACATCAGTACACTGTACACACCACACATACACACACCACACATCAGTACACTATACACACCACACATACGTACACCACACATACACACACCACACATCAGTACACACATCAGTACACTATACACACCACACATACACACACCACACATCAGTACACTATACACACCACACATACACACACCCCACATACACACACCACACATCAGTACACTATACACACCACACATCAGTACACTATACACACCACACATCAGTACACTATACACACCACACATCAGTACACTATACACACCACACATACACACCACACATCAGTACACTATACACACCACACATCAGAACACTAAACACACACTACACCATACATGTATTCACCACACATCAGTACACTACACACACCTCACATCAGTACACTATACACATCTGCCAGTGCAGTTTAACCACGTAGGGTGCAGCAATATGTTAGTGCACTCCCAGTTTTGGTGCTACATGTACGTGTATTAATGCCAGGTCACCTAGCTTGGAAACCCATGCATCAGAGTTTATCTCCACATTTTAAAATGTACCAGGTTTGAACTTATCACACCAATGTAGATGTATCCCACATTGAGAAGTTATAGCCTAGTCTTTTATGGCCCACCTACATATGAATTTGTTACTGATATTAGATAAGATAAGCTTGTGCATTAACCCTCCAGCACATGCACCAAACACACTGTCATTGGGATGTGCAAGACACCACACCTTCTATGGCATGGGGTGCACTAACCCTCCATCACATGCGCCAAACACAGTGTCATCGGGATGTGCAAGACACCACACCTTCTATGGCATGGGGTGCACCAACCCTCCAGCACATGCACCAAACACATTGTCATTGGGATGTGCAAGATACCATACCTCCTTTGGCATTCAACTACATGCATCTCACAATATGGTTCATGAACCATGGTCTCTTTTCTTGTGAGTATACAGTGCGGATGAGCTGCCGTACTATTCACCTGGATCACCACGCCACTTAAGTCATCCAAGATGTTCTTCACCACGTCACTGTACTCGGCAAACACGTTCAAGTCATTCAACACATCCATCTTCATGTTTTTCCTCACCATGCTCATCATCCATTCCTCATACTCATACTTGCATCATTCCTATTAGCCAGAGCCACTGCCTGTAATGGTGAGGCCACCAGTAGCTGCAATAGTCCAGTTTCCACCAAGGATTCAGCTCCAGTCACCATCACAGTCATGGTCCCAGGCAGCGTTACCATGGACAGCTGGACCTATGCCAGACACTTGGGCAGGACAAGGACCATTCTTTTACCATTAATATGCGTACTAGAACTCTTTCAAAACATTTACATGTTCATGTGCTTGTACCCATGTGATCACTTCTTTGTTATGATAATCAAGATTCGCTAAGGTGTAACTTCTTGTGTAAATGTAACGTTTGTCAGAATGTTACCTCAATAGATTGTGAGGACAAGCTGACAAACGAGTTCTTAAAAGAACTTTTGATTCAACACGATACACAGTTGCACTGTACATAGATTATCTGAGCAACAACCGACTTTTCTTCACGAGTGCACCAGAGCTACATGTACATGTATATCTGAGCAACAATCGACTTTTAACTTCACGGGTGCACCAGAGTTATCAAGCAACAACCGACTTTTCTTCACGAGTGCACCAGAGCTACATGTACATGTATATCTGAGCAACAATCGACTTTTAACTTCACGGGTGCACCAGAGTTATCAAGCAACAACCGACTTTTCTTCACAAGTGCACCAGAGCTACATGTACATGTATATCTGAGCAACAATCGACTTCTTCATGGATGCACCAAACATCTCTCTAGTAATCTGAGCAACAACTAACTTAAATTAGCAGAGGTGCATGCATCATGTTCTGTGTCTATTCAGGCAACTAAATTGCTAAGGTAACTCACAACCTGAGAGCTTCTCTAGCTTTAAGTGCTCTTAATGCTGGTAAGACCTCCATTGATGTCCGGGTTCTTTGGGTAATTGTAGGACTTGCCAGGTAAATGTAGCTTTGGGTGAAGGAAATTTACTTCAACAAGCCGGGCTTCCACATCCACCTTTGTCACATATCAAAGCCAAACAATCATCTTCCTATGCAACTGTTACATAGCCTTTCACGATGGCCTCACTTCTACAGATGAAATTGAAATGGTAATAATACCATGAAATGCTTCTCACAATATGGTTCATGAGCCATGGTCGCTCTTCTTGTGAGTATACAGTGCGGATGAGCTGCCGTACTTATTGCCACACACAGAACAGGAAAATGGCCTGTCAATTTCAGATTTTTTCCTACGCCTGCGCTTGCAGGGTGGACCCTGGCTTCCTTCGTCAACACTGGCATTGTCTGCCTTAGCGACATCACCGTGTTCATCACCTGGAACAGCAGGCTGCTTATGAGTGTTCTTTTTGTGCAGGTACAGGGCCTGGCTACTGCCATACTTATTGCCACATACAGTGCATTGGTAGGCAAGGATTAGTTCAGACCTGGGTCTGCGTTTCCTCCTGCCAGAAACACAGCTATTGCCTTTGTCTTGCATTTCACTGTGAGTCTCATCTGCAGACTCATTACCCTCAACTGTAGGTGGGTCAGGAATGGCATTAGAAGGACCTGGTTGGCCACTGTCTGGAACATTTCCAGGTGTTTCTGAAGAGTTGATAGCAGTGGCTGGAGTAGGCTTTGGACATACCCTGTCCCTCTTCTTGGGGTCACGAACGTATTCCCTCACCTTCTCGTACAGGTACAGTGACCGCGTCAGGGACAATCCATTGGGGCTAATAACAGGTGGCATCACTTGGCTCTGATAAGCCTCCTGTATGTCCTTTATGGCCACTCCAGCCCTCAGCATGCTCATCTCGGTGGGGTTTGTGTCCGATGGCAAGGTCTTCATTTTCATGACACCAGGGTGGCCTTGGTCAAACTCAAATGTGTGGTAGCGACCAAAGCCAACCAGAGGACCAAACCACTGGCCCAAGAAGGCATTCCAGTCATGGTACTGCCAGTCCTGGTACAGTTGTGGCACACAAGTGACGTTCTGGCCACACTGCCGGACACAGTCAGCTAGATCGTCCATGTCATCTACATGATCCTGTCTTCGGTAGTACTTCTTGAACAGGCCAAAGTAGGAATCAGGTCGAAACTTTGTGTGTCCAGGTAGCATGAAGTTCAGCTGGATGGCCTCATGTTGTCCAGTGATCACCCGCCAGGCCAGGTACCACATCATGGTGGTGTTCTTGTTCTGGCCCACACAGTTGTCGGCCTGAAGTGTTACACGCCTCTCTCCCAGTCCATGTAGGTGGAAGAATGCATGCACCAGGCTGACCACCACCACAGCACCCTTGCCGGCCTGCTCAGCCTCATCAATTAGGAAGAACACCTGGCGGCACAGCGGCTCACAACACACGCCAAACACCTGGACCTTGCGAGGTGTCCTGAAATAAAACGTGCCCCTTTGCTGTGAGCTATAGGGCAGTGACACCTGCTGGCAGTAGTCAAAAGAGTACTGCATCTGCATGTCCAGGTGCAGGGCTTGTGAAGTGAAGGGAGCCATCAGGGCCCTGGATCCCAAGTGACCCAGAATCTGGTCACGCTCCTTCTGTCTCTTCCCTTTCCATCCCTTCTCAGCCTCCTCAATATTGGCATTGTAGGCATCATGAAATGCCTTGGCCTTAATGAGGTGTTGTTTGTATTTGTCATTTATTGTTTTGCGCTGCTCGTCGGAAAGGCTGTGCCTCAAAGTGACCAACATCTGATCACACTTGTCGCACAGATCGCTGCGTGCAGGTTGGATCTTGATGTTGGAGCAGTACCTGCGCCAGAGTGTAATAAATGACACGTACTTCACCACACGTGCAGCAGGAGGTGTTGGAGGAGCCGGAGGAACGTTGAGCAAGGTGTACTGCCGCTTCAGCCGAGTGGTCAATCTGTAAGGGCAAGGTTGCTGTGGTGCTGGTGTGGTCTTTGATAGGGACTCCATGGCTTTGCAATACTCGACGTACACAGACTTTAGTGTTTTGCCGCTCTCCAGAACGTAGTCTCTGATTGTCCCTTGCAATCGACCAGGGTCAGGGAGGGCATGTATGCCAGCATAGTTCTCTATAAATCTGACTACCATAGTCTTGTCCAAACGAGAGAGGGCATGGCGAGGAGCCCTGCCACAGTTCCCATGGGGATGGGGCTCAACATCAGAGTCAGAGCACACCTGCTGCTGCCAGCGCTTCAATGTACAGTAACTAATGCCAATGATGGCACAGAAAGCATCCTTGCAGACAGGACTGGACCAGTCAAGGCGATACTGGAATGTATTTCGAGAACCACATTTGTTCCGAATCACAGCTAGCATTCCATAAATAACAGCCTTTCTGGTTTTCTTGTCCAATCTGGATAGTGTGAGTGCTCGTCTTTTGGGCAAGTCACCGTACTTCAATAAGCAACTGTCTCTGCAGCACCCTCCTCTAGTAAGGTAGGCATTCAGCATGCGACGAGGACGACATCGCCCACGTGCTATTCTAGCTGGTACATCACCTGGGCCGTCGCTGTCATCTTCACCATCACCATCAGTGGCATCACCGTCGCTTCCGCTATCACAATCTCTGCCCTCATCATCACTTTCACCATCATTGTCATCTCCGTCGCTTTCACCATCATCGTTGATTCCATCTTCACAGACATCGCTATCAATGCCTTCAAAATCATCACTTCCATATTCACCATCGCCACCGTTCTCGATTTCCTCATCCTCGTCAAAAGTATCGTTCCATTCGAACTCGTCCGCTGAATGATAAACGACGAGCTCGTCGTTAGTCGTCGCCATATCGTTTATCTTTATCTACATGTACAAAGAGGATAACGAATAACAACTATAATAGGCATGACCTGAGAGATCCAATACTCACCGCCGTTTGTCGCGTATCCTGCTTTGTAGGTGTGGCTAAGTTAATAAACGGGAGAAGTTGAATATTCATGTACATGAGTGAATGGAAGCGGTTCACGCCCGTGCAACGGCGCGATTCGAGCGGGAAACCTGTACCTACTTTGAACGGCTGTATCTCCCCAACGGAATACATAAAAATTAACGAACAGAACAAATCGATAGGTAAAGGACCTCTCTACCTATAAACCGAATTTGAAGAGATTTCATTACTCCTACAGAAAGTTATGGCGGGTTAGAACCCGAAAGGGTATCGGACGTTGCAATACTGGTATGGAGCAAGTGAAAGATCCCAAAATGTATTTTAGCATAGAGAAATGGTATAGTTTAAAGTGTTGAAGATAGGATGTCAATAGCTCTTACCGTTGGGCAGTTATAGCTATTTAAACGTAAAGGTATTTTATAACATTTTATATATATATACGAAGGCTCATTTTGTCGTGAACTGTCCCATATATATATATATACCGGTATATAGGGGGTGGGCAAAAATAAAAGTCTTCCCTCTGCACAGTTAAATGGCATACCAAGTAGTTTTATTTTGACAAGGCATATGTAAACCAGGGGGTGGGCTAGCCAAATTAAGTTCAAACCAGGGGGTGGGTAGGGGGTGGATAGGGGGTGGTAGCGGTAAATCCCTGCATGTACTTCTGCCTCCATCTCTGAAGCCATACAAATTCACACCATGCATCTCCACATGGCCAGCATTTCCCAATGAACACAATATTCTACTCACAGATCACTGCCACAGTCCACACATATCACAAAGATACACATCACCAACAAGACATTGCACTAGTCTGTAACCACTCACCTTGTCCTGATGGTTGGCCTGGGCACCACCCTCAAGTAGCATCTTAATGCACTCCACATGTCCCCCCACTGATGCCCTCATCAGAGAGGTCCAACCACCCTGTATGAGGAAATGACATATCATAGTGTACCAGGAAGGTCAGATACAACCAGACCATCTCTGCAATCACTGCACACAAACACACATGCTCTTACAACAGAACTGACCTACCACAGGTCACACACATAGTGGGCGTGTACCTCGTTCCCATTCCACTAAATTAGTGTATGATTCCATTTTTTAAATATTAAAATCCAAGTATAAAACCATCAACAGAGATATTGTGAGGAGTAGAAGAAAAGAGGGAGAAGGGACCTCAGAGTAGGGCCAACATAGTAGATGGTGGGCTCTATTGATGGACAACTATTGCATGTAGATGACCACTACCCTCACACCCAACAGTTTAACTGTCCATTATATCAAACAATATCTTTATCAGAGGCCACTATTATGACCTCCCCTGATCATTAATTATTCATGATGGATGACATCATGAAATTTATCATGTGACATGGAATGTGGGTGTATATAAGGAACCATTTAACTCAAAGCCTCATTGAAGCTACAGGTTTAATGAACTGCCCAGATGACTATAAAATATATGTATGTACTGGAGAGTGGCATCAAGGGTGTATGGATGTGGCTGTGTTCCTCCTCCTACCCAGTTATGGGGAATGGGGGAGCAATGTACACATTAGAGTTTTGGGGAGAAGGTGGTGTTAACAATGGTTTGCATTGTAACATTTTATTAAAAATATCTAATATCATCCCATCATCCACACATCACACTATCCTCTTCTCAGGCCCATAGGCTGGTCAGGGGAGGGGGGAGGGAGGTGTCCATCTGTGGTAGCAATTTGATCTACAAGTCTCCTTTGGTTATTTAGATCAAAACCCAGCTAATCAACAACTGGTAAACCTTTCTGCTATTCTAATTCCCCTAAGTGAGAGCTTTCTAAAGCCATTACAAGATAAGTATATACTGTTACCACGTTTGTAACAGTAGTGGTTAGTGCAAGCCTTGAATATGGCCCCCCCCCCCCCCCCCCCCCCCCTTCCCTGCCCACCTCGCAGGCCTGGGGACAGGGCTAAGGATCCCACATCAAACTATCCACACTTCCCACTTCACACCTACACTCATACATGTACATGTACACATAATTTGTTTACATGACTCACCACATCAGCACTATTCACATCACAACCATCTTTGAGCAGCTCAATGATGTCTTCTTTTCTTCCATCTTTTGCTGCCTCTCTAAGTATTGCCTGCATGGATGGAACGATTTTCAACTAACCAAGATAGACACACTTGCCACAACTGGACGTATATCACCAATATAACATGGACATTGTGCTTTGGACAGAATCTTTTACTTCACTGAAATCCACCCCATGTTGCAAACTTGGTGGTAAATCCCTGCTAACATGGGCACCAGATAAGTTATAAGCTTCTGGTCAGGTGCTGTATCCTAACTTCAATGTGGCTTTCCTCCACCATTGTACAAACAGCCTACACCTTCTAGGGAGTCATCCACAATGAGCTAACACATGACAGGTAAGCAAACATCTGTAGCAAAAAAGTTATCCAGACAACTACATTTACCTGTACAATGGGCTATTATTTAATCGTACACCCCCTACAAATGACAATAAATTTTGTCCAGGGGGCAATAGGGAATGTGTGTGTGTGGGGGGGGGGGGGGGGAGGGGGGAATCATTTAAACGTTTGTCTAAGGGGTTTAGACTGCAGGCATAATAGATGCTTGTCCGGGGGGACTGGAATAAAATAAAAGCTAGTCTAGAGGGCCGGGGCATTTAAAAGTCTGTCCCAAGGGGGGGGGGGGGGGGGGGGGGAGTCGAGATACAGTGCCGTCCACCCACAAGTTCACACTCGCACGCGAGTGTATTGCGTGTCGCGCGCGAGTACAATTAGCCCTCGAATCGAGCGTCACTCAAATATCGATTTACGGCATTGCTACAGATGATTACGTTAGTTTCAAGCTATTAATAGTAAATGTTTTTGTTCCAGCTGTTTTGCTTTGAGTTAAGGCGCGCGAGTCATTATTGTACTCGATCGAGTCGCGCGCGAGTCACGCGCGTGTCACTCGCGTGTCGAGCGCGCGCGCGTGTGAACTTGTGGGTGGACGGCACTGTATATTGCTTTTTTTACTGTATTTATAATATTGTCCCGGGAGGCCCGATACGTTTGCAATTATTGTCATCTGAAGGGGTACGGTTAAATCATAGATATTTGATACATGGATTGGAAACCCAGCAATGAATTCATTAGTTACGTGCAGTCCGAGCTTCGCCGGAAGTGGTCGTTAGTTGGGGTTTTATGGCTAGCTGTGTATAAGTCTGTTACGATTTTTTTAAATACAAGCTCATAGTACGCACATCCCCATACACCACGACGTGTGAACTCCACTTTTCAGTCTTCTAATTCACAGGCGTGCATATAAAAACGTGTTACAGTCCCACAAACAACAGTGGGCATTACAAAGCACCGAACACCCTACACGCTACGAGCTGCACGCTAGACATATGACAGATGTACGTTGGCAACCTAATAGCTTTCGTAGGGAAGTATCAGAAACTGCTTAGATGGTTCCTATGCGACTTACCTCACGGTACAGTCCTACAAAGCCTTGCTGTGTATATTAGTCAATTATAACATGTTATGCAAATTTTTAATTACCAGCTCATACATAGTACGACAAGCAGAAAGATACACTTCACCATACACCACGATGTGTGCACTACACTTTCCACACTTTTAGTCTTACAGGCGTGCTTATGGAAACGTGTTACAGTCGCACAAACAGTGGGCCTTATATAGCAGCTAACACCGTACACGCTAGGAACTACACGCTACAGATACATGTAGGTTAGTCCAGGGCCCGCGGAGGGTATTATAAAGTGGGGGGGCAGAAATTAAGTTGTTATATTTCTTCGCACCTCCCTGCATGTGGAAATTATTCATAGAACGCGCGTACAAATATAAGTTACGTTACGAAAAGAATATCGATCCTAACACATCAAAATGTCGCTTTCAATTGTAAATTCTATAGCGGCGAACTCAGAGGCAACAATGAAGCGAAGCCAAGTTTTCAGGCGCGACGAGCGTTCGAAAGAGATCTTTCACTAACTGCTTTAGTAGCTGGATTGACCTAGACCAGTTTAAATGTAGTAGCAATCTTCCCTTTTAGGCTTTTCACAATTTAAAAGCTTCTCACATTGTGAAAAGCACTGTAAATTTCGTGGAATGTTTGAAATTCTCCACGTAGCATGAGTTTAAAAACCGGTAATTGGGCCTTCAAAAGTGTGACTGCAATTCCCATCGTTAGCATATTTTTCTGACATCAGTTACATTTAATGATAGGACATATAGGCGTTGCAATGCAAACCGCTCAGTTTACTGATTCCAAACAATGAACAAACAAAGAAGGCTGCATGCAAGGTGGTGACAGAAATAGTTAGTTAATTGTTACTGAATGCCGTTGCATGTTCCGATGTACAAAAATTTTGCTAAAAGCATTCTTCGCTTTTTAAGCAGATAGAATTTTACTTCCTGAGGTCAAACACACACGATTCTTTTAAGCGTCATCTTGTTGATCACGTATCTACCGGCAGAGCCATGCAATGATTGAATGAAGCCTGGTGTTTTAGGCAACATTTTTCGAATTGAAAATTTTATACACTATTTCATGCGAGGACCAGAAGTCGCAATGGAACGCCTACACGCGGTAGGTTAAAACCGCTTTTTATTGCCTACACGTAGGCGTGCGGTCAATCTATCATTAAAACATGTTTCCGTAAATTACCTTAATGAACCCTGGCAAATTGATTGCTTCATGCATAGTAACATATTAATTCAAATCCAATCGGTTGGCTATCTGTAATCAAATATATTTCGGAGTTTCCTTCGTCAAAGCAAAACAATCAAATCATTATAAGATACAAGCGTCAAACACTGCACATTGACAATAACAAAAAACTAAAGTCTGGCTGGTATGCTACAGATTGATGGAGGAGCCGCGCGCCTGCATGCATTCGCGATAATGAATACATTTCAAAAATAAATTAACATCATCGGCCAAAAAAGTGGGGGGGCAGCTGCCCCCCTTGCCCCCCCGGCTCCGCGGGCCCTGTAGTCAACCTCATAGCTTTCGTAGTGAAGTATCTGAAACTGCTTAGATGGTTCCTATATGACTTACCATACTCACGATACAGTCGCACAAAGCCTTCAAGCCGTCTATCAGGGGCGGCGGAAGGTATTTTCAAGTGGGAGGGTAAGTCTATGAATATATGATGAGTGGGCGTGGTAGATAGTGGTTGCGCACGCGAAAATGAACCGCTTGTTGAGTAGCTACTTTACGGTTCACACTTTTAATATCATCCGATACCGTACCAGTTCTCTTTGGTTATAATGTAAAACACAGTTACTTACGGCTAATAATAATTCTACTCGGTAAAGTTGGGTAGGGTAAATACCCCCCGGTTCCGCCGCGACGCCGCCGCTGTCTATGAACTATATATATAATCAACGTTCCACCTGCCCTAACAATGAGTAGGGTTGTATACGGATTGATAACTAACCTATACGAACACTTTTCACCAGTAATACACGCGTTAAGTGCTAGAAAAGGCTCAATAAGCTAGGATAGCTGTACGTCCACGCACTGAAAAAGCGACACGCGGATTGCAAATAAATGTTGTACGAGTCCTAATTCGTCACGTGAGAGGTTTCCAATCCATGTATCAAATATCTATTGCTCCTACTGGCATGGACACACGCATCCACGCACGCACACACATGCACCCACACGCAGTCACGCACCCACGCACGCACACACACACGCGCAAACATGCGCGCGCACACACACACACACGCGCACTCTAGCTTTCTTAATGACAGCCCCTTCTCTTTTCTTTCCTCTAACTGGTTCTCGCACGATCGTTCATCCCATATGCATAGATATTAGAGTAGGCATACAGAGATAGAGTTACCCCAAGTACTTTATCCACAACTAAACACTTCATAGGCATCTTTAAAAATACATGTTTGTCATCATGGTATAGTCTCAGATAGATGAGATATCCATAAGGCCCGGCACACACTAGGCGATATCGCGCTGGCAACTAGTCGCTGCGGTTGTTTGAAGTTGTCGCTTGAAAGTAGGGCAGTGCTCAATTAACTTCGGGCGACATGTTGCTTGCGACAAAGGTCGCCAGCAACATACACGCACACACGAGACGATATCGCTTACGACTGTTCTTGGCGACTAGTTGCCAGCGATATCGCCTAGAGTGTGCCGGGCCGGCCTAACCTAACTCGCGATAGCGATCTTCCCTGCTGCCCGACACCATGATCACATAATGCCACAACCTATAACGTAACGATCCGTCATAATATTATATAGCTATTCAACACAAGTTGATATTACAGCGTGAAGTACTGAGATCCTGTAAAATGTCAATCAAATGTGTGTAGTGTCACTAGCGGCTGTGCATGTGGGTCTGGGAACGAGACTAAACTCCTAGGGTTACCCCATGCATTCTTAAAATATGTATTAACATGCAGCTTATACAATGCAGCTTATATTATGTAATTTGCCTATCAAATTTTCCCCACAGATGTGTGTGTGTAGTGTTTCAGTAATGCATCAATGTACATGTATTACAATGCAGGTTTAAATTCATCATTAACAACAACTGGTTGACCTCTAAGCTAGACATGACTTCACTGTGCACTACATGTAGGTCAACAGAGAGGGGGACACTGCTGAAAGGGTAGTCAACTCTGCAGATCCACAGCCACAAAGTCATCCTCACCTGGAGGGAATTATGGTGTGGTGTGTAAAATACAACATTGCAGGTGATCTAACATACCATGAAGATCACCAGACACATTTCAGAAGTCATGTCTATAAATATATAGTCCTTACATGTAACGTGAATAAAAAAAAAACATGCCTGTAATTCTGCAGTACTTAGTGATTTGATGCTGATTGCAGGCAAATGTATATAGGTTCTTTGAACAGAGCAGGCACACTCTAGGGTGCTACAAGGAAGTTTATACAAGTTAATATTACATGTAACAAACGTGTTATACACACAACATGCACATGCCATTACCTCAGTGTGGGAACAAGAGAAGTAGGAGCTTCATTGACACTTCTGGCATGTCCCACTGTGTCTATGCTGTCACCTTTGCACAGTATCTGGCCACACCCCTGAGGGTTATGGCACCACACAAGATGACCACTGCCCTCAACATACCTGTAAGACCTCACCACAGCCATGTTGAACTTAAGGAGACAAGAGGGATGCCCAACATAAGGGCATTGAACCACCCCTCAAAATGACAGTGACCACACCCCTCACAGCAGCCTCATAATAGTGACCACACCCCTCACAGCAGCCTCATAATAGTGATCACACCCCTCACAGCAGCCTCATAATAGTGACCACACCCCTCAAAGCAGCCTCATTATAGTGACCACACCCCTCACAGCAGCCTCATAATAGTGACCACGCACCTCACACAGCAGCTTCACAATAACAGTGACCACACCCCTTACAGCAGACTCATGACAGTGACCACACCCTCACCTAATATTCATTACCACTGCATGGGGCTACAATCTCCTGTTCTCATAAATAAAGCCTTTAAAAAGGAAGTTCATTAATCATGATTAGTTATGAATACTTTTTTTACTGCACTAGTAAACAGCAACAAGCAAAACTTGACAATTAATGCATTTCTGTTGGAATTACCCCAATTAATCCAAGGTCAGAGACACACTTTTGTTTATGCAAGTATAGTTTAGCCTTAGAATCAGAATTGTGGCCAATATATTATGGATTGCATAAACTGCATGTAGACTACTAACATTTCAGAATGGCCATGTACATCATCTTGGCACAGAATTGTGCCTTTCACAACTCAAAAACGGATGAATATTTTCACTTGGATGTAAATGTAATAAGTACATGTATGCATATGTACAATACAAAAATACACATTGATTCTCCTATGTGTTGCCAAAACACAAACGTAACCGACTCTAACCGATTTCTTGTTTAGCGCTGCTACTTACGTTCAAACGTACGATATGCAGTGACTAATTTACAAATAATTTTATTAATAACTAGGTAGGTGGGACTATGTCTACGCATTGCATATTAGCTGCTCTACCATAGGCAGGTTCCCATAAAAGAGCAAAGATTCTTTGTTCTTTTGTTGAGGCTTTGCGTTGTCTGTGCTATTGCGAAGTTGTGTTTAATTGCTTGGGTTTTTGAATAGTTACATTAACGTGCAAGCGTGGCATTCCGGAAACTACTTCAAGCGTCTCCATGGGCATGGCAGAAAAGAGAAAGATCTGCAATTTGGAAGCTTATGATAATCATGTAAGGAAGTTTAAAAGTGATTGGGAGGCTGCAGGCTTGTTTATCAGTGACAAAGGCAAAAATAAGGAATTTAATAAGCTGAGAAAGCACTAGGCAAATTCAAGCCAAAAAGCTAGATAATACAACAGAAGCTTTTCTCTCCTACCATGCAGATAGAAATTTTCTATGAGCCTGCTACAATTCAAGAAAACCTGGATACACCTTTATCATCAGCTTCCTCATGTGAAGAGAGTCCTCCAGCTGTTGTAAGAGGTAGAGGCTAGCCGACCTTCAGCTTTACACCATCTGTACATCAGGTTCTAGCGCACATTTTGCAGTGGACAGCACAACATTCTCTCCTGTCCCCAAAAACATGCTGCTAACAGTGGGTGCTTGTCAATGGTAGACCATCTTTTGGCATGTGTTTTTACTGATGGAACTGCTCTACAAGATGTTCATGATAGTGCTTGTAACTATTCTAGCTTAAACTGACCTTTTCTATCTCATAATGTATATAAGGAAAATGTATTGAGTCTTGATATATTTGGCTTGATTTTTGTTAAATGATATTCAATATTTAAGTAATTTTCTTTTGAAAAAGTATAAAAACTAATTTAAGGCTACACAGCTAGACATAATAAAAAGTTATGCCTGTGTAATATAAGGCCTGTTATGCTAATCTTGATTTTGATGGTTTGATTTTCAATGTGTAATAGTTATTAATAGTACCAGTTTATTAACATCAGATTATATCATATCTACATGTATATAGTGAAGGAATGATATATATATTTTTTAATGGTTCAAAAATGTCATCATCACCTATGGTTTTAAACCACTGTGCTATGGGCATGCACTGAAGTAGCCATCAAATGACACACCCCACAGTAATACACACCCTAAATAAGACACACCCAACATGCACATGCACATGGACACATGTACATTGTATGTATCTAGAGTTATGTAAATGGAAGGATCTTAAAGTTACTTATACACATGTATAAACCTACTACTCCCAACTGCAGCAATATCCCCAGTGTGTACACTTGCTGGCTACATGTAGCCAGCAAGTATACACACCTACATGTAGCCAGCCAGAGTACACATCTACATGTAGCCAGTCAGAGTACACACCTACATGTAGCCAGCCAGTGTACACACCTACATGTAGCCAGCAAGTATACACACCTACATGTAGCCAGCCAGTGTACACACCTACATGTAGCCAGCCAGTGTACACACACCTACATGTAGCCCATATGGAGAAATGGCCCATACATAGGCGGTCATCATGCTTTTATTTTTAAATTGAATTTTAAACACATTTATAATTTAGTATAAATCGGTCTGATTGTGAATCTGTGTTTTATATAATTATGACATGAACCATTCGTGTAGTAAAATCAAGACAAAAAATTAATTTCTACCGCGCATAATTTATTCATAAACAATGTCATAACGTAATACCTTGCGTCATCTGGGATTAAGTTACAGTTATTGCGTACGTTGCAACTAGTTAACTGTTAATTGCAGATGAATTATTAACGATAATACACAATCGTAGCTTTGGATATGTGGAGGCAGCAATAAACGGATTGCCCTGCATGATTTCAACTTCTGAGATTCAAGTGTTTTGGTGAGTATACTGTGTGAATTTAGTATGTGCAGAACAGGCATATATTCGATGCAGTGAAGGGGGAGGAGATATGGCCTTCTCCCTATACTAGTACTGTATGGAATTCGCCCTGTACTGTTGGCCTTCTCCCGGACCGTTAATTGCCCGTCTCCTTATACTGTTGGTCTTCTTTCTGTAGTGTTAGACTGGTGGCCTTCTCGCTATACTGTTGGCCTTCTCCCTATACTGTTGGCCTTCTCGCTATACAGTTGGCCTTCTCCCTATACTGTTGGCCTTCTCCCTATACTGTTAGCCTTCTCCCTATACTGTTGGCCTTCTCCCTATACTGTTGGCCTTCTCCCTATACTGTTAGCCTTCTCCCTATATACTCTTGGCCTTCTCCCTATACTGTTGGCCTTCTCCCTATACTGTTGGCCTTCTCCCTATACTGTTGGCCTTCTCCCTGTACTGTTGGCCTTCTCCCTGTACTGTTGGCCTTCTCCCTATACTGTTGGCCTTCTCCCTATACTGTTGGCCTTCTCCCTATACTGTTGGCCTTCTCCCTATACTGTTGGCCTGCTCCCTATATACTCTTGACCTTCTCCCTATACTGTTGACCCTTCTCCCTATATGGTTGACCTTATCCCTATACAGTTGGCCATCTCCCTATGCTGTTGGCTTTCTCCCTATACTGTTGACTTTCTACCTACATGTGTACTGTCGGCCTTATCCCTATACTATTTCCTATACAGTTGGCCTTCTCCCTATACTATTGGCTTTCTCCCTATATGAACCACTGAGCATTGTCCATTTGTGTAGCATCTCTGTCCCTTTGTTTACCATGTGTATAGCTGACCTGTGGGACACACACACCACACACGTGCATGGACACTTCCAGCAAGTCACGCACGCTCAGTTACAGTGTGGACACTCAATGTAGTAGCTCTACTGGTGGCGATGCACATATTCACAAGTGTCTCCATCATGTGCACACTACACACGCTGATGTAGAGCTGTGTATTGTGTGCTTCAAACATGGGCACACACACCAATGATGTCCACACATATACCTGTACACAGTGGTACTTACATGTACATCCATATACATCAGATATAAATAATAATAATTTGGACACAAACACACACGCACACACACACACACACACACACATACACACACACACACACACACACGCACACACACACACACACACACACACACACACACACACACACACACACACACACACACACACACACAGATTGCTGTACAACCACAACAAGACACAACAATCTACCAGGAGAGAGCTACCATACTACTGGAGGAGCAGAGGATCAATGAAGACCTACTAACTGCAGTACTACAAACCAAAGTATTTACTGGTCTGGCTACTTCCCCAGTCCTTTGAACACAGTGACGACAGATAACAGGTGTGTGAATGGCTGTTTGGGGGCTATTGTGATGGTGGTTACATGCACTAGAGTACGCATGGTATTTTTGGACATGCTAATTTTTGTTTGCATGCATTGGTGTTGAGAACACTTCCTCACTCCCCTGGAGGGGTGTTGGTGGTGTCATTGGATCACCTCTCCAAATCCCCCAGAAAGGGGAGAGGTATCCTTTGTACACATACAATGCATCACTTGGGTGACGGCTCCATCAGAAGTCTTTGAACATGCATGTTAAAGAACTTCTGTTTAAGGGCCTGGAGAGGTACATTAACTTGTACATGTACTCTTTGTTACATGTACTATTGTCTATCTTTATAGACACCATCTACTGTTACATAATCCTGTACCTAGTATATGTACCCAGGACTAATTTCTCATCTGGTGGCTACCAGATACAGGTATAAACCCTAACCCTGACTACCTACACAAAAGTTCTGGTAAATTTAATATTACTACATTTGCATATGAGGCTGTGCTTTAAAAGGCTACCATGCGCTATATTCATTTGAGTTGCATGCAACATGTTACCTACATGTACGTGTGGTAACCTTAACCCTTCTATACATGTATGTAGCCAAGTCATCGTATGCCCTTCATGCAACTTTTTTGGCTGTAGGTCACTACATGTACATGCAGTGGTACTTCAAAGATAGGTAGTGATTTTAGTGGTTACCTAAGTTTTGCAAAGCAACCACATCCATTGTGTGGACAAGGAAACCACAAGCCAGCCTTAAGCTGGTTTTGGCCCCTACTGGCCTAACAAGGGATAATGGTTCTGGGGCTATGCCAAAGCTTCATACATGTAGGTTGGCCCATGCCCATTTAGTGTTTGCATTAGTTATCACAAATAGAATAACCTTATGGGCCCACTTCGTACATACATATATGGACACACCTCCCTTGACTACTTACATGTACATGTACATGTTATATACTATACTGTTGGTCAGTTGGCCTTCTCCCTATACAGTGGCCTTCTCCCTATACAGTTGGCCTTCTCCCTATAGGTAGCCTTCTCCCTATATTGTTGGCCTTCCCTAAAGGTTTTCATTTTTAGTATGCACGGCATTACATGTAGTACCTTGCTCTCATTACTGTCAACAGTAAGGCTCTCAACTGTAGTACTCCAAGCCTAGCTGGCAACAAGTAGACAGGCAATAGAATAACCCTGGGGCTCACCAAAAATGTACATACATGTATGGACACAAGTAGTAGTGCTGCACATCTGTTAACATACTATGAACTTCCAGGACACAGCTTTTCCCTAGGACAACCAGCAAAACCAGGCCTAGGGGTTGTATTTGCACAAAGATGCATGGCATTGTGCATGAGATTATTCACTGTATGTGACCTAGACCTTTTATCAGCACAGTCTGGCCACACAACAAAATTCATAACATTGGGCCTTTGTTACTTTGTACAAACATTGAAATAAGATAGGATCAGCAGGTGTTTATGTACACACACACACACACACACACACACACACACACACACACACACACACACACACACACACACACACACACACATTCACACAAACACACACACATTCACACACACACACACACACACACACACACACACACACACACACACACACACATCAGCTGAACGTGGGGGAGGAGGAGGAGGCAGGAATAGGCAACATCTGCCAGTATCACTTACGGTTTCCAGTCATGCATTTGCTACAGATGTTACGTGTACAAGAAGCACACCATTACATGCATGTACTTCCTATAACACCAGTACCTACCCCCTGGTGTACACGTGGCATGTCACTTGCTGTTCTGTCAATTAATCCAGGGTTCACAAACATGCCATTTAACTGTACATATGAAGGGAAGACTTCCTACAATAATACTGCAGCAATGGAAGTAGAACATCATAACACAAACTTTCATGAATCCTTCATTTGTATTTAGCCAGTCAGACACTCAATGTTTTGGCATATACAAACTGCCACCACAACCTGTACAAAAAAAAACAAATAATACTTTCTCTTTTCCTCCTCCATTCAATTTCCTTACCTCCCCTTCCATCTCCCTCCCTCCTCATCCCGTCTACCTCCCCCTCCCTCCCATCACTCTCGCTCCTCCTCTCTCCTTTCCTCCCCTTATCCCCATTCACCCCGCTGGCCCCGGCTCTCATCTTATAGCGCATGTCAAATGAAGTACTATCAGACTGAAAGGATTGTGTATGAAAGGAAAAAGGTAAGCTAGCTGGGTTTGTTTTTAAAAAACAAAATAATACCATGCTTTCCAGTGTTGTAAAGTGGTTTTAAGAAGACACTTATATTGGGTTGAAGAAAAGGACGTAAGTTAACCTGTTCTCTTCTACAGTATGCAATATGTGTGTTCAGGTGTATTCTAGTAATCACTGCATTTTTATTTCAGGGAGTTCAAGTGTCAGCTTAAATTGATTTTTTACATACAACGCTCACTAGCTGCAGGAACAATCAGAAGGAACAGTGCATGTGCATGGATGTCACTATGGATGTAATGTAGCGTTACTGTTGTGTTAATTTAACTGCAGGTGTCACAACAAAGCACTGTTGTACATGTACATGTGATCATGTTTCAAAAGATTCAGCCACATGCAATGGCGTCCTAGGCTGGTTTGTTTCTCAGACACTCGATACCTCAGGATGCACTCGGATAGCTCACAACATCAACAACCATTCATTCATTATACTGAATCATACACGTAATCACATGCACACACATCCTATTTATCTCTAATCACTGAATGTTTCCGGACATCACAGTTCCTCCCCATTTCACACTGGTGACAGACCACCATCCCTTGTTGTCCATTCTCAACCCTGAAAAGGGATTACCAGCAGTGACAGCAGCACGGTTGCATTGGTATATGCGGTAGGCTAGCCCTGTCTTGATATCAGGTACAAGAGTACCACTCACCACACAAATGCTGATGCACTTTCACGTCTCCCAGTGGTGGCCGACATGCAGATGGCACAAATGGACGAGGAGGAAGGTGGGACATTCCCAACTACAAACCCTCCTGGTCGCAGTGGCAGAATTACGAAGAACAACAACAATTAAGGGACCTGGTGTTAGCAAGGGTGTTTCAGTCTATTCAGGAGGGATGGCCACCCAAAACTACAGAAGAGGTCTGGTTATAAAGCCATGCTTTGAGTAGAGACATGAACTATACATGTACAGCAGTACAATCCTGTGAAAGGGTACAGGGAGAGGTATAGGCCTGTACCACTGTTCACGGAGGGGTACAGGCCTGCTCAGGGATACAGGCATGTTCAAGGAGGGGTACAGGGATACAAGCCTGGACAGGGGTACAGGCCTGTACTGGCGGGGGGGGGGGGGGGGGGGGTTTACAGGACTGTACAGTGGGTACAGGCTTGTACAGGGGTAAAGGCGTGTACATGCAGGGAGGGGTACAAGCCTGGACAGGGGTACAGGCCTGTACTGGGGTGGGTGGGGGGGGGGGGGGGGGGGGTACAGGACTGTACGAGGGTACAGGCTTGTACAGGAGTGCAGGCCTGTACAAGGGTAATGGCGTGTACAGGGAGGGGTAGTGGCCTGGACAGGGGTACAGGCCTGTACTTGGGGGGGGGGGGGGGGGGGTGTACAGGACTGTACAAGGGTACAGGCTTGTACAGGGGTGCAGGCCTGTACAAGGGTAATGGCGTGTACAGGGAGGGGTAGTGGCCTGTACAGTGGTACAGGCCTATAAAATTGTACAGGCCTGTACAATTTGGGGTACAACCAATTGTATTGATACATAGCAGTTGTTCATTCATGATGAACTCCACATACATATAGGTTTACCCATTGTCCTCTGTTTCATTCCATATCTCTTGTCTTCTGCTAGGCCATGTAGTAATCCCCATTTCAGTCCGTCCCATTCTTCATTGCTTTCATCGTCCCCCTTTAGTTCCTTCACAGAGTGGTCTCTAGTGGGTACACCCTTTCCAACACCTGTTCCTTCTGCCCTTTTCTTTGCACAACACGCCCTCTCAATTTGCCCCCATTTCCTGCAAACTTTGTTTCTGAACCTGCACTGTTGAGTATCATGCGCTCCTCCACACCTGTTGCAAGCCCCTAGGCCTGACTGTCTCCCCCTTCTTGGTGGTGCTGCCACTTGATGTACTTCAGGGTCTTGATCCTGTTTTGTGACACTCTGCAACTGTTCTGCGCGTCTTTAGTCTCCCTTTCCGCTATTTCCGCTGTCTCCAGCACCTTGGCAAAAGTGAGGTCTGCCTTTGTGAGGAGTCTCTTCTGTACCCCCTCGTCCCTCATACCAAAGAACACCCTGTCTCTCAGCGTCTCTGATAACGTCGCACCAAACGCACAGTTCTGCAAACTTGCTGCATACCACATATCCCTCCTTTTGTCCCGTTTGTGGAACCGTACGTTCTGCGATGACTAGAGGTTTAGGCGCTACGTGTGTCGTTAAGGCTGCGACCAGTTGCTCGTACGTTCGGTCTTTCAATTTCTGGGGTGCTACGAGCGCTCGGAGCAGGCCAAATGTAATACAGGCGAGGAAAGCGTCCTTTTTCTGTTCGGCTTCCACTTTATTTGCCAGGAAGAAATGTTCTAACCGCTCGACGTATTAACTCAACCAGTCTTCCGTTGACGCGTCACACTCCCCTGCCATCCTTCTTAGCTATCCCATGCACCCTCGTCGCCCTGTAGACCTCAGGATGCACTCGGATAGCTCAGATCCAGCTACAGCTACGTGTAGGCCTACATCTCTTGTCTGAGCAGCCGGTCGAGGTAAGCAGCCTAACATCATTTCAATACATCGATCTGTCTTGCAGAAAACACAGACTCGAAGCTTTTAGTATTCCATGGCATGTACTAGTAGTTACCCCCGGCACGGGGCGGCACCTGGCCCACCACGCCCTCTGCTCGACTCCAGCTTTGCAAAATGCTGGCATGTCCTAGATCCTAGTCTCATTTTATTAACTATGGAATATCCTTGATTTTACTAAATATCTATGGCAACACATAGAAACGCCATTTAAAAATGGCGCCTTATTGCACCAAAACTGATTTACTATTTTTAAAAATGGTCCCCAAATTCTTCACGACAACATCCACTTTTTTTCATATATTATATTATTTGGATAGTTGTAGAATTGTTTCAGAGGGTGGCAAAAGTTCTAACCCCCCTCTGTTCATTAGTTATAACTAATGGAATATCTTAATTAGCATGATTTTTTTCCATTTTCTGTACAAGTCTATGGAATATCATATTTTCAGAAATGGTCCCAGAATTTTGGACGATACAAGGTATAAAATTTGAAATTGCCTACATTTAAACATCATTTAGAGTAGTATTAGAGGGTGGCAAAAGTTGCAGGTCTGTTAGTTAACCCTCCTACTGCGGAAGGCATATATATATGCCCAATAATTGCTCTCGCGTAATGCGACGGGCATATATATATGCCCAGCAGGATGATTGAACTATAATGCCTGTTTCCGCGCGAAGCGAAGCGTTCATTACAGCATTGTTGTTTAGAACAAAGACTCCCGATATCTGTATGCAATTCGCCGTGTAGCAAACTTATACCTGTCAGCCGTATTTGAATAGTAAGCCTAACTCCATTTGTAGCCCACAACAGGTGCTCGCGTCTAAGTGTCTTAAAAGCAACAAAAAGTGGTGAGATACGTTGAAACTGGTATAACAATCCTTAAATGAACATGTAGGTTCTTAGAAAGCTAATTCTCAGAGTAACAAAACCTTCTCCCGTGTAAGCGTACGATAACGTACGATACGGCACGAAAAAAACGTTCGCACCGTGTATGGAACACACGGGTAGCGTTAAAAAGGCATAGCGAGTGAAGCTGGGGCACTTACCAACGTGTGTTGACGAAATAGGGAATACAGAGCACAGAGTTCTAACGAAAACGTTGCAAACGTAAGTAGCAAATAATATCAATTACTATGCTAAAATTCCTTTCGCAATACGTCACGTTATGAATAATTAATGAGCAGCAGCAGGAGGGTTAAGTAAATAATAATCAAGTTAGTAAAAACGCCATACATTCTCTATGGAACGTACCGCGGAATGAAATCCAAAAATTTACAAACCGCAACTTTCGTGTCCGTTGATTTCTCCATATGCAGCAAGTGTACATGGACACCCTCACCACACACAGAACACTCTCACCACATAGAACACACCCACACATACCCTCACCTCACAACACACCCTTACCACACACAGAGCACACCCTCACCACACAGAACACACCCACACATACCCTCACTTCACAACACACCCTCACCACACAACACACCCTCACCAGGTGTATTATAAACTATGAGGTCAACACCATGGTGTTATTCAATCACACATAAAGATTGCATCTTTGTGAATGCCATGTTTTCCTTAGCAATCATATACAAGTAGGCAATATCTACAAAATAATTTCATCGCTTCCTTACTACGAGCATCCATCGAGGATTGAGCAAACGCCTCTGCTATGGGTGCGTATTAATAAATACTGGTAGGAGGATGTGCGCACATTACATGTACCTTCTATGAATGCAAGTTGGAAGTTTTGCATGGATTCCAGCTTGTCCTTTTATTTCCCACATGTTCAGATCGCTTTGTAAAACCCACCTTTTTTCTGCGATACTAGTCTCTGTCTCCTATTAAACTGAGACTCGAGTACATGAATGTCCGGACATTTTGTCTGACTAAAAATGTAGTTACCTAACCAATTATTAAATTGACCGGAAATTCTCCGATGTCCGGCCGTTAATGTAGGCCCTGTCATCCAACTATACACATCCAGCACTCACACAACAACTGCATGCATCCCAACACCCACACAACTGCTCTTACCACACACCCTGGTGTGGCCATCACCATGGAGACATAGTTGCACAGCTTCCCAGAAAAAAAAAAAAGATCCACCAGTGAGTAGCTCAGGGTGGATTGCTCCAGCCTAGTGCTTAGCAGCATTGATGAGTAGTGCAGCTTATGAGATGGTGAAAGCTCCCTTGCGAAGGTTGTAAACATGTTGTTAGTACATGTACCTATTTTCATTATCTCTAATATCTATCCAAGGGTGTGTGTCCAGTGCCTGCCCTTTAATAGCATCCCTGAAATATTTGTTATTATATGACACACACACTCAGTAGTTATGTGATGGCAAGGGGACGAGGTGGATCAAGCTGAGGCATTTAGCCCCATCAGAACTAAGCTGAGGGGACAGAATAGTGTCAGCAATGGAGGAGCAGGCCAGGCACCTCTGCATATGTCCTCACACATAAGATTGCTGGCCTGTGGACACTAAGATGTTGAATGGTTCACCTGCATAGTAACTTACACCCCTAGCTAGGGTAACGGCCAGGTGTAGGTGTAAATTTGTCTTTTCTCTCCCATGCCAATGGACAGCTGCCATCTTGCAGTGCCCAGACCAAGCCAAGGCTTGGGGGCAGCTGGTTGGGTGGTGCTACAGGAAGAACCTGGAAGCTGTTAGGTTGGTGAGAGTGCTGTGTATAAATGTGTCACCTCACTCCCATACCGACCACTCCCCCCCCAACCAAACGCTGTCCGTTCATACATTAAGTAGAAAGAAATAATTGAATACATCCATTCAAGAGTTGTGCAATTATTATATATAATACAATATTGCTTAAGATACACCAACAACACACATACATACACAATATCTATAACCTACAGTTCCACAAAGCACCAGCCATTCCTATAAAATGGAAAATGCCCACTGTGCCTCTTCACAGAGGAAAGAACATGCACCTGCAGCTGTTAATGTCTTGCGGTCCGGGGTTTAACCGACAGGTTCGGGGTTAACCCCGAATAAAATTTTGGTTTCATTTAAGCTCGATTTACTAACAAATAGCGACCAGTGGAATATCAATATTTGCACTGAATGTTTACCTACCTTTTCCCAAGTGAAGTACCAAATTACATGTCACAAATATGTTTCAATGTAAAGTTATATAAGCACAAAGTACCCCCTCTTTAAAAAAATACAGAGACTGTACTTTTGTTTGCGCAAAGCTACGTGTCTTACAATGATCATTTTCCCGATGACCTGGTAAGAGATTAGGATTATTAATATAACTTGTCCTGCCACTTTAAAAACCGTTATCTTCTGCACTGTATACTAATTCCGGATATTGTAGCATCTTTTTGCGACACTGTTCTCTTGCTTAGTACTTGATTATATTCGTTGTACAAGGCTGTAACAACACTGCGGATTGAGGTTTACATGTAGATCACATGCGAAAATGGCTGCTTGTAGTTAAGTTCTGATTTGTACTTGACAACGCCGTCTGGCTGGCCTGCAATAGGCTCCTGCGTAACAACAAATGGTAAAAGGCTTTCAGAGTTTCCCGAAATCAAGGAATTGCTTGGTAAAGGATATATCTAAGTAAACCAGTTAATAGCATTGTGATCGGAATGTCTGCTGGGATGTCAGCAAATGTGTAGTGACGTGGAAGTCATCTATATCAGACCAACATATAAATTTGCCTATGTCTACAAGAAAATTGAATAACTTGTTTCACCTGACGTACGCAGGATCAAGAAAGACATGAAATCGACACCATGCAATGCACACACAGCAGGCTACTTTACACACGCGCGCGAGAGACAAAGTCACAAAGGTACATATACGCATTAAATTAACAGGAACTACATCTCTTCTGTTTGCACGGTACGCCTACACGCGACGTTTAATTGGTTTTAGTGGTTTACAGTTGCTACATTGAATAAACGGAGTATCATCTGCAAGAATGACGATTTCAACCATTTATATTTATAAGTATCGTGTAATGAGAAGAACCAAATAAGTCGACTGGTTGCTTTAACAGTGGGCTTAATTTGTTTTAGTATAATGCGGAAATTAGCCATAAATTTTAACATCCGAAAAGTTCAGGGTATATCGGGGTTAACCCCGTTACGGACCGCAAGACATTAAATTGAAGGCAGCTGGTTTTCCTCTGTCAAAGCCCTGAACATGCAATTAAAACTAATTCTACTTGAGGAGGACAAGGAGCACATTCCCTCCCTCTATCCCTATACACTATATAAAGTTTCTATTTGTAACTGAAGACATAACGGAGCTGCAATGGCAGTATGCTGTCGTACGTCTCCTACGCTTCATATGCCAATCAGATGACAAAACGCGCAAACAGCGTTGTCAAGAGACAAGGAACCGAGCAGTGTGTACGTGTTACTTATTATTTATCTCTCTACCTACTGACTCAATATTATTATTCGATTACCCGAGAAACAACTAATCAAGTTTGAATGACCTAAGGGACAAAGTTTATGGAAGCTATAAGTATATTGTAGCTGGTTGTACTTTTTAACACCCAAGTCTTATTGTAGAAATTACGTTAGCACAAACCATAAAACATAATTACACTTTATGATCATCATTGCTACTGTTCAGCTTCAAAATGTCCAATGACTAGTAAGCATACACTTAAGATTTTTTAAACTTTGGGACTTTAAGGGAATTTAACAAGAACATCCTATTTGGCCAGCCGATCCGATCCGCTACACCTTTTTCAATCCGTAATTTGTACCACACCGAAACATGCACACATACGTGCATGTGTTACACTTACACACATGAAGAGGGTATGTGGTTACAGGGATAATTAATTTGTTCTGTTGCGACCGAGGTCAGTGGTAAGCATTTTGATGCCGGGCCGCCCATATTCAAGTTCCTTTTTTCAACAGTCATGCCTGTACCTACATATATTCATCTAAAAGGTCTCCATTATTACTACTCAAATATACATGTACATGTACCAATAGCACCCTGAGGAATGAACGATTGTTTGGAATGTGGTATCCACACCAATCCCATGAGTCAAAAAGGAGATATACATGTACTAGGACCTTGGACGTCCACTATAAGTATTATGAACTTTGACTTCAATAATTGTCTGAAATGCAGAATCCACGTCAATCCCAGGAGTCGAAAGGAGGCATTCAACACAAGCAATATGACCTCCTTCTGCAGCAAGGTGCAGTGGTGTATGTCCATTCTAGAGATAATTAGTTGAGTACATACGATGAAGAGTACAGGAAGGATAGGGGGACATGGGAAGGATAGGGGGACATGGGAAGGATAGGGGGACATGGGAAGGATAGGGGGACATGGGAAGGATAGGGGGACATGGGGAGGATAGGGGGACATGGGGAGGATAGGGGGACATGGGGAGGATAGGGGGACATGGGGAGGATAGGGGGACATGGGGAGGATAGGGGGACATGGGGAGGATAGGGGGACATGGGGAGGATAGGGGGACATGGGGAGGATAGGGGGACATGGGGAGGATAGGGGGACATGGGGAGGATAGGGGGACATGGGGAGGATAGGGGGACATGGGGAGGATAGGGGGACATGGAGAGGTAAGGGGGACATGGGGAGGATAGGGTGACCTGGGGAGGATAGGGGGACATGGGGAGGATAGGGGGACATGGGGAGGATAGGGGGACATGGGGAGGATAGGGGGACATGGGGAGGATAGGGGGACATGGGGAGGATAGGGGGACATGGGGAGGATAGGGGGACATGGGGAGGATAGGGGGACATGGGGAGGATAGGGGGACATGGGGAGGATAGGGAGACATGGGGAGGATAGGGGGACATGGGGAGGATAGGGGGACATGGGGAGGATAGGGGGACATGGGGGGATAGGGGACATGGGGAGGATAGGGGGACATGGGGAGGATAGGGGGACATGGGGAGGATAGGGGACATGGGGAGGATAGGGGGACATGGGGAGGATAGGGGGACATGGGGAGGATAGGGGAACATGGGGAGGATAGGGGGACATGGGGAGGATAGGGGGACATGGGGAGGATAGGGGGACATGGGAAGGATAGGGGGACATGGGGAGGACAGCCTCCATCTCTGAAGCCATAAAAATTCACACCACCATGCATCTCCACCTGGCAAGCATGTTCTAATGCACACAATATTCTACTCACAGATCACTGCCACATTCCACACATATCACAAGGATACACACTACCAATAAGACATTGCACTAATCTATAACACCTTTTTCTGCTGGTTGACCTGGGCACCACCCTCAAGTAGCATCTTGATGCATTCCACATGTCCCTCCATTGATGCCATCATCAGAGAGGTCCTACCGTACTGTACGAGGAAATGACATATCATAGTGTGCCAAGAAGGTCAGATACAACCAACCCACGCTCTAACAACTAAACTGACCTACCACAGATCACAAACCTCCGTCATGGACAGTGGGCATGTACCGAGAAATGTGAGGATATTGTGAGTAGTAGAAGAAACGAGGGAGATGGGACCTCAGAGTAGGGACAACATACAGTACCGTCCACGAGAAAGTTAAAAGAACTCGTGTGCAACCCGCAAGTTGCTCACGTGTAGTTTTATGTTCCAGGCTAGTGCCTTCTAGTTTGCCACACGCAATTCACTCGCATGCACGCACACGCGTGCTTTATGGTTCGTAGCAACCGTTATTAATTTATATAATCTGGACAGCGATAGTGTACACGTATTAAGCACACGCTGCAAACACCGTACACATATACTTTTGTTTTTACCACTTTACACCCATCGCTTTGGGTTACAATGTACACCATGTAGAAGTAATATCATCCATTAAGGTATATGCGCACGAGCGGGATACATGTATGTACACAGTTGTAATGAAAGAGTTGATCCTAAGCGGACCTCTTCGTTAAAATGTCAAGCTTAGCGAAGGTTAGCTATTCTATTTTCGCAGACAAGTAGCAAAGAATATGCTTTGCGCAACTTATAAATTAATTCATAAATGTGGCACTGCTCATCGCAAATTTCGTCCTTTGTGTTGATACTTAGTATTGTTACTCATATGCATGCATTGGTGCACGATACATACAGCATCGTACCAAGTAAAGAAGTTAATGTTAAAGGAGAGCTGTGTGCATTGTCAAACTGCACAGAGGTATAACCACATCGTCTATGAATGTAATCACATATGTGCAATCAGTAATTTAAACATCACTTTTTAAAAAAATAGGAGACAAGTTATTGATGCAGCAAAAGCTAGAGGGTTTGACAAGCGTTTCTGCAACTGAAGTATCTACAGTAAACCATACCATTCAAAATAGAATTCTTCCACTGTTGCCTTTATATTATAAATGTACACGTAATTCATTTGCACACACGTGTAACTATAGTACGCTCGCAAATTGCCCATACACACACGCATTTCGCGAGCGCTACATAATTACTCGCGAGTTGCTCGCGTGTCACGCGTGAGGTGTGCGCGTGTTTTTTTAACTTTCTCGTGGACAGTACTGTAGTAAATGTAGATGGATGGCAACTATTGGATGTAGATTACAACAACCCTCACACCCAGCAGTTTAACTGTCCATTATATCAAACAATATCTTTATCAGAGGCCACCATTATGAGCTCCCCTGATCATTTATCATTCATGATGGATGACATCATGAAAATTATCCCACACATGTGATAGAGCCTAACCCCACCCCCATAGGATCACTGTTTCAGAACTCTTATTTTTACCAGTCACTTGTACATTTATACACTACTGTCAATGTACTGTAAGCGTCATAACACCCTCCTGAATATAGGTCACTACATGTATTCAGCTAAGCGTTCAGTGCAAGGGTTCATCACCTTGTCATCACATAACACAAGGATACACATCACCAACAAAACATTGCACTAGTCTGTAACCACTTACATTGTTCTGCTGGTTGGCCTGGGCACCAGCCTCAAGTAGCATCTTGACGCACTCCACATGTCCCTCCCTTGAGGCACACATCAGAGAGGTCTCACAGAGCTGTAAGAAGAAATGACATATCATAGTGTACCAGGAAGGTCAGATACAACCAACCCATCTCTGCCATCACTGCACACAGCCAACACACATGCTCTAACAACAGAACTGACCTACCACAGGTCACACACCTCACCCATGGACAGTGGGTGTGTACCTCGTTCCACTAAATTAGCGGCATGATTTCATTTTTTATATATTATATAACCATCAACAGAAAAATGTGAGGATATTGTGAGGAAAGAGGGAGAAGGGGCCTCAGAGTAGGGCCAACATAGTAGATGGTGGGCTCTATTGGTGGATAACTATTGGATGTAGATGACCAAAACCCTCGCACCCAGCAGTTTAACTGCCTATTACAGTGCTGGCTAGCAAGAGCAAAAAATATGGCATACTCATCATGGAGTTAGGAAAACTGTTTGTGTTCATAGCACAACCATACCGCTTTCATGTATCAATATCGATCTATCTGGACCAGCCATCACCAAATGATGAAAGCGGTATGGATGTGCTATGAACACTCCTAACTCCACGATGAATATGTGGTATTTTTCGCTCTTGCTAGCCGTCACTGTATGTCAAACAATATCTTTATAAGAGGCCACTATTATGAGCTCTCCTGATCATTAATTATTCATGAAAGAAGACATCATGAAAATTATCATGTGACATGGAATGTGGGTGTATATAAGGAGCTATTTAACTCGAAGCCTGATTGAAGTTATAAATACAACAGGAATTACTTGCTTCCAGAGTTTCCTATAGTCTCGCATTGTAGCCTGATGCATTTTGTTAATAAATAGCACATATTACAATGGACTGGGGACCAACCAGCCCAGCTCATGTTCCCATTCAATAATGACGTAGGTCTGGCTTGTTGCAAGACTGATCATAGATCAGTAAAGTTAGACTCACAACTTGTAAACCAGATAGTATCATCATTCATGAACCGCTCAGCAGGGAGGGGGCGGACCCCGCCCCCCCCGTTAAGCCATTGCAGTTTGTTGTGAGCCATGAGCCATTTCGATCGGATGTCCAGTTGGTAGTGTTATCTCACCCTTGCTATAGTTATAAACATGTACATGAATATGTACTGGTATAGATTTGCTAGTGTACCAGTATCTGTATAGATTTTTATTTCTACACAGTTGTAATGAAAAAAAAATATCATTAATAGCATGCACAACTAGTTTGGATAAGCCGGGGGGGGGGGGGGGGAATGGGAAGGGGGGAAAGACCACTCATTCGCAACATGGGGTACCATCATACTACATTTTAGCACATCACTTATGTCATGCACCTGGCCTCAACACCCTCATCCCCAGGCCTACACATCACCAGGCATCTTCATTACATCATCCAATGTCACTTCCTCCTCCCATGGTTCATTTTCATTGCACACAAACACACATGCCCACACACACCAATCACACACTTCACCACATAGTTCTGCCTCCATCTCTGAAGCCATACAAATTCACACCATGCACCAATGCACACAATATTCTACTCACAGATCACTGCCACAGCCCACACATATCACAAGGATACACATCACCAACAAGACATTGCACTAGTCTGTAACCACTCACCTTGACCTGGGCACCACCCTCAAGTAGCATCTTGACGCACTCAACATGTCCCTCAGTTGATGCATACATCAGAGAGGTCCCACTGAGCTGTAAGAGGAAATGACATATCATAGTGTACCAGGAAGGTCAGATACAACCAACCCATCTCTGCCATCACTGCACACAGACAATCAATCAGCGGCATGGATTTTTTTTAATTATTATATACATGTATGCCTAAATCCAAGTACACAACAGACAAATTTGAGGATAGAAGAAATGAGGGAAGAGTAGGGCCAACAGACTGCATACATAGTAGGGTGTGTAACCTCCCCTGAATAATGAAAATCGATTTTTCTGAATACTTTTAAAACACTAATCGATTTTTCAGGTTTTTTTGGATCTGAAAATCGATTTTTCCGAATACTTCAAAAAAGAAAATTGAATTTTCCGAATAGGTTTTGACAATTTACCAGCCGAATACCTACATGTAGGTTATTCAGGTTTTCTGCTCACTGAGTCACCTAAATGTACACATCACACCAGAGACCCTCCTACAGCTACCACACCAGATACCCTCAGCACACAAACACACCTACCCCCATCACACCAGATGCCCTCAGTACACAAACACACCTACCCCCATCACACCAGATGCCCTCAGCACACAAAACACCTAACCCCATCACACCAGATGCCCTCAGCACACAAACACACCTAACCCCATCACACCAGATGCCCTCAGCACACAAACACACCTACAGTGCCGTTCACCCACAAGTTCACACGCGCGCACGTGTACGCGAGTCGAGCGCGAGTCAAATAGCGAGTGCAATTAGCCCTCGATACGCGCGCTGTTGCGAGCGTCACTCAAATACCTATTTACGGCATACCTACAGATGATTACGTTAGTTTCAAGCTATTAATAGTATATGTTTTTGTTCTGCGAGTCGAGCGCGCGCGAGTGTGAACTTGTGGGTGGACGGCACTGTACCCCATCACACTAGATACCTTCATGAGGCACACAACCATAGCTACTCCCATCACACCAGACACCCTGGCTCCTACAACTATCACCAGATCAGTACTCTCAGCATGCATCCACAGCTACCCCGCATCACACCACATGCACTCAGCACACAACCACAGCTACATGTACCTACATACATGTAGGCCTTAAATCATTTGGCCTAACCACATACCTAGTTGGGCGTGTCCCGACCTAAGTTAGCATGGCTACGCTGACAGATATACACTGATGCCAAAAGAATAGAACCACAGATGAAGTTTACGCACCACCAGCCATGCAGCCTCCATTTCACCATCGCGAGTTTTGAAAATACTAGTAACTTAGTAGGCCTAAGTACGATCGCGGCAATATCAGCTCAGATAGATTGATGCAAGAAACCAGCTCATACGAAATGCACATAGCAAACTAACTTTGATTTGTAGCTGGAGCTGTCCATCGTCATGACACATGGAGTGGGAGATCGAATTAATACTACATGTATTTGATCTCGTGCCCACTATATATAAATAGTAACAACAGTGACGTTAACGTTACGTTTCAAATTAGAAGTAATTATAGTCGTACATGTAATATTTTAACCGGATATCGTCATAAAAATGTATTCAAATAATGGGCGAATTGTCGATGTGGACGACGAATACCTAAGTACCTCCGAATGGAGATGCACAAACCAATTGTTTCGAATAGAACAAATTTAATAATCGATTTTTCCGAGTAATGCTAAATTACTATTCGAACGGATAGGTTTTTGCGAATATCCGAATAACCCGAATAACCTGATAACCGATTACACACCCTAATACATAGTAGATGGTGGGCTCTATTGATGGACAAAAATTCGATGTAGATGACCACAACCCTCATACCCAGCAGTTTAACTGTCCATTATATCAAGCAATATCTTTATCAGAGGCCACCATTACAGTGCATAACATGCTAGTTGATGATAAAAATTTTTGCATCACTTTTACATTTGAGTGGACTTTTTAACAACATGGTTTGGTATATCCAAAATATAATTACAGAATATTATTTATGCATCATCTGACATTAAAAGGGCAAAACCACAACTGCTCACGTGACTTCCTGATTGCATAGCGTTTCATTTTCAGTAACTACCCTAAATAAGTGGTTTTTAAGGGATTTCTCCACCGTTACATGCTGGATTGCGCTGAAATTCGGTGTGTAAGTGTAGCATGGCCCCTTATCGAAAAGTACCGAGTCCGATTTCGAATGCGGGAAACAGTTTCGGTATTGGCATTCTATAAGGACAGATTTTAGAGGGAATTGTGCTTAGTATGGAGTTTCGTTGCGTGCGCGATCTGAGGTCCCAGGATCAGCTAGTAGATAGTAAAATGATGGTTGAATCCAAGGCAGTTGCATTCGTGACTTTACTGATGGTTTGGCAGCGAATAGAAAGCCTCTAAGTCAGAGGATGAAAAAAAGTCGGCCATATACAATGAATAACATTATAGAGTTGACGTCATTGGCTGAAAAGTGGGAGTGGTAGCGTTCTTTTCAGAACCAAACCCTGCTGGAGACCACAAGCGGGTGATAAATCAGATGTAGGAAAGCATCATCACTTATTTGGGCACCTCTGAAGAGGAAATGAACCGTTGTCGACTTGATCACCACTCCCACAAAATACAATAACGTCAACTTTTTAATGTTATTTATTGTATATGGCCGACTTTTTATCATCCTCCGACTTAGAGGCTTTCTATTTGCTGCCAAACCATCAGTAAAGTCACGAATGCAATAGCCTTGGATTCAACCATCATTTTATTATCTACTAGCTGATCCTGGGACCTCAGATCGCGCACGCAACGAAACTCCATACAAAGCACAATTCCCTCTAAAATCTGTCCTTATAGAATGCCAATACCGAAACTGTTTCCCGCATTCGAAATCGGACTCGGTATTTTTCGATAAGGGGACATGCTACACTTACATACCGAATTTCAGCGCAATCCAGTATTTAACGGTGGAGAAATCCCTTAAAAACCCCTTATTTAGGGTAAATACTGAAAATGAAACACTATGCAATCAGGAAGTCACGTGAGTAGTTGTGGTTTTGTACTTTTAATGGCAGATGATGCATAAACAATATTCTGTAATTAGATTTTGAATACCCCAAACCATGTTGTTAAAAAGTCCATTCAAATGTAAAAGTGATGCAAAATTTTTTATCATCAACTAGCATGCTATGCACTGTATAAGCTCCCCTGATCATTAATTATTCATGATGGATGATCCCACTATCCACATATCTCAATATCCACACATCTCACTATTCTCACTTCCCACTATCCACACATCTCCCCTCATCATCCCAATACCCACTATCCACATATCACACTAATCATGTGGGTTTATACCAAAGCTATTCCTTTTAGCACATCATAACATGCGTTTGCAGTACAAATAAAAGGCCTATGGTGTACAAATATAATTGTTCTCTACTGATGGACACTGAGCACAATGGTTCAGAACTCTTGAAAATGTGGTCAGGTTAATTACATCTTGATAGGCCTCAACACCCTCATCCCCAGGCCAACACATCACTTGGCATATTCATTACATCATCCAATGTCACTTCTTCATTGCACATAAGCACACATGCCCTCACACACCAATCACACACTTCACCACATACTTCTGCCTCCATCTCTGAAGCCATACAAATTCACACCATGCATCTCCACCTGGCCAGCATGTTCCAATGCACACAATATTCTACTCACAGATCACTGCCACAGCCCACACATATCACAAGGGTACACAGCAGTGACAGCACCAACAAGAACTCACATAGTCCCGCGTGTTGGCCTGGGCACCACTCTCAAGTAGTATCTTGATGCACTCCACATGTCCCTCCTTTGATGCCCACATCAGAGAGGTCCTACCATTCTGTGAGAGGAAATGACATATCTTAGTGTACCAGGAAGGTCAGATACAACCAACCCATCTCTGCCATCACTGCACACAGACAACACACATGCTCTAACAACAGAACTGACCTACCACAGGTCACACACCTCAACCATGGACAGTTGGCGTGTACCTCGTTCCCATTCCACTAAATCAGCAGCATGATTAGATTTTTTTTTAATATTAAAATCCAACAAGTACATTGTATATAACCATCAACAGAGAAATGTTATGATATTGTGAGGAGTAGAAGAAAAGAGGGAGAAGGGACCTCAGAGTAGGGCCAACATAGTAGATGGTGGGCTCTATTGATGGACAACTATTGGATGTAGATTACCACAACCCCCACACCCAGCAGTTTAACTGTCCATTATAGTTATATCAAACAATATCCTTATCAGAGGAGCTCCCCTGATCATCAATTATTCATAAAGGATGACATCATGAAAATTATCATGTGACGTGGAATGTGGGTGTATATAAGGAGCTATTTAACTCAAAGCCTCATTGAAGCTACAGGTTTTATGAACTGCCCAATATCATTATTTATCAGGATGAATATTAAATATGTTTGGGACAGTAATGAAAGGGCACTATCAACACATCCCATCAAGTCTTTATTTTAGCAGTAAGTGTTTGTTGATACACCACAAACCACAGCTAAGAACAATGGCTATGTAGTAGCATGTTTATTCAAAGCTCACATAATTTAGAGCTAGAGAATGGGTATGCTGATCAGGTAAGCTCTGCAGTTAAGCTCATCTATGATGCTCGATTATAAAATTGCTTCATTCCTGTAGCAAGTAAAAAGCAACAACCAGCTGTGGTCCCTGATGCCAGGGTCCACGCTGCTGGAGAGCCACTCACACCTGCAGCGATCATTCCTGCTGTAACAAGAGAGGAGGCCCCTCATTTGCCAGCTGCCATTTGGACGCTGGCAAAGTCCCCTCCCCCTCATGACGAACCAGCAGCTCATCTTAGAGGTATTGACGTAGCCACTTTTTTTAGCATCTTTGGACTAGCTACATCAGTACCTTGAGGACGAGCCACTGGTTCATCTGTCACTTTCATATACTAATTTTGCTGATTTTTAGTATTCTCTCATAGGGGAATTAGAATAGCAGAAAGGTTTACCAGTTATTGATTAGCTGGGTTTCCACTTGTGTGTGTTTAGTTCCTGAGTGCATTACTGATCTCCATAATCGATGGGGGCGTGTACACTATAAGTCGGTTTGTAATGATTGTGGTTAGTGCAAGCCTTGCCAATGTCACACCTTCACTCATACATAATCTGATCACATGACTCACCCCATCAGCACTATTCACATCAACACCATCATGCTTGAGGAGCTCAGTGATGTCATCCTTTCTTCCCAATATTGCTGCCTCTCTAAGCTTTGCCTGCATGGATGGAACAATTTTCAACTAACCAAGATAGACACACTTGCCACAACATACATGTAGCCTGGACATTGTGCTTTTGGACAGAATGAAAGAAGACTTTTATTTTACTGAAATCTACCCCCCTGTTGCAAACATGGTGGTAAATCCCTGCTAACAAATACATCAGCACCAGATAGGAAGTTATAAGCTTCTGGTCAGGTGCTGTATCCTAACTTCAATGTGGCTTTCCTCCACCATTGTACAAACAGCCTACACCTACTAGGGAGTCATCCACAATGAGCTAGCACATGACAGGTAAGCAAACATCTAAAAAAGGTTTCCAGACCAGTACAATGGGCTATTCCATTACTTCATTATACACCCCCTTCTGATGACAATAAATGGTGTCCAGGGGGGCATAGGGAATATGTCCCTGGGGGAGGGGGGTATCATTTAAAGGCCTGTCCCAAGGGTTTAGACTTCAGGCATAATAGAAGCTTGCCCAGGGGGGTAGTGAAATAAAATAGAAGCTTGTCCAGGGCAGGGGCATTTACAAGTCTGTCCCGGGGAAGGGGGGGGGGGGGGGGGGGGGGAGGACTAGATACATGTTTAATATAAGCTTGTCCAGGGGTGTTTTTATACTGTAATATTGTCCCGGGAGGATACGTTTGCAATTGGGGTTAGGTGATAATGGAATAGTGAATGGCATGCTCCTACATTGTACAGACATGGACACACGTACGCACACACACACACACACACACACACACACACACACACACACGCACGCACACGCGCGCGCAAACACACGCGCGCACGCACACACACACACGCACACACACACTCTAGCTTTCTTAATGATAGCCACTCCTCTTTTCTTTCCTCTCTAACTGGTTCTCGCGCGATCGTTCACCACATACATGTATATATATATATATATATAATAGGCATACAGAGATAGAATTACCCCCAATTACTTTATAAACTACCCCCTAAAATTCATCCCATTATATTAACGGCTTTTCAATACATACCACAGCTAAACACTTTATAGGTATCTTTAAAAATACATGTTTGTCGTCAGGGGAGTCTCAGATAGATGAGATATCCATAGCCTACCTCGCGATAGCCATCCTTAACGACCTTCCTGCTGCCCGACGCCATGATCAGCATGCGCGCGCAGTTATAATGCCACACCCTAAAACGTAACGAACAGTCACAATATTATATAGCTACCTCTCCACGTCACGTTACAGCGTGAAGGACTGAGATGCATCCTCAAAGTGTAATTTGCCTGTTGTGTTTCAGGTCCGGTGTTGCTACTGTGCATGTGGGTCTGCGATTTATAAAAATTTATATGTATTACAATGCAGCTCATATAATATTACAAGTAAATCAAAAAGTGAAAGTGATTGGTGGTATGTAGGATTGGTGGTGCAAAAAGCAAGGAAGCTTCGTCATTAGCAAATTCAGGACTCCACCCCTCCTGTGTTCTACCAAGGCTCTGCACTCCACCCCTCCTGTGTTCTACCAACACTCTACACTCCACCCCTACCAAGGCTCTGCATCCCCCCCTCCTGTGTTCTACCAAGGCCAGGGGTGTATTATTATTATTATTGAGTGACAATTATGCCCGTATATGGCGATAATTGTATAGCGAATATGTTTCGGGGGGGGGGGGGGGGGGGGGCTCAGGAGGCCCCTCCGACACAAGATTAACTCAAATAGTAAGCATGCTCGTAATTTCCCTTCGCAGGCATAAGTACTTAGAGCGGTAATTTAGTTTAATTCACTTCTATTATCCTTAATTCTCCAGGTCCAAGTCCTACGCGTGGGACCAATATTTGAAAATTCATTATAAATAGAAATGCAGTTTTTTGGCATCCATTTCTCTACTGTTGTTTGATGTGTCTATCATGTCAGTCTATTTTTTAAATCACACCCTTGGTTACACGATGCAAATAAACAGATACGGTTCTTAAAAATGCATTATGTAGAGAATTTAATTGTCTCAGAAAAAATACGACAAGTATCACTTTAGCATGATGTGTGGGCTACTTTATACATTCTACGGCAGTGTTTTTACTCTAATTGATTTCGTCATTTTTACCGAAAACGCACTGTACGTTTTCAAGATTTTGTACATTCATTTGGCTATTCCCGCAACACGCGTCTGACAAATACCTATCGTTCATAAGCTTGTGGAGCTAGCAATTTCCAAATCTACAATGTACTTTTTTATTTGCTTAGTGCAAAAGACCTGATCTACTATCCCCTTGTTTTAAAATGCTGCTCTGATCTTCCCAAAATTTCTTTTTGGTACTTTGAGTTGCCTTGCAATTTACCGCAAATACAACTTTTAGCAATGCAGTATTGACTCTATTTGACAATCTTTGCAAGAGAGTAAAAATATTTCTTGAATTAATAACCATTTCTACAGTGCAATGAGATTTTGGTTTATTTTTTGATCATATGAGTTAGCTGAAATTAATTTTAACTTGCGTCCTACGCTAATCCTACGCGTAGGACGACGGGAGATTAAAGGTTATTATACATGTATAAGATTACCGTAAAGTCCGCTCTGCCCCCACCGAAATAAAAAGTCTTGCTCGTGTTTAAACGAGCGTATCTTCGTAATCATGAACGCAACTAGTACGCAGTCGGTACTTTAAGATGTATACCATAACAGAGCAAAATGAATGCATCAAAAATATGCTTTTGCCAATGAAAACAGATTAGTATTTCAAAAGTTATAGCGTTTCAAACATTGCATCGCCGGTGACTAACAGTGCCATATATACGTAACTGATGTGAGTGGACCGCGATATAATATAAAAAAACTGTGACCGCTTGAATTGACTTCTCCTTGCAGCTGCTGTACAAGTATTAAAGATAATGATGCCATAATTACTCTTGATAAGGCTCACTGTGTCAAATACACATTGCATCTAAATTTAGGTCTCCCTTTACACAATCCGCTGCCAATAGCCCATATTGTGATATATTGTAATGTTCTCTCCTACTTCGCAGTAATTCTTCCAATATGTAATAATTACGATAGGACTTCTTTGATTGCTTTACACATATTATATATAGCACATTGTGATGCTACCATAGCTGTTCAAAATACAGACCATTAATAACTGACTGACAATTGCTTAATATTATATTTCTTTTACATTCCAAGGTATCTGGAAATTCATTTGATAAATCAACTTCCTCTTGTGCCACACATTAATTGCAACTTATTTTCAATCTTCCTCCTTAAACTACTCTCTTCTTATCTTTAGGTCTCTGTTCTTGTAATATAAAAATGTTGTTTACTTTATAGATTTAACTATATTTTCTTACTTGTTCTGGCATAGAGTGTGTGTGCACACAACCACTGCATTGTCCCATTTTACTTTTCCAACAAGGAACCCTGCTATACTGAATATTAGACGCTTCTTCTATATTATGGTCACATCACTCAACCCATGCCACTTTGACATATAATTGGTGCTGCACATGCCGACACAATACAAAATATGACATGGTCCTCATACTACCAAGAACCTATATACAGAACAGGGACCAACCATCTATATAGCTAAGCTTTTGATTTTGAGCCTACTTTACTTAGCGATGGTGGTGGGCCCATACCACCTCAGGGGAAAAAACCTCACTAAAGTGAGGGGAAAAACCATGCCGGCTCTATTCAAACAAAATATCACGACATGGCATACAGCCACAACTAATATACATTTGTATTAAGAATCATTATGCTTCCTGATCTGCTACCACTGGCCTGCTTCTTCTCCAGATCTCTAGAAGCCTGTGCATAAGATATAACACCACTGGGGGAGGGGGGGGGGGGGTATAGTGACCATGCACATGAAACCTATACAATGCTCACATATCTGCAGAAACCATCTCTTATACCATATGGCACTATGCGTATGCATAATCAACAGCCCAACACAGAGGCCATGACATTGTATCCAACATACCAGGATATCACTGAACACCCTTCAACAGCTTTACTTTAACGTACAATCTGTTGGCCACACTCAAACTGCATTCCTATAGGAGCATATTTTGCTCCTCAACTGACAGAAAAGTGCATTTCTATAAAGGCATAACCAACCAGGGGATGGGTGTGCTCAGCAAACATACCGGTATTGTTCACTGGTGCTGATGATGTTTGCTAGGTCAGAGATGATCTCTGGCTAGGTCTATATTAACGTATAGCACCAACCCATTCCTTATTTCAGGAACTAGCAGCTTGTAATGCTCATCTGAACATTTGAACAGTTCTCATTCTAAACAACAATACAAATAGCATTCATTTCTCAATGTTAATGCATAGCTAGGATACACTAACATGAATATATTGTCTTAATTGAAAAATACGCTGTGTGGGCACCATCATATCACAATGATACAGCTATTTTTAATGACATGAGGATCCGTACTGTAAAACAGTTTCAATAACTAACGCGCACATGCATTGATGAATGTGGTGTGTATACTATTGTATAGAGCTATCAAAATACTCTTTGGCACACAAACAAAATAGATTGTCTATGCATTGAAAATTAGGTTTAATTCACAGGGCTCTAATACTGAAATACCAGGTTAAGCAATATGATGTCTAGCTCTAAGCAATCCAACAGTAAACACCTGTGCCGTTAAATGGACCCTTGGGCACCATCCAAAGTTCATGAAATTGTATCCTGATCACTGGTATAGACTAAATATGGCAAAGGCTTCCTCAAGTTGGCACCTTTAAAAACTATGGAATGGCTTATCGCGATAGAATACTATAAAAATCAACGAGGCACACACAATTACGCCGTATTCTGCCTTACATTTCGAAACCATTAGTGTATCGTGCAACCCCTTTTCTTATTTAACCTATACTAGTAATAAAGTCCCTAAATACCTTCCAAACAACTTGAGCATTCGACGGTCACAATTTTCGACGGCATTTAGATCACCAGTTTCCGCCTACGCATACGCAATTTATTACGGATGTCGGAAGCGTTAACAATTACGAAGATGTGCTAGTATTAAAACACGAGATAAAATTGCATTTTAGTTAATACTCCAGTAACTCCACAGTTTGGCGCCGTCTATGTATCCTATTAGTGTATGCGCTCGGCGCCATATCCTCAAAGAAACATGGGTTTTCACGCACTATATAATTTTTTTGTTATTCTATTTGCGAGTTTCTAGGACTAGGAGTCTAGGACTATACTTGAAGCAGTGAAAAGTATCATTCAGCATGACGCTAGACTATTTGGTCCCCTGTTATTAGGGTAAGGGGATTGGAAGCGACGCCAATCAACACATGTTTTAACACCTCCACGGTTGAAGAAGAACTGGGCACGAGGATTAGAACGCATGACATTCAAATAAAGTCCGTTTGATGACTGACGAAGGCTTCAAAATTGCTACAGATACCAGTAGACGATCAGCGCGCCCTTAGACATCAAATCGTACTTTCTTCTACGCAGGGCAAACGTTTTGCCCCGCATATAGTAAACTATAACTAAAATTAAAATTAATGTCCAAAGGCATTGCATGCCAAAGGTACAAAAATGACGCCACCTTAGACAGCTTACCGCGCTTGAATTGTTGCTTTGGCTGAAAAAGTAACAATCAATGGGCACGAAATGCACTGTGCACTTTCAGGAAATGAAACTATTACTATACGTACTCTTGCTTTGGCACATGGATGCAGGTAGAGTGCCAAATATACTCAAATTTCGCTCAGAGCGTATAGTCCACTGATCGTGTACTGTAAAGGAAAGAACATGCATTCCTGTATTCTTAAAACTTCGGAATGGGATACAAAAATGACCTACATGTACCTACAGCCGCGTACTGGCAACCCCTTTTATGTTTTCCCGCCCGCACAAAGCCTTTTAAGGCTTACTTAACGGGGTAAAAAGAAACAGTGTCATTGTGATGTAATCAACACTTACTCGGAAACCCGGCTGAAGTTAACTGAGTGCATTCGCGCTTCAGTTCGGATTACAACCCCCTGGATCTGACATCAGTGTCATGTGCATTAATCAAACGCGCTACGTATACACTTTTGCACTCGCGCCAGTCCAAGTGCACCATGACATACACCCCTTTTTCCAAACATGAGCCGCCAAAAATGTATAGGTCACGTGATTTGGTAAAGCGATATTTATAATTTTAACATTTTGCAATCTGAGACCTTTCCCAATGCCCATGAAGAGCATGTGATAAGGGTGCAAAACAAGGGGACACCACTACTTAATAACTTTCTGCTGGGGTAAAGACTATCTCATATGATCCACTGGGAGAGAGATGGTTCTAGACTACCCAGCATGAAACCTTACTTTCTGGTTAACATGGCTACCAAACCTTTCCCAATGCCCAGAGCATGTATTAAGGGTGCACAAACAAGGGAACAACACTACTCAATGAATTTCCGCTGGGGTCAAAACTATTTCATATGATCCAGTGCGAGTGAGATGCTATATACAGTTGTACGTGTATATATAGCTGTTATTGACTTCTGCATCCTGACTGATGGATATACAATTAACTTCGATACTAGCTAGCTAGCTTTGCTTTTTAATACCGCTTTGTCGCAATACATGTATTATACACGGACCATGCACATGCAACTAGTCTGGGTGACACAATTATTCGCTGTCGATTTTAAAATATAGGTACAATATGACATTCAAATGCAATAATACTCATAATATTGTTTTGAAACGTGTACTGAACTTCTGGGTGGGCGCTCACCTGCAGCAAGCATGCAGTTCCCATAAAACATCTACATTATGGACATCATGTATTCGCAAACACAATATTTTATCACGGGCAACATAATGTTTACATGCCACGCCCCCGTATGTAAATTATGCTCGTATCTGCACGCACACTGGTATACCTACATGCATATGTAGACTAAGTTCTAGTACTGGATCCGGGATAGGCCTATCCCGCTAATTTATATAGGCAACGCCAACTGTTACTTGCATGAACTTCGCTCGCGCTATTTGCTTACCATGATTATAAGTGGAATGCAAGACAGTATGGACACTCGTGACGGGTCGATCGATGAGAAGCAGTAACTAGCTATAGACATGCACATTTCGACATGATTATACCTGTTCGCAACCATACGGCCCGATGTACGCAAGACTTGTTGACATGCCCCGCCCCCGCTATATACATTCAACAGCAGTGCTAAGGATCGTTCAGTGTTCATTGGAATATTCAATCGCGCATATTAAAACAAGTGAATCACACTCAAGGAGTGAACAACATGTTACATGCACAAGATAAAGCATCAGAAAAGTTTCTTTCAAGGCAATTTGCTGCTGACAGAGCTGGAGGGGGGATGTGTTGTGTGTGTGTGTGTGTGTGTGTGTGTGTGTGTGTGTGTATACATGTGTATGTGGATCAATGTGTGTTAAGTACACAGCATAAAGCTACCTTGGCTAACCTGTGTGACCACGCCCATCAAGGTTCATCTATTTGATTCTCCTATACAAATACCTAGGATGCACCTCAGGATGAACACAAAATAAACAGACACAAATACATGTACATGTACATGTACATGAACCTCACACAGATTCCCTTTTACAGCAAATAAACATACAGGGTTTCAAGGAGTTAAGGTTTCTCTCAAGTTCCACTTCGCAGCACACTTATGCAGGATACCTCTCCTCTCATCGGCTTATTCACAGCTGAATAAATTGACACGATCCATCTACAATGTAACATTGGACACAGTCCCTGTCATGGTAATCTCCCAGCAAAAAGTACATTCATGGACCTTCTCATTTAAATGTGCTTGCTATGAGAAGGACGTAAAGTAAGTGATTACCTAACACATCTTACAGTAACCACTTACAATAAACGATGTGTCTCTGAAAAAATTGTGCAAATACATGTACATATAGGGTCCCTCTCATACATGTAGTAAACAGAACATTCTCTGACAAACTGTGTCCACTCCCACAGAACTCACACAACACATGATCCAATCACACATATCACATGGTCCACTCACACACAATGAAAAGGTCCACTCACACAGAACACATGATCCAATCACACGGAATCCAACACATGGTCCACTCACACACAACACATCGTCCACTCACACACAATGAAAAGGTCCACTCACACAGAACACATGATCCAATCACACCGAACACATGGTCCAATCACACACAACACATGATCCACTCACACCCAACACATGGTTGAATTGCACACAACACATCGTCCACTCACACAGAACACATGATCCAATCACATGGGGTCCAAAACATGGTCCAATCGCACACAACACATCGTCCACTCACACACAATGGAAAGGTCCACTCACACAGAACACATGATCCAATCACACAGGGTCCAACATATGGTCCAATCGCACACAACACATCGTCCATTCACACACAATGAAACGGTCCACTCACACAGAATACATGTACATGATCCAATCACACGGGGTCCAACACATGGTCCAATCGCACACAACACATCGTCCACTCACACACAATGGAAAGGTCCACTCACACAGAACACATGATCCAATCACACAGGGTCCAACACATGGTCCAATCACACCCAACACATGGTCCACTCACACACAACACATCGTCCATTCACACACAATGAAAAGGTCCACTCACACAGAACACATGATCCAATCACACCCAACACATGATCCAATTACACGGGGTCCAACACATGGTCCAATCGCACACAACACATCGTCCACTCACACACAACATTTGAAAAGGTCCACTCACACAGAACACATATGCACATGATCCAATCACACCCAACACATGGTCCAATCACACCCAACACATGGTCCACTCACACACAACACATCGTCCACTCACACACAACACATCGTCCACTCACACACAATGAAAAGGTCCACTCACACAGAACACATGATCAAATCACACCGAACACATGGTCCAATCACACACAACACATAATCCACTCACACCCAACACATGGTTGAATTGCACACAACACATCGTCCACTCACACAGAACACATGATCCAATCACATGGGGTCCAACACATGGTCCAATCGCACACAACACATCGTCCACTCACACACAATGGAAAGGTCCACTCACACAGAACACATGATCCAATCACACAGGGTCCAACACATGGTCCAATCGCACACAACACATCGTCCACTCACACACAATGAAACGGTCCACTCACACAGAACACATGATCCAATCACACGGGGTCCAACACATGGTCCACTCACACACAACACATCGTCCATTCACACGCAATGAAAAGGTCCACTCACACCTGTAGAACACATGATCCAATCACATGGGGTCCAACACATGGTCCAATCGCACACAACACATGGTCCAATCACACCCAACACATGGTCCAATCACACCCACACATGGTCCAATCACACCCAACACATGATCCAATCACACGGGGTCCAACACATGGTCCACTCACACACAACACATCGTCCATTCACACGCAATGAAAAGGTCCACTCACACAGAACACATGGTCCAATCACACGGGGTCCAACACATGGTCCAATCGCACACAACACATCGTCCACTCACACACAACATTTGAAAAGGTCCACTCACACAGAACACATATGCACATGATCCAATCACACCCAACACATGGTCCAATCACACCCAACACATGGTCCACTCACACACAACACATCGTCCACTCATACACAATGAAAAGGTCCCCTCACACATAACACATGATCCAATCACACCAAACACACGGTCCAATCACACACAACACATGATCCACTTACACCAAACACATGATTCACTTACACCGAACACATGATCCACTTACACCCAACACATGATCCACTTACACCGAACACATGATCCACTTACACCCAACACATGATCCACTTACACCCAACACATGATCCACTTACACTGAACACATGATCCAATCACACACAACACATCGTCAACTCACACACAATGAAAAGGTCCACTCACACAGAACACATGATCCAATCACACCCAACACATGGTCCACTCACACACAACACATCGTCCACACACACACAATGAAAAGGTCCACTCACACAGAACACATGATCCAATCACACGGGGTCCAACACATGGTCCACTCACACACAACACATCGTCCATTCACACGCAATGAAAAGGTCCACTCACACAGAACACATGATCCAATCACACAGGGTCCAACACATGGTCCACTTACACCCACACATGGTCCAATCACACCCAACACATGATCCAATCACACCCAACACATGGTCCAATCACACCCACACATGGTCCAATCACACCCAACACATGGTCCAATCACACCCACACATGGTCCACTCACACACAACATATGATCCACTTACACCCAACACATGGTCCACTCACACACAACACATCGTCCACTCATACACAATGAAAAGGTCCCCTCACACAGAACACATGATCCAATCACACAGGGTCCAACACATGGTCCAATCGCACACAACACATCGTCCACTCACACACAATGAAACGGTCCACTCACACAGAACACATGATCCAATCACACGGGGTCCAACACATGGTCCACTCACACACAACACATCGTCCATTCACACGCAATGAAAAGGTCCACTCACACAGAACACATGATCCAATCACACAGGGTCCAACACATGGTCCACTTACACCCACACATGGTCCACTTACACCCACACATGGTCCAATCACACCCAACACATGATCCAATCACACCCAACACATGGTCCAATCACACCCACACATGGTCCAATCACACCCAACACATGGTCCAATCACACCCACACATGGTCCACTCACACACAACATATGATCCACTTACACCCAACACATGGTCCACTCACACACAACACATCGTCCACTCATACACAATGAAAAGGTCCCCTCACACATAACACATGATCCAATCACACCAAACACACGGTCCAATCACACACAACACATGATCCACTTACACCGAACACATGATCCACTTACACCGAAACATGATCCACTTACACCGAAACATGATCCACTTACACCGAACACATGATCCACTTACACCGAAACATGATCCACTTACACCCAACACATGATCCACTTACACCGAACACATGATCCACTTACACCCAACACATGATCCACTTACATGTACACCGAACACATGATCCACTTACACCCAACACATGATCCACTTACACCGAACACATGATCCACTTACACCCAACACATGATCCACTTACACCCAACACATGATCCAATCACACACAACACATCGTCCACTCACACAGAACACATCGTCCACACACACACACACAATGAAAAGGTCCACTCACACAGAACACATGATCCAATCCCACAGGGTCCAACACATGGTCCACTCACACCCAACACATCGTCCACTCACACACAATGAAAAGGTCCACTCACACAGAACACATGATCCAATCACACCCAACACATGATCCAATCACACCCAACACATGATCCAATCACACCCAACACATGATCCAATCACACCCAACACATGGTCCAATCGCACACAACACATCGTCCACTCACACACAATGAAAAGGTCCACTCACACAGAACACATGATCCAATCACACCCAACACATGGTCCACTCACACACAACACATCGTCCACACACACACAATGAAAAGGTCCACTCACACAGAATACATGATCCAATCACATGGGGTCCAACACATGGTCCACTTACACCCAACACATTATCCAATCACACACAATGAAAAGGTCCACTCACACAGAACACATGGTCCAATCACACTCAACACATGGTCCAATCACACCCACCCAACACATTATCCAATCACACCCAACACATGATCCAATCACACCCAACACATGATCCAATCACACCCAACACATGGTCCACTCACACACAACACATCGTCCACACACACACAATGAAAAGGTCCACTCACACAGAACACATGATCCAATCACACAGGGTCCAACACATGGTCCACTTACACCCAACACATTATCCAATCACACACAATGAAAAGTTCCACTCACACCCAACACATGGTCAAATCACACATAACACATCGTCCACTCACACACAATGAAAAGGTCCACTCACACCCAACACATGGTCTACTCACAACACATCGTCCACTCACACACAATGAAAAGGTCCACTGACACAGAACACAGGGTCAAATTACACACAACACATGATCCACTTACACCCAACACATGGTCCACACACAGAACACATGGTCCAAAACATGGTCCCATCATACACAACGCATGGTGCAATCACACACAACACATGGTAAACAATGGTCCACTCACACACAACACACCAAAACCCATGGCCATTCACACACAACTTACAAATAAAAATCCACGGCCCAACTCACACACATGACATGGTCCACTCATACACACACAACACATTCTATTAGATGCCAATTTGCTGCATACAAAGGGATTCTCAAAAATACCTCATGTTCTGATTCACTAGTTCCGGTCCTGCATTCATATGAACCTTCACGATCGATCTCGGATGCACTCAGGCTGATAGGTGGTCATTTGTATGTTCATCTGCGCTGCGAAAAGATAAATGCTGCCTTGTATTAATTGTGGAGAGTTACCGTTCCGTTTTTTACCGAGGTGTTCAAAATAGGCTGATTTGTTTACATACTGTAGCGTACTGATGAAGTATAATTGGACGCAGAATACATGTACATGTAGTCCTTTGCCCACAAATTTGAAAATGCCTTTCACGTGATCTCGTGAATAGCTATAGCTTGTTTTACCTCGATTTATAAACCAACCCGCGATGATACGTACACATTTTAATGGGCATGCAGGCGTCGTTTCAACTCGTACAGTACCCGCCATCACTCATTCTGTTAATTTCAAGTAGGTCCCTTATAACGCTTGATTAGTAATTATACGCAATCAGACGCCTGAATTGCTGTGTATATGTACACACACACCACAAGCTCCCACACATTCCCACACAACACATCCCAACGTATGGTCTACACACACATCACAAGCTCCCACACACTCCCACACAACACATCACAACGTATGGTCTACACACACACCACAAGCTCCCACACATTCCCATACAACACATCAGTATACATGGTCTACACACACATCACAAGCTCCCACACACTCCCACACAACACATCACAACGTATGGTCTACACACACATCACAAGCTCCCACACACATCACAAGCTCCCACACACTCCCACACAACACATCACAACGTATGGTCTACACACACACCACAAGCTCCCACACATTCCCATACAACACATCAGTATACATGGTCTACACACACATCACAAGCTCCCACACACTCCCACACAACACATCACAACGTATGGTCTACACACACATCACAAGCTCCCACACACATCACAAGCTCCCACACACTCCCACACAACACATCACAACGTATGGTCTACACACACACCACAAGCTCCCACACATTCCCATACAACACATCAGTATACATGGTCTACACACACATCACAAGCTCCCACACACTCCCACACAACACATCACAACGTATGGTCTACACACACATCACAAGCTCCCACACACATCACAAGCTCCCACACACATCACAAGCTCCCACACACATCACAAGCTCCCACACACATCACAAGCTACCACACTCACACATGTATCACAACCCATGGTCTACACACACATCACAAGCTCCCACACAATCACATATGTATCACAACCCATGGTCTACACACACATCACAAGCTACCACACACTCACACATGTATCACAACCCATGGTCTACACACACATCACAAGCTCCCACACAATCACATATGTATCACAACCCATGGTCTACACACACATCACAAGCTCCCACACTCACACATGTACATGTATCACAACTCATGGTCTACACACATCACAACCCACACACTCACACATGTACATGTATCACAACCCATGGTCTACACACACATCACAACCCATGGTCACTCACACACAACTTACAAATATAATCCACGACCCAGCTCATACACATGGCCCACTTATACACACCTAACACATACTAGTAGTATCTGATGCCAATTTGCTGCATACAAAGGGATTCTCTAAAATACCTCTTGTTTTGATTCGCTAGTTCCGGTCCAGCATTCATATGAACCTTCATGATCGATCTCTGATGCACTCAGGCTGATGGGATGGTCGTTTGTATGTCCATCTGCGTTAACTGAAGATAAATACTACATTATATTTCCGGTAATAGTGTTACGTTACCGATTGATTCTTTCTGGTGTACAAAAATAGGTTGATTTGTTCACATACCAGGCAGTACTAGAAGAATCCGCCACAGAATAGACCTTTGCGCTTACCCTCAGATTTGAAAAAAGCCTTTCACGTGATCTCGAGAATGTAGTCTCGTACCCAGATCCAAATGTACGTAATGATATTATCGCTTACAGTTACGTACATTTGGGTCTGGGTACGAGACTACCGTGATGATACGTACACATTTTTTATGTGCGTGCGGGTGTCATTTAAGCTCGTACGTACCCGCAATCTTTCGTTCCGTTAACTTACGTAGGTCCCTTATAACGCGTGATTAGTAATGATACGCAATCAGACGCCTGAATTGCTGTGTTTGCTCCAAAGAAGTTTAAGGAGCACCTCCCCATAGCCAGCAACACTGGAGTGATTTCTGTAGCTGTTCTGAGGCAACACTTCCCTGCACCAACATACAACATCAATATGATAGTGGAGTTCATGAATTCATACGAACTGTGTGTACCAATCACCCTCACCAATGTGGACACCAACATGACACCTGCAGGGTCTCCCAACACACCTTCCACTGACCTAGGTCCTCATCTTTTCTTTCCAGCTAGTGTCAGTGTGGAGATGCCCTCCAGTGTCACCATCCCACAGAGGGGGTTTGGTTGGCTGATATGTACTGCTGACATCAATCAGTTCTTCTCTCCACGCTGTGCCCATGCTCTTTCCACAAGGCTAGCACATGGCTGGGCTTTGCCAACGGTGGAGCCATCTTTGATAGCAGGACAGAAGATGTACAATCGTAGCTGCACTGTGTGGAGTAGGGGAATTAGCTGGATGAATAAAAAGGGAGTTATCACTGTGATGGAGATACAGGATAACTCCAGATGTCTGTCATGTACCATCACCACCTCTGATGAGAGTAGCCCCAAGTATCTGTTATCGGTTATTAAAGTTATTAAAGATGCCTGTGTTGAGTTTTGTTCTTCAGTTTCACTGATGGAGTTGATCACATGTCCAGCTGAGGCCACCTCAGACCACACCCCAGCTACAGTTGAGCTCCCTCTGTTAATTGAGACAGTCCAGACCAAAGGGAACACACTTGGTGACTCTACTTATAAGAGGCAGGTGATAGTGAGTAAGTGGAAGAAGGTGGAGCCACAGCTGTTGGACTTTATTGGGATGGAACAGAAGGAAGGTCAGTACTAGTTATTGATAGGTGTTGTTATGTTTTCCTGTACCCTAAGATTATCATCTTATACATTGTTGTACTGGTAGCATGTACAACAACCATATAATCCATAAACTTGCATCTCCATAGTAACCATCATAGTTTATGCAGTTAGGGGAATGACCACCTTTAGTGGACTATAATGCTTTGGGACAAGTGTTCTTCCTGCCTATTGGAGTACATGTAATAACAGGAAGTGCTGAGACTAAATATAGTAACATGATGTAACATGACATTTACTCCAATTGCAGGTGGTGGGCTTCTAAATGGAAGAAGTGGAGCTGGTGATGGTGATAATTTCTCAGCTGTATCCGAAGACCCTCTTGGTAGGTGTGAGGACCCTCTTAATTGGTCGGTCTGGGACTCTCTTTGTGGGTCTGGGGACCTGTTGATAGGATTGGGGACCCAGTTAGTAGGTTTGTGGTATGTCTGGGGACCCACTTGGTAGGTCTAGGGAACATCTTTGTATCTCTGGTGTTTAAAAACATGTCACTTAAAACCATACTCATTTCTCAGGTGAGGATGACCTAATTGATGTGATGGAGGAGGTGATGGATATGGCATCAAAATGGAGGCCACTAGGACAGGCCCTGAGGCTCAAGCCTGCACAGTTGGATACCATCTTCTCAAAGAACCACACTGACCCTACCGAATGTCTCAGAGACATGCTTCTGTCTTGGCTATAACAGCACTACGATACCACAAAGTTTGGTGAGCCATCTTGGAGGCTGTTGTGCCAGGCCATTCACAAACCTGCAGGAGGCAATAACCCAGGACTGGCAAGGAAGATTGCAGGAGAGAAGCCACAGGTAGGTACTTAAAGTCATCCATTAGCTGTAGTCTTCTATTTGCTTGCCCTGGAAAGGTATAAACCTTGGAGGGCATGCACAAGTAATGATTACCTGTAACATCATGTATGGCTTATTAAAATTCTTTACTTCTAAGATTTATAATTTTCTAAGACTACTGAATTTATCACTGCAGTGGTATATTGTACAATTGTTAACAACACTGTACATTATCGCTATGGTAACAGTCATATCATTGATATTGTGTGCACCCCTCTGCTCTACAGTTACTTTCAGCTCTGTGTGCAAGTGGATACTCATGAAGTATGGACTGTATGGAGTGTGCATACTCAAGTAGACTACTTATTAGTTGCAGTGTTTAGGTTGAATTACGATTAGTAAACATTGATATTAGCTTAATTATTACTACATGTAAAGTTTTCATGTACACTGGTGTTACCACAACACCTTTTTGGGTGGCTGGCTTTATGGAATGTAGGACATGTTTACAATCACGTGCACATGTCACATGACCACATGTTCAACACCTTGGCAGATGGACTACAAGATGGTGGGTGGTATCCTCTGAGCTGCCTTCCTCCCTAACCAAGGGGAGGAGCACATGATCCTGAGAAAGGAGGGAGGAGTATGACCCACTCTTAACATCACCTTGTATACTTACATGTTGGATCAGATGACCTTCTCCACCAACAGCCTCTTCTCACTCACCTCATCCATGGTCTCCATGTCTGCCTCGTTGCCCTCCAGGTGCCAGTCCACTAGCTCCATACATTGTGTTTTATTTTGTTTGTCTGATGCCACTCCTGAGGTGTGCTGCCATGGCAACCATACCTTCAGTAGAGCTACTTTTACTCCTCATAGGTGACCCTAATATGCTTGGACACACCGTCTGGTGGTGGCGGGGTCGTAGTTAGTGGTGGGAGGAGCATCGCCAGTGGGTTTTCCTTGTGATAATCATGGTTGTCGTAATGTATGTCTGGATATCCAGTAATAGTCATTCATTAAAAGCATTGTAAACTTGCCTAGTATATGGATGATGCCACAGTGGTACATCGAGGGGCACATGACTCCTTATAGGTAAGTTTAACCACATTCTCTCCATCTTAATCACCATTCACTATCCATATATACATGTAGCAACAGTATCAGTCAACCGGTCACAGTATCCAAGTTCATAAAAGTTGATATCTGGTGTCTCCACCATTATGATGGACTTGCTCAGCAAACAAAATGCTTCTTTCACATGACAAGGGTGCATCTCAGGCACTTCAACATCACGTGATGTGGGCGTGGTCGAGTGAATTAATCCACCTCCTTGGAGCAGTACATTCTAGCCATGGCAGACAGACGTACCAGCTGTCTTACAGATATCCTCCATCATGACTTGGTGTGGGTTATCCATGGTTACAGCAGGCATGGCTCACCACCACAGTCCCTCGATCTATCTTAGTTGTCTGTACTGGTCCACAAGGTACTGCCCACTCGTATCACTAATCTTGCTACCAAATAGCCCCACGTGTCCTCACCTTGAGTGACTTGTAGCCATGACCCCAGATGGCCTGCTGCTCCATGGCCTCGTGAATACCCACTTGGTCCCTCTCATGAGAAGAGGTGATGTCATTACTCATCTCCAGACCACTTGGTCATCTCAGCAATACCCTGAGAATAGGTGATGTCATTACTCATCCCCAGACCACTTGGTCCCTCTGGTCCATCTCATGAATACCCTGAGAAGAGAGGTGATGTCATTACTCATCCCCAGACCACTTGGTCCCTCTGGTCCATCTCATGAATACCCTGAGAAGAGAGGTGATGTCATTACTCATCCCCCAGACCACTTGCAATTGGTCCCTCCCTGAGAAGAGGTGATGTCGTTACTCACACCCAGACCACTTAGCAATAGCCTGAGAGGAGGTAATGTCATTACTCATCCCCAGACCACTTGGTCCCTCGTCTGGTCCATCTCATCAATACCTTTAAAGGAGGTGATGTCATTACTCTTCCCCAGACCACACGGTCCCTCGATCTGGTCCATCTCATCAATACCCTGAGAAGGGGTGATGTCATTACTCATCCCCAGACCACGTGCATTAGTCCCTCTGGTCCATCTATCAATACCCTGAGAGGAGGTGATGTCATAACTCTTCCCCAGACCACTTGGTCCGTCCTGTCCATCTCATGAATGCAGCACACACACCCTGAGAGGAGCCACAAACCCCATCATTGGTCATCTATCTGCATTCTGTTTCACTGAATATTGACCGGTATTGCTTTCAGCATTATTGTAATTACAGCTAGGTAGTTGCGTTCTGAGCAGCCAAAATTTTCTTTACACCAGCTCAGAGCATGCACATAAACATCTGCTGGTTAGTCAACACAACAGACTTCACCTATGGCAATACATGTACGTCCAACATTACAATAAGAATCCTTGGATTTATTGAGGGCTATCAAGGATCCTCTATAGCTATAAGTAGGTGGCCATTTCTGCTGGAACCTCCAAATATTCACTACACCTAAGAGTGGTCTAGGCAGGTTGGCTTCTAGAGCGTCAAGCTAGGATGTGATAAATTCTCAAACCAGAAAACGGTGTCTTTGGCAAAATGTTAGCTCTTACAAGGTTATCAATGTGAATTTTTGGGGGGAGGAAAGTGGGTGTTATTTTAGGGCCTCCCATGTCTTATAAATTGCAGAGCTGGTGTTAGCAGCTAGCAATGCCAATGGAACACTGAATTCAACAAGACTTACCTTAATTTAAAGGCCCTCCTGTATAAGTCAAAGCTTGCACTGCAATTCAAAGTGGATTGGATACAATACATGACTGCAGGGGCGGATACAGGATTTCAGACATGGGGGGGATGTTAATCAATAATAAGACGAGCTGGGGGGGGGGGGGTGTGCTGTCCGCGTGCATGCGAAATACAAGGTTTTTGGACAAAAGAGGGGGTTGTAAACCCCAAAACCCCCTAAAACTGCGTGCAAAAAATAAGGAATTTGGACAAAAGGGGGGGTTGCAACCCCCAAACCCCCCCCCCTCCCCCCCTGTATCCGCCCCTGATCATGTACTTTAATCAGCGGGGTTACTTTAATAGAAACTGTACTAACGGATAATAATTTTATAACCTCTTTTTAATAACCAATACACGTATTTACATGCACAGTATACTGCATGTTTGTGCTATTGAAACAACTCTTCTAGGTTCATGATCAGTTTCAAATTCATAGCTCCTACATGTCATCTCATTGCCAGTGAATTGTTTTTTTACGGATACTTTGCACATGATTGACGTTTGCTGAATATTAATAACCACATACATTGTACATGTAGAGAAATGAAAAGGATTAAAAATATTAAACGATGAGTTCATAAATATCAGGTGACAATTTCAATAGTGTTTCCTTTTCTCTTGCACACTGGACTGTAGACCATACCAGTGTGGTGAAACGTGACTGTACAACTGGGTTCATCAGCCTTGAACCGAACCTGAATTCTAATTAAAGCACACGATGATCAATTCTAAACATACTAAATGTATATTGACTACTTACTCCTTGGCAATGTTGATTGGAAGAGTCGTCTTTAGATTCTCTTTGATCACTGCATGCAGCTTGGTGGTCATCTCAATAATATTTGGGTTTTGAAACACAAAGTCTCCCTTTGCATATGAAGGATCAAGATGTCTGGACTGATGAAATACAGATACATGTACATGTATTAGGATTTTGGTCAAATGAAGGGGAAAAAGAACCGATCCCCCAAAATGATGTTTCAACATGTATGTATATTCCACCTGTGCATACATCTTTGTTCTTTGCATAAACCTAAATCACTTCATTCCTAATGGTCCATGAGATTTCTCATTTGGACATGGCAGTAACATAATCACCAATTCTAGGCTAAATCCAATCACATGAGCACTGATGTACAAATGTACAGGGTGTTTCACAATCAAGGAAAATTGTTTAAAAATTAACCACAAGCAGTTAATAAACTGGTGATTGTTGTTTAAAGTTCTAACAGCAAAAGAAGACATGCTGGTGAAATAACATTAATATAATCTTTAGTGGTTAATTAATGTTAATAAAAGTTCTAAGACCCCTATTCATTTCAATTAAATATTATTTATGTTAGAGTTGGTGGTTGGTTAAAAGCTGCAAACTGTACTTAATTAACTGCTTCCATTCAGAAGTTATTCAAAGTTGAAATCTTGAATTTTCGATTTTCGCAATGTACTAGGGCCATTGTATCTTGATTTAGTAGTTTGAATTTATTAATAAATTCAGCCAAGTTAAAATTCAAGGAAATGTTAGAGCTTTTGAATGCCTCTAAAACGATATGAGATGTTATCAGGAATGATGAATTCGATTCGTTAATTTGAATTATTGAATTAATTATTGATTTAATATTTATTTTGTTTACATCAACATTTAATGGAGCATTTATCAACAATGTTAAGTGGTGAATTTATAAACAATTATCCTTGATTGTGAAAAACCCTGTACACTTCATTTTTAGCAGCAATACAACATGTACATGTACCATGCCACGTTTAATACCATTACATGGACATGTGCCCAATTAAGCAATACTTACAGGTTTGACATGCATGACAAATATGGCATCAGAGTAGGGGCTTAGAGATATTTGCTCCAAGTTGCTGAGGTCAACACGGTACTTGAGAGCATAAGACTTTGGGTCCAGCACCATGAAGGAGTTACCAGTGACTGCCAGTACCATGGGCACCTTCAGCAATCATAAGGGAACACTTATATTGAAGTGCACTTCTCAGCCATAGTGTAAAAAAACTCCCAACCTTGAAGCAGGGTGGTAAACATTAATGATGGATGGCAGGGTTGTAAACATGAAACTTATATATTTGAATATGTGCATTGAAAGTTTCTGGTATTGTGCAGCCCCAAAGTTTTGGGGCAAAATGATTACTTGCAGCCATACATGTACATGTAGATGCTACAATATACATGGTGTAGTACATCAGTTGTACTTGGGGGAGGCGGGGCACATCACCTTGGCATCCGATCTGTTTATCTTCTGGACTACATCAGCCCAGATGACTCTCTGCTCATGGGTCTCTGCTATCAGCTTGGTCCAGCGGGGGTCATTCCTCAGATTTATCCTATCAGCCTTGAAGGGAATCTTAACACTGATGGTAGAGAATATGTGATGGTGTGGGTGTGATGGTGTGGGTGTGATAGTGTGGGTATGCATGATAGTGTGATGAGTATAGCAAGCAGACCTCCTTGGGTAGAGTGCCTTCTTCCCCAGGAACAGACTGCTGGCCCTGGCCTTCTCCGTCACCCTCCTCTTCTCATTGGGGTTCTCATTGTAGTAGTCTCTCAGAGCTTTACACTGAGGAAATATTACACATTATACCTTGCAAACCTTTTGTTTAAGTGTAGGCTACAGTCCCATAAAGCACATGTCTGCATGTGTAATACATTTGTACAGTGCCGGCTTGCAACAACGAAAAGTCACACCTCACAACAAAAACAAGGAATATTCTTTGTGGAGGGAGTTCATAGCGCAACAATACCACTTTCTGGTGAAGGCTGGTCCAGATACATCGATAGATGAAAGCGGTATGGTTGCGCTATGAACACCAACAGCTTTCACAACTCCACAATGAATATGCCTTACATTGTATTTTCCGTTGTTGCGAGGTGTGACTTTTCGTTGCTGCGTGTACATGTATTAGAAAAGAGGATATGTATATACATGTACATGTACATTGCTTCATTATAGTCAAATGAAGCTTTAACATTTCTTTGTCCAGATATTTTAAGGCCTAATAGTTGAGCCAAGGATTATTGATTGTTGCAATTATTAATGGTAATGATCAATAATCCTTGGTTGAGCAGCAGATGCATACAGTTCTGGATGCATATCGACGAGTTGGCGAAACAACTGTGCACTAAATCCACTAGCTGGCTGTTAAAATCACATGGCTATAAAATAAGTTTTCGCACTGTTCTTTGCTGCAGTAGATCTCTTGGATGGACATTTTGCGGTAGTGCATACTGCCAGCTCATACACGATGCTAACAAACAGAAGCGGCTGCATCTTTCACACGTGGTACTTACAGGTACAGGCACTACTTTTCTGAAAGTGCGCACTATCTACGCAAAGACTACACTGTAAGCACACCTGCACATACCATGACCCTCCACATGAAGCCACATATGACTGGTACAGCTGATTCCTTTGAGCGTGTCTTCAGTGTACGTCTTACCTGCAAATGGAAGGTGCCCCAGGTAATATATAATTATGTACACCCATCACATACATGTACCACACCATCACATACCACACCAATTACATGTACATACACTGTACACATGTACATGTACCGGTCATAACATCACACACCACACCATCACATACATTCACCACACCCATCACATATCATGTGTATTACATGTATATATCAGACTGAAGTAGCCTCATCCCCAGGCTGTCAATTAAAGTTTGGGAAAAAGACGACCTGGTCTCCATAGCAACTCTAGCCATTACCAAGAAAAGTGGTAATCGTATACTTTTGTAATTATTGTTTGTACACCTTTCCTACACCAGCGTAAACTCTTCCTCGTCCCAGACCATTGTGTACGTAGAGTTCCATACGTCCACTTACTATCCCTTGCTCCTTGGACCAATTTCTTACCTCTACGATTGGTACAGTAACACCTCACGCTACTTGCAATCTTTAGCCGAAGCCACAATGCTGAAAACCTACATGTATGTGTACAGTACTCTCATGGTGCGCACTCATTGGCAAAGGCCTTGTCCGTCGATACCAGACTCCTTTTCGCCACCAAAGTTTTCCAAGTGTGTAGGGTAGTTCCAATGAATGCGCACCACGAGAGTTTTCAGCACAATTGGTAGCGTGAATTAGCCAGCATACACGTACCAATCGTAGAGGTAAGAACTTGGTCCAAGGAGCATGGGACAGTAAGCTGACGTACAAAACTCTACATACACAACGGTCTGGGACGAGGAAGAGTTTACACTGAAAACGAGATGGTGTACGGAAAGGTGTACAAACAAGACAAGTAATACGATTACCACTTTTCTTGGTAATGGCTAGCGCATGCGCACTAACAGAGTTGCAATGGAGACCAGGCCGTCTTTTAAACTTTAATTGACGACCTGGGGACGAGGCTAGGACTGTATTTGCATACATGTACACGTAATGTACATGTAGTCTCCTGCAGAAATGCCTATTCTTACATGTACACGTACATGCTGGATATATCCATCAATTATGAATTACCAAGCAACTTTAACCATTTCACAGCACCTGTCCAACGTACACATATACCACACCCACCATGTACATGTACATTTACACACTCAGCTCATACATGTACATGTACATGTAGTAATTCTATATTCTGCATTACATCCAGTCCTCCACCCCACACATCAGGTACTTTCCCCTCCCCTCCACCTGCACTCACCAGCCACCCCCTGAAGTACTTCTGTATCACCACGGCAGCAGCACTTGCCCTAGCTGCATGCCTCATCTCCTTGTACAGCCTTCTGGCTTTCCAGCCATAGAAGTACTTTGCTATGATACCCACTGCCCACACCTCCTTCTTCTTGTTGATCCGTCGCCTTAGCAACCTGCGGAGCTGAACAAACAGTAAAAGAAAGTAGAGATGGACAGGCCCCACACACATAAGGGGGACATATAGTGATGGACAGGCCCCACACACATAAGGGGGACATATAGTGATGGACAGGCCCCCACACACATAAGGGGGACATATAGTGATGGACAGGCCCCACACACATAAGGGGGGACCCACACACATGATACATGTACATGAATACATGTATGTATCAAACAAATCTACAATTTACATTGCACATGTACATTGTACATGTACATATAAATACAACATCCCTAACACATGTACATGTACCCCTTTTAAAAAAAAAAACGATGCCATTGCATACAAAAACAGCCATACATGTAAATACGTCAAATTGCACTGTCTTCAAAACGAGCTGTGTCTCCTTGATTATGCAATATACATGTAGGGAGTTGCATTTTGCACATTTACAAAGCGGTCCTGTGTCTATAGAAGTAATGCATCATTCCAAAAATCTTCACATTCAAGTAAGCGGCAAGATTTTGCGAATTTTGTACTTGAAGCCCGCACTAACATGTACTTGGAACGATGTATTGCAAATTAAACCATCTTTGGAGTTCTATAGACACAAGACCGCTTTGTAAATGCGCAAAATGCAACTCTACTTACACTGTACATGTACTTGTAATTGCACAATCAAGGAGATAAAGCACGTTTTGAAGACCCCGCGATTTTATGAGTTTATGGCTGCAATCGTAGTGTCATTTTTTCCCCCCCGGGACGTCTATAATACCTGCATACACGTACATCCATGGTAAAGACACCAACCTTACCTTCCACACATAATAGTACATGTACCTCCTGATGACCGCTACAGCCCTCAGGGATCTCATCTCGAGTATTCTCCTCCTCAGCTCTCTCCGTACCTGCAAGTGTGTGTGTGTGTGTGTGTGTGTGTGTGTGTGTGTGTATGTTTGTGTGTGTACGAAGGCACATGTACATGTAAATGTACACAGTGTACATGGTACAATGTATGTAATATTTATAATCAACTGTACATGTTTATTACTACATGTACATGCACATGTATACATAATGTTACATAATATGGCAGGGGAATAAGCAGCTTTTCTGGCAATGTGCATGCCATTGATGGATGAACTGTGAATACATGTACATTATAACATGCACATACATGTACAGTAGCGGCCAAAATAAAAGTCACTGCACACATGTACCTTCCACATGAGGAAGTACTTCCTGATGGTCACCACAGCTGTCTTGGCCTTGATGCCCTTCTTCAGACGTCTCAGCTCCTTACGAGCCTGTGAGGGGGAGGGATTGGATCAGGTGAGGGGGGGTGGTTGAATCACGTGAAAAGGAGTGGTTGGATAAGGTGAGGGGGAGTGGTTTACACTAATAACTTTTGCAATGTATGTCTGGCAGTGACTTGTTTGGCATCAAATTGAAGCTTAATGTCTATTGTCCTGAATGTCCACCCGGGGGTACAATTGGACACCCGGGTGGACAGCAAAAAATGTTTTTGCCGTTCGGTCACGGAAGGGACCTAGTGGCATTTAAGGGTACTGGCTTACAGAACAAGTCTCTCCAGGATTGGGCCAAGATAAGTAAGACTTAAATCCTTTCGGTACTAGTAAAATAACTCGTGCTAGCGGACCTATCCATTACGCTCCGACCGATCTGCACGGAGCGTAAAGGATAGGTCCGCTAGCACAGCTCGTTCTACATGTACCAAAAGGATTTTAGCCTTGCTTATCTCGGCCCAATCCTGAAAAGACTTGTACTATAAGCCAGTACCGTTAAATGCCACTAGGTCCCTTCCGTGACCGAATGGCAAAATCTTTTTTTTGCTGTCCACCCGGGTGTACAATTGTACCCCCGGGTGGACATTCAGGACAATAGACATTAAGCTATGCAGAATCTATGTTGGTGGTGAAAGGGTTAAGCACACATTATTGTAATAGCACAAATTTCAAAGATTGAGATGCATTGCAGATTTTTTCTTTCCACAGGACTGAAGGGGCCATTAATATTGTTTTTAAAAATACATGTAAATAGTCTGTTTATAGATAAGTTCTCGAGTTTTACGAGTGATCACCATCTTTAATGTTATGCATTTATTTAAGCACTAATAAGTGTTTGTTGATTACCACAAACCAAAGCTAAGAACACTGGTACATGTACATGTAGTAGCATGTAAAAGTGCATTTTTTAAAAGCGCGCATAATTAAGAGCTAGAAAATGCTCAGGTAAGTACTGTAAGCTCGTCTATGATGCTTGAATAGAAAATTGCTTCATTCGTGTTGCACGTAAAAAGCAACAACCCTGATGCTACCGTCCGCGCTGTTGGATAGCCACTCACTGACTCACAACAGCAGCCATCATTCCTGCTGTAATATGAGAGGAGGCCCCTCATTTGCCAACTGCCATTTTGACGCGCTGGCTACAGATATCCTCAAATTTGTCAACTGTTGTTTTGATGCCAGCATTGCCCCCTCCCCCTCATGACCAGTGGCTCGTTCTCAAGGTACTGATGTAGCCAGTCCTACGATGGACAGTATAGGGTAAAAAGTGGCTACATGTACGTCAGTACCTCTAGGACAAGCCACTCATTTGTCATAAGGGGGAGGGGGTGTTGCCGGCATCAAAACAGCGCGCAGTTGGGTTATCTGTAGCCGGCACGTCGAAATTGCAGTTGGCAAATGAGGGACCTCCTCTCTTACAGCAGGAATGATCCCTGCAAGCGTGAGTGGCTCTCCAGCAGCGTGGAGGGGCCACAGCTGGTTGTTGCTTTTTACTTGCAACAAGAATGAAGCAATTTTCTATTTGAGCATCATACATGTACATGTAGATGAACTTACAGTACTTACATGTACCTGAGCAGCATACCCATTCTCTAGCTCTTTTAAAATTATACACTGTAAATAAAAATGCATTTTTACACAATACTACCAATTTGTGGCCAGTTGGTTTGTGGTATTATCAAAAATACTTACATGTACATGCACTTTATATTAGTGCAAAACCTGCTTAGAACTTACATGTATCTATTAAAAAATAAATAAAAAACCAGAATATTAATGGCCCCTCCAGTCCTGTGAAAAAAATAATAATCTGTTTATCAATACACTATGTATTTCAATTTCAAAATCTGTGCTACATGTATTAAAATGTATATTTAACCCTTTCACCACCAAAAATTTATTAATATATATTGATTGATTCTACATAGATTAAGCTTCACCACCTGACATACATGTACATGTACAATGGAAAAGTTATGAGTCTGCCAAGTTGCAAATTATTTGAAATAAATTAATCATTCAATCTAGTATATTTTGTAAACCATTGAAGTTATTAACTTGCAAAATGCTACAAGTAGGACTCATCCAAAAAAAAGCAGACATGAGTAATCTAAAGGCAAGAAGCATGCTCCTATACAATCAGATAATGGAATGACTCATACAAAACTTTATGAACATGTACTGTCCCAACTGCAGACGGTCTCCCAATCCCCTGGACCACCCAAATGTCCCCCTGGACCACCCCATCCCTTGCCATACCCTTCTAAAATGTGCCACACACCCTCCCTCCCAACACCACCATCCCTCCCCACACCACCATCCCTCCCCACACCACCCTCCCACCCCATACCACCATCCCTCCCTCCTCACACCACCATCCCTCAGCTCATAGGTGCAGACTCACTATCCATCCTCTGTAGTACTTCTATATCACGATCACAGCACTCCTCCTCATACGATACCTCTTCACACACTGAAACGAGAGGCCACTAATATCACACACATGTACATACATGGAGTTTAGCGTTAGGTTTACACTGCACAAACAAGTACATGCACTTATCACATGGTCACGTGACTCACCACATGGGTCCTGTAGCAAGATGAGAGCACTATTTGGGCCCTCCTTAATGCCTTGAACTGAAAGTAAAGATGCAAGAGCATAAGCACACCTCCACCACTGCACTCCCTCCATCATCACCTGTCTCTCCTCCCCCTTCCCTCCCTCACCCTCTTTCTCTTCACCCAGCCCCTGTAGGTCCTCTGGATCAACGTGGCTATCTCCTCCACTTTCTTCCTTCTGTGCTCCTCCAATTCAAATACAGTTTTAGGACTTCTGATAAAGATCTTTGACCTTCCCATAGAGAAGTCCTCACCATGTTTCCCTATTGCCTGAATAACGGTGGTACCTTTCACATTCATTATGTACTATGCATTAAAGTAACTGCAGCTATGTGGTTTACACACATCATGGGCGCCCCCAGCTTTTCTGGAAGGGGGGGGGGAGGGCCAGGATAGGGCAAGGGGGGGGGGGGCCATTTGACAGCCGTGAACACGTTGCCTGCTTTCGGCCGATTCAACGAGCTGGGGGTGGGGGGGGCTGTCCCCTTCGGCCCATTCAATGAGCGAGGGGGGGGGGGGGATGCTGTCCACTTTTGGCCGATTCAATCAGTGCGGTGTCCGCCCTTTCGGCCGATCCAATCATTCAATCAATGGGGAGAGGGTGCTGTCCGCTTTCAGTGCACATGTATGTAAACTTTTATTACAAGAGGGGGGGGGGGCATTCAGTCCCGAAATGGGGGGGGGGGGGACTATGGCCCCCCCTGCCCCCCCCCCCCCCCCTGGGGACGCCCATGCACATACATGTACAATGTATTAAAGTATGCTATATACCCCATACATGTACATGTACATGTTATGTATGCATGTAAACATACACATTGCAACACACATTTTCAATATTTCTATTTCTTTACCCCCTTCCTACTTGTACATTACTTCATTAACCCATTCCTACCTTTACTATTTCTTTAACCCCTTTCCATAATATTTAATTTCTTTAACCCCATCTTTTGCTTTGCCCCTCCAGTTGGGCCATGTTTGCTTTGACAACATCTTGTACCTATGATAGATGAGCAAATATAAACACCTGCGGTGTGCTGACCTTGCATGATATTGTACTGTAATGTAGCAATATGTGTGTAGACCAAAGGAAACATGGCCTTACCTGGAGAGTGCCTGGTCATATAGCTGTCTATAGGCATAGCCTGCCCTTCTCACTTTGATGTTCTCAATAAGTCCTAGGTAGTTGGCCTGGTGACACACCAATTCTTCACTGAAGTTCCTGGGTTCCTTGAGATCATTGGGCTGTATATATGTGTGGTGTGTGAGGATGTGTGGTTGATAGTGAATGTTTAATGTACATGTATATAGAAGAGGGTGTGGCTTCCCCAGAACAACATTCACCCAATGCACAGACCACACCCACACTGGTTAGTTCTTTCCACCACATACATGTATAGTATGTACTGTATCAGTATGTGAAAATACACATGTATGTACAATGTGTACATATGCATACCTTGATACATCTGATATAGTTGGGGTTCTTGCACAGTCCTGAGGTTCTTTATCCGATGCAACAATAGAAAAAGTTACTAACTGCCCTAACATGTAGCGCATCCATAGCAACAACATGCTTGTAAGCATATTCTACAGCCTGAGTCCTTTCACCATGTGTGATGAGGTTACATCCCTTCAAAAATAGTTATTAACCATTAATATATCTCATGTCTTATATCTAAGCTTTTTTCAGAGTACATGTACAGCCTGTTGCTTTTGAGGAGGTTAAATAACATCAATGACTTTCGACCATCCATATCTCCATTTATTATCTGGGTTATGGAAGGAGGTTAACAACCATTGGTAATATGATATGTGGTTACATAAGCTGTCTGACCTCGTGAAGCAACCCCAAAATGGTAATAAATAAATAAAAGGTACTCCAATATATACGTGCAATAAAGGTCATTGTATTGATCCACCTCTTTGAAAAAGTTACAAGTACTCCAGGGCCCTTCACTCTTCGGATGCTAGATGTGTATAATTATGAACATGGTACCTTGTGCACATGTACATTATACAATTTACATGTATTTAATATGATTGCACATCACTCCAGTACTGTATAGGTTGATCTACATATATTGTACACATGTATGATTTACTCCACAAAACTGCCAATTGCTGCTGATTACTACATTAGAGTTTCTCCCACATTAAAAAATTGCACACCTAGCATATGATCTCGGTAACAGTTGATGTAGTGTTGGAGGGAATATGAAGAGTTGTACTACTTCCCATAGTTAGTTTATGTACCATACTCCTCCTACGTAACTCATTGCACCCAAATGGAGTTATTATTGTACCTCCATTTATACATGTACATGCATGTACATGTACATGCTATCACAGACATGTACACTGTATATGTTCTTGGCACGCCAATCCTTATTGCAGCCCACCCTCCCAATGGCCCACACTACCTGCACCTTACCTCCTTTGGAACAGCTCCTTCAGCAGGGTCCTGTCACATGCATACATGGCCTGTGAGAGGCTCTTGTACAGAAAGTCCCTGTTCTTGTCCAGGAAGCCCTCCACACTGTAGGTGACCTGGGGACATCACAGTGGGTCCAGTAAGCATGGAGAGGAGGATACAACATTGCATAAGACTGGAGAAGTGGTGTGGGAGGGGCCACACAAACCACTGCCGCGTAGTGAAGCAGGCTGAACTGGTTCCTCATGAGGAGAGAGTCACTGTAGAACTCCTTCATGGCCCTGCTCTGGAAGTGGGCGTGTCCTACACAGTTCTTGTTCAGGCAGTCCATGAACGTGTCATCACTGGTCTGGGGAGGAGAGATAGAGGAATGTGTATCAGGAGTGTGAGAGCATGTGTACAAGCCAGCTAGACAATCTTAAGTGAAATTTTAAACTACATGTATTGGATCAGCTAAGTCTTACCTCTCCTGGTCTGAGGCACTCATCATCAAGGTAGGCCAGTATGGCTTGTTTGGGCTGTGTGCATGTGTGGGAGTGATTGTGGAGAAAGTGTACATGTAAACTACTACATATGGGACATACATGGTACTACATATGGGACATACATGGTACTACATATGGGACATACATGGTACTACATATGGGACGTACATGGTACTACATATGGGACATACATGGTACTACATATGGGACGTACATGGTACTACATATGGGACATACATGGTACTACATATGGGACGTACATGGTACTACATATGGGACGTATATACATGCTCTATAAGTTCACAGATGACAGCATTGTTGAAGTACTCGAGCTCAATGTAGCATTAAGTCCAAAAGTTAGGTCAAGTATCACTTCATGTTGTCCAGTCCCATTTGGATGGGTGTGGCCTTTGAATTTGGCATTTGTGAGGTTCAAAATGGCCGATAGCAAGATGCCCCGGGCATCTCCATGGCCTCCTGCAACAAAACTATGTAAGTTAGGTTATAGGGCATACTGGGTGATATGGCAACTCTATGTATATACGATCCATTCACAATTAAGTCAGTACCCCGGTACATGTAACGAGTGTTAATCAATGTGCATTAACCAATATTGGCCCGATTTGGCCAAAGATTCCAGAACGTACTAATAACGCGTTTCAAAACAGGCAAGTGCACAAGTACAGGCGCTGCGCGCCTAGTACTAAATTTAATAACGTAAAACAATACAATCACCGGGCGGGCCCCCGGCGCGGCCCACCAGCCCACAGGTGAAATTTGCATTTGCGATCTTGCAATTAAACTGAATAGTCATTTTTTAAATCAGTGCCAACGTCAAGATGGTGCAGAGGTTGGAGACCTCCAAGCAGGAAGCCGAGGCGGCCATTGTTAAGGCATTTGAGCAGCTATCGGAAGCATTGGATCAGAGGAAGAAGGCCCTCCTGTCAGATTTGGAGGCTGTTCTGCTCTCAAAGACGCTGTCATTGATGCTTCAGAAGGAGCAGTTGGAACGGCTACAGCAGAACATTGGTCACTGCACTGAGGTGACCTGCCACACCCTCCAGGCCCACACTGACCACGAGCTGGTATCCCTTGGGGAACTGATACCAGCAGAACTGAACACCACCCTGAAGAAGGTGGAAGCCATGTCCCTCACTCCAAACCAACGCACCTTCTTTACAGTTTTAACTCAAGCAAACCCTGTCGTAAAGGAACTGTCTAAATTTGGTGAATTAGTGGACCTTACTCCTCCTCCTAGTAAAAGCATATGTACATTTAGGTCAGTTACCATGGTGAACACCCAATACCATGTCAATGTAGAGGCTAGGACCTTCAGTGAAGAGAGGTACCCATGTGGTAGTCTGCAGGTGGCAGCTGAACTGAGGTCCAAGTCCAGTGGAGAGCCATCCATCATGGGAGAGGTGGAGGACCACGAGGATGGCACCTACACCATCACCTTCACTCCTCACACCACCGGCCTTCACTAGCTCCACGTCACCATGGACGGAGAACATGTCCAGAAGAGTCCTTACGATGTGGAGGTGAGGGGTGACTACACCACCTTGTGCGATTCCCAGAAGGTGCTCAGCGTTAGTGGGAAGTCGCTGTGCGTGGCTGTCCACTTGAATGGAGACATCTACGTAGGCAGCGACGACCACCGCATATATGTATTTGACCAAGATGGCCTCTTGAAGAGCATCGTGGGCAGCTGGGGCAGCGGGGATGGTCAGTTCAAGTGCCCGTTTGGCATATCCATCAGGGAAGATGCCGGCAGATTGTGCCAACCACCGCATCCAGGTTCTGACCACTGGAGGAAAGTTCTTCAGCAAGTTTGGGGAGAAGGGATCAGAGCCGGGGAAGTTCAATAATCCGTGCGGCATTGCCATGGATTCAAGCAGCAGGGTGTTAGTGTCCGACAGCAGTAACAACAGGATTCAAGTATTTGGCAAAGATGGCGGCTGGTTATTGACCATAGATGGTAAGGGTTCTGGTAGACATGGCATTGTAGGTCCAAGGAGCAAAGCGCTGGATGCTCAAGGGAGCATTCACGTGGCAGCATATGGTTTAAACACAGTCAAGGTGTTCACACCGGAGGGCGCATACATCAGGAGGTATGGAGGTGGTGTGAGAGAGTGGCAGTGGATGAGTTGGGCTACTGTATGGTGTGTGATTGGGGAAGAAACTGCCTTGCTGTGTTTGATCCCGAGGGTCACATGATCCATACTGTGGGGAACCCAAGCAGGCCCTGTAGAGTGGCACTGGACCCCAGGAGTGGCAGTGTTTACATAGCAAACTATGATTACAATAACGTGCTCATGTTTGTGCTCAAGATGTAGGTACATCCAATGTGTGATGGACACATGAAGATGATGAAGAAATGGAGATGATCTTTTTTAAACCTTTTTTTTTTGCAAATTATTGAAACTTCAAAGCATTATGCAAATATATACCCCAACCGGTACGAATGAATATAATTTTGTAGGTAAACACATGCATACGTACTTAATAGGCAAATGCAAATGCATGTATGCTAATTCAAATGAATGTGTGATAATATGAGAGTTTGCAGGTGTCCCAGATGTGCTGCCTGACTGATTGTGGCTAGGAGTGTCCGTTGGTGTCCCCAGACCCACACCTCACCACCTGCAGCCTGGATGAATACAAGCCAATAAGATGGGCTCTAAATGAGTGCATCACACTGGTAAATAACCCCCAGACCAACTCACAGTAGTGTTTATAATGCCCCTAGCTCCCCCCTTTTCCGGTCATCAATCTATGTTTGCACGTACTTCATATTATCCTAATAAAGGCTAGTCATAGTAATGGAGGCCCCATGTAATTGCTAATTGCTGCTATGGGATATGGTAGCTGTTCAGTTAGGGGGCTGTATAGGCAGAGATAAATCTCTGGTGTCCGATAGGCTTGCAACCCGACATCGCGAAGGGCAGCTGTGGTGTAGGGTCTGGGTACGAGAACTGTTAGGGGCCGCAGAAGTTTACGCTCATGTACGTACGGTATTATCCCACGCTTCCGCATGCATGAAATGAATGAAATTGAGTCACGGGATAATAGTTTCTGGTTCTACATGTACGTGTAGGTCTACTTCAAGACGACAAGGTGGGAATGCGCTGAGTACCTAGTCCAACCATAGATATTATACGGAAAATATCTATGGTCCAACTGTATAATTTGTTGTAGGTCTAGAGCTAATCTTTACATGTATGCCGCCATCTTGATCTCCTCCGATCCGCCCAGGCATACTCTGATATGATATTGGCGCGGCACGTCACGATACATGTACATATATTAAAAGTATGTTCACCGTAGGGCTGTGAAATGGGAACATCAAATTCCAAAATACGACGTCCCAAATCTTCTGATGTTAACGAGCCTCCAGCCCACTCTGCCGATGAACGCCAAAAGGTATGTACCCATGCAGCCCTCTCGCACGCAACAACAATTATTAATTCACACACTCTTCAACGCTATCATTAATAAAAACACGCTCCACTTTTTAACAAGACTCCTGAAGATTGGATCCTCTAGATGTACATGTAGTGGCAATGCAGGTAAACAGCCACATAAGTAGTAATGTGTGGGGGAGGGGTAAGGGACTTATATTGGTGAGATCAGATAGTATGTCATGTGTACCCGTGCCCTATAAGATAGGGACTGGGCACGAGGTGCATTCCAATGTTACGCCACACTGCTATACATGGGCATCGGAACAGGTCCAGCTCCAAAAAAAAAAAAAAGAATTCATCAGCAAATATGGGCATGGGTACTGGTGATGTGATGATGACCCGCCCTTTCGTCTAACTTGCTATGATAATGTATAACAGTAATGTACATCGTCTAAAAGAGAAATGGATTCTACTCGCTCTACATTATTGTCCGTTCCTACTTTTTCTGCGTCTGCCGTGGCACCAGAGAAATCTCATCCATCTAAGTCGTTTCCCTTTCCAAAACGTTTGTTTGGACCGAAGGGTTGTTTTAAAGCAGCCTGGTGTGAAAAGCTGCATGCTGCCTTTTGTTACTTATGCATGATGACAGAAGTAGAGAAGAAATTCAAAGAAAGTACCAAACTTGAACTTACTTTCATTTTGAAAGTCTACTATAAGATCATGTGAAGCATTTCAAAAACACTTTTAAAAGTGATTGTCATAAGCTTCTTGAAAGTGAATACCGGTGATATGATGTGGGTGACATAGATATTTGAGGAAACCTCTCACATGATACATTACGACTCGTACAACATTTACAGTATGCATTTTGCTTTTCGGTGCATGGGCATACGGTTATCTGAGCACTTAACATAGTAGGGCATCAATAATGCACAACTTGCAAAGTTTCTGGGGCTCTGCCCCAGACCCCGATGCGGAAGCTTACAGCACTCCCCCATACCTCCTCGCTGGGTCTGACCCCCTCCCGCACCCACCCTCTCCGGGTCCGCCCACTCATTATTTATTCATTTGCCGGACCAATGCTTTTTACCTTCCGACGCCCATGCTATATCATGCACGCTACCCTACTATTCACCATATTTGGGTGCGTCATCTGCTGTGCACGCCACTGTCATCAACACACATACACTACATTAAAACCAACACCATACATGCACATTCATCCTACAGAGCAGGGACCAACTACCTATAGCTAACATAATTTGAGCCTACTTTATTGAGAGGTAGTGGGCCCACACCACCTCAGGGGAAAAAACCTCACATGTGTGAGGAAAAAACCCATGTAGATACTGCTCTGCTAACACCACATTGCTTGCAATTCTTCGACTGTTTTTATGACATTTGGTTCTGTATGCTTCTTGTCTCTGTATACATGTGTACATGTACCTGACCAAGAAAACACACTCCTTCCAATCACCCCGTCCCTCTCATCATCCCTATCTCATCTCTCTCATCACACACTCAAATTGACTTCTCTGTTTACAGGCTAAAACTGTGAACCAAGAAAATGGGGGGGGGGGGGGAGGGGGGGGGTGGCAGCAGCAGTGCACACGTACAGACGCCTACACATGTAGATTAACTAACTCCAAACACCAGACACTATATATACCAAAGTACAGGTGTCCCAATATGCATAAGCATCTCCCACACCACTCAACAGCTATGCACATGGTACAGCTATGCCCTCACATCTTTAACACCAATCAACAGCATTTAGATTGCATACCTCAACCCAACCACATCACTTCATCAAACCATTGGTTGTTACACTTACCTAAATTCATATAGGAGCTTATTTTCTGTCTAATTCGTTCCTCAACCGGCAGAAAAGTGTACCACACATGTGGGCAGATTACATGTATAAGTGTGGCGTGACATTGGCATTCCCCTCTGCTCAATAATCAATTTGTTAAATACAAAGCAGAACCTCAGGTGGAAAGCCACCAATGTCATAGCCGAACATCTGGAAAAGAGCCAGTGTACGGTTTACCTAAGTATTTGGACACCTGTCACCTGTGCAAGGGTATGTGTAGCGTGTTAATTGATTAATGCACATGTACTATCAAGCGTGAATGTACAACTATTTAATTGCCTTACCCACTGTGGGTGAACCATAGTGCAGTGTCTCGATTGATGGTTGTATTAGTGGGGTCCCCAGACTAAGGGCAGTATTTATTACACTTCAGCCGGGTCCCCAGACAAAGTGTTGATTGCATCAACAATGTTCCTTTTTACCAATTAATTAACCCGTTAGTAAGCCAGGCAGGTAAAAGTGAAGGTCATATAAAAAGGGGTACTCTATGAAGGGAATGAATATCAACTAATCGTGACTAAGAAAATCAGAGTCGGTTATTTTGGCTAAAGGAAATTCTGAAATCGGTAACCTGCTATTCTAGTAAATGCATAGTTGACCGAATAGGTAATTGCGAATAATCGATTAACCTGCAAAGCCTGAAAATCGGTTACACACCCCCTACTCACAATATGCATAGTGACCTTGCATCTTACCAAAGGTCAAAGGTCTGCACAGAGAGCATCACATGGGGGAGGAGGGGGTGATTATTTTATAAAAGGTGACCTTTCAAGCTTTCATGACGTAAGGCAAAATTATGTAATTATTACTAAATGTACATACATGTACATATACACGTTTGCATGTATATGCACGCATACATGTACATGTACATACAAGTGGAGTAATCAACAAATTTTAAGTGTTACATGTATGGTGACCTTCTTTTGGGGATTCGGGGGGGAGGAGGAGTCATTCAAAATCACATCGAACCCCCCCTTCCCCCCCCCCCCCCCCCCTTCCCTTGATAATGGTAATGACATACCGTATTAGCCAATCATCTGAATTGTGTCCTGCTGGGCCTTAATAAGAAAGTGCATTTTGAGTCCATTCATTACTGTGGGAGAGTCCCGCCTTTGTGTCTGTATACCCAAGGTGATATCACTGTAGGAACTAGAAGAGATGCTAAGATGTGCAGCAAGAGATGGCAATACTGATGAGGTCATCTTGCTGCTTGATGCAGGGGTCAATGAGATGTGTGTGTCATAGATGAAGTCCCTTTAGTCCTCAGATTGGATTGTGATGATTTATGCAGACATTGTGCATGTCAATATGAGGGTACATGTACACAGTGAGTACCATGTCAATATGAGGGTACATGTACACAGTGAATACCATGTCAATATGAGGGTACATGTACACAGTGACTACCATGTCAATGTGAGGGTACATGTACACAGTGAGTACCATGTCAATATGAGGGTACATGTACACAGTGAGTACCATGTCAATATGAGGGTACATGTACACAGTGAGTACCATGTCAATATGAGGGTACATGTACACAGTGAGTACCACGTCAACATGAGGGTACATGTACACAGTGAGTACCATGTCAATATGAGGGTACATGTACACAGTGAGTACCATGTCAATATGAGGGTACATGTACACAGTGAGTACCTTGTCAATATGAGGGTACATGTACACAGTGAGTACCATGTCAATATGAGGGTACATGTACACAGTGAGTACCATGTCAATATGAGGGTACATGTGCACAGTGAGTACCATGTCAATATGAGGGTACATGTACACAGTGAGTACCATGTCATACATGTACACAGTGAGTACCATGTCAATATGAGGGTACATGTACGCAGTGAGTACCATGTCAATATGAGGGTACATGTACACAGTGAGTACCATGTCAATATGAGGGTACAAGCATGCATTGCTTACTCCCTAAACAAATCACTTAATATGGCCACAGTACCCACTTGTGTTATCCTGCATTTGCCCAGCTCTGTCATGTTGTTGCTGTCTTTGGTTCATGTCTCTCAGGGGTACCCAGCCTTCCCCCTCCCCCCCACCTACATGTACCTCTTCTACCCTGTCCCCTATCTACCTTGGCCACTCCCCCTCTTCCCATGGTCCCACCCTAATTTGCTATGGCACTTCCCCCACCTACCATGCCCCATAATATCATGGTCACTTTCCTTCATACATGTACTATGGCCACACCCCTCCTGTTGGTACTGTTCCACTTGTCTGTGTTACATTTCTGTTACATGGTGTGATATGGCTTCCTCCTTAGGATGGAGATACTGCACTAATAAGGGCATCAGCATATGGTCATGCTGAGTGTGTTAAAGTACTGCTGGATAAGGGTGCCCAGGCCAACCTCCAGGCTAAGGTGAGTACAATTCCAGATCAGACCAATGTCTGTTGCTGACATGTTTCCTTGTGTGATGAGGGGACTATGAGGGTGGAGTGTGGTTGTCAGATGTAGTTTGATACAGTGGGCTGTATGCCCTTATAAGGTGTTATTATGGAGGGGGAGTGGCATTTCTCATTACATGTATCTAATTCATGGTATGAGGAAAGTTGGTAGACCAGAGGAGCCAACCTATGTAGACTGTAACACTAGGTCTTGATTAGCCGGGTACCCAGTCCTATTTCCTTTGTACTTTAACATAGTAGTGTATACAGATGTATGTGTACATGTACATGCAAGGGAGCATCATTACATGTAGCTAATTTATGGTAGCAATACATATGTATTGTAATTGAGGGGGGAGGGGACCACCATATAGCCCGTGGAGGGAGGGGGTGATGGCCTCCAGGGCCTGGGGCTGCCTATGGTAGGGAGTCCAAGGAGATGTATATGTAGGACCATATGTTAAGGGGGCAGGTTTCTACATACATGTACATGTATGCATTGCAGCAAATGGCTGGAAGGATGAGGCATAGGCAGTCAAACTGCTGACCCCACCTGAAAGGGAAAAGGGAAATAGGCATGGGGCAAGGTGTGAGAGGCCCCTGCTAGTAATCTACATATGGGTGTTAAGGGTTGCATGTAAGGTTGACCATTAATTTACTCCTTGGTAACCACCCCTGCAGAGAATGCATGGCTCTTAGCCCTTGTCGCCATCTAGCTCCAACCCTTTGATGGATTGGGTAGCAGGCAAAGGCCCCCACTAGGCCTGAGTCCCCCCTCCCAATACCCTGGCCGCAGGGTGTGACTGGCAGTTACACTGGTCACCTAGCCACTGTGGACCCCAGTGACTGAACTGAGACACTGGTCCCAGTCGGCCAGGTTTGGGATGACCTGCAACAGAGACCAGGGGTGATGCTGACCACCACTGGGTGCTCTGTCTACCAAGGCCAGGACGCTGGTCCAGGCTTGGGTTGCCGGGAAGGGACTAGCCTGCAGGGCCCCGCCCAAAGTTAACATCCCAAACTCGCCACCCACTGTACATACATGTAAGACATACATGTAGGTACATGTACGTAAGAGCCGGATTGTGGGTGTGGGTAGCAAATGTATAAAAAAATTGCATGACACTGCTCAAGTGAACAACAGTCTAGTCCATTCCAATGAGCTGCAGTCAGTCCTGACACTTGGCCATCACCACTGCTGCTGTGGCATGCTGAGGGTCACCTCTTATATAGGTCTTGAAGGCCCTACTTCGCCAGCGGCCCAACTGCTTGATTACACCAGAAGAGATCCCCACCTTGGCTGCTGTAGTTGCTGCCCCAATGTGAAAACTATGAGTGTTGAATTGGTCAGGGTCCAAACCCAACTTGCCAAAGTAGACCCATAGCTGAGATCAGAACCCCCTGGCAGTCAAGGGTGACCCATCTTCCCAGAGGAGCAGAGGGCTGGAGCTAGGGGCCGGGCAGCACTCCAAATACCGCTTCATGCTGCTCACCGGGCAAGAGCTGTCTCTGCTGCATCCCACCGACACTACAGTCCCCTGTCCCCACTGGTCAGACTTGGAGCGCCTCAAGAGGACCTTCAGCTGATGCCCCATGAACCAAACATCGCACCTCCGGAGGGGCACCCGATGGAGTGGTGTAGCCGTGAACTCCCCTACCCGGAGAAAACTGTTGAAGACCAGGGACATTGCCGTCTGTAGCAAGCGACTATCTCACCCACTCATGGAGGTGTCTGTATCCACTGCCCTCTGGAGCTGAGTGAGGATCTGAGGGGAAATCGGCAACCTACAGTGCTTTGGAGGTTGCTCCGCCTGAGAGCGCCGAATACCACGCACCAGTAGCTTCGATGTGTGATTGTAAGAAACTGGGCTGCAGAGGCCTTGCGTGTGATGCAAGAATGTGACTGCTGCCAGGTACACCCAAATGGTGGGGAGGCTGACAGCTGAGGAGAGGTGGGCTGCAAAGGCCACCACCTGCTGCTTGCTCGCTGGAACAGGGGTGGTAGCAGAAGGCCACAAACTGCAGAATCCCAGCCTGATATGTAGAGGCTGTCGAAGGAGCTATCGACTCCAAAACCAGGGCAGAGATCTGTGACTCTACAGCAGGGTAAAGTGGGGTGGAATGGCAGAGGGCTGGGGGTCAGCCTGAGGGGCAAGAGCAAAGAACCGAGTCATCAAATTACGTGATAGCACATTGGCCACTGTCATACTTAAGGCAGACACCTGCAGGGTATGAACCGAACTGCATGGTAATGACCGCTTGGTATTTGACAATCGTAAGAGCCGAATCAGGCACTGTCTGAATCCGGATTGCCAAAAATATGTTCCAAGCTTCCAGCCAGGTAGCGAGATCCACCACTCGCCGACGCCCTGCCCCCTTATCTTTCTCCCGCTTCTCCTGACCCAGGATTGCGCTGGAGCCCTCCCCCAATGCTGGACCCAGTAACTTATCAAAGTTAACAAATTTACCTCTTTGAATCCTCCGAACCAGGTATTTGGCTGGAGTGGACATGCAGGAGGGGAATGGAGGAGCCCAGAAGTCCTCCAGGCTGCTGGAACGACAGCAGTGATGGTGACGACGCCTGTGCCGTGACTCTGATGAGGAGGAACTGCTGCCCCCGCTGCTCGATGACGAGCTGGAACCAGAGCCAGACCTCCCATGGCGACGTTGCTTTGGGTGAGGGCTGCAGGACCTATGCCGAGACAACAAGCGTGCCAGCGGCTGCTGCCAGGGGATGTCTCCCGGTAGCAACAACTGTGCTCGGCCAAGGACCCTGAGGTGGAGTTGACCTTGCTGCGTGCGGGGGGATGCGGCGGCTGCCCTGTGATGAGGTCGGGTGGGAGCCGCGCTGGTGTGTGCCCAATGAGGATCCACTATCTGCTTCGATGCCACTGTCCTCGTGGGAGCACCCCTGGATGAGGAGTCATGGCCTGTTGAGCGTCTCTGGTGTGTGCTGGTCTGAGTCCGTTGGGGAATGACTCCACACGGCATCCTTGTTGCTCAGCAGTCGCTTGACCATGGCTCGCTTGGTGCCTGAGGCCACCAGGTTGGCTTGCATGAGCCGCAGGCACAGCACCTCGGCTTGGAGGCACATGTATTGATGACGCCTAGCATCCGACATTGCATCAGTTGCCTCCTGCAGTGACCTAGGTGACAGCCAGGGCCACCACATTGTGATTCTTCTTATGTTGACCCCTGCGACCCCACAATTTGTATGTTTGCCAATCCATTAAAAAGTATATATTCACATGTAACTTGTGTGTCTGCCATCTTGGTCCCCTTGCTAGGATGGCCTGGTAGGATGCACATATGAGCAACAGTTGGAGAGCAAAAACGTGTATGAGCTAGGGTGCAGCTGTTTACATGCATTATCCAATACATCATTCATTATGGTAGTAAAGATGCCTTCATGTCTTCGATCAATTAAAAACAGTTTTACATGTACATGTAGAGGTGTGTACATGTATGTCTTTACATGTACATGTGTAACATGTCCACAGAATGCATAGTGTTATGATGGTTCCTTTTATGTTGTCCCCTGTGACCCCACAAGCTGTATGTTTGCCAATTTATAAAAACATGTAACTTGTGTGTCTGCCATCTTTGTCCCCATGCTAGGATGGCCTGGTAGGATGCACGTATGAGCAACAGTTGGAGAGCAAAAATGTGCATGAGCTATGGTGCAGCTGTTTACATGCATTTTCCAATACATTATTGATTATGGCGGTAAATATAGCTTCATGTCTTCGATCAATTAAAAACAGTTTTACGTGTACATGTACATGTACAGGTGTGTACATGTATGTCTGTGATTAGAACTTGTCCGTGGAATACATGTAGCGTTATGAGGCAGCACAAGGTTATGCCAGTTATCCTCCATATTTGTACCTACACATACACTCATTACGTGTGTGTGTGTGTGTGTGTGTGTGTGTGTGTGTGTGTGTGTGTGTGTGTGTGTGTGTGACAGTGTGTGAATGACAGACATTTTGCGAGTGTTTTGTGTATGTTTGTATGGGGAGTTTGCATGTGATTCAGTCTTGCTTGTACAAACACACATACATGTACACATCAACACCACACACCACACATTCACACACACACATACATGTACATGTACACCACACAAATTATACTAGTAAAAGAAGACATGTTATACCTTTAGCAGCAAGGTACTGTCTATAATGCACACACACACACACTGTAATTCACACACACACACACACACACACACACACACACACACACACACACACATGTGATGTGTGTATGATCCTTACCCGACAGTGCAGTACACGTACGTGCAAATATGAAGGATAACTGGCATAACTTCAGGGGCGGATACAGGATTCTTTTAAGGGAAGGGCACGGTTAATAAAAGTTATAAGAAAGTGGGCGTGGACCCCAAAAGGGGGTGAGTGCGGGAGGGGGATATGCCCCCTCCCGCGCGAAGCGCGGAAGCTTTTGATACTATCTAAGTAGTAAAGCATTAAAACTATGCTAGTTTTAGTGCTTTATTTATATGTACAGTTATAAATTGCACTACAAGAAAAGTATTTGCACCGTGCTGGTAGATGAGCAAATAGTTTCGGGCCTAAAATTGTTGCGAAAAATATTATTAGCCATAATGCTTCATTTGAGTCATAAATAGCAAAATAGGGATACGAAATATTCACTTTCCTTGTGATATAAGGCGCCGGCCGAGGTTGGCTTCCGCAGCTGTATGTGCATGCAGGCTGCATGTAATCAGTCTAGCTGTATCAGCTAGTATGTATATGTGTCAGATCACTTGTAAAATCAAGTCTCGATTTGCGATCTTCTTTTCATTTTTCATTTTTGCTGTGTTCCTCTCCCACAATAGGCGATAAATATGTATACTAAAGTGAATATGTATCCGACACAATACATGTATATTCCGTAATATGGGTACTACAGGCAGAGAAAATATATAATCTTTGCAACAGGTAACAACTATTCGATGTTAACGCAGGACCCACATGTGGCAGATCGACATCAATGTTATGATACCGTCTGCGTAACTGCATGCTCTAGCATCAATCAACCAACCGGTTAGGTATGAATAACGATATGCGCTGCAAACGCTCTACATGACCGATCAGATCGCTCCGCTATCAGTGTGCGCTTGAAAACACAAAAAAAACACTCAGATTATTGAAGAATTAACGAGTAACTTGCCACGTCATGTGAATATAGTAGGATTATTGAATTGGGGGGGGGAGTGGCAAGTCCCCCCGGTGCCCCCCCCCCCCCCCCCCCCCCCCCTAGATCCGCCCCTGTGACAGTACATGTATCAGCGCTGTAGCTAACCGCGGCACTGTTTCGTGCGGTTATAATCGCACGCGGTACGCAAAACACACTCATGAATATTTAATGAGTTGTCCGGAAGGGGGGGGGGCACGTGCCCCCGGTGCCCCCCCCCCCTGGATCCGCCACTGAACTTTGTGCTGCCTCATAACACTATGCATACCATGGACATGTTCTAATCACAGACACAAACTGTAAAACAGATCATTGAAGACATGAGGCTATTTTTACCGCCATAACCAATGAGGTATTGGAAAACGCATGGAAACAACTGCACCATACATGTACATGAGCAACTGCACTAGCTCACTTTTGCTTGTACACCTTTTTGCTCTCCAACCGTTGCTCTTACACACAACCTACATGTACCAGGCACCATACCTTCACCATCTGGGTCCCTCCCCCATCTGGTTCCCCCCCCCCCCCCCCCCCCCCCCCCCCCATCTGTGTCCCCTCCCCCATCTGGATCTCTCCCCCATCTGGGTTCCCTCCCCCATCTGGGTCCCCATCATACATCTATACGAGTTGATGGATAACAGTTTGCCCAAAAGGGTCATGTGGCAGCCTGGTGACATGTTGTGCCCATCAGGCTAGGTCTGGGGCCAAGGTAGCGCTGGCTGCCCTTGTGTGTGACCAGATGTACCACACCATGAGGTGGTCAAGGGGTTAAAGTGGTTGGTATACAGGGGGGAGGGGGGGGAGGGGGGGTATACATGTGCATTTATCATGTTGTTGCCCTTTATCAGAACATTAAACATTGCTTACTCCCTAAACAAATCACTTAATATGGCCACAGTACCCACTTGTGTTATCCTGCATTTGCCCAGCTCTGTCATGTTGTTGCTGTCTTTGGTTCATGTCTCTCAGGGGTACCCAGCCTGCTCCCTCCCCCCACCTACCTCTTCTACCCTGTCCCCTATCTACCTTGGCCACTCCCCCTCCTCCCATGGTCCCACCCTAATTTGCTATGGCACCTCCCCCACCTACCATGCCCCATAATATCATGGTCACTTTCCTTCATACATGTACCATGGCCACACCCCTCTTGTTGATACTGTTCCACTTGTCTGTGTTACATTTCTGGTACATGGTGTGATATGGCTTCCTCCTTAGAATGGATATACTGCACTCATACTGGCATCAATACGTGGTCATGTTGAGTGTGTTAAAGTACTGCTGGATAGGGGTGCCCAGGCCAACCTCCAGGATAAGGTGAGTACAGTTCCAGACCAGACCAATGTCTGTTGCTGACATGTTTCCTTGTGTGATGAGGGGACTATGAGGGTGGAGTGTGGTTGTCAGATGTTGTTTGATACAGTGGACTGTATGCCCTTATAAGGTGTTATTGTGGAGGGGGAGGGACATTTCTCATGATCTAAATCATGGTATGTGGAAAGTTGGTGGTCTTGATTAGCCGGGTACCCAGTCCTATTTCCTTTGTACTTTAACATAGTAGTGTATACCGATGTATGTGTACATGTACATGTAAGGGAGCATCATTACATGTAGCTAATTTATGGTAGCAATACATATGTATTGTAATTGAGGGGGGAGGGGACCACCATAGCCTGTGGAGGGAGGGGGTGATGGCCTCCAGGGCCTGGGGCTGCCTATGGTAGGGAGTCCAAGGAGATGTATATGTAGGACCTAATCTTAAGGGGGCAGGTTTCTACATACATGTAGATGTATGCATTGAAGCAAATGGCTGGAAGGATGAGGCATAGGCAGTCAAACTGCTGACCCTACCTGAAAGGGAAAAGTGAAATAGGCATGGGGCAAGGTGTGAGAGGCCCCTGCCAGTAATCTACATATGGGTGTTAAGGGTTGCATGTAAGGGTGACCATAAATCACCTACATGTATTATAACTGCTTTCATAACATTACTACAATTATATAAAAACATTCTATATGAGATAGTTGGTGGTATATAGGATTTGAAGGCAATAGTGGTGTAAAAAGCAGGGAAACAAGGGTTGAATGATAAGGAAAAACGAAATTGTATGTATATTTACCACGTGCATTCACAATGTAATGTTCCACAATGTGTGCCGCTAAATATAGGACTATTCTGTTTTTCCTTATCATTCAACCCTTGTTTCCCTGCTTTTTACACCACTACTGATTGCCTTCAAATCCTATATACCACCAACTATCTCATAGAGAATGTTTTTATATACACATGTACTTGTTTCATTGCTTTTTAATGCATATGCTTTCAAAATGTCATGATGCAATTAACTGATCACATTTGCTACTACCTAAACATGGTATATAGAATTCCGAACTCAGCCATGGATGATAAATACATGTATTGTTCAGTCCATCAACGATGTTAATACAAAAGTAGTGATATCAGCGAAACTTTATCTTCTCATATAGGTCTGTTTTCTTCTTCATATGACAGCAACAGTTATGTCCATCATCAATTACTGCACTCTGCAAATTAAAGTGATCTGTGTCAACTCAACGTCACCTCACCCCATGCACTAGATGATACATTCAGCATGCTTAAATGTACTTAACATGCAGGGTCCTTCAAGCAGCCACAATGCTTGCACATGCCCATCCACATTTTAATGACGATGCGTACTGTACATGCATCTGACCTCTGCTGTAGTAGGTAAAAGGAGGGGGAGGAGTAGGACAGGGGAGGAGTGCGGGTACTGTAGTAGTAGTATGTGCAGCTGGAGCATGTTGAGAACTCAAAGTAAATAGGGTGAGTCTAATTGCAAAATACTATAATAATGCACCTGTCCAGCCCAGCTGAACATCTTCTATGCATTTTTGAAATAGCCCCTTTGTCCCCAATACAACTTCTATTAGTGAGCAGCCAACACTCATTTGTGCATTATTGGTAGCAATACATATGTATTGTAATTGAGGGGGGAGGGGATCACCATAGCCCGTGGAGGGAGGGGGTGATGGCCATGTACATTTCTGGTACACGATGTGATATGGCTTCCTCCTTAGGATGGAGATACTGCACTCATGAGGGCATCAGCATGTGGTCATGTTGAGTGTGTTAAAGTACTGTTGGATAGGGGTGCCCAGGCCAACCTCGAGGATAAGGTGAGTACAATTCCAGACCAGACCAATGTCTGTTGCTGACATGTTTCCTTGTGTGATGAGGGGACTATGAGAGTGGAGTGTGGTTGTCAGATGTAGTTTGATACTGTGGGCTGTATGCCCTTATAAGGTGTTATTGTGGAGGAGGAGGGGGATCTCTAAAATAAGGATATATTATAGAGGGGTAGGGGCATTTCTTATCACATGTACACATTGTATCTAAATCATGGTATGTGGAAAGTTGGTAGACCAGAGGAGCAGACCTATGTAAACTGTAACACTAGGTCTTGATTAGCCAGGTACCCAGTAACCTCATCCCCAGACCCTGATTTTTATTAAAGTTAGCATGTTTTTCTTCCCTGCTTACTGTGATGCAAAATAGGGCCTGGGGATGAGGCTATGTACCCAGTCACTCCACATCCCATTTCCTTTGTACTTTAACATAGTAGTGTATACAGATGCATGTGTACATGTACATGTAAGGGAGCGTCATTAAATGTAGCTAATTTATGGTAGCAATACATATCTATTGTAATTGAGGGGGGAAGGGATCACCATAGCCCATTGAGGGAGGGGGTGATGGCCTCCAGGGCCTGGGGCTGCCTATGGTAGGGAGTCCAAAGAGATGTACATGTAGGACCTTATCTTAAGGGGGCAGGTTTCTACATACATGTAGATGTATGCATTGCAGCAAATGGCTGGAAGGATGAGGCATAGGCAGTCAAACTGCTGACCCTACCTGAAAGGGAAAAGGGAAATACATTAGGCATGGGGCAAGGTGTGAGAGGCCCCTGCCAGTAATCTACATATGGGTGTTAAGGGTTGCATGTAAGGGTGACCATTAATCAGCTATTATAACTGCTTTCATAACATTACTATATAGTAGCAGGTTGCTAAGAAACAGTCCTAAACACCTACTGAACATACATGTAAATGAATATAATTAATGGTTCCTCTTATGTTGTCCCCTGTGACCCCACAAGCTGTATGTTTGCCAATCTATAAAAACATGTAGCTTGTGTGTCTGCCATCTTGGTCCCCTTGCTAGGATGGCCTGGTAGGATGCACGTATGAGCAACAGTTGGAGAGCAAAAAACGTGTATGAGCTAGGGTGCAGCTGTTTACATGCGTTTTCCAATACATTATTGATTATGGTGGTAAAAATAGCTTCATGTCTTCGATCAATTAAAAATAGTTTTACGTGCACATGTACATGTACAGGTGTGTACATGTATATCTGTGATTAGAACTTGTCCGTGGAATACATGTAGTGTTATGAGGCAGCACAAGGTTATGCCAGTTATCCTCCATATTTGTACGTACACATACACTCATTACGTGTGTGTGTGTGTGTGTGTGTGTGTGTGTGTGTGTGTGTGTTCAGAATTAAGTTAATCTCAATGGAAGCTTATAGTCACAGTGACGCATCCAGCTGCCAAAAGTAAAAGACTTTTTAACCGATTATAAGCGGAATTATTGCCCACACGTAACGATAACCGCGGAATTAATTTTGGTTTATAATCTAATTTGACATACCGTGTGACAGGCGCGTGATAACTTTTGAATGAAGCGACTATTGTATTGGCAACTTTTAGTAATCGGACAGGTCATTAGTTCAGCTATGCGCTGGTGCATTCCGTTTTGAAATCCGTCTGCGAAAGGTAATCATATAACGGTATTCAACAGCGACGTACAGGCTTATGAGGACGTTTATGACGCGAACAGTGTGGAACAGTTTTCATACCTGTGGAAAGTAAGTATATCAGAGCGATACTAAGCATGTGAGAACCGTTTTTACTGGCTCATATCGGGAAAGAGTGATGTTATCGATCATAATCAATCGATATCACTTGAGTACCTGAGGAGTACCCACAATTCTATTTAGTGCCGTGGAAGATGCTAAGGCAGTAACAGTTTTTTTGTGTGCGCGTATGGATTACGGTTGACTTTGTCTCGATACCTATAGTAGGTGGTACGACATAGAGAAGAAGTCAAGGGCACCAATGATGGCATTCTAATGAGACAAGATGGATGTGTGCATAGCTCTGGGTGTGCGCTGTGAGTGTCAAGATGGATGGATATGTGCATAGCTCTGGGTTTGTGCTGTGAGTGTCAAGATGGATGTGTGCATAGCTCTGGGTGTGCGCTGAGAGTGTCAAGATGGATGTGTCAATAGCTCTGGGTGTGCGCTGTGGGTGTCAGATGGATGTGTGCCTAGCTCTGGGTGTGTGCTGTGAGTGTCAAGATGGATGTGTGCACAGCTCTGAGTTTGCACTGTGAGAGTCAAGATGGATGTGTGCATAGCTCTGGGTTTGTGCTGAGAGTGTCAAGATGGATGTGTCAATAGCTCTGGGTGTGCGCTGTGGGTGTCAGATGGATGTGTGCCTAGCTCTGGGTGTGTGCTGTGAGTGTCAAGATGGATGTGTGCACAGCTCTGGGTTTGCGCTGTGAGTATCAAGATGGATGTGTGCAATGTCGCTGTCTGTAATTATTTGTGTTGATGTGGTCGTACGGTGGGTACCTTGTGACTCACACTCTCCTATTCTTCAGATCTCTTGGTTGCTACAATGTTCAAATGTCAAGATGACATCAGCTGTTTGGCCATGCATGATGTGGGTGCCTTGTGACTCGCACTCCTCTCTGTCTGTAGATTCCAGCCATCTTCTCTTGGTTGCTACAACGTTCAAATGTCAAGATGGCATCAGCTGTTTGGGCATACTAACTATACATGATGTCATCTGTTTGCATGTCATATCTATCGAGCGTAGACGCCCACCAGTATGAATTATATTACAATTAGGGGCGTAGTACCTTCCTTCTCTAGGTCGCTAAATTGGTCGTCGCTGCCTACCATCATAAGATCGTCATCACCGCTATCGTCACTGCATTGCATGTCCACGGTGTCGTCGAGCGTTTCCAAAACCTCGTCAGTCTGGAGCCGTACGCGCTCGCTTCGACATTCTATACAACACAGTACGTGTTCCATTATCTAACCGGAGTATGGCCATACTTATTACCTTGTTTGAGCGTGTTTTGCACCCAAACTAGAATAGCGATGCACCCTTTCAGCTTCTACAGTATAGTTATCACTGACAAGCAACTCCGAAAAGTTACAGGATATGTGCAGATAACAAAGCGTCTGTTAGATAAAACCGCCTAAACCATTCGCTTCCAGCTGGACGCCAATTGGAGTCCACCGCGCTCTGAGAAACATTTATCGGACGCCAATTGGAGTCTTCCGCAATTAATCGGTTAATGGGCAAGTTAATAGCGAAGGTTGTATAGTTGTTTCTTAACGTACATGTACTGTCACTAACAAATCTTTCGTTAGAAGGGTTACTATGAAAACAGTGTTTCATATGGCATAATTGCTATTGTCATAATTAAGCACACTTTTCGACCCGCCTAAATTCAAAACATCGAGTGTGTCTCGTACAGTGGCTAGAGAATCATACAGCAGTATCTGTTGCCTATCTGTGTTACTAAAATCAAGGTAAAATGACTTAGGGAAGGGATACTTTAAAGTTGCTTGCTACGTCATATTCGGACGCGCTGTTTAACGTCATTCGCTTGGAACGGGCTAATAATTTATGCGCCATTTGACATCAACCGCTGGGATAGGGTTAACGAAAAGCCTGATTGAAGTTATACAAACAAAAAAATGTAAATACAACAGGAATTACTTACTTTCTTATAGTCTCACATTGAAGCACTTTGTTAAATAAATAGCACATATTACAATGGACTGGGGCCTACCAGTCCCATTCAATAATGACGTAGGTCTGGCTTGTGAGTTGCAAGGCTGACTAACGATCATAGATCAGGAAAGTTAGACTCACAACTTGCAAACCCGATAGTATAATGTCATTCATGAACCGCTTAGCAGTGAGGGGGCTGACCCCTCCCCCCTGTTCAGCCACTGCAGTTTGTTGTGGGCCGTGGGCCATTTAGATCGGATGTCCCAGTTGTTAGTGTTAATAAAGTTATCTCACACTCGCTATAGTTATATACATGTACATATACAGATTTTCGTTTTTACACAATTCATTAGAAAGGAATAAATTATTTTAATGGCATTCGGAACTAGTTTGGACAAGTCAGGGAGGCAGGGTCGACTGAACACACCTATAGGCTACTACTCACATGTCAATATCCACACTTCTCACTATACACACATATCTACATTAACAACACACCCCAATATACAAACACCCCACTTCACAAATGATGTGGGTTTTATACCAAAGTTATAGGTGTTTCATGTACATGTGTAAGGGGTATAGAGAAACTTTACATGTACTCTACAATCTAATCTACATGTATGCTTATGGTCACTTTATCATGTTTCCCATGCCCATGAATGGGTATATTGGTCTATGACAGGTCAGCCTTGTAGCATACTGGTACATCAATCATGACCACTCATTCCCAACATGTGGTACCATCATACTACATTTTAACACATCACTTATGTCATGCACCTGGCCTCAACACCCTCATCCCCAGGCCTACACATCACCTGGCATCTTCATTACATCATCGATGTCACTTCCTCCTTCCATGGCTCATTGCACGCCCTCACACACCATTCACACACTTCACCACATACTTCTGCCTCCATCTCTGAAGCCATACAAATTCACACTATGCATCTCCACCTGGCCAGCATGTTCCAATGCACACAATATTCTACTCATAGATCTAGGGTCAACTATCGATAAGGTTTTGAGCTTATCGGTAATTATCAGTAAGTAAACACCTACTATCGAATATGTACTGAAATTACTCTACGCCTATCGATAAAAAACTTACCGATAAGCTTTCTTACTGAACGGTAATGATTACCGCTAAGGTATATAGGCGTGTCCAAAGGATATATCAGGGAATAATTTACTTCTTAAAAATTGCATAGCAATTTTGCTCCGCAAAATCGAAATTGATTAGCAACTTGGTTCAGTTGCATCGCAATTTGTTCCCGCCGAGATATGTGATGATTCTTCATTTGAACACAAAACAGAGCTATCCCACGGACGCGCCCGCGTGCATTTGGATCGCTTTCAGGCGAACGAGTTAAACGACTACTTCTCCCCCCCTCCCCCATCCCCCGTCTATACAAAACGAGGTCACCATCACATTTAAAAGTTTTAATATTTGTAGATTTTGTCCACCCGTATTGGCACTGTCGCGTAGGCGTTCTGGCATATTCATGTGCAGTGCGTACATGTACCACGTACGTTTGCGCGTAAACGTATGGGACAGTGTCCAGCAAAATTGGGCTTGTGGGTTTATAACTTTATCACTATAAAAATTGCACGTTGTACTAATCAATACATCTTCGCGATGGTACTACTTTTTCCTTTCAAATTTCGTACACATGTTCCCACACCATTTCTCTGTGTGAAAATCGATTTTTGTGATCTAATCGTTAACCCCGCGGGTTAGAAATCCACATTTCTCCACGAACGAGTGTTGAAAACGTGTCAAATTCGGAGTGTGCATAGTGGAGTCCTGTAGCTATTGATTTGTTCTGTTCATTAGTTTCTGAATCATCCGTTACGGAGATACAGTTGAGCAAACTACAGGCACATTTTCCCGCTTGATTCGCGCCAATGATATAATCAATGCCTTCCCATTCACTGAGCGGGACGCGATTTGGCAAAATCATTAGCGCAAATCAAGTGGGAAAACGAATTTAACGAACAGAACAAATCAATAGCTACAGAACTCTTCTATGTGCAACCCGAATTTGATGCGTTTTCAACATTTGTACGTGGAGAAATGAGGAATTCTAACCCGCGAAGTTAACGATTGTTGTATCCACGGCACGGAAAATGTGTAGATCACAAAAATCGATTTTCACACAGAGAAATGGTGTGGGAACAAGTGTACGAAATTTGAAAGGAAAACGTAGTACCGTCGCGAAGATGTGTTGTTTTGTACAACGTGCAATCTTTATAGTGATAAAATTATAACCCCACAAGCCCGATTTTGCTGGACACTGTTCCGTATACATTTTAATTAGTAATGATTTGGTAACTTGATAATTCTATCAATATAAAATTCGACACCCCCCTTTCCGGAAGCCGGCTGTGTACGCTGCGCGCTCATGTCATTCGTACGCGTACGCAATCGTTAATCGTCACATTAATTGTCACAATCGCGATGTCACGTGAGTGTGGCTGATGCAACGTGGCGCCAGTTTCTGATTGGAATTCTTTTGTGCCATAAATACACTCTCTTCGCGTAGCATTTACACTGAGCAACGTGCCTGCAAACACGGATAGATTGCATTGCAGTTTTCTGCGACAATGTTTTGAAGTTGTTTCGCATCTAATAAAAACTGCTTCGCAAAATGCGATGCGAATCCGGTTAAATTATTCCCTGTATATCTGTTGGCATCTTAGTATCATTTGGCATCCGTGATCCAGTAGGTTGTGGCCTTCCTTATTAGTTTCTTGCATGCATTCCTTCATAGCCTGCAAGGTTATTGATGCATGGGTTCCCAAGTGTTGTGTGCGGACTATTAATGGTCCTTGACTCCTTGGTCCAACCAACCTACCCATTTAATTTCGTACTTTGGTTGGCCTTTGATGGCCAATAATCTTCTTCGGAAAACCTGATATTTTGCAAAGAAGCTGCAATGGCAACTTGATCATATGGACCCTGGGTTTTTGTGATGACAAAGCGTTTTAGCCTGTGGTGTTTCTTATCTAGTAGCTTTTTTTTATACATATAAGTTAAAAAAGTCAAGTCTCTGTAATTGTACACCAGTGCCAGGCTGCCAGCGGACTGTATATTGATTTATATCGATTGGGTGTGTCCGCAAACGCACAGTTCGTTGCTCTGACGACACAGAGCTAGAAACAAATTCTATTCAAACATGTACTCATGTTATAGTGCGAAAATTCCCCCTAGTAAATTATTCATAACACTAATTCGGTTAATTTTGACCACATGTTGTCGTGAATAATTATTTGGAAGGCAAGTACAAGAAATATAAAAAATCAATATAAAAGCCGAGTGTTACCGATAATATTCGGTTAGAAGTTACCTCTTACTGAACGGTAATGAATAAGAAAGTGTCTTACCGGTTGCTTAACGGTATCGGATAACCGGTAAGCGGTAAGGACAAAGCTTATCGATAGTTGACCCTACACAGATCACTGCCACAGTCCACACATCCTAGGTTCACTGTTTCAGAACTCTTATTTTTACCACTCACTTGTACATTTGTACAGTACTGTCAATGCAAGTGTCATAACACCCTCCTGAATATAGGTCACTATACCTATTCAGCTACATGTATGCATGAAAGTAAGTTCAGTGCAAGGGTTCATCACCTTGTCACAACATATCACAAGGATACACATCACCAACAAGACATTGCACTAGTCTGTAACCACTCACCTTGTTCTGCTGGTTGGCCTGGGCACCACCCTCAAGTAGTATCTTGATGCACTCCACATGTCCCTCATCTGATGCCCTCATCAGAGAGGTCCAACCATTCTGTAAGAGGAAATGACATATTATAGTGTACCAGGAAGGTCAGATACAACCAACCCATCTTTGCACATGCACAGACAACACACATGTATATGCTCTAGCAACAGTTATTTAACTCAAAGCCTCATTGATGCTACACGTTTTATGAACTGCCCAATATCATTATTTATCACGTTGAATATAAAATGTTTTGGACATTACTGAAAGGGGCGTGGGATCAAGGTGTATGGGTGTGGCTATGTCCCTCCTCCTACCTAGCTATGGGGTATGGGAGAGCAATGCACACATTTGAGTTTTGGGGAGAAGCTGATGTGAAAAATAATTTGCTTTATAATATTTATTAATAATATCCAATATCATCCCATTATCCACACATCACACTATCCTCTCATCAGGCCTATAGGCTGGTTGGGAGATGGGGGGGGGGGGGGAGTTGGTCATCAGGCCAATGGGAGATGGGGGGGGGGTGTGTGTCCATCTCTGGCAGCAATTTGATCTACACGCCCCCATCGGTTTGGAGATCAGTAATGCACTCAGAAACCAAACACACACAAGTGAAAACTCAGCTAATCAATAACTCTTCAACCTTTCTGCTATTCTGCTATTCTAACTCCCCTATGAGAGAGCTTTCAATTAATACTAAGATAGTTGACTAGGTCAGCAAAATTGAAGACATGACAAAACAAGTATACCATAACCATTTTTGTAATGGTAGTGGTTAGTGCAAGCCTTGCCAATGGACACAAGGCCCCCCCCCCCCTTCCCCCACTTCGTGGGCCTATAAAACTATCCACACATCCCACTTCTCACCTTCACTCATACATGTACATGTACACATGATCTGATCACATGACTGACTCACCCAATTAGGACTATCCACATCTACACCATCATGCTTGAGGAGCTCAATGATGTCTGCCTTTCTTCCATCTCTAGCTGCCTCTCTAAGCTTTACCTGCATGGATGGAACAATTTTACTTTCCACAACTGGACAATATAACATACATGTAGCCTGGACATTGAGCTTTGGACACAATGAAAGAAGACTTTTATTTTACTGAAATCCACCCCCTGTTGCAAACTTGGCGGTAAATCCCTGCTAACAAATACATTGGCACCAGATAGGAAGTTATAAGCTTCTGGTCAGGTGCTGTATCCTAACTTTAATGTGGCTTTCCTCCATCATTGTACAAACAGCCTACGCCTACTAGGGAGTCATCCACAATGACCTAGCACATGACAGGTAAGCAAACATCTGTAGCAAAAAAGGTTTACAGACTACTACAGTTACCCGTACAATGCCGTACAATGGGCTATTCCATTATTTAATAATACACCCCCTACAGATGACAATAAATTATGTCCAGGGGGCTATAGGGAATATGTGGGTGGGAGGGGGGGGGATATCACTTAAAAGCCTGTGCCAGGGGTTTGGACTTCAGGCATAATAGAAGCTTGTCCAGGGCCGGGGGGAGGGGGGGGGGGGTGAGATAATATTATACATGTATAAGCTTGTCAGGGGTGGTCGAGATATAATATAAGCTTGTCCAGGGGTGCTTTTATACTGTATATTGTCCTGGGGGGATACGTTTGCAATTATTGTCATCTGTAGAGGTTATTATGGTTAAATAATGCCCAATTAATGCCATACATGGACACAAACACACACACACACACACACACACACACACACACGCACGCACACACGCACACACACCTCTCTTTTATTTCCTCTTTAACTTGTTCTCGTATGATCGTTCATCACATATATGCATACAGTAGGCATACAGAGATAGGGTTACTAGTACCCGAATTACTTTATAAACTACCCCCTACTTCAAATTCATCCGATTCTATTAACGGCTTTGTAACATAAACACTTTATAGGTATCTGTTAGTGTAAAATACATGCTTGTCGTCAGGGGAGCTTGATTCAGTCTCAGATAGATGAGATATCCATAGCCTACCTCGATCGCGATCCTCCCTGCTGCTCGACGCCATGATCAGATGGAGCATGCGCGTGCAGTTGTATTGCCACACCCTATAACGTAACTAGTTGGGCGTGGTCCGATCTTCGCGTTAGGTTGGGCGTGGTCCGATCTTCGCGTAAGGTCGGGCTACGCCCAACTAAGTTGAATACCGTATCAACAAGTGTTGATGTTACCTCTCCACGTTACAGCGTGAAGGTACATATCAAAGTTGACACATTTTAAACATACATGCATGTACAAACATTAACACAAAATTAAAAACTGAGTTGTATGATAATGTACAGGACAACTTACACACAGCACTACCCTAGTCAAAATTTTCCCCACAGATAAACGATTTGTGTACTGTTGTGTTTCATAGCAGACAACAAAAGCAACAGAACTACGTATGTACAGCGGACTTTGCCTCCAACCCTCTAGTGGTCATTAGGGTCAACTATCGATAAGCTTTGTCCTTACCGCTTACCGGTTTTCCGATACCGTTAAGCAACCGGTAAGACACTTTTCTTGTCATTACCGTTCAGTAAGAGGCAACTTCTAACCGAATACTATCGGTAACACTCGGCTTTTTTTATTGATTTTTTATATTTCTTGTACTGGCCTTCCAAATAATTATTCACAACAACATGTGGTCAAAATTTAACCGAATTAGTGCTGTGAAAATTACTAGAGGGAATTTTCGCACTACAACATGAGGTACATGTTTGAATATAAGTTGTTTCTAGCACTGTGATGTCAGGCAACGCACTGGACACACGTAACCGATATAAATTACGGTCCCGCTGGTACTGGTGTACAATTACAGAGACTTGACGTTTTTAACTTATATGTATAAAAACAAAGCTACTAGATAAGAAACACCATAGGCTAAAACGCTTCGTCATCACAAAAACCTAGGGTCCATATGATCAAGTTGCCATTGCAGCTTCCTTGCAGCTAGGTTATTCCGAAGGAGATTATTGGCCATCGAAGGCCAACCAAAGTACGAAATTAAATGGGTAGGTTGGACCAAGGACCATTAATAGTCCGCGCACGCAACACTTGGGAACCCATCAATAACCTTGCAGGCTATAAAGGAATGCATGCAAGGAACTAATAAGGAAGGCCACAGCCTACTGGAATCAGGATCACGGATGCCAAATGATACTAATATAAGATGCTAACAGATACCCTTAGGACACGCCTATATATACCTTAGCGGTAATCATTACCGTTCAGTAAGAAAGCTTATCATCGACAGGCGTAGAGCAATTTCAGTAAATATTCGATAATAGGTGTTTACTTACATGTACTGATAATTACCGATAAGCTCAAAACCTTATCGATAGTTGACCCTAGTGGTCATAGTATCTGTTTATTCTGATTCTACCTGTATTTATGTAATGAATTGGTGTAATAAGTATGAGATATCTGGCGTGAAACAGGGTCTGGGTATACCAAAGTGCCCTTAAGACTGAGTACTGGTGACCTCTATGGCATCATGGAAGGCCTCCCAGATTTACACCAAGTCAAACCTGGGTACCCCATTCACTCCGAAGTCACATCCTCATCAAAATAGTTGGCTTTCATGTTTCCACTGAATATTAGCAAAGACTGGAGGTACACAGGGGGAGATGGCTAGACTGGCTCATGCACCCACTGTTGGACCGGCTTTAGCTGGTCATCGTCCAACGCGTACCCTACTCTCTTGAGGGTGCAAACTGGCAACATTTTGGATGAGATATACCACATGAGTTGTGAGGTGATGCTTACACAGCAAATAAAAAAGTATGAAGGCCACCTATAATCACCCGTAGTACGTTTTTAAAAGGGTGACCATCACACTAAATTTATCTTTCGTGCACAGCTCGTGTGAATTCACTCCGTTATTTGGTGTGACCTTCACACTAAATTTTATCTTTGGTGTGATATCACACCATCGAGTGAGTTTGTGTGAATTCACCCCGTTATATGGTGCAGAGATAATACATGTATATAGATTGGAAACGGGGCCAATCAACACTAATCAACGCGCGCGTTTTATATTCCGCGAACGAATCCTTACAAGCGGTTAGATAGAACAGACACCCAGGATGGAGGGAGTGTGACCCTTTATTCCTCGCACTCAGCATGGTCAACGATACCGAAATTTACGGGACAACTTTTAATTCGCACATTCTTAGAACTAATCAACGCGTAATTCACGCAAAGAAATGAAACCATCCAACATCTAGTCCGCAGAATTTCATAAAACGGTTGGGATATATAAAGGTTGAATGAAAGGTAGACTAAAAAGTGACTAATGAATGATTAAGGATGGCTCAAGTTACATCGCCACAATGGGCTGTTGGTGGAATTAGTCAGTTGCAGGGAACTGAGCTAAGCACTTGCTGATGCTGCACCGCTGCACTGCCTTTAAAATAAAGATATATATTTATTATATATATAATATTATAATTATATATATACATATACTCAATATGATATAAGGATCGTCACAAGTGCAAAAAAAAAAAACACCATCACACTAAATTTTTAGGTTACGCAAACGATCGTATGTATAAAACCCGCAGATGCACAAGATACTGTGCCACAAAAAAGCCCTCCCGACATTGTAAAACTTCATTAAACTTAGGACAGTATAAAATCACGCGTCAAAGTCATGACCACGTACGCAAAATGTACTGACTAATATGCATTGCATCAGATATACCTATATGTACCAACAATATAACCCGACGACCAAGTCTAACACTCATAAATCTTAATCATGCAAGAAGTCACTGTTTAAAAATATACTAGCTATCACGTCCACCTCGTCAGACCAATGCTTCAATAAGCAGAAATCAATAAATTAGGATTTTGCTCCATTTGTATTGAAGATTGATTATTCTGAACATTTTTGCACAATGCCGACCAGAATTCATTGAGCCACCGATGATTCTCATTGGATTCAGTGACTTCAATTGGAGCATTTCTTCCCTAGAGTAGTAAAAGGCCATACTGTTAATCAGTCTCAACATGTAGTAGATTGATTTTAATACATGTATATCATAATTTACTCTTAAAGTATACAGCACTGAGCCATGCATGCACATACTCATGAGTACCGTTATGTGGTCCATACATACACCTGCATGGTTTATACCGGTTAATATTATGTAGAGGTGATTTTGAATTCAATTGAACTTAAACAGCACCGGTTTATTATGCATGCAGAGGAGCCGTACAGTACGGGGCTCGCCTTTTCCTCCGAAATTTCGGTTGTATCTCTTGTTCTCAGGCTGGACTCATTTTGGATTTTGCACCATGCAGAAAGCATCGTTCACGTAGCCATGTGCACATGCACGGCATATATATATATACTTCAATGAGACTGCATGAATTGTAACTTTTACAAAGGCGAAAGCCAAGAACTCTTATTTCTGTCTCTCTATTTTGGGTAATAACACTTAACGATACTGTCTAATTAAACTCTGCATGTTTATTGCAAGGCTCAATACCATCATATGCAATATACACTGTATAAAACACATTAACTACAAAGTTATGTTTAGGAACTGCATGCATGAGGATTAAAAAAAAAAAACTGTCGGTCGGCAGGAACACGGTACGTTTAGTTATTCTGTTCGCAGATTCTTTATGTAATTCATTAGGCCACTCCAATATGAATGTTTGTTTCCCATTACAATATTATTTACCAAACCAGTAGTTTTTAGTAATACACAACTAAAAATCACATGACCACGCAAATAATGAACAAAAGCATGCGGTACACGTGGGCGGGAAATGGGAAACAACCTTTCGTACTGGAGCGGCCTAGCTTAGTCGTGGCCTTATGGAGATACAGTTGAATAAAGGCGTCCGTCAGTGTTTCTGAGTTTCGTCTCATAAAGTGTAATGAAGTGCGCTCAAAATGGAACACTGATCCCATGAGTTACACCATCATTAGATTATCTCACGAAGTTTTGCACATGTACCTTGATGTTTGTTTTCTGTTCCAATTCTTCATGTACCAAATTGTGGTGATGCGACAGAGCAATATCCATTGCAGTATTGCCAAACTGTATCATTAATATTATACTTATAGTATCAAGAATATAGCATGCCTTATATAACTTACGTTATCTTTAGTTTGTAGCTGTATGTCAGGATGGGCACACAACAGTTTTGTGATTTCCAAATTTCCATTTTGGGCAGCTAGCATTAATGGTGTCCACCCTTGAGGCTGTTTTAATAAGCAACTCGAATCATATACATGTACATATTGAGATTTATTAGAAAGGACTTACCTGAACCTGATGGTTGATGTTGGCACCACACTGAATGAGTACCTGTACCACATTACCACGCTGCTTCATTATGGCGTACTCAAGAGCTGTTTTACCAAACTGAATAATGCAGTAATAATGATATACATGCATGTTATTACAATATGATTGCAGATTGAGTTGATATTGCCCTAATATAAGCACCTTGTCTTCAAGGTTAATGTCTGCATTTGCTGACCGAAGGTCCAAAACTATATCAACAGATCCAAGGCATGCTGCAGGGATTAGAGCTGTCCAACCATTCTAAAAAAGTAGATCAAAGAATTCAAGTCTCTAGTACATGTCAGTATAACATCTGTTAAATAGCGAATGAATGTTAACTATAGAAATAATGCAGAAAGATTATGTAACATAACTGCAAAACTCTGGGAATTGACGCAGGCATTTGCTGCAATCAGTATATGTACAATATCTGCATTTCCAGTGAGACTTGCAATATGCAGTGGTGTTAACCCTGTCTAAAGTGAGAAAAAAAGAATAAATACAAACATGTGTTGACAATAAAAATTTCTTCATTGTACACATCTAACTGCCAAAGTGTAAAATGAAATTCCTTATTATCCATGATACAGGTCACATTTATACTAACATGGTATACATTAGTGTGAATGAATATTTGTAATGCGAGCATCAGAATGTAATATGGGACACACCTTGAGCTAAATGGCCAGCCAGTAAAATGAGTAAGCAGAAATGATTGAGCTTACTCAAATGCATTCTAGCATTTCAGTTTAATATTGCATTTTTTCTTGTGGGAAATACAACTGGCACTATTTATAAAAATGTGATGGTGCGTACACTTCAAAAACTCCACCTCTTGTCCAAGTAACTTTAGATGATTGTTAAATTGGCATATACATACATGTATATGGCCAGATCATCTCAAAAAGTAAGGACAACTACATGTACATTGCACTTTTACAATACTAGCTGAGGAATTTGTTGTTTAGTGACAATTACAATATATGGTAGTTTTGTGTTGCAATGAATATCACTCCAATGCATAAATACATGAATGCACCATATAGATGTTATTACTGTAGTAATTTATTGCAGGACAGCCTCTCAATAAATTTAGTGTAATTATTACATTGGCTGGTCACCCCTGCATACCAGCCACATAACTGGAGTCATGAGAATGTGACTGCTGATCAAACAGTTCCAAGTCAGACAGCCAGCTCATGTATTTTTGCCCAAAGATCACCATTTTAAATAGGTTATAGATAATAATAATCTGGGTCTTGGGCAGCATTAGATGTGTCCATCATCTCACCGCTAAATCCTTAGCTATCACTTTGTAGGAAGAGGGAGTGTTGGCCACAGCTGCTGCCCAGGCCACTGAGTCTAGGAAATACCAAGCCAATGACCCCAAATGCTTAGATCTAGGATGGGTATGTCCCCGTGATGGTCGCAACTTATGAGGCTTGGGGAAACGAAGCGACTGCCATCATCTTCATGGTGGTAGCCTCAAGACTTGTTAACTCCCTGTACCAACTGTATTGTTTTTATGTGCTATAATTATCATGTGCATAATACATTCTGTATGAATGGATATATATATATATATTAAATAGGACTTACAATATCACATTGCAGATTCAAATCTGCTCCGGCATCACACAGAAGCTTCACAATCGCCTTTTGTTGATTGGTGCTTGCATGATGCAGTGCTGTACATTTATACTGTGAACAAAGATACATGTAACTTATACTCAATTGAGAATACATTAAGTGAAATTGTATGTGTATCATCATACATAATCACTCAGAAATTATGAGATGTCAGTACAGAACAAGAAGGCAACCATGTGTTTTTTTTTTAATGCTGGCCTTTAGTGAACTGTATAATAACATAGTGTTTCATCTGCAGCAGCACAAGGCCATGCATGCAGGCTTATATTTTGAAAATTCGGGAATAATTGTAGCGGTAGAAGGTCTGTTGTATGCAGAGAATCAAGTAATGGCCAGTGCTCCAATGTCAACCATTGATTTCCCCATGTAATAACAACTATATCTAATGAAATGAATTTTAAAGACGGATCATGAAATTATCAAACAGATTACTTGAAATTAACCTACTGTGTCTTGCAAATTGAGATTGGCATCCTTTTCAATAAGAAGTTCCACAATTCTTTGATATCCATGAGCGCAAGCCAATGCGAGAGCTGTTGTATTTCTCTGTCAATGAAGTTTACACATAGTCACAATTAATATGCATAGCACTGAATAACAGTAGTACCCACATGCTGACATGCATCAGATGCCACAACCATATTTCTTACATTATTTTTTATGTTGACATTGCACTCGGCTGCGATCAGTATTGAAGCTATAGAAGTACGTCCAAAAAAGATTGCAACATGCAAAGATGTGCATCCTTCCTGAGAAATGGGATAGTTTTATATAGTTGCAAATACATCATCTAATCATTAACAAGATGGTTTTAATTAGCTCCCCTCAAACTCCAAACTGATGTAAGTAATCTTGAAACTCCACAGGGTACATTTCAAGAATCGTCATCTATTTCATTACAGCTTTTTTGGTGTAATTATTCAAAGTGTTTGTTACATGAGTAATACATTGTGCTGGATTTGATTTCAGTGTCAACTTTAAGAAAGAAATATACACGTAATAATTCTAATAAAGCAACAAAATGTCTGAATTTTATTAATTACCAATCCTGCTGGGGCATTTCTTGTCCAAGTCCTAATCACACGCATTTGTTTTTTTTTTTTCTTTCCTTCTTCTAAATAACAAATTATACATTTTATTCTACTTACAAATGTTTGGGCATTTGTATCACCACCGGCATCAATCAGTGTTTGAACAATGGCTTCATGCCCACCTTCACTTGCACAATAAAGTGGCGTATAATTGTACTGCAGTGAAAGAAGTTTTGGATCTGTACTTATTATTATTAATATAATCCAAGACAAAGAGAGAGAGAGGCAAAATAAGGATAACTCTCCAAGTAAAAAAAAAAAACATAACAGAATTCTACTTACACGTGAGCACAGGTTAACATCTGCCTTAGCTGCAATAAGAGTATCAACTACATTTCTGTGACCATGTAAACTGGCATAGCCTAGTGCTGTGATGCCATCCTGCACAAGAGTAATGTGCAAAGCAAGACATAATACTTGAACAATGAGACATAGACTAACTTACCGAGCTCAGATGATTAATGTCTGCCATTGCACCTATCAATGTATGAACTACATTGACATAACCTCCTTTACTGGCAATGATTAAAGGGGATCCATCGTCCTGCAAGGAGTGGTTGAAGTACACATGTAGTGTGTACAATGTGAAATATATATGAAAGATAATAAATCAATCTGGTAGATATAAATGCGGAATGTTACCAGTGGTAATACATGCCGGCTTACAAATCATAACAGTAAAATTGACGACATGTGTCTTCAGTTCATCATTAACAACAGTTGTACATGTACTTGTAGTCTACAGCTTTGAGCCAGTCACAACTTATCGTGTTCTACAGTTATATCATGCAAACCAGACGTAGTTGCAACATTGGTCCGACATGCAGCTAGTTAAAACTAAGCCTCTAAAAGCAGAAGAACCTTTTAAATAGGGTAAATCTTTTTTCATGCAGAATATAGCATTAGCAATAACCAGAATACTTCATTTCACAACCTACCTTTGTGTACAAATTAACATTGCTTTTAGCGGCAAGTAGAGCATTTACCACTGCACAATGTCCATTCTGACTTGCTAGGAACAGGGCAGTACTACCAACCTGAGGACATGCATGGTTAACACTTAGTATGTACACAAAAAATTATGAACTTGGTTCAAATTAATAATAATAAAGTTAAGTAATAACACTACTGATGATCTAGGACACAGAGTTTGCCCTCTTGCATAGAGTTCAAAGGTTGCCATGGACCTAGGCACACAGCCATGGATATCAAGGTGAGATGCAAGTCTGGAAAGCACTTTAGAAAACCTCATTGCCCATACTCCATATTGCTCCTTCACAAGAGGGATGGACCTTCATTCCAACTTTACATCATTGGCAGTGCCTCTGATGCTGCATCTGCTATTGCTCCTGATACAGACAAATATTTGACTTAAGGGGTGAATTAGGATCAGGGAAAGCCATGAGATGTCAAAGGTGGCTTGCTATCCCCGATCCCTGTCCTGTACTAGAGTGATGGTTGGGCAAGTTCTGTGCTGGGCCATACACCTGCTTGAACCTGGACTGAAAAATGTGCATTATGGAAGGATTCCTTTAAGATATCCCAATGAATGTTATGGTAATAGATGCCTAAGCCACCACTCTTCTGCAAGTAGTTCAGAGAACTATAAGGGCATAATTAGTGACTCCTAGTATAATACAAGTATACATTAAGCTTAGTTCTAATAACATCCAATGTCCTTGCAGGACTTATCACAGCTCAAATCATATTGCATGTACATGCAGTTAACACAAAGTGGTAAATAAAATTTCAAAAAAACTTCACATGATGTAGGATACAGTAATTAGACAGCAAATAAATAACAATTGCAGAATTGCTGTTGGCTTGTTCAAAATATCACTAGCATTAATTTGGGAGAATGTTTTGTGTAGTACATGTATTAAGAAATGGAAGGGGTGCTTTTAAATAAAATAATAAAAAACAGCGATGCAAAAAGCATGCATGTACAGTGTATGCGAAACCACTCACATTATTTTGAGAGTCTACATCACAGCCTGCAGTAACGAGAAGCATTACAATGTTGCAGTGCCCATTATATGAAGCAATATGAAGAGCTGTTGCACCTGTCTGAAAAATTAAATTGAGATGGCTCAGGTCATGTACATGTATGTTTTTACTTTTGTATATTGGTGATGGACAGGACTTACATTTAATTTCAAATCCAAACGTGCTTTGTTATCAATAAGAAACTTGACAACATGAGCATGTCCGGTTTCGCTTGTCACATACAGTGGTGTAGCACCTATCTGTCGGATTTAATCATAAAATCGATGCAACGCTTGTGTATAAGCAAACTCACTGGTGTTTGATTATTTACATCTAGTCCAGCATCAAGCAGACGTTTTGCAATTTCAGCATGTCCACTCATGCATGCAAAATGAAGGGCTGTAAAATCAAACTGAAAAAAAAGGTATTCAAACCTGGTAACTTGCATGCTTACACACACAGGAATAGGCCCCAGATAACGTAATAACAACCAATAACTTTATGCCAGGAGTTGAGTTATGAATTAATAGCTGTATTTACAGTCCAGCATGGCACTTTAAAAAATGCTAATCAGCATGTAATCAATGTGCAAATGGAAGCCACGTATTTGGCAGCCACTCCATTGTACAAAGAGCTGTTTATATTGCTACTTTACAGCATCATACCAGTGGGTTTTATTGGAACATTTTTAAAAAGCTATTTGAACATTTAGGAGATCACATAAATGTCTTACTGCTGTAATATGAAGTTGAATAGCAGGGACACAAACCAGCTTTTGCACTATCTCGTTGTGTCCTTCCTGGCTAGCAATTAGAAGTGGCGCTGCTCCTTTCTGCAGGGATGGGGCACATATAATGAACATATATACCTGATATCATGAAACCTTGATGGTGCCAAATGTAATTATATCTTAACTATCATGAATAGATGCATATATCAAACTATTTTTTTTCACTAGACAGTAGAATGCACCCGAGTGATTATAAGGAATAGTTCTATCATAAGAGCAAATAAGAAGACAGATGTGTTTAATACAATTATGCCATGCACTCAGACCATCGTCATCTTGCTGGGACATTGAAGCATGATATGATAGCACTCTGTGCATACATGTATCCTATAGCTATGGCCTATGAAAATAAAGCAACATACATTATATAATACATATAGGAAAATTGCATCGGAAAATATTAGGGTAGACAGACTTACATCTGTTTTCAGGTTAATATCTGCCCCACCAGCCAACAGGAGATCAACAACTTCTTTGTGCCCATATTTGCAAGCTAAGAAGAGCGCAGATGATCCCGTCTGAAAACAGAACATTGCATTGGATAGTAACACAAGCATAACACTTCTTATTTCATAGGAAGACTATTGATTTACTATTGTTGATCTTGGTATTGTATTTTTCATGGGTTATGTGCATACAAACTACTGATTTGACACTTTCTCTGCTACATCATCCTTCATTAGTGTGGTCTAGGTGCACATTATGTAGTGCTCAAAGCTCTGGATTATTGACCTACATGTACATGGTACATGTACATGTACATGTAGGTTGAATTACCTATTCAATTGTACCTCTTTCATTATCATATATCACTTTTGCATAATTATGGTTTATATTTGCTTGTACCATGAATTAAAAAAATTGCGATACGTTGTGGATCTTCACATCTGTAGCTTGGTATGTTTAAAAAAAACAGCAGATTTATATTATCTTTGTAATAGTTGGATTTGAATCAGAAATGATACTTTGCATAAAAGTGGTGAGTTTTGGTTCAAGGATCATTGCAAGGAGATCCAGTGGAGAAACATTACACTTTAACAAATAAATAAGTAGTTTTTTCTAGTTTAGGCCTAGTAATTACAATAGTTACAACAATTTCAACAGATTGAATTGTTTGTAGTATAAATAAATATGGCACACTACAAGTATATATAATACTCACATATCGGGGCTGTTTAGGGGTGAATTCTATCTAGCTATTTGGCCCATGCAAAAATGATAACTGCATGCTTCTGTAAATAGTTTTATTAAGATTTGTTAGATTGAAAATAATATTTCTTCAATCCGCCAATGTAGAATTGTACTAGAAGAATTCCCCTTCCAGTTTATTCAGTTGGATTTATTGATTTGAATGTATGACTTTTCATAATTATACGTGCATATCATATCATCATTGAACTAAACCTTGTAGGATGTAAGGTTTATAAAGCTCTTAAATTAAGTGATAAAAAAAATTTTCATTGTAAAGATAGATTACTTAAACATTACGTTCTTTCTGGTCACTATTATGTTTGTAGGATGATTTTCTATTGGTAAATTTTCTTACATATAATTCATTTAGCACATCTTTAGCACATACTATACCTTATCGCAGCTATTGATGTCAGCATTATATGAGAGAAGCATCTTGACTATTTCTTGGTTCCCAATTGAAGCAGCCAAAATCAATGGGGTTGCTCCATCCTTGAACAAAGGTATGCTTGAAACATGCAGTATACTGATTAAGACAAAAAGTGCTAAACTTACAACATTTCTGCAATTTGCATTTATGCAGCTCTGCAATATGTTTTCCACTGATGTGCTATTTCCATTCTTGCAAGCGTTTAGAAGATCACGTGTCTGAGGAGTAAAATGATTAAATGTAAAACTGTGTGCATAACATGCACAATGACTGGTTCATACATGTACATGCATATGGATAGCCCAACCTGTTCATTAATTCCTTCCGAATTTAGTGCACCCAATGAGAGCAACCACTCTGCAACCTCCCATTGCAATTCAAGTTGGGTTGCCGATTGTAAGGGTGATACACCATCCTGGTACGGTGTGTGGAGTACAAAAAAAATGCAAGTTATAAGCTTCCAAAGGGCAGGTGTGTTTCATGATGATAACAGTTGAACTGCCAGTGTCCAATTCTAAATAAAACTTCTTTAACATGCAGGTGATTTGTGAATGTAAATTTAACCATTAGTAGGCCTATGGGTTTGCTCCCGATTTTCTGACTTAAAACCTTTAACAAGACACGAATATTGAATAATCCTGACTATTGCAAATTAAAATCAGTTATTTTGACTACATTACATTCTGAAATCTATTTTTATACTTTCATAGTCCCCAACAAAGATAGGCGCAAATGATAGAAAAGTCGTTAACAAATCCTAACTTCTAGACAACCACAAAGCTTATACTTATATGATGACAGTATTACACATCAATTTGCATGTGTGATCAGTAGCACAGCTTTTTGGGCCGTAGCATAATCATCTCAATCAAACATATAATAATAATCCCAGTAACTTATAATCTTTAAAAATCTTCTTGTGATCGTATAGTGAGCATATCTTCTTATAAGCATAGATAATAGATAAGTCTATATGGTCTTAATCCTAGCTGTACTATTCTGCCTTTAAAAATTATCTTGTGATCGTATAGTGAGCATATCTTCTTATAAGCATAGATAATAGGTAAGTCTATATGGTCTTAGTCCTAGCTGTACTATTCTGCTTGATATGGAATACACGACTTGCCTCGTCCATGCAGTTGTAGCTTATTCCTTCATCAATAATATTTTTCACAACCTGAATATCTCCTCTCTTGCATGCTGCTATCAGCTCCGATATCTGAGGCAATTTTGGAATAAATAATTACCACTGGAGCAGTCAGAGTCATGTACACCACTGCATTACCTTTGTTTTGTCTTGATGATTCAGTTTTAATTTCATGCCACTAACATTTCTTGTTGCTTCAACGTTCTAATGAAATATGCATGTACATGCATACACATGTATGTACTCTAATAGTATCTAAATAATGACTCACATCCATGCATGACACTACAGCATCATCTCCCACTGTAATTTTGCGTATTCCATTAAGCTTGAGAAATGGCTTGCATATATCAATAGCATTCACACTGATAGACTTGACATAATCCACTAAAGATGCAGATAACTTCCAGTGAATAATGATGCTACCTTTGGATACTCCACTGTATACAAGAGCACTTGATGGCAAGCATAGTGTCCAACAAATATCATTCTTAGCTTTTGAATATACTTCGGTTGTAATCAAATCACCCTCTAGAGTGGCTGACACATCAACCATTGCTGCTGTTGGCATATTTTCCACTGCATGTGGTTCACTGTATGCAAAGGGTACCTGCAAGTGCAGATAATCTTCCAACACCTTAATTGCTTCTTGGCATCCTGTTCCTTCAATCATCTTCCTTATGTAATCCACCCCAGTCCTTGTCCATAAGTCCTGTGTCACTAACAAAAGATCTTCAGTTGTATTGACCTTATCCATTGTGATTTTGAGGTTGGGTACATGCATACTAACAGTTGTAACATAAGCCTTCATTAGTGACAATGCATCTTCATTCCTTTTCAAAGCAGACGATAATTTCATCTTCATATTAGCAAAGTCAGATATTATCTTTTCATAAGTAGATGGACTGACCCTCAATTCGCATATTATTTCAATAATCTTCATGAAGCTGGAAACTGATATTTCAGGGTTGATTACAGTTCTTACTTCTGCATTAACGTCTTTGCTTTTCAACAAAACTTGCAAATATGTCTTAAATTGTTGAAGTGCATCCATAAATGGAATCAATGGTGATGTTCCCAAAAAGTGAATAGGAATTGGTTGAGTTTGGGCTAATCCTTCCATATGTATGCCTTCATTTATTTGAATTGTATCCTTTACTGCATATCTATCTCTGCTACTATGTTCTTTTGTTTTCAATTCTATTGCACAAATGAAAAATCAGTATATATGCCTTCATATGCATACTAAAGGTATTGAAAAATGATAGTGGCCTAATACTGTTATGTTGTCCATACTATTAGGTAAGTGTGCATGACTGCAATGTTGCATGTGCTCCAGATGTTTGAGAACTGGGAGCTACTGAAATATCTTGCCTTATTTAATATTACATGCAGCTGATTTTGAAGAGAAAGAGGAGGTGATACTTTATCAATGCATCCATTAAAAAAAACCCCTGCAAGAGTGCAATAGGTTTTTAAAGCTATTCGATTATTCGTATGTACAGTATATTCGGTCGGCTATGCATGTACACGAATGCATTTAGTGCAAGTTGTATGGAATAACCGATTTCAGCGGATTTATTTCAGTCGAAATAAAATGATATCAGATGTACTTCTGCAAAACTATATGTATACATTATTTATGCATGTATAAAGCGTGCATGTATAAAACTGATATTTGACACTTCATACCTCCATGGCCCAACTAATTCATTTGGCTGTTGAACTATGGATAGGTATACGATGATACCATAAGTCATCCAACTCGTACAAACTTGCCCGGGATTCCTATTTCCCCCCCAGGGGGCCCAATTTACCGAAAAATTGAAATTGGCGTCCCCAATTTTACGTGACACCGCCCCGGCCCAATCAGTATGTACATGCATGTGCATACTTTGCTGAGTCAATGTTGGGCTAAGTAAATGACAATAAACGTAGTTAGCATTATTTCAAATAACTGGTTATGAGGGGTTTTTTTTTTTTTTATTTAGAAACCCTTAACAAAATCGTCGGAATGTTTTTATAATGGTGATTTGGGTGTATTAAAAATCTTACCTTCCTGGAGACGTTCGGCAATCCAATCCAATCCTTTTATGCTATGCAAAGCTTCGCATAACACTGAAAATGCGTTCTTCATATCAGTGTTGCTTCTTAATTGCTCCAGCAACTTTCCAACTTGCTCAGGTCGGCTCGTTTTGCTCTGAATGATTTCGTATTGAATCGTTGTGATTACTTCCTTTGAATATAGAATACGGGACACATCGATGGCTTCTAAGGATTCCATCAAAAAGCAATGCTGTTCTCGAAGAACATGAAATTCAATGGGCTGAGCCTGATTGATACAAGAGAATAAAATGCGTACAGATATAAAGACAATCTCTCAGAAGGAAATAGTTGACCTAGATACGTATATACGTATACGAGAAAAGAGACCTATACATGTACATGTACATGTAGCGCATATTATTAATAAATAAATAAAAAGACATCATACTGATAAACGCATTACGTTTGAATTACTAAAACGTTCGAACGGTTAAAACCATCAACTTTCCTCCCTCCTAACACACCATTTCAGTTCTCTATTGTAAAGTACATTTTGGAGTCTTGAACATATGCTCCATGCATGCCTGTATCGCGACTTCCGTAACCTCAAGTAGTTCAATCTCGCCATAACTTTTCGGCAGGAATACTCAAATCGCTCCAAATTCGGATTGTGCATAGAGAGGTCCCTTAGCTATGGAATTGTTCAGTTCGTTAATTTTTATATGTCATCCGTTACGGGGATAGAGTTGAACAAACTACGTGCACGTTTTCGCGATCGATTCCCACCAATGATTTGGGCAATTCGCGTCGCGGAGGTTATATCATTGGCGCGAATCAAGCGGGTAAATGTGCAAGTAGTTTGTTCAACTGTATCTCTGTAACGATTGACATAAAGAACAGAACAATCCAATAGCTAAGGGACCTCTTTTAAATTATGTACAAACCGAATTTGGAGCGATTCGAGTATTCCTGCCGAAAGTTATGGCAAGTTTGAACCCCCTGGGGTATCGGAGGTTGAAATACTGGTATTAAGCATGTTCAAGAGCCCAAAATGCATTTTACCACAGAGAAATGGTGCAGTATGAAGTGCCGAAAAAAGGACGTTGGTAGCTTTAACCGTCCGAAAGTTATAGCAATTCAAACGTAATGCGTTTTTGTAATGTTTTTTTGTACCAAGCGCTAGGTCCCTTTTCGTGGATACTTTCCCATATGCATGTACAATAAACTTAATAATTCTATATACTACTGTTTTGTTATATGCAACGTTCTTTGAACAGAATACGAGATACCCTGTTAATAGGCTCCAAGTGTGCAGTGCGTGAAAATTGCTTTTGTAACTGTTCAGTCTCAAACTGTATGTTATTTAATTTATTAGTACACCATGTACCGTAGTGTACAGCCCCACCAATGCCCCAGCCAATTAAAAAAAAAATGCCTCCGGATGATCGAAGCCGTTCATCAAAATCTTGCAATTGTTTAAAAAGCATCATTTCTTTCCAGAAATGTCGAAGCGTTAATGATTAAAGCCGCTTAACTCGTTTAACCACGAGCCATTTTATTAGTGGGGGCAAGCGGGGGGGGGGGGGGGGGGGGGGGGGGGGGGGGGTCAACTATCGATAAGGTTTTGAGCTTATCGGTAATTATCAGTAAGTAAACACCTATTATCGAATATTTACTGAAATTCCTTCATAGCCTGAAGGTTATTGATGGGTTCCCATTTAGGGCAAGTGTTGTGTGCGGACTATTAACGGTCCTTGGTCCAACCTACCCATTTAATTTCGTACTTTGGTTGCGCTTCGATGGCCAATAATCTCCTTCGGAATAACCTGATATTTTGCAAGGAAACTGCAATGGCAACTTGCATGATCATATGGACCCTAGGGTTTTTGTCGTTTTAGCCTATGGTGTTTCTTATCTAGTAGCTTTATTTTGATACTTGTAAGTTAAAAACGTCAAGTCTCCCCACTCTCTGTAGTTGTTAATTGTACACCAGTACCAGCGGACCGTATATTGATTTACGTGTGTCCGCAAACGCACAGTTCGTTGCTCTGACGTCACATTGCTAGAAACAACTTCTATTCAAACATGTACTCATGTTGTACACACGTAGTGCGAAAATTCCCTCAAGTAATTATTCATAACACTAATTCGGTTAATTTTGCCCACATGTTGTCGTGAATAATTATTTGGAAGGCCAGTACAAGAAAAATAAAAAATCAATAACAAAGCCGAGTGTTACCGATAATATTCGGTTAGAAGTTACCTCTTACTGAAAGGTAATGATAAGAAAAGTGTCTTACCGGTTGCTTAACGGTATCGGATAACCGGTAAGCGGTAAGGACAAACCTTATCGATAGTTGACCCTATAGAAAAAGTAGGCTTGTATTAACCTGACCGGCGTATAGCCACACCCTATCAATGATGCAGCTCTATACTGATATTATCTCTGCATGCGGATTTACAGCGATCAATATACAATTGATAGACTGGGGAAATCGAGTCCATACCCCGATGGGGGAGCTTAACTGAAACGTTCCTCTGTCTTATTTGGGTGAAGGTGGGGGCGTATCCCATCTCGTCTCAAACCCCGCTCTACGTGAGTATACAATTGTATATACATTATAGTCCGAACCTTACCTCAGACGACATTTCGTAAGCCTCGGCGACGGTTTGAGCCGACGTACTGAATTTTGATGCAGTCGAGAGTTTCACTCAACTTGGTTTTGTCACGACAGACACTAGTGAGGGCGTGGCCAAATATTTCGATCGGTACATGTTTACATAGTAGCATTATTCATTCATCTCACCTGGCACATGCTTTTTGCCGACAATGAAATAAAATTTATCTATACATGGGACAGTGTCCAGCAAAATCGGGCTTGTGGGGTTATAATTTTATCACTATAAAAATTGCACCTTGTACTAAACAACACATCTTCAATTCGCGACGGTACAACCTTTTCATAATTTCGTACACCTGTTCCCACACCATTTCTCTGTGTGAAAATCGATTTTTGTGATGTACACATTTTCCGTGCCGTAGATACAATAGTCGTTAACCCCTCGAGTTAGAATTCCTCATTTCTCCATGTTACGAGTGTTGAAAACGCGTCAAATTCGGGTTGCACATAGAAGAGTCCTGTAGGCTGTAGCTATTGATTTGTTCTTTTCGTTAATTTCTATATCATCCGTTACGGAGATACAGTTGAACAAACTACGGGCACGTTTTCCCGCTTGATTCGCGCCAATGATTTTGGTAAATCGCGTCTCGCTCAGTGAATGGGAAGGCGGTGATTACATCAAGAATCAAGCGGGAAAATGTGCCTGTAGTTTGCTCAATTGTATCTCCGTAACGGATGATTCAGAATCTAACGAACAGAACAAATCAATAGCTCATTTGACGCGTTTTCAACACTCGTACGTGGAGAAATGTGGATTTCTAACCCGCGGGGTTAACGATTGTTGTATCCACGGCACGGAAAAGGTGTAGATCACAAAAATCGATTTTCACACAGAGAAATGGTGTGGCAACAAGTGTACGAAATTTGAAAGGAAAAGGTTGTACCGTCGCAAAGATGTGTTGTTTAGTACAACGTGCAATTTTTAAAGTGATAAAATTATAACCCCAAAAGCCCGATCTTGCTGGACACTGTCCCACATGTATATAAAATCATAGATTATTTAGGCTGTCTAAATAATCTATGATAAAATTATCCTAGCCTGCACTTAATTAACATGCGCGGTATTAAATAACACATCCAATACACTTTCCATCATGAATGGCTGCATGATAACCAGATTTTTTTTTGTATATATACAGTGTATGATGCTAAGTGTTCTGAGCTGGGATGGACATGCATTCCCCTTGTGGTGGAGTCATATGGAGCTTGGGGCAGGGAAGCTGTCCAAGTAGCTTTCTCAAGACTTGCTTCACAAGGACCAACACTCCCAAGTCCAAGTTAAGGTGGTCTCCAACTTGTATGGCTGCCTGAACTTAACACTAGTGCGGGCCAATGCCCAGTCCCTCCTCTTAAGCGGTGGATATATCATCCAGGAGGGTGATACATGTAGTTCCTTTAGAAATATAACTTTGTGTTTTATTTATTCATGTATTTCTTTGAATGTATTATCTGTATTGTGAATATCTGTATGTAGAAATTATATATCTCAGTTTTTTGTATTAACAGAAATTGTCTATGGCATGCATAGACATATAACAAAATGATGCTGAAATGCCTCATACAAAATGTACCACACTCACGAGTGTGACGGATTGAACCATGAGGGCAAATCATCAGCCTCAGATCCAGGCAGTTTGTGGTGGTAACCATAGTCACAGGTGAGTTCCTCCCCTGCTGACACCTGCTTCAGCGTACGAACACATTTGATGGGTCCAAAACGCGGGTGAACAAAGTGGTCATACTTGCAGTTGGGAGCAGAGGAGTGGTTGGCTTTGTGCCCAAGGCTTGCACAGTAGCAATCAGCAGAAGACCAGCTTTGGGGTACATCGATCACCACCTCCTCATCTAAGGAGATGGTGTTACTGTTCATCGACCAGTCCCTCCCGTCAACCTCGTCATGCGAAAGCCTTACCCCGTTATAAAACGAGGCAACAGTATCGCCATCGAGTTCGCACTTTGCAAAAAGACCCTCCCCCGCGCCAGGAATGGACGCTGCTGCAACGTAAACGCGATCTTGTTCGTACGGGTCTGGGACCGAGGGATGGAGAGAGATGCGATCGTGCGTCGATTGGTCGTACTCGTAGGAGGCGTGGTAGTCCGTCCTGAACTCATAACGTGGTGGTGCGTCATCGCTCAAGTCTGACACCAGAACAGCGGCCTTTGCGCTCTTCATCACTCCATCCTCGAAAGTGCCCACCAGTGCTGTTCTGTGATCCGGATAGACGTAGGCCACGTTGTCTCCGCTCAGTAAACCGTTTCCGTTCACCAATCCCACCAAGATGCCGTCAAATTCATCGAACGCCTGGAGGAAACCGAACCTTACGTTGTCCCTGTGGAAGCCTTTAACGAGCAATTGGCCTTCCGGATTGTACTCCGTAAAACTTCCGTTCATGTTACCATCTTTGTACTCGGCTTCCATATAACGCCCATCGGGGTACATGTAGGTAGCACATCCCTCAAGCACGTCCTCAATATAAGTCCCCGACAAAATGCTGCCGTCTTCAAAGTACAGGGACCCACGACCTTGCTTTATGCCGTGATGGAAGCGACCCTCAAAGCGGTTCCCCGCTCTAGGCCAAAATTGTGTGCCTCTTCCATGGGGCGCTCCATCGCTAGATCGCTTCCCTTGGTACACCGGCTCCTCCACGTCCGACCCTGATTCCTCGTCACTATCTGTATCAGAAGCAGTACACTGGCTCTCGGGCATAGTTTTAAATATATGATATGTAATCCAGGCTGTCACGTACTCAGACCTAATTTTATTTGCTGAGACCTCAATTTAATATTTTGTTATGCATGGCCGTAGTCAATCACATGAGTAATGATAAAATGAAATGCTCCAAATACAGTGTGGTGGCTTGAATTATGGTTTTATAAGTCATTTAATTGCCACTACTTGAAGGTCTAACATCTGTACATGTATCATCTTTATGCACATGTAAAAATCAGAGATAATAAATAAATTAAATTTATATATTATCATTGGTAAAATCATATACGCCACCGTGCAGTTTATAGACTGCTACTTGATGATAAATGACTGGTGTACGCTAAGAAAAATTTCTTCGAAGTCTTTGCCGAGATTTGTTCCATGCAAATTCTAATATGTTTTTGCAAGTGTTCAGTTTTTCTAGAGAACTATACAGTATAGAACATCCATTACATTGCAGGCATATCAATCGTCTAACTTGTATAGGTTCATAAGAAACAGCGATTCCCCGACGAAGCATGCGCGCTAATATGCTAAGGGGCGTGCCTTTTAATTATTTCTTGGGGGGGTTGGGGGCGGGGGGGGAGGTGCTTTTTAGAAACTCTTCAACCTGTACAAGTTAAACCTGCAATTTAAGGATGTTCAATAGCTTGCGAAAACGTATTACGCAAAAATTTGCAAGACTTTTTCATAGGCTGGAGTTATGGTATACTACAAGTGCTGGTGTCAACTTGGGACATATAGTAGTGCGCAGGCTCGGGAAGAAACACCTGAAGTTGGAAGATCAAAATTTGGAAGATCAACATTTGGAATGATCTTTCAACTTCCTGGAAGGCTGGACATTGATCGACAGTTGAGTTGACCACCTTTCTCGTTCTAAATATACGGGTGGCCATGGCTTGCAATACCGGAATGTGTGTGTCAGTGTGTGTGTGTTTTTTTTTTATGTCCGTTTGTGGCACCGCTACTTCATGTGCGTAATATATTAGAACATCAATGAGTATCCTTTTAATATGCTGGCCCCCCTTTACTACAGCCTTGTTATGTGCTGGTATTACAAATTACAGCCACCTCAGGTATTGTACGACCTCCTGAGGATCTGAAAACACCCCGCGGAGAGGGTGCTTTTTGTATACATGTATATGTTCCGTACGGATGCCCAACATTGCCGGTTACACAACCGGTGTCACAGGCATACGGGTCCCCCCCCCCCCCCCCCCCCCCCCCCATTTTGGGTCCGGGGGGACCCATATGCCTAGGCAACTGGGTCCCCCCCCCCCCCCCCCCCCTGGACCCCCCGGACCGAGATGCAAGCTCGTGACCAGGCGTCCGCTCGATGAGACGCAAGGGGGGGGGGGGGGGGGGGGGGGCGTACCCCAACTAATTAATATCCATAGCGGGTAACAATCGATTGCATTGAGTACCTACTTTGTTATTGAACGGCACAACAATCGATATGCATGGGGACTACGAGTGATTCCCCGTCCATTGTATATCGCTCGTTGAATGGTATACATGTATGCCGTTCAATAACGATGGCTTGCTTGTGACTTCAAAACTGTGTACTATTATAGTGCTGTCGGAAGCACTGATTTTGCTCTGAAACTGCATGTGGCTGCACTGCACTGAAAGCTTCCGCGTCTCGCGCGGGAGGGCTGGTTGATGTAATGATCTACGTTGCCGCCGGAGCCCTTGATACAAGCCTATGTTTTGACAGATGTATGTATTACCCGGCTGAGCACATGCAGACTGATATATAGTTTCCTAGCGTGTCTCAAAATTGCATTGCAATCGACAGGTCAATCATCAAGTTAATTCCTGTATGTTAGATCTACGAAGAAACAGTTGTGTATACTGCTTGAACATGACCCATTCATTGTTTGTATATGTAACTAATTAATTACAGCCTAACTAATGTTTCAGACATAGGCTACTCAAATGAATGGGGCAGACTTCTCGTCAAAATAGCTCTTGCTATGCTACGCCGGGAGTTAGCACCAGACTAAGTCTGCCAAAAAGATAAGTACTGAGTGACTTTACTTTTCGGCAGAGAAAACAGATGGCAAGCCGAGTGGCTGTTACAAAGTGTAACGGCTGGCAGACGCTAACTTACCGTTGAGAAAGTAACAACAAATGTGTCTATCGTATCAAAACCGGCAGTGCCGGTGTCGGAGGAATGGCTGTCCCCCTGGAAAAGTGTCCCCCCGGACATTCGTTCCTAGGTACAAATGTCCCCCCGGACACTCGTACCTAGGAAAAAATGTCCCCCCTGGTAAAAGTGTCCCCTCAATAAATTATTGTTTTTTAAATAAAATCGTTAATTGGCAACGATAAAGGGACGGTTGGAGCTAGAACTTTTTCTTGCGAAGTGTTTCATGGATTTCGACGACATTTTTAACTTTTTGGCTCATGGTCTCTACCCAACTAGTCTCGTACCCAGACCCACCATGACGTAAGCGATTATCGCTTACAGTATAAACACTACGACAGTAGTAAGCGCTAAACGCTTACGTCATTGTGGGTCTGGGTACGAGACTACTACCCAACTGCATTGTCCAAAGACCAAAAACGTTCCTTTCGGCGAAAGGCGACAGAAACCTACAATGTAGAGAAAGGAGTCTTGTTTTACGCCAAAAAGGCTACGGGACCATCGGATCGACTATGGAGGATTGTGATAAGTTGATAACAAGTTTAACAACCAATGATGAGCAGCGAAAGATAATGGAAACATGCGCGCGCATTGTGATGGTTTTTTGACATAAGTCCTTTTCTGTTTAGGCCAAGGCTTTGAAGAAAAGCTGTACGTTAGGCACGCAAAATTAATTAGCTGCATGAACGGCGATTTATACCTAGGCGGGAAAAGGTTGGTCCGCAGCTTTCGCCTTCTAAGAAAACTCTTCCAAATACAGTTTCATAGCCTGATAAAACTCATTACCCTGGCTAAAAAGTAGTTGGGCGTGGCCCGCCCTTCGCGAAAGGTCGGGTTGGAAGCCTACTGATACCAAGATTTGCAACGAGGATTTGTTCTGCTGCAACGGGGATTGGGTAACAATATCAACAATAGGATGTTCCTTAGGAGAAGTTAAAATGTTTTTAGCTTTTGCAACCTCACTATGCAATGGAATTTGTCCTACAGCAATGGTATATAATCAACAGTCAATGCGTAAGCAATACTAAGCATCTCTTACAATGCTTGGTTAATGGCAAGATGACTGAATTCCCTGGTCGGAAGAGAAAACCAAGAACCAAAAAGTCGGCAATAATTCCTGTTCACGTGTTTTGTAAGTGCAGACAACCTGAATGTGGTGAAATGGCAGAATGTGATCAATGTCATGAATGGTTCCATAAGAAGTGTGAAAGCATTCCAGATATGGTTTGGCTACAAGTACAACTGAAATCAAACATGGTATCGCGCGCAGTGAATGCTGTTCTCACTAGAACATTGCATGCGTTTGTATACGATGACTTGAATTCATTCCTAGCTCTTTCATACACGAAGTATTATTTCCATTCATCGATATCGAACGTTTTGCTCATTTAATTGCTTTATTGTACACATACATTATATTATTTCTATATGCAATTTGCAAATGTAAGTGAAGCGATATCGACTATTAATTTATCACGCGCGAAATTTATCTTGGGGGACATTTTCTCCTAGGCAAAAATAGTCCCACGCTAGGGGGGGAACTTTCTACTAGGGGGGACATTTTCTCCTAGGCAAAAATGTCCCCCACTAGGGGGGACATTTCTACCAGGGGGGACATTTTCTCCTAGGCAAAAATGTCCCCCCGGACATTCTTTCCTAGGAACCGTTGTCCGGGGGGACAGTGGTACCTAGGAAAAATTGTCCGGGGGACAGCCATTCCTAGGAAAAAATGTCCGGGGGGACAGTGAAAGGGGGGGACAGAATTTCCTACGACACCGGTAAATAAAACGCATCAGGAAACTCGTTCCCCCCCTCCGCCCCCTACCCGGACCAAGATGCCTGGAGGTACAAATAATGACCCAGACCCATATGCCTAGGCATTTGGGTCCGGGGGGGGGGGGGGGGGGGGGGGACCCAGTTGCCTAGGCATATGGGTCCCCCCGGACCCAAAATAGGGGGGGGGGACCCACATGCCTGTGACACCGGCTGTCCCGTTGCGTAACCGGCTGTCCGTTATTAAAGATATATTGCTCGTGGCGAATAAACAACAAAGCAATTCATAAGTTCGTTTTTTTTTTATCACATGCAGGGAACTCCTACCCAGACCGACCTAAATTACGTGTGCTAAGTATATATATATATATAAGACCAAACGTGCGTGAATTAACTATATAGCTTGTCTGTAGGATATGGACGGCGAAAGCACAGTGATCCCTATACGGGAGCAGTTTCACTTATATCGAACGTTGCTACGCTATCATGACGCAAGAGCCTTCACAACTTCGGGGGTGAGTTAAAGAAACACTGCATGCGCGTCTGTAAACTTTAACTTGCGGCAATGCATATGGGTATAGTTTAGTGCACGTCATAAGTGTGGACCGGCTATAAACATGTACTTTAGTATATACTGCATATCGATCGTCTCGATCGCGAGTAGCATGTATATCAGGTGAAAAAACAAATATTCCCCTTTTCAAATCTTAGGAACCTTCCTAATACCTATGGTTATCAGGTTATATGTGCCACCACCACCTATGATTTAATTGGATAATTCAGTGAATCTTTACAAACAGCAACTGATGTGTTGATCACAACCGCTATATACGTAGTGTATTTTGTCAGTAACCAAAAATCAATGAAGGGTGTAACTTACAACCTGCAACCTTATAAGAACGTATTTGGTTACTACAAAGTGCATTCCCACGCACAGCCATATAATACCGATGTTTATTGTCTCAGTGGACCAGGAATTTGCATGCACATCACGTTAAATCCACCAATCATACATAGACCCTATATATAGGTTCTATGTATGATTGGCAGCCATGCATCGTATATATACGATGCATGGCTGCCATCACCCACCCCCACCCCCACCCTGCACCTCCCCTTTCTATATGCTGCAATAACTGTAGCTGTATGGTACTCGCGCGTATACGTGATACAGAACAAATATGCTTGGCTCCCTATATGCAATGACTGTAGAAGATATACATGTATAACACGCGCGTGCGATCATGAGCGTGCATTTAAGTGTTCATCTCAAAATTCTAGGCCGAGTTTGTAAATTGATATATTACAATATTCAATAACCCATGCCATGCATTTGATTAACTTTTGCCAACAGTGGCTTCCACTTCCGCTATTCAGTATCTACCGTGTTCTCATATCTCTCTACGTGTTTGCGTGGCTTATAGCCGCTGGAGTCGAGTTCAATAATGGCGGATACTTCTTCACCTACCTGACTAACCTGTCTTACATTCTTCTCACGGCCGGTTTCCTGATGCGTGCTGCAATCTCAGTTGTTTATACCGCGTGCTATTATGGAAGTTCCAAATTATTGGAATGGCTTTTCCCGCCCAACGTTAATCACGTATATAGCCAGGACAATTCGCGATGGTATTTGAAGCTATCGTGGTTTATTCACACAACGTCGACCGTGCTTGCAGTGGGAGTGGCCATCGGATATTGGGGCTTCTTGTGTTCTGGCTCGAAATCGTCGTCGAATTCCTCTCTAAATACTACCGCCATGTTCAATGCAACTAACCTCACACAAGCAACTACCTGTAAACGTGCCGCGACCAATCTTCACGTCCACGGAATAAACGCTGTCATCGCTATTCTCGACATCTGGATGAGTCGGGTTCCGTTTCAACTCTATCATTTCTTCTACACCAGCATTCTCACAGTTCTCTACTTGATATTTACATTGATATACTGGGGTGCACATCATCGAAGCATAAGTGGAGTCATATATTCTATCCTCGACTACGGAAATAATCCTTATGCTGTCTTGTTTGCTGTTGTTCTAATATTACTGCCTATTTTGATACACCTTGCCTTCTTTGGAATAGTTGTGTTACGCGACATGATCTTCGAGGTGCTGCAAAAGTTATGTTCCAGGACAGTTCAGGTAAGAGAGAAAAGGAAAAGTGATGCAGAAGCTATAGCACGTACAGAAGTAATGGAAATGAATCCATAACTATATATATAGGAACTTAATTGTAGAGTGCATGATTTAGTGTGACCTGTACCATGCTACACCAGCTATAGAATATGCCCTTAACTTTGATTCAAGCATGGGCACGGTGCATGAAGGAAGTGCGCTAATGTGGTGTGAGATAATACAGCATAACTCCCATGAACATTAATTTTGCATGTTAATGCATGGTGTCCAAGAGGGTCCAGAAGGCACACTGAGAGACCTGGGAAATATCTATATATAGGCCAAGCCAACACTTGACATCTACCCTGAATTCAATTGGGTCAAGATGTAGAGCTATTTAGGGATGTGGAGGGAAAACCGATAACCAGGATGTCACATGCATGGGGGGCTGAAAATGATGGCAGCCTAGTCTTGTTAGCAGGGAGGACTGATCAATAAATTAAGGCAGTAATGTATTGACCATACATGTAACTGTTGCAGAGATACATGCATGCATGTGCTCATATTAAACCCTACAAGTGCACATTCACTCCCCTAAACAAACAGGCACAAGAATTTAATCATTCGGATGTGATCTTCCCACTTGGCATTCAAAGAGTTTAGCATGGAAAGCATTTCAAATGAAGCCTGTATCTTTGGCAGTGACTTGTGTATTGCAAGCCTAGCTGTGACAGATCCCTGCCAGGAAGTTTGATGCTTCTCTTCCCCGAGCCCCATAGGAGTCAACTGCTAGAGGTGTGGAACTACTCTATAGCTAAGCGTTTTGCATCATTGACCTTCATGCATATGGTGTTTCTTGCTCACCATTGCACACCAACCGTTGCTCCCGCTTCAGCTATAAAGTTGAATTATTTAGCATTTAGACAAAACAAATATCCAGGGCAACGGGCTTTCCAAAATTCGAATGGTGCACCAGAATATCAGCAGGTCATGGCTGTGAATGGAGCCCAGTACCAGCTTCAACTACGATTGAAGGCATGTGCATGGTGTACGATGTGCGCTAAAGTGTGCCTTAGAGCATTATGCCATGAGATAACATCACCCCCACATCAGTTTGCATATTAATGCATGGTGTCAAGATGTGGAAGGAATAATTGATTACCAGGATGTTGCATGGGTGGCTGAAATAGATAGAAGCCTAGGCTTTTTAGCAGAGATAGCCATTCACTATTGAAGACAGACGATTCTGACTGAAAGGTGAAGAAACCACATAATTGGCAAAGCCTCTAAATTGGAGAATTCAAGGTATCTGCATGTATAAGGTATATATAGTATAGGTCATCTGTATCATAAACAGCAGAGGAACAGAAGGAAGTATAATAAGCACTGAAGGGGCAGTGAGTATATGTAAGTTCAATTTCTCACCACAATGCACTTGAATACCGTTTCCACTATAGTACTGTTGCAAATCCACATGGCCACTGGGAAGTGCTAACCAAACAATTTGAAAATTGTCAGAAACAATATCATTGTTGTACAGGTATATAAATATACATCCTAATATGACGTTAAGATGTTCGCTTATTTAGCAATCGCGGCAGCATGATGCCAAGCATGCTCAGAGGCAACGTAATTCAAATTGATACTGAGGTGCTAAAGAAAGGTCACATACGAAAAAGAGGAAAGGCGGTAAATTAAACCCAAAGTAGATTGGAAGATGCATCATAACAGCCAAGCATAGTAAAGGTTTAATCCATTGAAATCCATTGGCTAATTCATAACGGGTCGATGGTGCACATTTAAATCATACCAACAACAGTAACTACATCATCCCTATACTTCAACAGCCCATTTTTTCTGTCCCACCAGCTCTCTCGTATGTTTCCTAAACAGCCAACCTCTACGCAGCTTTATCCTCCCATAGACTCCACTCCACTAAACTCTACACAGCTGTTCTACACACAAGTTGACACAACTCACAGTTCACAGTTCTCTACTTGATATACTGGTACAAGGCCGTAGAAAGGGGGGGGGGGGGGGAGTGGGCTTCGCGGTATACAAACGGACACACATTCAGGTATTGCAAGCCACCGGTATATTTAGGACGAGAAAGAATAGATTAAGGATTAATTTGGAAATGAGTCACGTGAGCGCATCACTAATCTCATGCAGGCTCGCATCCGGGCAATAATGCGGGGTTGAAGATTTCATTTTGAAGTACAGTACACTGACTAAATAATTTTATGGCGTGCTGTTAACTGATTTCTGTATCCAATTATTTATTGGGTGTTATTTTATCTGTTGATAATTGAGAAATCTAACTAGTTTGATTACTGAGCCCTTGCTGTTAATTATGTATGTGCACGCATACGCACGCACACACACACACACACACACACACACACACACACACACACAACACACATGTTCACTTCAGCTAGAAGTGTAAATGTTCTCATTCACATTGGATATCACAAATGAAATGTGAAAGTACCATTTGATACAAGATACATCTATTCGTCATTATATATCTGCTGCTAGTTTTTATCATGATAAGACGTATATAATTCACGAAGCTCATCATGCCATTCATTACCTATACACCATAGACAATGGAGTAGATTAAACTGGTACATGTACTGATGTACATGTATATGTAAATCACCACAACATGAATATCTACTATTATTGAGCCTCCGAACCCCAAAACTTATGCTCAGATTTACCTACATGTAGCAGGCTGATGCAAACTGAAAACTGCATTCGTATTATGAACGAATGGGTATAGAAAACAGAGGATGCAGCAGTGGCATATGTATTTTACCCATTCAAGCTAGTACTATTAAACACTGAGCTCACTTATTCAGAGACACTGCTGCTACACGCTTATACCAATCAGGAGTTGACAAGCAGTTGATTAAATATGGAACTAACGGGGCATCGCGATCGCATGCAGACGCAATATCAACGGTATTCATCAGTCCTATACAATAACCACTGATTTCAGCGTGAGATTTTCTTAATTGATCCTAATGACTGTGCATGCACCGTGTCCATGCCTTGCCGAAAACTTGTAGCCTCCAAATACGATGAAGAACCTCATACCTGGAACGTATATAATCTCCACTCTTGTGCAAACGTAACTGTTAAAGTGTACGTGTTAGAATATTCTAAGTGCCATAAAGGGGGATTGTAAGTGCCAGTAGGGGGAAGGGGGGGGGGGGGGGGGGGGGGGGGGGGAGGGATTCTAAGTGCCTAGGGCACAGGTACTTACATTGTAGAATCCCTCTCAAGTTTTCTACCACGTTTTGATACCTGCAATTGTTGACCAATCAGAATGCAAATTGTTATTATAATAAGTTATACCTTAGTATCAATAATGATGATCGATGACTTAAAAAATTTAGTCAAACATAAAATGTGGCTTGAAAATATACATTTTCGTTTGTTGACTGTCATTATTCTTGTGCTTGTAGAACTGCCTGTTCACTCGTCAGGTGAAACGCAGGGTTTTTGGTAGTATTCTTGAGATTTCCACAGGTGTCCACTTCATCCGAATGTTTGCTTTAAAAATGAAAGAATATCTAGTACCAAGTTGCTTTGCTGCAGTACACATGTGATGTACATGCATATAATACCATTTGTAAAACAGACCCAAACGGAATCTCAATGTAATCAATGCAAGTACACTGTAGCTGGATACATGTATTTGTGTCACTGCCTTAAGCACAGAACTATATGGTAAAACGTGACATCCATTGTATTACTTTGATGTGTTCAATACCAAATGTTTTAGATGTTTAATTGTACCAATAAGACATTACCACCCATTATACAAGCCTTTGAACTGAATACAAAAACAACTTACACAGAAGCATTTTTCTTCAGTAAAAAGATAAAGCATGTGCCAAGAATAATTCCAACAATGGCCACACATCCACCAATCACGCCAAATGCAATTCCCACTTTAGTACTGGAAGATAATCCTGACTGCCTAGCACTGCTGGCGACAGAGCACCCAGCCTGGTTCGCAGACTGGACTGTTACACTGCAGCTGTTGTCTACAGTTAGCAGTGCCCCCTGAACTGTAAGAGAAGTGGCCTTTTTACTGACCCACTCTTGAAGGTATGATACCAAATTTGCATCAGAGGTCCCTCTGAGGATGATACTGCTGTCATCAAAGCAAACTATACTTGGTGACATAAAAGCAAATCCACATGAGCAGAACATATTTACATTCTCCTCTATCAGCATTGAAACTGTTTGTGCCTTTGTCGTGTCTCCCTGTAGAAAGATGTGCATGAATATTGCTCTCATGGCACAAATAAACTACAACACATCAGTCCTTATATGCTGAAAATGTGCATTAAAATTTTACTTCACATGCTAATGTTTATTGTATCATTAGCTCCAGCAGCAATTTGACAAGCACGCTTTGAGGACAAATAGTTCTCTGAACACAGTAAGGTAAACTGGCAAATTAGAACGGGTTGGTATTATTGGAACGGGGAAAGGGGAGGGGGGGCATGTCCAAAGTGATAAAAGACTTGAGATATGTGTTTGAGCCTCACTCCATGAAGAATGTGCTCCAAACCCCTACCTCTAGTGTTCTACCACTTTGGACCCTCCCCCGCCTCCCCCCCCCCCGCCCCCCCTCATAAACCCAACCCTTTCTAATTTGGCTGTTTACTCTACAAGATGTAAGTGTTTACTGGTGTTTTATTATAGAAGCTTTATCGCCTTGACTTGCATGCAGGTTTATAATTTTATTCCATTCATGGATTCCATTCATGGATACATGTACCAGGTATAGCAATTAACATAGGTACATTACAATTGTAGAGACAATAACTACACATGCACTATCATGCTTTGAATTATCTGAGAAATTGTACTGAACTGCTTGGTAAAACAAACAAAATGCATTGTACTGCATTTTTGCATGTTTTTCAGCATGCCATTATTATTACAATCCTGTTACACAAATTTAATTCGGGAATGTTGCTCATTAAAATTTGGCTTACTTTCCACGCAGTGCAGTTACTGACACCTAGTAACCTCACTTGTACCAGACTTGAAGTTATGGAATTATATACCGGCGCAGATGAGGTTATGGCTGGGAAAACAGATCCAATGATGGGTAATTCTGTGGGAGCTGGCAGTCCTGTGCAAAGTAGGGCTGATAGAGATTCTACTAGATAAATCACAATGGGTGAGCTGGTTATAGGTCCAGAGGTTAGAACAACAGGAGCACAGCCAGAGGTGGAACTTAATGTAGATATAGATTGAGGAACAGCAACTGTAATGGTGCTAGGAAGTGGCCCTGATGTTAGGGAAGATCTAGATTCATTAGATGTTGTATACAAAGATCCAGAAGCTGAACTGGATGGAGAAATTGAACTAGATGTAGATCCAGAAGTCGAAATAGGTGTAGATTGGGGAAAAAGAGTTAAACTAGATAAAGATGAGATCAAAGGACTATTTGTAGGTGAAGATAAAGGAGAAAGAAATGGAGGACTTATGTAAGCAGAGGAGGCAGTACTTAGAGTTGTTGCCCCTGTGGTCCCTACAGAGGAGGTGGTACTTAGAGTTGTTGCCCCTGTGGTCCCTACAGAGGAGGTGGTATTTAGAGTTGTTGCCCCTGTGGTCCCTACAGAGGAGGTGGTCCCTACAGAGGAGGTGGTCCCTACAGAGGAGGTGGTACTTCGAGTTGCTGAGGTGGAGGTGGGATTCAGTGATGAACAGTCTAGGTTGTTGTTGGTGACGGTGGTAAGCCACTGAACTGCTGCAATGGTGGTGTTGAAGTCGGTGAACTTGCCCACCTGGCAGTAAGTGTTGTTTGATATCAGGTTGTAGCAGGGCACACATGGGTGGTCATTGGTGATGTTGACCAGCTGAGGGAAGGCGACAGACCAGGGAGGCTGCTGGTAGTTAACAGACTGCAGCTGCTGCTCAAATATTCCTCCCTATGAGGGAGAGTGTGTGTTTGTGTGTGTGTGTGCATGTGTGTGGATGTGTGTGTGTGTGTGTGTGTACAAATTGCATTGTATACAATTTCAGGACCATAGCCACAATATGGTAATTGATACAGTTATAATCGAGTATGATAAACTGGGGAGGAAGGTGGGCCCTTGCATGCATTATTTTATATTTGGGAAATGTGGTCCGGTTAGAACCGTGGTCCGGATAGAACTGTAGAACCAGGCTGGAGTCCATAGCCCTGAATATGTGTGCAAAATGCATGAACATGCACATACATGAGTACCCAAGCCTTGGTTATGATGGTTTCAGCACCAGAGCAGTAGTGCTTTCATGTGTAATGCACTTTTGTATGTACATGGGGCATGAAAGACTTGAACTGTGTCTACAGGCACACTTCATGACAGAATGTTGTATACATGTATAGTGTCACTTAGAATCTGCATATAAAGAATACGCAGACAAGTATCCATTTCCCAGACATTTGTGTATGGACAGGACACTTCATATGATATTTGTGCAGAGTCAACTCTGCACACTATATGCCTCACACAGTTAATAACTACTGTGAAATTCCTGCTTGTACATCTACCCCAGCCATTTTTTTCATCATCTTCTCTTAACCCTAGTTAAATTCTTGAACCATTTTGTATAAGTAGATATCACTACTTACAGTGCTGCAATAAGATGTCTGCCATGTTAGTCCTCTGTTGTCAAGGTGGACAGCTGTGGAGCAGTTGATGTACAGGTTATTGGAGACAACGTTGCTACGGCCACCACCTATGAAGGTCCCAGCATAACAGTTAATAAAGGTGTTGTTGATAACCTGATAGCCACTCATCTGTGTGTGAGAGGAAGACTACATGTAACTGTACATGTAACTGTACATGTAACTGTATATGTAACTGTATATGTAACTGTATATGTAGCTGTACATGTAACTGTACATGTAACTGTACATGTAACTGTATATGTAATTGTATATTTAACTATATATATATATTTCGCAAATGAAGCATATGCAGTACAAATTTCACTATCACATGTACATGTACATAGACTCACACATCCTGCCTACATCTATTCAAATAGCCCCTCCCACCTCCCCTCCTACCTGGTCATCTAGGTAGATGGCCTGCACTGAAGGGGAGCCCAGGTACACCTTCTCTGTGGTCTTAAAAAAACATTGTTAGCGATGACGTTCCCTCCACTAATCCAGCGTCGCCCACTGTAGAATGCTCCACTGTCTGTAACCTCATAGCACAAGTCATGTATGAAGTTTCCAGTGAAATTACAGTAATTTCCTGAGGGTGGCAGGCACAACACACTATGCATTAGACATGATGACCTACTTTACTAACTCATATATGTGATCAGTATTCGTATTACATCTTGTTCATAAATTATACATACTTCTGAAATCGCAACATGTTATTCTAAGAGACAACAAGAGGCATTTGGAAAAGCGACATGAATTATATAGCTGCACGTGTTCTTTTTTTCTTTTTCTTGTATATCATGTCAAATTTTTCGATGATTAATTTGCATAGCCCATATTGGAGAATACATATCAAAGGCTCAAATCACCTCGGAATGACTCAGAGGTCACATCCCCAACTATTCACTGGTATTAACAGTCCTTGCAAGTAACATTATCTTTGTATGAATATGCAAGAATACATGAACATGTACATCACATTACTACTCTAGTATCTGTAACATTACACAAATATGAAATACCTAATAATTCATTGCCTGGTATGTACGTTTTGTACATTTTTTTAAAACAGTCAATACATGTATATGAATTGAATCAAACCTTTGCATATATTCGTTTCATTAGGCAGCTTTTAAGGAATATAATAATGATCAGATTGGCTAAATGTACTCTATGTTATGGCTGTATGTATCTGTAGTTTAAATCATCACCCTCCTTACTCCACAATTCACTGATGTGGCTGAGGGCACCATCCTCTTGGAAGACTCACTGGAGCGGTTCTAGAGGCTTATTGCAAAGTTACTGTCAAAGAAGGCTGACATTTAAGTTATGCGGTCCACTTTATTCATATTGTCTGTTGCTATACATGCTAAAAACAATCATCACTGTCAGTATGGTCATCAATATTTGCTTAGCCTTAAACATGTTCATGTACCTGTCCCCAAGATGCCAGAATGTGGAGCATTGTAGATGGTGTTGTTAACAAAGGAGTTCCCCACCCCACCCCAAGAGATCCCAGGTACGTATGTCCTCTTCCACCTTGACCAGTCATGGATGGAACTATACCTCAGAGTGTTGAAGCCAGGTGTGAGGGTGACCTGGGGACAAGTGCCAAAACAAAGAATATAGTGAAAAGCAGTGAAGATACACAGTGTGCCATTTAAAGTATTATATTGTATAATGGAAATGTTATAAAATATCTCTTACATTTACATAATTGCATCTTTTAATTGCATATTGGCTGCATGCACTGTACAATTGTTGGGAACACAGTTGATACAAACAATATCTGACTGATTTTCGTGTTATCATCGCATAGGGTACTATAATTATGAAATAAAATAACTATATTATACATGTAGCTTCTTCACAGCATGTTACATGTAATGGCATCCTAGATAATTAATATACCAATGCTTGAAATCATATACATGTAAGATCTTCATGTAAGGGAGAAGGCCAAAGAAGGCCAACAGTATAGGGAGAAGGCCAACAGTATAGGGAGAAGGCCAACAGTATATGGAGAAGGCCAACAGTATAGGGAGAAGGCCAACAGTATAGGGAGAAGGCCAACAGTATAGGGAGAAGGCCAACAGTATAGGGGTAAAGGCCAACAGTATAGGGAGAAGGCCAACAGTATAGGGAGAAGGCCAACAGTATAGGGAGAAGGGGCCAATAGTATAGAGAGAAGGCCAACAGTACAGGGAGAAGGCCAACAGTATAGGGAGAAGGCCAACAATATAGGGAGAAGGCCAACAGTATAGGGAGTTCAAGGCCCAAAGTATACTGTACATGTACATGTATCTGCCATACATGTATGTAGGTTCAACTCCACTGCAGTGTCTACTGTCCACTCAAACGCGTACACTACATGCATTGTTATCAGCCAATCAAAGTGTACACAGCTCACAAGATGATATGATTGTATTCATTTAATCCAAGACAATGGTTGTGTAAACATTGGACTGCACTTGTGGGTTTTGTGGTACATGTACATGTAGAGGTCAGGAACCAAGGCCAACATACACAAGTTATGTACAGGGATATGGCAAAGGCCAACAGTAGGCGCTCACACACAAATACACTCACACAAATAAACTCACACAAACACACCAGATGGTACAAGCCCCTCCCTCACAAGTACAAGTAGTCCATTATAATGTACATGTAGCTGCAAACCTAACCTTTAAGCACACACAAACAGAACTAAAACCACAGCATCAAATGTCAACCTTCTTAATCCTTAGAAACTCACATGCAAAGCTAATCTAAACACACACACACATATACACACACACATATACACACACACATATACACACACACACACATACCTCCCTCGCAAGTACATGTACATGTACATGTAGCTCCTTGAAATCCAACCTACACTGTATCTGCCATACGTTCACTCCACTGCAGTATCTACTCCATACCCATCTGCTGCGGGGTTCCCTGTCCACTCTATAGCTGGTTTACTGCACAGCTATCTGCCAATCAAAATGAAGGTGACAGTACACAGCTCACAAGATGCATTCATTTAGCCAGGACAATGGTTGTGTGTGCCCTTGTGCCATGTACATGTATGGGTGAAGGCCAACAGTATAGGAGAAAGCCAATAGTGCCAACAGTAAACTTATAGGGAGTAGGCCAACAGAATGCCAACAGTACATGCACATGTACATGTATAAGGAGAAGGCCATTACATACATGTATACATCAGTAAACCATTTGGATACCAACACACACCTGGACTTGTGACACTCCCGGCATATAGTTCCTTCCATCTTCTCTGTGTGCTGAAGCCACAATAGTGTACTGCCAGTCATCACTGCACTCTTCAGTGATGTGGAACAGCTCAAGCAAGGCACGCTGGTTAATCCCAGGGTAGTCCTCTGTTCACTAAATTGTAAGGGAAGGGGGAAGGAGTGGGATTAGAGTGGAGAGGGAGATGAGAGAGGGTTCATGAGGATGTCAAATCTACAGTGTACATACATTACAATGCACCATGCTACAATCATGCAGTGTGCTCACTAAAAAAAAAGTCTGAAGTACAATATTAATATTGGAATGCATTACAACCTGCAAGGTTTTAAAACTGCATGTACATGTACAATGTACATGTACATGTACATGTACAATGTACATGTACATGTACATGTACAATGTACATGTACATGTAAGGGAGAAGGCCAAAGAAGGCCAACAGTATAGGGAGAAGGCCAACAGTATAGGGAGAAGGCCAACAGTATAGGGAGAAGGCCAACAGTATAGGGAGAAGGCTGCAACAGTATAGGGAGAAGGCCAACAGTATAGGGAGAAGGCCAACAGTATAGGGAGAAGGCCAACAGTATAGGGAGAAGGCCAACAGTATAGGGAGAAGGCCAACAGTATAGGGAGAAGGCCAACAGTATAGAGAGAAGGCCAACAGTATAGAGAGAAGGCCAATAGTATAGGGAGAAGGCCAACAGTATAGGGAGAAGGCCAACAGTATAGGGAGAAGGCCAATAGTATAGGGAGAAGGCCAATAGTATAGGGAGAAGGCCAACAGTATAGGGAGAAGGCCAACGGTATAGCATAGATATTATACGGAACCTGTTAATTGGTGTTGAAACGTCCCGTTTCCAATCCCTTCCGTATAATATCTATGGGTATAGGGAGAAGGCCAACAGTATAGGGAGAAAGCCAACAGAACAGTGGCCAACAAACAAGGGAGAAGTATAGGAAAAAGGCTACTGCAGTATAAGAAACCCACCATTATGGGGGTAGTATAGGGAGAAGGCCAACCGCATAGGCAGAAAGCCAATAGGCCACCAGTATAAGAGATGGCCAACAGTACAGGGAGAAGGCCATATCTCCTCCTTTACTGCATCGAAGATATGCCTGAACATGTTCTGCACATCCACTACCGAACAGACCCTACGCTACCCTACTAAATTCACATAGCATACTCACCAAAACACCTGCGTCTCGGAATACGAAATCATGAAGGGCCGCCCTGCATGCCTAATTGATGCGCTCCACATCTCCAGTGACGCAAGCCGATAGGTTTGTGTATAAGTTACAATTATAATTCTTTGAGTTATCGATAGTTATACTAGTTAAAGCCCAACATAATTATAAAGATGACGCAAGATATTACGTAATGCTACTTCGTGTATGAATAATAATGCGCGGTAGAAATTAATTTCTTGTCTTGATTTTAGTTTACGAATGGTTCATGGGATAATCTTATAAAGTACAGTTTGACAATCAGTCCGATTTATTGTAAATTATACACGTGTTTAAAATTCAATTTGAAATAAAAAGCAAGATGACCGCCTATGTATGGGCCATTTCTCCATATGAGACTATTTAACTCGTTATAATAAGGCCTTTTAACCATATCATAATGTTGCATAGATAGCTAGAGCCCGAATCAGAGCAATCTGGGGGTGAGTCCATACCCCCAATGGCAATAATATGAATAGAGCCTTTTATCCATATCATAATGTTACATAGATAGAGCCCGAATCAGAGCAATCTGGTTGTGAGTCCATACCCCCAATGGTAATAATCTGAATAAGGCCTTTTATCCATATCATAATGTTACATAGATAGAGCCCGAATCAGAGCGGTAATAATCTGAATAAGGCCTTTTAACCATATCAAAAATGTTGCATAGATAGAGCCCGAATCAGAGCAATCTGGTGGTGAGTCCATACCCCCAATGGCAATAATATGAATAGAGCTTTTTATCCATATCATAATGTTACATAGATAGAGCCCGAATCAGAGCAATCTGGTGGTGAGTCCATACCCCCAATGGTAATAATCTGAATAAGGCCTTTTAACCATATCAAAAATATTGCATAGATAGAAGCCTAATTGGGGCATCCTGGGGGTGTTCTCATACCCCCAATGGTAATAATATGAATAGAGCCTTTTAACCATATCATAATGTTGCATAGATATAGCCCGAATCATAGCAATCTGGATGTGAGTCCATACCCCCAATGGTAATAATCTGAATAGAGCCTTTTAACCATATCAAAAATGTTTCATAGATAGAAGCCTAATTGGGGCATCCTGGGGGTGAGTCCATACCCCATGTCTATAATTGATCAAAAAACCTTCTGAAAAATTTATCCCCGGCCGTCGATAGGTAGTATGTTGTTCGTCAAAATTTCTATATTCGTCTTCCCAGCAAAAGGCTTAACTCGCCTTCTATCCATATCATAATGATGCATAGATAGAGGCCGAATCAAAGCGATCTGGATGTGGGTCCAAACCCCCGTTGGCTGATTATTGTCAGTATTTTTTCAGAAGGTTTTTTGTCGGCCGTCGATAAGTAGTGTATTTTTCATCAATATTTCTACATTCGTCTTCCAGCAAAAGGCTTAACTCGCCTTCTATCCATATCAAAAATGTTGCATAGATAAAGGCTGAATCAAAGCGATCGTATAATGTTTCGATACCCCCAGTTAACAATGATCAGAATATTTTCGGCTAATAGTTCTACCTACATAAATGTTTTATACTATACCAAGCCCTCTACCTTATCTTGCAGACAGCTATACATACGGCCCATAACTCGAATAACTTCGGCCAACATTTCTACCTTTGTTGTTTCATAGATAGATAGCTTAACTCATTATAATATACCTTCTAACCATATCAAAAAATGTTGCATAGATAGAAGCCTAATTGGGGCATTCTGGGGGTGAGTCCATACCCCCATTTTACCTACTACTGGCGGATACAGGGAGGGGGCAACTGGGTTTTGCCCCCACCCCCCCGCCAAATCGAAATTAAATTTCATAGCTAAGGGGCGGTGCCTTAGCGGTACGTACGAAAACGATTAAATGTACATGTATATGTTATATGTTCCGCACGGATGGTTAATTTATCCGGTTGATCAACCGGTTATCCCGGCTGACCGGATGCATAATGGTGATAAGTTAGCGGACGGTTGAATAACCGGCTGTCCGGTTGTTTAACGGGACAGGCTAAATAGTCCTGTTGATCAACCGCCCGTCCGGTTGTTAACAATATGCATGATATCCCATTGAAGCAGAGCTGTATCTAAGGTACACAACTTCCAATCTTCATTACATCTTGCCTTCATATATTACGCATGCAGCATGCATATATATGCATGTGATTTGTGCATCTATTTTTGGTGTATATGTTTGACCAAATGGGAAGGAAGATAGTTACAGTGATTCCTAAATTGCTTGCAGTGTTTATACATCTCCTACGTACATGTACATATGTACAATACCTGATGGATATATATCATTCTACATGCTTGTATAGTATTGGACAACAAAATAGCGGGGAAGGATGATAGGATGCAATTAGAACAAATGAGAATCAGCTGCATGTACATGCATGCATGTACGACAATGAATGAACAGTTCAGTCTGTTACTTTGCACAAGACTGGCATTTCCATTGTAGTCTTTTGTTTGTCATGAACCGTGAAGGCACAGCACAACAAGCCATATGATATCACTCTGTGCATGAGGAACACTGGATCATGGGAGTGCCATCATTAATCATTCGGCAGACACAATAGATTGAGTAGGCTTCGATATTTGGATCACTGGGTCTACTAGACCCACGTGAAGGAAAAGGTGTCATACTCTTGTGTTTCAAAGCAGTGAATGAGATGTGTTCTCATTTTAGCCTGGTCATAGGTTATGCTTGCAGGGTCTTGAAGATGGGCAAGCGAGGTGGCATATGCAATAGCAAACAACCCACAATCACTTTGTCCTTTCTGCTTTTGCACATCAATGTACTGTACTTCAATTTTTAAGGAGATTGCATGATATCAGCAATTAGTTTCTTTGCACCTTCAGGTAGGTACCCATGAAAGCTATCATAAACCTTTATGGTAGATTGCTGGCAATTCATAGAAGACTCAGCTATCCAATGCGACTTATTAATGTTCAGTACTTGAACAAAACCTCCTTTTTGTATTTCCATCTGAAATTTAATTGCAAGTTGAGTAGATTGAAGACCTCTACAAGTAGGGTTCTCCTTCTTTATCAAATACTGTGATGCATTGATAATGTCATCATCTATCCAGCTATTACAAGACAGCAAGATGTCTTTATGCCATTTTTTGAGTACAATCCCGCAGCAGTTAAGCCAAACATTGCTCTGTGAAGAGGATGTAGAACCAGCATCAATTTCATCGCAATCTATGTCAACCTCATGTGTTGTTGCTTTCTCGTTGTTAGTGCAGGTATACCCAGGATGGCAAAGTGATGTGTAACAGAAAGCCAGCAGTTTTGCATTTGCATGTTCTCTTGCTATGACATCTATTTCTGCATTTACAATCTAAAGAGGTGATAAATAAGAATGCAATTTACTGGCATATGCATAATTAAAGTCATGTAAGTTAAAGTAAAATTATCTATTCATCACATAAAGCGGATTTATAATACAAAGGGTGGGTCCAAAAAAGGGAGGGGGGTTGCAACTCCTCCCCCCTCCCTTGGATCTGCCACTGCACATTAAATCTAATTGCATGCACCTATGTGATAAAATCTGTACATTTTAAAGAAAGAATCATGCGGCACTAACCTTGGTTAGCAATCTTGCTATCCTGTTGCTTGTTCCTGCAGTGGTCCCCTTTGTAGCAATGGCTGCTGCACTCAATTTCATTTTTTTTTGCATCGCATGCGACTCTCACAGGTACCAGCAATTACATTTATTGGCTAAGGTGACTGTTTGCTTGCAGCTTCTTTCAATGTTACTATGGGCAGGACCTCCCATCCATCTGCAGGGATTGAGTAGTCACCTTTAAAAGGCTCTAAATTATCTGCACTATAACACCTCTGAAGTACACCTGAACTGCAACGAAGGCGATAAAGGGAGTGGTGTTCACCGGTCAGTTATCTGAACGATGACACAGGGTAAGCGCAACATGTCAGAACATGTTCTGTCTATGCGAGGAAAGCGCAGACTTGCATTTTCTCCAACAAGAAATTCTTTAACCTTATGCTGCTTTGAATATTTCTTAGTCATTCGTTTAGTAACCGGGGGGGGGGGGGGGGGGGGGGGAACCAAGAAAAAAAAGTGGAAGACACCATCGTGAAAGGATTAGTACCTGATTCTTTTCTTTCACAAAAACAACCAGGACCTCTCTTATTCCAACCGATTGCAAGTCCACCAACGCAAAGCCGCTCTTTTTGACGAAGTGACGAAAGGCGCCATCGGCATCTGGAGTACCTTTGAGATGGTTAACGATTGTTTGCGCCACTTCCTTTCTGATAACCGCGCTTCTGGTACGTTTTCCACCAACAGGAAAAGAGGTGTCAATATATTCTTGAAACGACACCTTGATCGAGCCATAGATAATTATCTATGATCGAGCCTTTCTCCATCTCCACGAGTTCACACATTCATACGAGCATGCGCATTATGGCATGTCCGGTTGAACAACCGGCTAACCGATTAATCAACCGGTTGACCGGTTAATCAACGGGCTACGTATTGAACATCCGTGCGGAACATATACGTGCAAAGACACAGGCTGCGTACCAGCCGGTGCGGCGCCATGCAGTCTACCACATCGGACAGACATACACGTGCTCTAAATTATAACTTCCGCGACAGCTGGAATTGTTCTTTGTGTGTTTGAGTCCTGGCACTGAGTTCAAGTCAAATCTACACTGCACCGCCAGCTTTTATTAGCACTGCAGGTAGGCCTATGTAGTAAACTTGATTCCTAACATTACTGGTCTTGTTTGACGTTGAAGTAATTCGGGACTGACAGATCTGATGGAGCCTCTGAGTCGAAAGCGACCTAAAGAGAAAGATGAGACCGAAGCAAAGAAGGTTTGCCATCGGATGCATGACATTAGATCGTTTCTACACAAGGCTGATAACCAATGTGCACCGCCAACTTTGGTGTCACGTCATGATGCACAACCATTATTAGCAGTTGCGCTTGCGGCACCTAATGATGATACTGACATTTAACAGGCGTCCGAATTACAGCCCAAATCACAATCGTCTTCCATAGCTAGCTCTTCATTTCTTCCAATTTAAAAATCACGCGTCAAAGTCTCAAACCCCGTATAAATTACAAAAAATACCTTCTATTACAACGTCATTGATCGCAGCAGTGGGTACTGTCTTCCTTCTGTGGTTGCAACAAACAAACGAATTTGATGCCCGCTTCACACTTACACGCACGTGCGATTTACACCACAGTAAAAATCGCCAATCTCTACGACTTACGTGACGCGTTGCCAATCCCTTTATATATTGGCAAGATCTAATCAGATTTTCAATTAACGGTCGTTTCTTATGCTATTAAGCTATTCTAAACTGTAGGTGCATGATTAGGCCAGAGATAATATCAATAGGATTATATTATACTGTCCTAAGTTTAATGAAATTTTACAATATCGGGAGCGCTCTTTTATGTTGTGCATCCGCGGGTTTTTAATGCATGCGATCGTTTGCCTAACCTAAACAATGGTTATATTTTAGTGTGATATTGTGTTTTTGCCCAAAGCGCACTTGTTACGATCCTTATGTAGCATATTGGGTATGCAAAACGTGTGGGACAGTTACGTCGTAGCCACACAGACTAGTATGGCAAAACGGATACTGGCTTGTAGCTCTTTCTTTAGTGAACAAGTATTGTAGCGTGCCCCACGTACACAATTAAGTTTGGTTCACGGTGTGTATTTTTTTTGAAGGGAATGGGGAAAAGGAAATTTAGATTGGGGCAACATCTGAAGAATGAAGAGCGCGTACAACAGCGAAGTCTAATCGTGTCTGTTCCTCGCGAGAGTGTCGGTATTTCCGTTTCTTCGTCCTTGACTATCACTCTGCCTCCACCATTGACCTGCCCTGTTTCAATACCGTTACTAGTGATTTTGGAATGTGTGGTTTCGTCTCTCGAACGTCTTGCAAGCAATCTCAGCCTATTAAATCCATTTCCTGCCTGGACTGTAGCTTCCAAATATCCTTCCCTTGTGCTCTGCAAGTTCCAGATTCATGGTTCTGGCAACGTTAACAGGACTCTCAACTACTGTGTCTCAATCGATCAAAAGCTTAATTGGTCATTGAGCCTCCAGAATAGAACTATCCGGTCAGATGTTTGCAGTATGCTAAGTTTTCTTCCTACTGATGTAAATTCACTTGTGAAGTTGAAATCTACATGGTCTGAGTGGTAAGCATTGTTTTGTATGTTCTGAGCTCACATTTTGTTCTTCCTAGGCAACAAGTCGGCTGTCTTAGATGAATCTATTTTCCCTGAGTTTCCTACTATTCGCCACAAGCATTGTCAGATGTTGCTACCAGCTGATACAACTGGCCAACCTGTCAGATGTAGTGTGTGCTCAGCTTACCGGTCCACACTCTTGACCCACACCCATTGTGTGACTAATGAGTCTGATCATGTGAACTACAGGCGAGTAATTATAGTAAAAAGAATTTACTAATTTACCTTTGAACATGTATTCAGGTACCAGCCAGTGCCTCTTCTTGCAACCCGTCTTTTGAAACTACGGAAGGAGATTAAGAGGAAGTCTATTCAATTTTCGCGCTTGAAGGCAAAGATCTCGCAAAAACTGTGAAGCTTCAGGAGTAACAGTGGATGAGGGGTTACACTCTGATTTAAAGGCCATCTGTAGCAGCCTACCAGATTCTATTGATGTTCTGAAAATGTATCCGAAGGATTCTTTCTTCAACATTTTCTGGCAGCAGCAAATGCAGGCTGCCACTAAAAAGGATGCCAGAATGATGCGCTGGCATCCCTTGATGATTCGTTGGTGCTTGTCGCTACGACATAAGTAAGTCTGTAGTAAATATTGGACTTTCTTCACTCATGTATGTAACTCATGCAGGTCCAGTGGAGCATACGAAGCCTTACTTGATTCAGGATGTTTGAAACTGCCTCACAGCGTACATTGCGTGACTATACCCACTACACTGAAGCAAAGGCTGCTAAAGTTGAGTCATGTCCAGATCGAGATAAGTGTACCATACTTCTCCATGATGAAATGTACATTAGAGAAGATCTTGTGTACAATAAGCACAGTGGTGAGATGGTTGGTTTTACTGACCTGGGAAGCATTAATAACCACTTGACAGATTTTGAACAGTCACTTGTAAGTGGTCATGACAGCAGCCCTAGTCTTGCAAAAACAATGGCTGTGTTTATGGTGCGAGGCCTGTTCACAAGTTTGCAGTTTCCATATGTTCATTTTGCTTTTACAAACCTTTGTGGAGATCAGATGTATGATCCTCTATGGGAAGCTATTTGGAGGATAGAAAATTGTGGGCTGAAGGTAATTACATATGTGTGTTTGTATTTTATGTGGATGATTAAGGTTTCTTTTATGTATAGGTATTGGGAGTAACTTAGTGAAGCTTCACCAGTCACCATCTGATACAATTGCTTACAGGACACCAAATCCTTTTGCATGTGATAATAGGTTCCTGTATTTTTTCTCTGATGTACCTCATTTGGTCAAAACTGTGAGGAACTGTTTCATGTCTTCACGTCGGAGTTTGTGGGTGAGTGTTTGTAATTGTTACGTACCCCTCAAGTATGCATGCTTAACTTTATGTTTAGTGTAAGGGAAAAAATATATGGTGGAGTCATGTGAAGAAGTTCTATAATGAAGATTCTAGTGCTGTTATGGGATTAAGAATGGTGCCAAACTGAAGTACAAGCACCTACACATCAGTTCATTTTCTGCTATGCGGGTTGATCTTGCTGCCCAGGTACAGGTTCTAGCTGTGTTAGCCTTTGCTAAAAGCATATTTTTTTGCAGGTGTTAAGTGAGTCTGTTTCACATGCTCTGCATCTAACTGGTGGAGATGAAGCATCGGAAACTGCCCATTTCATTGGTTTGATGGATAGGTTTTTTAATGCCCTCAATGTACACAACTTTAGCCATGGTGCCAAAGCGTTGAAACCCTTTCAGATGCCTTATACGTCACAAACTGACTATCGGTTAAGGGTGAACTACAATTATGTATACAATTTTTTTCTAGTGGCTGAACGAAGAATTTTTGGGCTATCTGAAGGACTGGAAAGCCTCAGTGGAACAGCGGGTTGAGTTGACAAGAACAGAACAAAACTTAATGCTCCTAAGTGCTGAAACACAGCTTGGCTTAGAGATGACCTGTATGATTTTTAGATCTTTTGTAGAAACTGCTTAATATTGTGGTTTAATTTTTTTACAGGTATGTCATTTTTGAGGTTGGTGCCATACCTGTTTTCTATGCCGGATGTTCAGTCCTTTCTCAGCCAGCATTTATGCCAAGATCCACTGAAACGTTTGTTTGGTCTACAAAGGCAGAGATGTGGTGTCCACGAAAACCCTAATGCTGTAGAATTTGCAAAAAATACTCAAGCATTGGGAGTTGTTAAATCTGTGTGCAAGAGTTCATCATTGGGAAACTGCCGGCGTGGACCTGTTGAATTGGCAAATATGGACGAACTTTGTGAACCACTGGCCAAAAGGAAACGTATTTCAGGAAAGCACTGTATGACTATGGGTATATGAGTGTAGTGGAATTATTTTATTTTATCCATCCAACAGATCGTTCAACCTCTAAACCATCCACATCATCTGTCTTAGAGCGATCTGAAACCCTACCAATCGGAACGCCCACATTAGGTAGTGCTGGATAATGTATTGATATGGAATCAAGAGATTTCGTTCAAACAGTGTCCAGCAGTTCACCACCTGAATATTCTATCATTGCAAAGCGTGCAGAAGTTATGGGAAAAGGTTTGTTAGTCATTTTGTACAATGACATACTTATGATGTCACCATCCATGTAGTGACCATGGGCAGTGCTCTGTACAGAGCAATGCATACTTTGTTGAAGGAAGACATAAGGCTTCTAAATACTAATGCATCAGTTGCCAGACACAAAATGGTTGAAAGTGCATGCCAATGGATCAGTTTGCACCCTGATGAATGTAAAGCAATGGAAAATACAGTCACTTCAATGCTACAGAAATGCATGCCAAAGTCAAGAAGCAGCAAGCAGCATCAGATGTGGTCACGTTATCACAAGCTACGTATTTCACCTGAGTATGCAAGTGCCTGGAACAGCTTTCTACGCAGTCTTGAGGATGTGTACACTGCAACATTTGCCCCAATGGTTTACCAATATGTTGGACATTTCATGTTCAAGGAAGTTGTGAAATCTCACTATGTAGTCCATACTCCGGCTTCTATAAACACGGACTGGGGTCTTACATGTCCAGAAATGTATGCACTTCGATATTCTGCAGGGTATGTTCCTCGTGCTTTGAAGAAGAAATTGGAAAAGTCTAAGGGCAGAAAAAAAGACCTATTGAACTGTCTTGGTGACATGATGAACTCTGATGACACTGTACAATGCGATTCTACTGATTGGATCGACTGTGTTGACTGAGGTGGCCTGACATTTGTGAGCGGTCTAACCTTTGAAGTTTTTCTAGCAATGGAGCTTGAAATTCGTAGCCATTAGCAAGGTTGTAAGCCTGTAAACTTCATCACAGATATGGCACCAGCAGTTAAGAGCAATGACGATGTTCTATTCTTTTGGTCGATGCTAAGTTGTAGTTGGGATGAGGAATCAAGCAAAACTTTCAATGGTTGTAGATTTATGGCTAACAGTTTGTGGTTATTCATACTCAAGTGCTTGGGTAGAAAAGTACAAGGTTGCCCAAAAGAAATCAACACAGAAGTCTAAAGGCATTAGGAAGCAGCTGTACGCTTTTGTTCATGTATGGTTATATGTGTGTAGTGATTAATGCATTTGTACGGATTCGTCTACGGATGGCACGCGTTAATAAGTGTTAAGTGGGTCCGTTGCCAATCCCTTTATATATTATCTCTGATATAACGGCCAATCTGTCGACGCAATCAAAAGTAGACCATGCAAACTAATCAACATTGCTCACCTTTCAAAATACTGTCCCTGTGCATGTTTTCATGCATGCATGGGTGCATGCACCACGGCACAATAGACAATAGTCATTTTGGTATATACCCGCACACTTGCGCAAGACCATTCCATTCTCTGCAATGTGCTCACAAGTAAACTAAGTGTTGATACAAGCAAATAAAAAAAGTTCATTAGTGCTACCGGCAATTGCATTCCCTACATTTGAAAACCTTCATACATTGAAGGGGCATAGTTGTAGGATGTAAATAAGGCAAAGCTTAACGTTTCCTCCTTCATGGCTTTAGCTAAATCACCATGTGCGAGGCTTGCCTTGCTAAACAGACGTTCCACCCCAGCTGAAGTTGCAGGAACTGCAAGATACTGCCTTGTCATCAGTTGCAGCTTAATTAGCCTTTTGGTTTCCACCATATCAGTTTCCTTTGCCTCATCAGGACACACCAGGTACGCTTCCAGTTCATCTTCTGCCATGTATTTTTCAGTATCAGTGCTGTCAGTAGCTTTGGCTTCATCTTCAGAAAAAAAAAAAGCACTCAAACAATCCACCGGCACTTTGGAAGTCACAATGATGGGAGGAATAGCCACACTGCCAAGTCCTTTCCATATATGCCACTTTGCTCTTTGAAGCCTCAAAGCACATACCCTTCCTCCAGGTAAAGGGAATTCAAAGGACTTAAATCGTAGATCAAGGTGAGTAGAAATCACAACACCTTACATCTGGGCTCAAGTTATCCACCCATCTGTCATGGAGATCCTCAGTAAAAGCTGCCTGAGCAAATTGCACATTTGGTGTAAAGTCATCAAATATATCTCTTTTGTCCCAGGGCTTGCTCAGATACAGCTTTGCAGCATGGTGAATGACATGGGTGATCATGGGGAGGACAAGTGGCAAGGTGGGGGTACTTGGTACCATCTATGAGTTTGTCATTTTTGCAGATGGGTCTAGGACAGCTACTGTTTGTGGTATTGCTTGCCAGTCATCATAGTCTACATGGGCGCCCCCAGCTTTTCTGGAAGGGGGGTCCAGGGGGGGCGCCATTTGACAGCCGTGAATACGTTGTCCGCTTTCGGCCGATTTAACGAGTGGGGAGGGGGGGGGGGTGCTGTCTGATTTTGGCCAATTCAACGAGCAGGGGGGGGGGGGGGGGGTGCTATCCGCTTTCGGCCGATTCAGTGAGGTGTCTGCCCTCTCGGCCGATCCAGTCATTCAATCAATGGGCAGAGGGTGCTGAACTTTTATTACAAGGGGGGGGGGGGGGGGGGGCCATGCCCCCCCTGCCCCCCCCCCCCCCTGGGGACACCCTTGGTCTAGCTTGTGCTCTTTGTATCCTTCACCCCCCTAGTTTGTCACTTACTCAAACATATCTGCACTGTCTGCTGGTGCATCCTATACCAGTTGAGAGCATCATGAATAAAATGCCAGCGAGTTGCATTCCATGTACTAGGTGGTTTGAGTGTACTAGTGCCTGCAATACTGTTGGTCACTTGGATCTTCAGCATTTTTGCCATGGCTAATGGAGAGTGATGGTGATAGCCTTTGTCCTGCCAATGGTTTCTTTCACACCACGTGATTCAGGACAGAACGCTCCAAGGTATGTGCTGAGCAGAGACCCTTAAGGACTTCCAGAGCTTTTTTCATATTGGAACCATTGTCACACACTCTAGCAAAAATGGTATCCAATGTGGTGTCCAGAGATTTCATCCATGATTATTATGAGGCAAGAGGATTCATGGCAGATGCTGTTGAGCCATACAATAGTGCGTAATGTTAAATTTCATTGTCGTAGAATGCAATGTTTTGATTTGCACCTTATGTACATCTTCCCAATAAATTAAAATGAACAGCATCTATAAAAATCTGGGCAGAGTAACTGTGATTAACATGTACGTGCCAATATCAAATTAAAATCAAATAAACCTGAAAAACCTATGTATTCGCTGCCAAATTAATGATGCATCACCAAAATAAATTGCATGTTTCTAATAACCGATTTGCAAGTTGCTATAAACCTGAAAAATCGATTAGACTTTTTGTTCATAGTCGAAATAATTTTAATTTTTAAAAAGGTTTACACATCCTAGTCAAAAAGGAGATGTACATGTACTAGGAGAGTGGACGTTCCATACAAGTATTATGAACTTAGACTTCAATAATTGCCTGGAATTCAGAATCCACGTCAATCCCAGGAGTTGAAAGGAGGCATTCAACACAAGTAATATGACCTCTTTCTGCAGCAAGGCGCAGCGGTGTATGTCCATTCTAGAGATAATTAGTTGAGTACATACAATGAGGAGTACAGGGAGGATAGGATAGGGGGACATGCGGAGGATATGGGGACATGGGAGGATAGGGGGACATGAAGAGGATAGGGGGACATGAGGAGGATAGGGGGACATGAGGATAGGGGAACATGAGGAGGATAGGAGGACATGAGGATAGTGGGACATGGGGACGATAGGGGACATGAAGATAGGGGGACATGGGAAGGATAGAGGGACATGCGGAGGGTAGGGTGAGATGGGGATGATAGGGTGACATGGGGAGGATAGGGAGACATGAATGATGTGCATGAATGGGTATATTGGTCTATGACAGGTCAGCCTTGTAGCATACTGGTACATCAATCATGACCACTCATTCCCAACATGTGGTACCATCATACTACATTTTAGCACATCACTTATGTCATGCACCTGGCCTCAACACCCTCATCCCCAGGCCAACATATCACCTGGCATCTTCATTACATCATCCAATGTCACTTCTTCCTCCCATGGTTCATTGCACACAAACACACATGCCCTCACACTCCAATCACACATTTCACCACCTACTTCTGCCTCCATCTCTGAAGCCATACACATTCACACCATGCATCTCCACCTGGCCAGCATGTTCCAATGCACACAATATTCTACTCACAGATCCCTTCCACAGCCCACACATATCACAAGGATACACGTCACCAGCAAGACATTGCACTAGTCTGTAACTACAGTACTAACCTTATTCTGTTGGTTGGCCTGGGCACCACCTTCAAGTAAAATTTTGACGCACTCCACATGTCCCCCCCTTGATGCCCACATCAGAGAGGACCCACCGTATTGCAAGAGGAAATGATATATTATAGTGTAGCAGGAAGGTCAGATACAACCAACCCATCTCTGCCATCACTGCACACAGACAACACACATACTCTAACAACAGAACTGACCTACCACAGGTCACACACTTCAACCATGGACAGTGGGTATGTACCTTGATCGCTCCCATTCCACTAAATCAGTGGCATGAATCCATTTTTAATATTAAAATCCAAGTATATAACCATCAACAGAGTATTGTGAGGAGTAGAAGAAAGAGGGAGAAGGGACCTCAGAGTAGGGCCAACATAGTAGATGGTGGGCTCTATTGATGGACAACTATTGGATGTACATGTAGATGACCACAATCCTCACACCCAGCAGTTTAACTGTCCATTATATGAAACAGTATCTTTATCAGAGGCCACCATTATGAGCTTCCCTGATCATTAATTATTCATGATGGATGACATCATAAATTTAAAATTAAATTTATCATGTGAATTGGAATGTGGGTGTGTATATAAGGAGTTATTTAACTCAAAGTTCATCGAAGCTACACGTTTTATGAACTGCCCAATATCATTTATCAGGATGAATATTAAATATGTTTTGGCCAGTACTGAAAGGGGCGTGGCATCAAGGATGTATGGGTGTGGCTATGTCCTGCCTTGTACCCAGATATGGGGTATGGGGGAGCAATGTACACATTGGAGTTTTGGGGAGTAGCTGATGTTAAAAATGGTTTGCTTTGTAATAGTTCATCACACTATAGGCCCACAGGCTGGTCAGGAGATTGGGGGGTGGGGGGGTTTCGGAATGCAATAAGGGCAGAACTAAGTACGTAGTGCGGGTGGGTGCAGGAGGGGGCCATCCCTCCCACCCAGCTAGGGGGTATGGGGGAGCACTGTATGAGGGAGTAGGGTCAACCAAACCCACCTACCCCCTGCCTACAGGCCTGCACATCACAAGCACTACCCACATACATGTATCTCAATATCCATACATCTCCCTTCTCAGTCACTATCCACACATCCCAATACCCATACATTGTACATCTCACTATCCACATATCACACTATCATCACATCCCACCAAGTTTGATTTTAGCACAAAATATGATTGATGTACCACAAACCACGGCTAAGAACAGTTACACATGTACAATG
>OX442416.1:13653834-13816768 GCA_949361645.1 Spongilla lacustris | reverse complement strand
GAGTGGGTAAATAGAGCTTGCCATTGGTGAGCATTGATAGCTGGAGTTGAGTTGTGTACTGTGGTAAACAATGCAGAATGTCATCAAAACTAGCCAATTACATTCATGTGCATATGCATGCATTGCACAAGTACAAGAACTGATTCTTAGCATACATATACATGTACATACTGACTTACATGTACAGAGAGAGGGGAAGAGAGAATTCATAGCCACTCACACAACAACACACGCACACACAGTCATGCATACATACTCACACACATGCTCACACACACAATCACACACACATATGCTCACACACACAATCACACACACATATGCTCACACACACGCTGTCAGCTGTGGGGTATCTGCCATAGGATTCATTTCTTAGGTGCTTGCTATATGGGGTACTTGCCATAGGGCCCATAGCTTCTTGCCATGGAGTACTTCATAGCTGTGTGCAATAGGGATCACTCCAACTCCATACACTGTAGCTGTTAGGTGTCTGCCTGAGTTCATAGCTGTTAACTGTGTGATTCTTCATGCGTCGCTTATTGCCATAGAGTTCACTCCATACATGGGCCAGGGGTATTCCGTCGCTGCCTGCCGTAGAGTCCAGAGTATAGTACCAGCTTTATAGCTGCCTGTCTGCAATAGGGTCCGTGCACTCCCGTACCTCCGTAGCAGTTAGCTAGCTGAGGCCTGTGGGGTAGTAGGCTTCAGTTCTGCCATAGAATCCAGTCCACAGGCAGACTTCCAGGTCTTTAACCTGCATCTCATATCCTCGTGGGATTGATCTTCGATATTGTCGTCTTCGTACCTTTCGAAATCGTCCGCGGAAGTACCGAACCAAAAGCGAAGAGCTCAGCAGGCCTACAGCAGATTATCTCTGCCTACAGTAAATAGCGGTTAATAAGTTATTTTGCACGTTAAGTTGTTGTGTACATTATAGTGGTGGGTGGGGTCGTGGTTATAGACATCAATTTGCAATACACTTATACTTACAGAACAGCTCGGTCTGGGCACGGCTAACTGACGAAAGAGTAGCACGTGATATTATGCGTTTTGGATTTGGGGTGTATCTCACTAACCATTCAAGGGAAGCGCGATTTGAAGGCCCTAAGCTGTGAAAAAATGATGAAAAATAAGTGCATTGATTACTCTCATATAATCCGGTGGCACCGAAGGAAAATATCATTTGGTTGGGAAAATATTGATGACTGAATAAGTAAATGAGATAAAATGAATGGACATTGGAAACCTTGCATAATTAATGTGGAAGTGCGGATATAGGTACCTACGGTGCGTTAAAGTACTCAAAATATGCTAAATAGTCCCCACATAGCAAATCCAAGAGCACCTAGTCAATATAATTTTTATTTATGCAGTTAGCTGCAGTTTTCTGAATGCGTCCATACATTTTCTATGGACATTGAATTACGCAATGACCGAATACCGCGTAATCCTTTTGACCGCCAATTTCTCGATATGCCCTTTTTTTAACCGTACAAATAGCCGTACAAGTTAAAACATCACTAGTCTTGTACTTGTCAGTACTGCTACATGCTTATTTTTTTGCACAAATTAAGGAGTGTTTGTTACTCATTTGTATCTGAAGAAATTGGTTGGATGTGATGATGCATACGCCTATGGCAAAACTTAATTTAAGGTATTCACAATACCAACTTGCAAAGGTTCGTCAAGTAGCTGCTTGTGAATATCCGCAAAGATCAGAACTGCCACAAGCACAGTGCACTTTTAAGTGATCACTAGCTTGGTTAGGGGTCGTGAACGTAAGTAGCGATATATCGCGGTTACGACGGTACGTTGTGTAGTAACAGAGCTGAGACGCATCCAGGCCGCCGCCAAAGCTATAATTGGCAGTTAATAGCTAAGGATTATTAGGGATATAATAATATATAGTTGTTTTTTTTTTGTTCCCCAACCCGGCTTACAATCGAATTAACAACCAATTAGCAACTTCGATTCTCGGAGTGCACGCTCAAGTTTTGCATGGCTCAGCTATGTGCGCCGTTTCCAATCCCTCTCCTCTGCTATCTATGATGCCAATAATATCAAACATGCAACTAATGGCAAACGGTAAACTACAGAATGGCATTATGCATCACCAGTGACTTATGGATATTAAATTACGAACGATCAAAGCTTTATATCTGGTGGGTTTTTTTTTTCAGTGTATAGATAAAGTGTTAGTTTAGATACTGGGATCAGCCAAACCCAACTTACAAAACTTCATTTTTTAAAGCTTCCAACAGTTCCAAGAACGTTAACCTTTGAGTAACGAGATCTCCCCAATCCAAGCACACCAGTGAATTTAGAAACCTCTAAGCAGTACCCCATGCGGGCCTTCGTGCACTGGGATTGAGAGTTTCGATTCGCCTATTGAACTCATTGTAGTACGTAACGCGGATGGTTTGACCATATTCTGGATTTGTTTCCACATACGAATATATGAATACTATTATCGTCGCCAGCTTTGCTCGTCACCGGCCCCCACCTTTGCCAGATGGAGGTTTCACTGTGGCTGGCTCTGGTGTTCTCCGCTGCATACCTCGGTGCTGCTCGTTCAAATCTCTCCGAAGGTCACGAGCCATTACGTACAATAGAAACTCGTTCGATCGGTACTTACGGAGCTACGTACTACGTTGACGGTTAGTATTCATTATATCTAACTCCACCCCAAAGCCTTAACTTTAAACTCATCCCGTCTCATTCCTCCATTGCTCCTCCCTTCCCACTCGCCTTATCGTCCTTCTCCGGGTGCCTGTATTATGTGCTGCAGGTCTCTACGGCAATGACAGTAACGCTGGCACGTTTGCCGCACCGTTCCTGACACTAAACCAGGCTCGCAACGCCATAAGGACATTAAAGACCACTGGGGGCGGGCTACCTGTGGGAGGTGTCCTAGTGCTGGTTCGTGGGAGGGACTACTTCTTCCTGTCCTCTCCATTCTCTTTAGCACAGCACGATTCTGGTACCCCGCAGGCACCGATTGTGTAAGTATAGAACATACGCACACACACAACACAACACACACACACACACACACACACACACACACACACACACACACACACACACACACACACACACACACACACACACACACACACACACACATACACACACACACACACACACACACATACACACACACACACACACAAATTATATATGGCACCATTCATATTTATCATTTTGTTTTTGCTATATACTATACAGCTACCAGTCCTACACAGGGGATTCCCCTGCTCATTTGACTGCTGGCACATACGTTACACCAAACTTGTACACTCCTGTTACGGATCAGTGGGTTCTGAACCTTACTGGCAATAGCAGCAACATTGTGCAGGTATGTTAACATGATATGCATGAGATGCACACATGTCTATCATGTTGGGAGGATAGGCACAAATGGAAATGATCGATGATATAGTGTTTGATTCATGCTACAGCTTGACATGCTCACAGATGAAGATGCACATACATAGAAATCTGTTGAATGACGAATAATAAAAAGAATACAATATCGTGTATAATAATGTTCCATCCACGGTTCATCATCATCTGGCTAGGACACTTGGGTGGAATATCGATTCCAAAATATTACTTAAAATTACTCCATCAGGTCAATCTAAAACAGCTGGGAATCACATCATATGGTAATCTAGGCACGGGTAGCCTTGGAAACTGCAACAATAACAAACTGGAGCTCTTCTATCCTGATAGAGTTGAGTGATTGTGGTGATGTATGTGTACCACATGGGGTATTTATCAGAATACATGTAGGAAGAATTGATGGGGTAGGAGGAGTGGTATAGAGGGTGGCAGGGGAAAGAGGTTTTTTAAAACAGTTAGGTATGTGCTTCTGCCATAAAATATACATGTTTATCTGTACATGTGTACATGTACAGTGTTGTACATGAGATTCACTTTGAATTAAAAGTCAATTTCTTAATTATGAATTTCATTTTTAGTATGGAAGATGATGTGTGATGTATTCCACACAGGTGATGGTACTGGCCAGATATCCCAACATATCCCCAGCAGGGGTGTGGCAGTTCTTACTTACTGGCAAGGTCCTTAATTCGCAAACAAGTTTTGTGTTCAACGACAGCAGGTAGTGTAGTGTGGATCAATTATGAACTGCTCCTCCAAATTTATCGTACTGTTACTCCCTCCCTCCCTCCCTCCCTCCCTCCCTCCCTCCCTCCCTCCCTCCCTCCCTCCCTCCCTCCCTCCCTCCCTCCCTCCCTCCCTCCCTCCCTCCCTCCCTCCCTCCCTCCCTCCCTCCCTCCCTCCCTCCCTCCCTCCCTCCCTCCCTCCCTCCCTCCGGCCCTCCCTCCCTCCCTCCCTCCCTCCCACCCTCCCTCCCTCCCTCCCTCCCTCCCTCCCTCAGAATATCTCATTGGAAGAATATTTCTACTCTCTGGCTCCATGGCTTTTGGTCATATGACTGGGCAGATAATTACGTTGCAGTGGTCTCCATCAATACCACTACATCATCATTTCTAATCAACAATGTTACCACCCCTCCTCTTTACGGTTAGTTCAATACATCTTTTCTCTCTAAATGATACATAATAACCTTTTTAACCTGCAAAACCTTCCAATTCAACCCATTCACACACTTCCCCTCCTCCCCATCCCCTTCCCATAGGCTTTCTCCCCTCAGCTCGTTACTACGCTCTGAACACCTTGGAAGAGCTGGACTCCCCTAATGAGGTGAGATACAACCCTTGTATGCCACACCCCAAAGCCATAAGACTTCAAAAATCAATGATTCACCATATTTCTAGCTTATGACTCGTACCCATTTAAACCACACCCCTATAAACACAAACTCTCTTCCCTCATGCAGTACTATGTGGACAGAGGATCAGGGATCATGTACCTCTACAACCCTCCACAGGAGACGGTCAGATGAGGGTACATTTTGTCATGATATAGTGATTCACTTTCACCCATGGTTACCAGGGCTGTGTATCAGTGGGCAGTTCCATTATCTCCATGTTGAATGTGTCCTATGTATCCTTTATCCGCTTTACCATGGACTGCGCACGTGGGACTGCTGTCACGGCAACCACTGTTGTCAACGTGACCTTCTCCAACTGTACCATCATCAACAATGGTGGTAGCTCATTGAGCATCTCGGGGTACAACAACACTTTGGACACCCTGGAGGTGTCAGGAAATGGGTGTGGTGGAGTGTATGTGGGGGGAGGAGTCCAGGTGAGAAGAGGACATAATGTACATGTATGCAAACCTTGTGTGGTGCAGCCGCTAAATGGAATAGACATGTATCAGAAATTAAATAATTGAATGTAGAATCCATGCAATTAAAAGTACAGGTGTACAAATTTCACTTTCTGATCTCATCCCCAGGCCACCCTCACACCTGGCTTCAACACTCTGAGGTATAGTTCCATCCACGACTGGTCAAGGTGGAAGAGGACATACGTACCTGGGATCTCTTGGGGTGGGGTAGGGAACTCCTTTGTTAACAACACCATCTACAATGCTCCACATTCTGCCATCTTGGGGACAGGTATACGTGTGGTGTATGTGGTGCATACATTGTATGTAGCGTGTGGTCTGTGGTATACATGTGTGTTATGTGTGTTATGTGTGTTACAACATGCCATGCATAGTGAGGATGTGCACAGGAAAATCATGTTCCTGTCCTGCTGGACAAACATTTTGTATCTTCATTGTAATTAATCCTCCAATATACACATGTACGCTCACTTCCCCCAGTGAAACAGCATGAGCTTATTATTTGTGGTGTCCGTTTCATGTTCATGTCTGTATTAAAAGGGAAATCCGGCCTAGCATAAATCATTTTGAAACAAACAAAAAAACTACATGCACAATATCAATGCTACATTGTTCAAAAGTAAAGCCAGCTTTGTAACAATAACTGCCAATAGCAAAAAAAAATTTTCAAGGAATGTTATCACACATGATGTGATGTTGATAGTAAACTGATGCACAGACACACATTATTGCTACTTTGTGTTTGGTAGAATGATGTTGAAACTGAAATGTTATCTGCATTCATTTAGAGCACATTATTCTGAATATCTTATATATTAAAATGTATTAAAATACATTAGCTCAATATGAAATTATACCTTTTTATTTTTCTTGCATAATTACTAGTTCAGATCCTGATTCAAATTTCCATATGTACATGTCATTTACATGTACCTCTTCAGTCATACACATGTACATGTACTTAGTTTGAATTAGGGTTTATTAAGTTTCATACCTGTTTCCCTTAGGAAATAACTGTAATTTCACTGGAAACTTTATACACAACTTGTGCTATGAGGTTACTGACAGTGGAGCATTCTACAGTGGGCGGAGCTGGATTAGTGGAGGGAATGTCATCGCTAACAATGTTTTCAGTAACATTAAGACCACAGAGAAGGTGTACCTGGGCTCCCCATCAGTGCAGGCCATCTACCTAGATGACCAGGTAGGAGGAGAGTTGGGAGGGGCAGGTGGAATAGATCTGGGCAGGATGTGTGAGTCTATGTACATGTACATGTGATAGTGAAATTTATACTGCGTATGCTTCGTATGCAAAAACATGTACAGTTACATGTAGTCTTCCTCTCACACAGATGAGTGGCTATCAGGTTATCAACAACACCTTTATTAACTGTTATGCTGGGACCTTCCTAGGTGGTGGCCGCAGCAACGTTGTCTCCAATAACCTGTACATCAACTGCTCCACAGCTGTCCACCTCGACAACAGAGGACTAACATGGCAGACTTCTTACTGCAGCGCTGTGAGCACATGTAGCCATGCATCATTAGTAGTCTATCAGACGTTCATGGAATGCAATGACATGGAAATTGAATTAACTTCACATACACAAATAAAACATAAAAGGGAAATATGTATGATGTAATGTCATATACAATGTACCCTAATAGTATGCTCCTACCTGTAAGCTACAAATACATGTAATATACATGTAAGGAACACATTTGCATAGGAGCATGGCCCGTGTATATACATGTATACAATTACTAACTCAATTACATGTACATACTCGCCCCCTCATAGGGAGGAATATTTGACCAGCAGCTGCAGTCTGTTAACTACCAGCAGCCTCCCTGGTCTGTCGCCTTCCCTCAGCTGGTCAACATCACCACTGACCACCCATGTGTGCCCTGCTACAACCTGATATCAAACAACACTTACTGCCAGGTGGGCAAGTTCACCGACTTCAACACCACCATTGCAGCAGTTCAGTGGCTTACCACCGTCACCAACAACAACCTAGACTGTTCATCACTGAATCCCACCTCCACCCCAGGCACTCCCTCAAGCCCAAACCCATCAGTAACATCTCCATCTCCAATGTACACTTCCACTCCTGGAGCGGGACACGCCCTGCTGGCCTCAGTCGGCATGGTGATGTGTATGACCTTCATTGTATTTGTGCTCAGTAGCCTGTGAGGGCACTGATTAGGAGTATCTATATTGATGTGTGTGTACATGTATGTGTAGTAACAGTAGCAGCACTATATGTTCGATCTGTATTGTGATTTGTTTGCAGGATTTGCATCTGGAAAATGTTACACATATACTCATCCAATTCAGTAATGTCATTTTTAATATATTGTGTAGGCAGAAACTGCATGTTGTCGGCTGCGTCATTCACTTTTAGAAACAGTTGATTCATATAAGGCATTCAAGTCTACATCTTTTGCGATGACTAAACACAGGCCTTTAGTAGATTTTCATGTACTTGTGCATGGGGATCTGAACTTGACTATTGTATAATTACAACACTATGGCCTATATAATATTAGATTGTAATATCATCAAGAGTCATACATCTATGTGCTTGAATTACCACATACACCATTTTATTTACTCGAAATTTCACAATCCTAAATATGCATATGCTTGAATGGTACAATACAGATACATGTAAGAAAGCACATTACTTTAAATTACCTACCACCTAGACTAAATAATATATCAGTAGCCTGCATAGAGATGACTTGAAAGAAGAGCCCTCACATTTGCCATGACAAGAGTCATGCTCAACCTCTGATACAGGTCTGTGACAGCTGCAGACTTTGGGCAGTTCTGACGTGTGGCCAAGCGAGAGCTATAGGCTATAGCTAGCTGCAATAGTGCCCACTTTGCTTCATTGCATGCACCAACACCCATAGGTCTCCACAGCTATTGCGATGCATAATACCCAACCCAGTTCTGCTTGAAGTCGTATACATGTACATAAAGTAAATCATTATAATGTACATGGTTGCTTTTGTATGCAAGATAGCTGAGATACAGTCATTGAACTTGATCTGACTATAGTCCTATACAAACCCCATGTTTTATACCCGGGGTATTTTATACAATGTAAATTATAATGGATATACTATCTATGATTATACTTCTAAAGTTATTATTAGTATTTATCCATATGTGTTGCAATGAATAGCTACGCCCACCTTTGGAGATGGCGTTTTCACTGCGGCTGGCTCTCGGACTATTGTTACTCATAGCCGCTCATTCGAATCTTTCCAAAGGTCACACGCTAGTGCGCTCGATCGAAACTCGTTCGATTGGCACTTATGGAGCTACGTACTACGTAGACGGTGAGTATCAGACAGTTGTAGCTCTAGTCTATAACTATACGCTTCATTCTATTGTAATTTAGTGCGTACCGATTGATACTGGGGCAAAAGCAATGTGGGTCCCCGCTTATAATGCATGAATCCCATGGCCACGCGGCTTCATTTTCTTGGTACAGCGATTTAGGTCCGGTCCGGGCGGCCTATTAGCGCGCTATACGGAGTTTGTACTCCCTAGTGTTACATCATGCATCAGCTGTGTAGTGGTGATTCAATACAGTACGTGCGCTAATGCATGCATGATATAAATTATAACTTGCACGCATATATAAGTCACCCTAGCCAGAGATAATATATATCTCTGCCCTAGCCATCGTGATCGCTATAGCCGGCGTATTATATTTGGGGGAGGACTCGTTTTTACACCGCAACTCAGCTCTCCCTCAGGCTTTTTAGCCGAGCCCTAGCTCCCCCCCTCCCCCCTCCTGCCTCCCAACCCAACCTTCCTTAACCTTCTCGCTCCCTCCCTTCTCTACGCTGCATGACCTGCATGAACACTTCGTGCACCTTTTCTACTGCTGCAGGTCTCTACGGCAACGACAGTAACGCTGGCACGTTTGCCGCACCGTTCCTGACACTGGACCAGGCTCGCAACGCCATAAGGACATTAAAGACCACAGCTGGGGGCGGGCTACCTGTGGGAGGTGTCCTAGTGCTGGTTCGTGGGAGGGACTACTTCTTCCTGTCCACTCCATTCACTTTAGCACAGCAAGATTCTGGTACTCCTGAGGCACCGATTGTGTAAGTACAAGTGTAAAACATGATTTATTTATTTATATATGCACTGCATGTAAAACCACACATTTACAGTCACGTGCACATTGAAGAGTATGACAGGATGTTTGCTTGCTTTCTTTTTATAACTGTTATTTTCTATACCATTCAGCTACCAGTCCTACCCAGGGGATCTCCCCGCTCACCTGACTGCTGGCACATACGTTACACCAAACATGTACACTCCTGTTACGGATCAGTGGGTTCTAGACCTTACTGGTAATAGCAGCAACATTGTGCAGGTGAAGTCTATGGCGATTACACACAATTAATGCCCTCCTTTGTATTTGCATGTGTGCATGTGTATAATAATAATATTTTACCACGTATGTTGATATGGATGTGTGGAGATAATTATAAAATTTCTTTTTTATCAGCAGCACTGTCCACTTTTTTAAACGATTGTTCAGCACAATATGTGATGACTTGCATGGTGATTCATAACTCCTTAATTATATGCATGGAGAGGATGAATATGGATGATATTATGCCTATTCCTTTATAATTGGATGTGCCTGACCTGTCACCTACATGTACATGTACACCAGACATCCTGTGATTATTCATTCATCTATTAATAAATGCATGTATCACTATAGTGCCTGCATCATGCAGCGTAATTTATGAAATGTGCGCATACCCATTGCATTTACGAATGACAATTATATTACTTACGACTATATTAGATTGACCTTAAAAAGCTGGGAGTCACATCATATGGAAATCTAGGCACTGGTGGCCTTGGAGACTGCAACAATAACAAACTGGAGCTCTTCTATCCTGATAGAGTATGATGGTGATATATACATGTACAATTGTATATGCATGAAATATACAGTACACATGTACCCGTAATAATAGGGCGATTAAAGATCCATGTTACTGAAATCTAATAATTATTAAGGGTACTATGCAATATCGATTTTTAGTGCGTCAATTAGTTACGGCAGGGTATATGGATCGTCTGATTCGTCTCTAGCACACAAAAACTGCGATCATTCCCACAAGTATTGTAAATAGCTACTATAGTTTAATTGGCTCTAAAATTGGGTTACAGTGAAGTGATTATTAATATTCTCTGTATTTGGGCAAACGTTATAACATCTGTGTACAAACTGATCCTATTATTGCGAATTGAAGTACATATCTTTAAATCACTGTTGATGAATTATTACTTCCATGTGCATGTATTCCACACAGGTGATGGTACTGGCCAGATATCCCAATATATCCCCAGCAGGGGTGTGGCAGTTCTTGCTTACTGGCAAGGTCCTTAATTCGCAAACAAGTTTCGTGTTCAATGACAGCAGGTATAGTTATTGGGTTGTGGAGTGCTTTGTTATCCATGTAGCTTCCTACATATTGAAGCTTTTTTACCACTCCCATTGCTGTTGTGGACCATTTGTATTATGGAAAAGTGAGCATGGTATACATAATATGCAGCCGATATATTGTTGCAATACTTTTGATTTCGACTATATCATCAAACTGTCAGTTATAAATGTATCTATGCTCTGTTATACAACTGTATTGGAGCTGAGTGGTGCTTCTGTGTTCACTATACCTCCTTCCTCTCTTAACCCCTAACTAAAGGATCTCTCAGTGGAAGAACATTTCCACACTGTGGCTCCATGGCTTCTGGTCATTTGACTGGGCAGATAATTACATCGCAGTGGTCTCCATCAATACCACTACATCTTCATTTCTAATCAACGGTGTTACCACTCCTCCTGTTTATGGTAAGGTACTAAGCTCTGTCTTCTTCACTATTTTCAGCTTCAAACCCTCCACTCATTAAAATATTTCCATCTTGCCCCCCTCCCCATCTCCTTCCCATAGGCTTTAGCTCCTCAGCTCGTTACTACGCTCTGAACACCTTGGAAGAGCTGGACTCCCCTAATGAGGTGAGATACAACCCATGCAAGCCACACCCCAAAGCAACATCCCATGCAAGTCACAGTAGCATTTCCAAATGATTATTCAACTGTGCAACACCACACCCCTATAAAGCCATGCTTTCTTCCCTCAGTACTATGTGGACAGAGGATCAGGGATCATGTACCTCTACAACCCTCCACAGGAGACGGTCAGATGAGGGTACATTTGGTCATGATATAGTGATTCACTTTCAGCCATGGTTACCAGGGCTGTGTATCAGTGGGCAGTTCCATAATCTCCATGTTGAATGTGTCCTATGTATCCTTTATCGGCTTTACCATGGACTGCGCACGTGGGACTGCTGTCACGGCAACCACTGTTGTCAACGTGACCTTCTCCAACTGTACCATCATCAACAATGGTGGTAGCTCGTTGAGCATCTCGGGGTACAACAACACTTTGGACACCCTGGAGGTGTCAGGAAATGGGTGTGGTGGACTGAGTATGACTGGTGGAGTGAAGGTGAGGATGACATACATGTACATGCAGTTCCTATTCTACCAAAAATAAATATAATAATAATAATTATTATTATTATATATATAATGATAATATATATAAAATACAGGATATCTGCATCAGTTACAATGTTTTTTATTATCAGTCTCTTGTGCAGTGCAGCCGCCTTTTAAATGGGGTATGGTATAATGTAATGCAGATGTTTCTGAAATTAATGTGCATTTACATGTGATCGAATTTAAATGTCCATTCAATTTAATGTACATGGATATAAAAGTGTTGTGATTAAAGTAATGTATCTCGAATTCTCTTCTTTGTCCTAAACCCTCCACCCCAGGCCACTCTCACGCCAGGCTTCAACACTCTGAGGTATAGTTCCATCCACGACTGGTCAATGTGGAAGAGGACATACCAACCTGGGATCTCTTGGGGTGGGGTGGGGAACTCCTTTGTTAACAACACAATCTACAATGCTCCACATACTGGCATCTTGGGGGGAGGTACATGTGTGTGGTGTGGTTTTTGTACAGTACATGTGTGTGTGGTGGTCTCATGATCGTGGGGTCTGAATGTTGAATAGACAAAATTTTATGTGATTTTGGCCACATATTCATGTCTGTACTATATATATATATATACATTAATCCAACTTTGAAACTTGTGAAATGACGATGATACTGAGTAAACACAGCAATATTCTAAATAGAGCAAAAATATAGTAGATATTAATCCTTTAGCCTTCCCCAGTCCTGCATGGATGTTGGTTTTGTTAGTAAGTTTGCTATTTGTAGCAATAACTGCCTGGGGCAGAATTTCCTTCTGAGTAATTTTATCCACACAGCCGGATGTGACATTGACTGTGAACCAATGCAGACACACATCTTTTCTCTTTGTGTTTGGTATCAATGCAACAAAATTCATCCAAATGAACATTGAAACCAAAATGTTACTGACAGTACACAACCAAACATCATTGAAAGTATAAAATGCTTCTGAGCATGTTTCCTGTAGATAGTATAAATCTCCCAGTTATGGTGCTTCATTATCAGAATATATTATATGAAATGCACAAATTCAATGAGACCATATCATATAAATGTACATATCACTGACTTCACTATAGTTACATCTATGTTTCCATTTGAACAACTTAACATTGGTTCATCTCTTGGCTGAATCAAATTTCAGTCTTACATGCACACCGTACGTGTCTGTACATCATGCAGCCATGCTGCAAAGAAAATTATACCTCCATCGAAGTTATTAAAGTTACATTGCATCTTTGTCCCTTAGGAAATTACTGTTACTTCACTGGAAACTTCATACATGACCTGTGCTACGAGTCTACTGACGGTGGAGCATTTTATAGTGGGCAGAGCTGGATTAGAGGAGGGAACATCATAGCTAACAATGTTTTCAGTAACATTAAGACCACAGAGAAGGTGTACCTGGGCTCCCCCTCAGTTCAAGCCATCTACCTAGATGACCAGGTTGGAGGGGAGGTGGGAGGGGCTTTGTGATAGTAGTGCCTTGGATGCATGTGTACAGGCAAAAAAAATCCTTTCACCCCTTCCTCCTCCCCCTGCCACACAGATGAGTGGCTATCAGATTATCAACAACACCTTTATTAACTGTTATACTGGGACCTTCCTAAGTGGTGGCCGTAGCAACATTGTCTCCAATAACCTGTACATCAACTGCTCCACAGCTGTCCACCTCGATGACAGAGGACTAACATGGCAGTCTTCTTACTGCAGCACTGTGAGCACATAGCAATGCATTATTTGTAGCCTATCAGATGTCATGGAATGCCTATTGAATTTACTTTCACTTGGTACTTATTGTATATGCAACTTTAAATTTCCAAAGGCAAAAAATATGCTCCACAATATTACAACAGGAAAGAGAAATTTTTACCAATGATCATGAGTTGATCCCAGGATCGGTGGAGTGCATGTCCTACATGTAACTCAATAGTATTAGTATATGCTTCTATGTACATGTCACCTACATGTACATACACATTTACAAGGAACACAAGTACATGGGAGAATGGTTACATACATATTGGAGCACGGGTACATTTGAGCATGGCTGCTTGGGAGCATGGGTATATGAGAGCACTGCATGTGTACAAGCATGCTCTGTTGATGAATGGTTTGGTACCAAATCTATAACTAAGCTCTCAACCATTTGCACACTTTCATACATGCATATTTCACACACATGTACACATGTATGTGCACTCGCCCCCTCATAGGGAGGAATATTTGACCAGCAGTTGCAGTCTGTTAACTACCAGCAGCCTCCTTGGTCTGTCGCCTTCCCTCAGCTGGTCAACATCACCACTGACCATCCATGTGTGCCCTGCTACAACCTGATATCAAACAACACTTACTGCCAGGTGGGCAAGTTCACCGACTTCAACACCACCATTGCAGCAGTTCAGTGGCTTACCATCGTCACCAACAACAACCTAGACTGTTCATCACTGAATCCCACCTCCACCCCAGACTGCCCAAGCCCCAATCCAACACTAACAACTCCATCTCCTATGTACACTTCAACTCCTGGAATGGGACACACTCTGCGTGCCTCAGTCAGCATGGTGATGTGTTTAATCTACATTGTATTTATGCTCAGTAGCCTGTGAGGGCGGGGAGGAGGAGTATCTATATTGGTGTGTGTACCTGTATGTGTAGTAACAGTAGCAGCTGTGTGTCCACTATTGTGTTTTGTTTTTGAGATATGAAATTATTGCATCTGGAAAATCCTATCCAGTAAAAGCATATAAAAATATTGTGTAAGCTGAAGCTGGTGCTTTTTTTTTTTTAATCAACTGATCCAAAAGGCAGATCTAAAGGCAGGCCTTTACCCCCTCACACCCCCCCCCCCCCCCCCCCCCATGTATGAACCCATCTTCTAAAAGGCATGTAAAAATTTATGAATGCATAATTTCCGTAATTGATTGTTTACTCAACTGATGTCTACAAATTCTACATGTATATGGCTAAATTTATTTTAAAAATAATTTTACTTTTTTCAGATACAGTTTGGAGGGTTTTGCGTGCAATTTTAAAATGAGGATCAGCTGGATGCACATGTACATGTATACATGACAATCAACAACAATTCTGTTACATTGGCATTTCCATTGTAGTCTGTGGCACTAGAGGTGCATATAGTGTTTTGTATGACGTGGGCACTTTTAAGACATGCAATTGCTACAACTTTTATTATATATTTCTGGTGCATATGCTTAGCTTGCTACTAAGTTCAAGTAGAGAGAATAAAACAGTGCACAAGTTGCACATACATGTAGATACTCTATTTTATCAGAGACAAAAAATATATACGGAAAACAGTGATACCAAAACGTCCTCACAAACCAATTAAGTGTCCAATAAATTTATGTTCAAACCCGCCATAACTTTCGGTTAGGAGTAAATAAATCTCTTCAAATTCGATTTTTATAGGTAAGAGAGATCCCTTAGCTATTGGATTGTTCTGTTCATTAATTTTTATGTCATCCGTTACGGAGATACAGTTGAACAAAGTATTAGCACGTTTCCCCGCTTCATTCGCACCAATGATATAATCACCCGGGCCCATACATTGCATGAGTGGGACGCAAATGATTGGCGCGAAAGGCGCAAATCGATCGAGCGCGAAAACGTGCACGTACGTATACTTTTTTTCAACTGCATCTCCGCAACGAATGGCATGACCTCTCTACAATATTAATATATATTATACATTTAAAAAAACTCTCTGTAAGAGGGTGGACCACAATATTGCCGCGTAATTTGACCGCCACATCACGATATGCTTCCTCGATCGAGCTCGATGCTGTCCCCGACTTTTGCACTGATGTATGCCCTGGGTTGTTTTGCATGTATATATGTTTGAGATGGATTATTATTGTTTATAGACAAGCTAGCAGAATTAATATTGGTGTTGAAGTTGGATCAGGAACATTCGTAATCCTTGCTGACAAACTTGCAAAAAAGTGTAATCAGTACTATTCTGAAGTTGCAGAATGGGTACGAGACGCGCTGTAACCTTTGCCATTTCGAGAGCCACCGACCAATGTATATGCCGTCGAGGATCCCGAACCAAGTGGAGAACCGGGACAGGATCGGGATTTGACGATGGGGTTGGGTATTGAGACTGTGTGTGAGGGTGTGTGTGTGCCTGCAAAATTGTGTAAAATGTACAATTTTGATTGAGCTCCACGGCAATGACTCGAGCGAATAACTCTGTCTTGTAAAAAAATAAGACAAAATAAGCTTATAGCTCTTATTTGTATTGTTTTCTTTTGTGTGCATCGTGCATGTGTAGACTAGTTGTATGTGTTATAATTACTTTCCCTTTACATGTAATAGCCGCTTCAATCCATGCATGGGTGCCTTATAAGCAATATTGCCAGCTGTCAATACGCATTGAATGCATAATAAGCTGAATGCATTCATTGAATTGAGTGTATTGTCCTCTTGAAAGAGGGCGGGGGGCGGGGGGGGGGGGGGGGGGCTGCGTTATATACTCATTTGGAAACGATCTGCATAATACATGCATGCCAGATTACAGCCAATGTGTCGGGGTTGTAAGATCAATCACCATGCAGTGGATAGTCTCGTTCCCAGACCAATATGACGCAATGTTTATCGCATAATGAGCATGTTTAGCGATAAACATTGCGTCATATTGGACTGGGAATGAGACTATATAGTGGAGTCCCTTATCACGATGACCATGAGAAAATAATACAGCAAATGGTACAAATAATATAACAAAACACACAACACAAAGCTAATATATACATTGTACCGGTATTTTAGGCCTACATGTATAAGTTTTGTCCTTAGCACTTTTCTTATTCATTACCGTTCAGTAAAAGGTATGAATATTACCTGTATCAGTCAGCTTTCTTACTGATTATTGCAATTTTTTGTAGGTATACCCCAGCAAATTATTATTCGCGCCATAAAGTTTATATTGGTGCATTTTATTTTATCGATATGCGTAGTAGAGGAATTTCAGTAAATATATGATAAGAGGTGTTTACTTACCTATACTGATTACTGAAGCTCAAAACCTTACCGATAGTTGACCTTAATATACGTGTATACATATGCATGTAGTCATCTCTGAATTCAGTCAGAGATGTCTCATTGAGAAAACTGCATATACATACATGCATGTCGTCAGCTCAGTATAGAGGATTTACATCAGTCATAGTTGAAGTTACTTTGTGCTTCCTTTTTAAGGCAGTTGCATGTAATTTCTCGACGTACCTTTTTCGGCTGTCTCAGGTAACGTCTCGTAGTAAGCAGAAAAAAGAATTGCTGCATGCACTCACCCTCCGTTTTTTTAACGCACGACGCGTATACAAACAAAACCTGCAACCGATTGCCATGCACCCATTATTACGGTAGATTACGTAACTATAAGGCTTGAAACTTACTAGGATGAAATGACGGAGCATGCATGGTTTGCTACCTACCTCTATGTTCTGTGGCGTCAGTGTATAAAACTTTCGCTCTAAAACATAAAGCGTCATTGATTACATTGATGTACATGTATTGTCTGCTCGCGAGACTTCAGCTAGCTCGCAGTATTACCTGGCTGGCGCTAACAAGAGCATTACAAAACAGGTGTAAAACTACATACACGTATAATGTAGTATACATGTAGTGTGCCAAAGCTCCCTGAGTATGTGATACCACTACGGTACGCCCACACTTATGTGGATTGTATGTAACTGCATGCAGCGCGAGTGCCTGATCGACTCAGTACTAAGTGTATAACTCATGATATACGTGTGTATACATACAATAACAAATAGCACGCCGGAAACCTCCCCATGGGACAATATTAATTAGCTGGTCTTTATAGCCGGCGAGTCCAGCCCACACCCATATGGCTTGTGAACATGGACCAGATTATTGCGCCGGTTTTGGAGGCCGGTTATAACTTCACCATTTAGGTGAAAAATGGCCTCATGTATGTATTTATACATACATGTACATAACACCTGATCTGGAAAGCAATATACGATTTATGATATAGTACACTTCATGATGCTATATGGTATTTCATGCACTGCACACTGTATATAATATATAGTTGGTTTATTTCTCATTCATATTTGGGGTTTTTTTGCAGGTACATGCCACGTCAGTAATGTATTGTTTAATGTAGGCGCATTTGCCATTTCCAAACTAACAAATTAGGTGACTAATACATACTGGTTAATTATTCATGCATGTGTTTTAATTTCAACAACCTCCTTCTGAACACATGAATTGCACCTGTATATCTATTATGTGTGGCATTGGCAGTATTGGAAGTGATACATATGCATGCATGTACATACAAACCTGCATGTAAATGTAAACTGCATGCCTGATCACATATAGAGATGAAGGCCCAAGCATATTTCTGTGTCGAGTGTTCCACATTACATATACTACCATGGGGGTGGGGGTGGGGATGGGGGTGGGATGGGGGTGGGGATGTACTGGCTTCATTGATGTGGATTATAGATTCCTGTTCCAAGTGATTAACATGTACATGATGCATTACAGAAGTCATGCGAATAATGGAGTTCTTTAGCATGGTCAGTTGTGCACGAGAATGAGAAACTCACTTTGTCCTTACCAAAAATGTACATGTACTTACATGTATAATAAGGTTGCAAGTGCAACTCATGCATGGAGTTGTGATCAACAGATGACGTAAAACATGAGTGGTGCATGACACAGATAATGGGGGAACCTTCATTGTAAAATACTGTTCAAGTGGGGGCTTTTTAGCTTTGAGCAGCTAGAGTTCTATTATATGAGAGACTGATATAGACTTTGTACACCTTGAAATGCGACCAAACGAAGGAAGTAGAGTTAGTGTTTTGTTTTATACTTAGTGGGAATTCCAACCTGACGAATACTTTAGAGTACCGCGATATATTCCCCTCCCCATCCACCCCACAGAAAAAAATGGCTCGTGTTTAACAAACGTACATGTATATCGACGTAATCGTTAAACTGAACTTCCACGTACCTGTTTAAACATTTCAGGAAAGAACTAGCACTCCAGCAGGATTTTAAAGAATGGCACGCGTTCATGATTACGTCGATGCGCTCGTTTAAACACGGGAACTTTTTTATTTTTGGAGGGTAGGGGGGGGGGGGGGGGGGGGCAATACTCTACGGTAATTACGAATTCGTCTGGATTATGTATCCAAAGATCGAGGTTGCATGGAGGAAGCACAGCTGATAAAAGTGGAGTACCTGAAGTGGATTCGTGCACAGCGCTAGCACAAATGAGTCTGAAGCAACATTCTAGGACATTCATACAATCTATAAGCGATCAAATTATCAATTAGCTATGAATATATTAGTAGTACCGACCTGGCAGGCCGACCTAACAGGCCGGACCCTAGCCTCGTCCCCAGGCCCTATTTTTATATTAAAGTTAGCGGGGACAAAAAATAGGGCATTGTCAAGGTCTTGGTGCGCATGCGCTAGCCATTCTCCAGAATCTGGAGATTCGTGCACTGTTGTAATTTGGTTTGTAATCCTTTCCGTATACCTAGTCTAATCGAGTGATGGCGTATTCAGCCACGGCTGTTTCATTTCCATTGAACCTGTGACAAAAAGGCTACGCCCCGTGATACGAAATTTTTTCATAGCAACGGACCTAATTACGACCTTAGCAACCAACATGGGCTTAAAGATGCTCCCTTTTTACCACGAGGACTGTTTTGAACTCGTCTTTTGACTTCGGATCCTACTTCTATATTGTCTGGCGCTCTGAAAAATGTGAGTTAATGCCGCTTATATTCTGTGGATACTATGTTACACGCTCGCGAATTCTGTGTGTGTTGTTTGAGGTCAAGTGATGCACATCGCTCTGGTACTTTTTCCGCCCTTATGAAGTACCCTGAAACTTTTACAATATAACTGAGACAGTCTTGGCTGTAAGATTTTCAATAAAACTCGTGGTGCCGCGATTCCTAACTCACGCAGTAGGCGTTTGGAATATTGCAATATTTCCTCGATGTTTGACGCCATTGACCTCACCTACATGTACCTAGCTTAACCTGGCTTGCCTGAATCACGATGCCATGCATTTCAACATTTTAGCCCACCATCAAACACTCTTGAATCAATTTGGTTGTGCTGTCTAGTGAAGAAACATGAGATATTAGTACCCGTTATTGAGCATTGCATCTACGTAAGCTTAAGTTTAGGAGGTGTGGCACTCTGAATTTGAAGAGAGACCTTTAAGTAGTGTTCCTTCATAATGCACTTCAGCCTGTCTATTGGATCAGGGATGGTTTTATACGTAGCTGCAAGGCTGTTGAACTGGGAATGGATAGACTCGGCCCCCTGCTCACCCATCAACCCACATCCAGTGAGGTGGGAACGAATGCAATCCAACATGTGATGTTCTAGGATGTGCGCTTTTATAGAAATGCAATGAAGTTCTGTGTTAGTGTGAGATTGTTTCTGAGCATGTGTGTGTATGTGGTGTGTACATGTACATGTGTGGGAAATTGCCTGTTTAAAATGAAGTTCTGTGTTAGTGTGAGACTGCTTCTAAGCATGTGCTAGTTTGATACAGAAACTGTAACATTGCATGTATGTACTTACTGCTTCTCCCGTAGGTGGTTGGATTGTGCTGTTTTGAAGAAGTTCATGTAGAACTTGTGCTGCTATCATGGCTTGTTGTGCTGACGGCAATGGGGTGTGTTGTAATCTCAAGCCATAACATCTGTCCCACAAGATGTACAATGCACCATTATGTCGCCTAGCAACCGAATGATAAGCTAAGGAGGCTGTATGAGCTCGGCGGGCTGAAGACTGGTGGCTGAATAGCAGCAGGGGCACTTGAGTCGTACAGTGACATGAATCCACTCCTTAAGACACGAGCTACAAACGGCATAGGCATGGCATGGTAGCTCTATAGGTTGATGTAGCATCTACAAACAACTTGGACACTTAACTGCGTCTACCATTGACAATATCTGTTTTGTTGACACAGAAAGCACCAGTACTTTGGTGATAGTAGAAGGTGGTCTATCACTGCCATGATGCCTGTTGGTGTGTACCATAGCTGCTATACAGAATAACATGTTAAGCTACATGAACCTGTACCTTACAAGTGTCAGCAGTGTATGTGGACCAGTTATATGGCTGCTCTTGACACTTGTATTGGTTCTTACACCTGTGCAGAACAATTGTGGGTGGATCTCCTGGTCTGTTGAGACACTGAGACCAAAGACTATCAGTGCAGGTGCTGCACTGGTATGTAGGCTCTGGCTTTGGTGGTTTGCCCTTGGCTTTGACTCCTCTATGAAGTTTGCACCCACATACCATGCAGAGACCCGCCGATCGGCATTTATGGTGGGATTCCATAGCTATTTATGAGGTGGTGCGCATTATTCATGAAGCGGATGATGTGTTATTATGTATTTCTGTGAGTGGCAGGAACTGCGGCACCACGAGTAAAACACATATTCCTACGTGAAAAAGATTGATCGTTCCACTTCTGCGTCTTTTTGTACCACTTATAAGGGCGGAAAAAAAGATACGAAGGCCAGACTGAATGGCATTTTTCGCGCCATTTGGAGAGTACAATATGCGCGTGGCAAAGTGTAGAATCACGCTACGCGTTGGGACATGCGTTTAAGTGAAAATAGAAAACAAACTAGTTTTACTAGTTAGAAATGGGTTTAAGATGTGCATTACTGCTACAAGTTTTGCATTTTTGATGGGTGAACTTTTAATGAGATGGCGGCTAGCCAAGATTGACTTGAACCGTAAATGATGTCAGTGTGTTCTATTTATAAGCCTTTTGTCCACTCGAAACAGCCGTGCAGCCGAGTTCTGTGAAGCGGTAGCTTATTCTCTACGGTGTGTAGTACTCAAGGCCAAGCAGGAGGAAGCACTTTTCCATCTGTACAATTGTCGGGATGTGTTCGCTTGGTTTCCTACTGGGTACGAGAAGTCAATTTGCTACCAGCTGTTACCGTTCATGTTCGACTTCAAACTAAAGCGCACCACTGCTCCACAAGATCAACGTAGTTCAGTCCTAGTGATTTCTCCACTAGTTTCCCTGATGGTCGACCAAGTTTCTGGTCTACAGAAGAGAGGTGTTAATGCTGCAATACTCTCTGGAAACAAGGGTAAGTATTCCTATGTTTAAAAATAAAATTTCGATGCCAATGAGTCATGAGGTTTTCTTCTTATTTGTGCAGATGTGGACAAGGAACTAATTGCCAGTGAGAGGCAAGTGTCTCTTGGTCATTTTCAGCTCCTGTACAGTGCTCCTGAGGCCATTCTTGGTACAGACACCTTGTGGAGACAACTTCTTGTCTGTCCTCCTCTGTCAGTTAGCATTGTGGCAGTAGCTGTTGATGAAGCACACTGTGTCTTCAAGTGGTAAGTAGCTTGAGTAAAAATAAAAAACAACTCAATGTTTCCACCATGTAGGAGCAAAGACTTTCGCCCTTCGTTTGGTGCACTGAAAGACCTAAGGGCTTTTATGCCACCTGGTGTTCCAATGCTTGCAACTACTGCTACAGTAACTGTGAGAATGAGGGAGTACATCATTGAAAAGCTAGACATGGGAGGTTGTTTCATTGTGTATGAGTCTCCTAACAAGCCAAACATCTGCTACGAGGTGACTCTAAAGAAAACCATTGAGGAGGACTTTGAATGTATCATCAGGGATGTAGCTGCAAATAAGGTCAAAGCCCAGAGGGTTGTAGTGTACTGCCAATCTCTGGATATGTGTGCATCTCTGTATGCTCACTTTCTCCATGTTCTACAAGACGCTAGCCTTCAGATGCTGAACACATCAGTGACAACCGCCTATTTGCCATGTTCCACTCTTGTACTGATGAACACAACAAGAGGGTGGTTATGTCCAGTCTAAGAGAGAGTGATAGTGTCTTACGAGTAGTGTTTGCAACAATGGCACTTGGTATGGGGGTTGACTTCAAGAGCTTAGGCTACATTATCCACTATGGTGCTCCTCGTTCTCTTGAGGACTACATCCAGGAGAGTGGCAGAGCTGGCAGAGATCACCAACAGTCTGTGTCCAGAATTTATTGGAAACCATGTGAAGCTCCTGTGTATGCAAACCAGAGTGTCCATCGTTACAAGGAATTGAAGGACGTCAGAGACTATCTAGAGAATACTGAGCATTGTCTCAGGTTTATGTTGCTGAAGTACTTTGACCCAGCTGTGGCCATGACATTGGGATCCCGTGACAGTACACTTTGCTGTGATTATTGCCGATCCAAACTTCAGTGAAGATCCATATCCTCTCTTACACAATCACTCCTATACACTTCCCATCCAAAACTTTTATTGTTGCACTGCAAACCCGCACTCCCTTCTTACACTGCACATACACAATTCACCTCATACACAACTGTTACTCCCACATCAGCGTTGGGTTTGAAACACGTGAGTGCATATAATGTATGTTGTGCATATATAGTAGGTATGTATATGGCCATTAGTAGTCCATCTCATTGATCTCATCCACTACTATTGCACTATCTTCCTCATCCTCATCATCATCATCACTACCTGCAGAGTTATTCGATTGTGTATCACTGATTTTGCTGTGCTGCTTTGCTTTCTTCTGTATCCAGATGATCATTTTATCCATATCAAATCTATTTAGGGGATTTGATGAGAAGTTGGGGAACTTTGAGTGGTATCTCTCATCAATCACCTCCAGTATTTTGGCCTGCAGTACAACTTCAGCAACAATCTGTACATCTTTCACATCTGACCTCCTGCTGTGAGCAGTTGCTTCTGGATGGATGCCTGTGTGTCTCTCAAAACCAAGAGCAAGCCTCTCAAGGGAGGACACTGCTCTTGCAGCACGAGTACTAGCAAACTCGGTAAAGTTAGCTCCCATGTTCCCTATTATTTCTTTGTACAGCTTGTTTACATGTTCATTGTGGAGATCACAAGGAATGTTTCGACCTTTGCCACCATGTATATTCACAAACCTTCCCCAGGTCAGCTGGTGCACAAGGTTCGGCTGGAGAGTAACAAGTTGGAATTGTAGTCTTAGAGCCTCAAGTGCATATTTCGTCTTCCTTTCTGCATGGAAGTGAAGCATACACAACTTCCAACACCTGATGACACATTCTCCATCTCCTTCCTTGCAAGCGTCGGTGAAGAGATGGACTATTGCTGCAAAGTGGCAGAGGACCTGTGCATAGCTGTGTACTCGATCACCAGTGTCTGGTACACTCTCATTGAGAAAAGCCTCTGGAATCACTGTAAACCTTCTAGCCACCTTCATGGTCAGGTCATTCAACAAAGACATGTTTACGATTATATCCTTTATGTCCCCTTCAGGTCCTCCTATGTTGAGCTCTCTACATGCAGCTGCCACTATGTGTCCCTTGAACACAGTCAGTAACGCATCCTGGCATGCATGCATGTCATCCTTTGGCTTGTTTGCTTTTGGTAACCATCCAAGTCTTGTAAAGAGTTGGTTTAGCGATCCATGGTCTCTTGGACTGATCTTCACAAGCTTTTGTCAAATCAACTGCAGAAAATCAAAGGTACATGTACATGTAATATACTAATAGTCACACTGAATTATCATGTGTATGTAATGTACTACATGTACTTACCATCATGAAGTTCATGACACAGTGCCAGTCCTCTACACATGGCTCCAGCTGCTCAAGTCGGCCCTCTCGTGTGTTGGAGCACATCACATGACGCTTGGCACCCTGTTCTCGTTCACAAGTGACATGGTCGCCCCCTGTAAGAGCTACATGGCTGTACGATGCTCCTAAGTATGAGGCCATCTCTCTCATTATGTGCACCATGTCACTGCTCTTGGTCTCATTCTTTTGCAGCACATCCAACACAAGGACATCAGACTTGTCTGCCATCTTGTCACTGTAGGTGTGTGGAATGTGAGGGACAACAAACTTCTTCAGCTGACGCAGGTCCTTCACGTAATCGCACAGTATTCTAGCAACAAGCACCTCCATGTCACTCAGAATAACCTTCATATCCTCTCGAGATGGCAGAAAGCAGTCTAAATGATGTGACATGAGGCTAGGTGGTGAGAACTCAGGCAGAGGAGCCGGAGGTGAGATGCGGGCCTTTATTGCAAGTAGGCTGAACATGTGTCTAAGTTCCCCGTGATGGTCACTCCTGATGTCGCGTACATTGCACTGCTTATCCACATTGTCTCCTACAAACTTCACAAAAGCCCCTTCTCTTAGCCATTCATCCATCACTTTAGTGTGTTGTTTGCTAATTTCATTTACTCGCTTGAGAATGGCACTGTAGGAGAGAGTAACATTCATGTGATTCAGCTGTGTCCAAGTCTGTAAAAAGAAGTATGCTGTTATTTTTAAGTTTCCTTTCCATGCCACACACAAACACATACACTTGCACACACCTTCTTGTGAATGTTACTTGAAAAGAGAACACTGGATACATAGGACTGCACCCCACACATAACTCTGTTGCGCTCCTTCAAGAGTATGGTCACTGCTGTGCACAAGCCTGGGTACTGTGCTTCCCCTTTCTTGTGCTTGTTCCTGCTGGCTGAGTGTTGTGTCACTACACAGTTATTCATAATGCTGAATAGAGTTGGCGCCTTGCTGCTAATTTCTGAAATAGCTTGAGTCCATGTGAATTTCTCAGCCTGCTCGAGGGACATATGGCGGAACAGTGATACTGGCTGTGCGTTCTTTTTGCACAACAAGGAGCACTCATCATTCACCATTCGGGATACTTTGGACACAGCCTCCTGTCTGAGATGAGGATTGGCAAAAAAAGCTCTGCAAATAGACTTCATGTTGCCACCAGCCAATGCCTTGACAATCTTTAGATATTGAGGACTCACAACTGTGATCACATCAGCACCATTTCGAGGTGAGTACACAGAAATCTGTATACATTGTGCTCAATAAGTATTGAGAACATTATAGTTTATAAAATATTCACCTTAACTGATGTAGGAGCAGCCATAGCACCTTCAGTTGTGTTATCACATGGTTCCAACACTATTAAGCTTGCTTCTGTAACTATGATGCATGTAAATTTGGTTGATGAATTTATGTATACAGCTTACCTTCAGCAGAATTCTGAGATACATTTGGGGCACCAATCACATGTAGCTCTTGGTCTCCTGGGCCATCTGTAGTACCTGGTACCTGATCATTGATACTGTCACTCAGTGGCTCAGTGGCAATTATCAGTCTGCGCTGTGTAAGCATAAATAAATCAAGTGTGGTACATTATATTTTTTATTTCCCTTACAGATATGGCAATCAAGATAAGTAAGTCTTCTTCCAGTGCGCTCAGGAGTCAGACGCTTGGCCACAGGTCTACACTGGATAGTGTGAGGAGATGCCTCAGGGCCACTGGTGTCCTTGGTTCTTTTTCGTGTGATCTGCCCTTGTGAACCCATGGTATCACCAGTGCCAGAGCCAGAGGGTGAGGCTTTATTCTTCTCATAACTAGCCTTGGCTGTTCTTATAAATGACTCTGCTGACAAAAGTTTCCTATTGCAGATCCCGCAGATGAACTTAGTCAAACCATCATCTGGAGCCACTGGGATATCAGCAACCTTGCTGAGCCTTTCTGCAAGACCTGAATTCAAAGATTTTGTAGAAAAGAGTGCTACACAGTGTGTGGGGGGGAACAACACTGCCACAAATCCTGCAAGACTTTGACTCTTTCCTTGTCTCTATTTCTTAGCATTGATTTTGTTATATTTTGAAATGGAGCGCTATACGCAAATCCACGGGCGACGAACATACGACGGTCTGAGACGAGGTAACGCTTACGCGGAGAACTGAAATATTTTACGGAAAGGATTACAAACCAAATTACAACAGTGCACGAATCTCCAGATTCTGGAGAATGGCTAGCGCATGCGCACCAAGACCTTGACAATGAATACCAGGCCCTATTTTTTGTCCCCGCTAACTTTAATATAAAAATAGGGCCTGGGGACGAGGCTAGAGTCCGGCCTGTTAGGTCGGTCTGCCAGGTCGGTACTACTAATATATTCATAGCTAATTGATAATTTGATCGCTTATAGATTGTATAAATGTCCTAGAATGTTGCTTCAGACTCATTTGTGCTATTTTTTGTCCCCGCTAACTTTAATATAAAAATAGGGCCTGGGGACGAGGCTAGCCGGACCCCGGCCTAACTTTCGGCAACCCTGGCCGTAAATCGTCGCCGATGTTGGGCACTTTTCTTATATGGCAAGTCTCTGTCGCGTATGTCACTCTGCCCACTTTAGAATTCTATATAGAACGCGTACGATGACATGTATACAAATGTGGATATGCATGCACGCATGTGAATAAGTAGCAACAGAAAACAAACGCGTTTACCAACTGTCACTATCACGTGGTCGTATATATATATGTATATAATAATTATCTTCATAAATATAGCACTGCATGTTAGTAATTCTTATGAGGCTACTAGTAGCTATAGGGGCTGAAAAATGCATCAGCCTGGCATAGTAAAAGGTTATGATATATGCGTGGGAACCTTAAAACATTGCAAGCGGCTTTCCTATACATTTCAACGGACACACATGCGCTGGTGTTTGCAAAACGGGCCATGAATTGCTAATGAGCACCTGAAATGTCTCGCCATGTAGCTTAGGGTGTGTTCGTGTGTGGTGCACATATACATGTAAAGAAGAAAAGGGAAGCAAACTATACATGTATATAGGAAACGATTCTATAGCTACAATGTACGCGTGTGATTGATTACACAAGTACACAGAGCCAGAGGTGCACCTGCATGCATGTGTTGCCGCGTCAGATAAAGTTATAAAGTTGATTACATCGGCACTGTATAGCCAGCTGGCCTCTGATCGGTTCTATTCATAAGTCTTAACACCCTTTCATATCTATGAATAGCCCGTTTCATAGCCCGTTTTATAGTATTCAAACTTTCAGTACAGACATGTATAGGGACACTTTTGAAGGCTCTACGAGCTACATATGTATATAATATACAGAGATGTTAAATATAACTTTCCACGCTGCCATGGCAACGAACCTATATGCGCTCATGCATGCCGTTGAATTTACCGTCTCATTATTATGTATACATGGTAAACTACGAGTCGCGTACAAGTATAGTTATTATGATTACTCGTGGATATACCTTCACATGCGTATGAAGGCTGCATGCCTGTCCCCGTTGCCATGAATCATATTATTAAAGTAAATCAAAAACTTCTCTATCGAGAAAGTGATTGGTGGTATGTAGGATTGGTGGTGCAAAAAGCAAGGAAACAAGGTACAGTATGTTAAAGTGAGGTTTGGTAGGATCCTACAACTCACAGTCCTGAATTTGCAAATGAAGAAGCCTGTAGGACTGTTATAGTTGTAGGATCTTACCAAACCTCACTTTAACGTACTGTACCTTGTTTCCTTGCTTTTTGCACCACCAATCCTACATCCCACCAATCACTTTCTCGATAGAGAAGTTTTTTATTTACTTGTTCCCCTAATTTTTTTGGTCTCTGCCAGAAGTGTTCAATATAATATATGGCCATGGCTTAGTGTATTCGTTGCGATGTATCCTCTTATGTGTAGTCTGAGTATATAGGCCTCTTTTTTATTTTATTGATAGGCCTATCTTTGTTCTTCGGATATCTTAAACTGAGAGTTCTCCTTGCTAACGACTGAACCGTTTTCTTTGGCTTGGTCCCGGCTTTGCTGAATTAGAACCGCCTGTTGTAAACGTGTCTGCAGCTGCGTACGTGTGCGTAGCCTGGCAACAGTAAATTAAGACGTATTGCATATACTGCTAGGCAACCGAGAATTTTCACCGATAATGAATTGCACCTGCTTGGGTCATTTCACGGCATTTCATCACCAGCTAACAACTGTAGGTCTTATTTGTATGAAAGGGCACGTTTGGAAATAAAATGCAACTTTTTGAAGCTAATCTCGTCTTAGTAGGACGTTCCTGTCGCGAGTTATACGTGATGAACGGTAGACTAAGAACAAAAATTAAATGGCGGAGTTTTGGTACCCACTTGTCACTCCACGTAAACGGCACTGTTTAGCGAAGCTCACGTTATATGTGCATATCTGTCATGTTTGTGATGGATTGTATGCGAGCTGGCGAGTAATGGCAACGCCGTTTTAAAAAGCTCGATCGAAAACCACGCCCACTAAAGCCAATCCGAAGCCAATCCTACATTAGACCCACTCCCGTGGGTCCTGATACACTCCCCCAAACGTAAGGCAGTGGCGTATCCAGAGAGGGTGCTCCGGCCGGGTGCTTGAGCACCCCCCTCGGCCAAAATTGTAACCATTAATTATCAACGATTACGTATTTGCTGTGCGCCAAACAAAGGCCCCCAGTTTTCGTATCGGAACTGCCCCCCCCCCCCCCCCCCCCCCACCCACCCACTTTTCGTATCGGGCCTCACCTTAAGCACCCCCCTCGCTGAAATCCTGGATACGCCACTGTAAGGACGGCGCAGTGTGACGTAATTTTATGATATATGCATGGCGGCACCATCATTTTAAATTATTGCACGACATGCGCAATTTAATAAAAAAACCGGGTCTATAAAACTATAAATAGACGCTGCCGGTAGCAGAAAACTGCCAGTTCGACATCACAGAGAAGACGCAAAATGATGCTGACAGTTCTCTTTGTGGTACTTCTAGGTGTGGGGCTCTCGGCGGCTCAGTCATCATCGAGCGTACCTGTCGTTTCACCAAGCGCCGCCGTTCAGTCGGCGAGTGTGGCCCAGTCGCCCACGATTCTTCCGACCACATCCAGCCAATCCGGGTCCATCCAGTCAACGTCTACCCGCGGAACCTCGTCCACTCCTACTACTGCAGCCCCACAGACCAACCCGCCGTCAATACCAGGAGCTGGACTCGCTCTTATGGCGCCTGCCTTCATTGTTGCCCTCGCCTCGTTGGTAGCATCGGTGCTAAACATGTGCAGAGTTTGACAAAGCTGACCAGTGACGTAGCGTGCGCAGGATGCTTGCATGCATGCATGCATATATATAAACACATTTACGTTCGTGTTGTTAATTATAATTATTTCAATCACTCAAGACTTATATTCGTCAAAAACGGTATTTTTTAGAACACCGCGTGGTTTCTAGCTTGCAGTCCCGGGCACGGTGACGTATTGGTGAATACTACATGCATGGGGTATACATACTGTGAAATATTACTCGGCGCACATCATAGAAATGTACGTCCTATATATTGTACAATTGTTCCGACTGACCTTGCGTATAGACTGACGGCAACGTCAAATCAGATTTAGGGTCCCGCAACCTTTTAGAAGTATAATTCACGTGGTAGAAGCCACCCAAATATTACCACGCATGCATGGCAAATATTTATTTTCAACGTTCAATTCGTGCACAAGCAGCAAGTCTGGCCGAGCTAGCGGTAGACCGCAACAAATGCATCGGCCAGTTTAAAAAAAACAATGTATTGTCTAGGACATAAAAATGAATTAACATGCATCCGCCGATCCCACCGGCCCACTATCATTGGCATATAAAGGTGGGTACAGTCAGTACTTCCATAAGCATGCAGCATGCATGCATGCAGCTTTGTGCGAGTTGTTCGGCAGTGCGCATGCATGTGATGCATGCACGTGATACAATTGGAGTATATAAAGTATGTCAAAATATGCATGTTTGTGTACATATGCACGGATGTCATGATGCATATAGGCATGAATGCGTGCACTTAAGCAAACATGCATGCAGCACGCCCGTGATTGTGCGGCGAACAATCCCATTGTTCAGTGAATAGTTAAGCTGTAGAGGACAATTGGAAATGCTATCCGCTGCTTCAATGAGCTTACAAGACTAGCTATACAAGACATGCATGTACTAGTTTCGTACCCAGACCCAAATGCACAACTATTAATGCATTATCGCATGGTCGGAAAACAAGCCGCGAATAGTCTATCGATGAGTAGTGCAGGTACAAGTTGTTTCGGATATTTAAACACTGTCAAGCCTAGCAATGCGTATCGATCATCAGTCCAAACTGTTTCAGACGTACGCGTGACGGTATATTTTCAAGGCATGCGCATTTGGAAGCGAGAGCACGTCCTATAGAGATTTGTATCTGTTTTCATGCCCATTGCTGACGATGCTGCAATATTCTTTTCAGGTCACAATTAACGCAGCATATACCTGCATGCATGCATGGAGTTGAAGACACACCAGCTAGTTGTGTTACATGATCATATATCCAACATGCTTATTTATGATATGATGTTTTCTCTATATGTGCACGTGTGTTATTAAAGATGAGAACAAGTTGGATGAGTTGGTTGACATCTTAGATGACCTTCAAAGTATGTACCAACATGGAGGGCCACAGAGGAAGTCAAGGTAACAACTAAAGGAGAGACAACACAACGACTCAGTGTCCATACATACTGCTCCGAGGTGACCAGCTTACAGTTGCTATGCATCATGCAGGATTCGAGCCGGGTGCCAGAGAACGAAGACAAATTCACATAATTGTGGCTGCAACCCAGTGGTTGAAGATTGGCCGCAAACTTGTAACATGCATAAGAAGCCAGGCTGTTTTAAGTGAGCACCTGGCCTGGCAGCTAAGCTGAGTCACTCTGGGAAAGTGTATACAGTGATATGTGTTAATTGAATTTGAATTAAGCCAGGTTGGAAAGCTATTGTGTGTAATTGAACTCTTGTGCTGTTCAAGCTACATGTAGGTCTATATGTAATGTAATTCATTATTTATTACTTATTGGTTTGATGCTTGCATGCTGTTGATAGGTGATATGGACAAAGCTGTACAAAACACCTTCTAGCTATAGCTTGGACACAAGAACATTTTTTCAGCTGTGCAATACTCTGAACAGTTGGAATGTTCCAACTGATGCCTCTAAAGATATGAATGCATGTGAAGTGTGAAGTCCTCCAGACCTGCAGCTGATCACGCGAGCACATGTGTTTGCAAGTGTACTTGCAACTGTGTACTTGTGACAGAACTTAGAAGAACTAAAATTACTGGTCGAGCTGCTATTGATCTTCTATACTAGCTCCTGCCATCTGCATCTAGAACATTAGATCATGTTCTGGAGTTTAAGGATGCTATACGATAAGGGCAATGGGACCAGAGTGCTAAGCTGCTGGAAATATTTTCTGTTGCGGTTTCGTGCATCATGATCAGGGCATACTATAACTACTGCCTTGAAGCTTTGAATTTATTGCTACAGTAATCAGTATCGGACTTTACCACCTCAACTATAGCTGATATCATGAACAGATCCTATAATATGGGGATGTCTTGTGCACATGGAGTATATGAGTAGAGCGTTCAATTAAGGAGGCCACACTTGGGTGATAACACGACACCCCCAAAGCAATATTGAGAACAGGAAAAGCTTTAGGTGGCCTAACCAACATTATGCACTACTTTGATATAGGCTTAATGGCACTGTGGTATCTGATCACCCCACCAGGAGATCATATGCAGAAGATCTGCTCACAGCTCTGAAAGCAACATCTTCAGATACACATGTATAATAGGGAGAGCGGTATCACATATGCTTTCAGAAGCTCAAAAGCAATTGCATGCTGTCTCCAATCAACAAATGAAAGTTAATTATTTACTTGGATGAAGGAACATTTTATTGATGTGCTTAAATTTAAGATTCACATGTGCCTTGATAATGTGTACATGTATATGTACATGTATATGCAGGAATGATAAAATGTACTGCATGAAAGAGTTCAAATCAGTTTTAGGTTTACATGTGTGTGAATATATACTGCATGGGCAATGATTGCATTAAAAAGTAGACAAAGCAAAAATATCAAAGCAAGCACAACAAGTGACATGTATACCGGGGTATAGCTACTCACAAAGTCTGTCTGCAACCTGAAGTATGGTTTAATGTCCGCTCTTGCAATCGACACGTGTCCGTTATATACATGTACGTCATGCTCTTCCAAATTCCTGCATGTAGCTTTGAAATTCTAGGTTTGCACTTGGCATACATCCACACAATCTAAACCCATACCAAATGATCACAATTCATAAAGGCCAAAGCTCGAGCTGGCAAGAAGTAATATTATATATAGACTCCTCCTGCACATCATATCATTGTGTATGCATATCTACAAGTCTAAAGCAGGGTAAAATAGGTTCTCCAATTGGCTCAGTGAAGTCCTCTGAACTAGTTGTGTACAGAAAAATATCGATGCACATTTTTACCTGCTGTGTCTGCAGTGAACTATAACCCTACCATTGTTGCTCTTTATATGTAGTATTTTCTAGTAGAGGCCAAACACATCTTCCATCTTATATGGGACTTCCCTTGCCCAGTAGCATACATAGGGCTTGTCTGGTGTGGAAGAAACTATCACTGGGTGCTGCAGCCCAAACATTTGTCATTTCTTTGGTGGCAGTGGCAGTCATTGTTATCACGTGCACATGTGAGGGAATCAGACTCGTGATTTTACCCATCTTGCTGAGTTCTCTTGTAAAATATTCACCCCTAGTGGGTTATTATTTTTTAAAAGATACATTTTAACATTTGTTTTAACACTGACTTACCACTTGGTTACACAATGTGCTTCGTCCACCACAATGCACGCAACCAAGTTATCATGTATGGGTTTTGATCCAGCCCCGGATCCAACATAGCCTTGTGAGGGGAGGGGGATCTCTCCAACAGCACACACTGCTGAAAGTCCTTTTGATTCCTTCACCCCTAGCTCCCTAGCCCTGTGGATTTGTACAGTACATGTACAGCCATGTTTATAAATAAATACAATAATTATTACCATTACTTAATTGATGAACATGATTATAATAAAATTATATATACATTAATAATAATAATACACATACAACATTCAGACAAAAACTTGTACAATACAGATAAACAAGCACATAACGTTACATTAACTACCACCTAGACTAAATAATATATCAGTAGCCTGTGTCTGAGATGGCCCTTGACAGAAGAGCCCTCACATTTGTCCTAACAAGGGTCATGCTCAACCTCTGATATAGGGCTGTGACAGATGCAGACTTTGGGCAGTTCTGACGTGTGGCCAAGCAACTTAATATTTTTAATAGTACAAATACATACAATATTAAATAAGTACAAATACAAAGTTATCTGATGTTTAGGAACTACATGAAACACACCTCTTAAGAGGAGGGACTGGGCACTAGAGTTAGGTTCAGGCGGCAATATAAGTTGGAGACCACCTTGGACTTGGGGGTGTTGGTCCTTGTGGCCAGGAGTGAAGCAAGCGAGTCTTGAGCCGGAAAGCTTGGACAGCTTCCCTGCCCCAAGCTCCATATGACTCCACCACAAGGGGAATGCAAGTCCATCCCAGCTCAGAGCACTTAGCATCATTAGCCAAGAGCTTTCTTAGCACTGTGGCAACTGCTGCTGACCCTGCTGTGAGACCCGCTTCAGAGAGAAGGGATGGGTTTAGCAGAGAAGTCACAGAAAGGCAAAGGCAGCAGGCTTGCCACAGAGTCAATTCAAAGCTAATTAAGATGTCAGCATGACGTGTGTGCAGGAGCTCATGTCCAAGTCCACTGCCAGCTTCTGCTCTGGCACTGATGCAGGCACAATGGCAGATTTGGAGCAATACATCTCGGAGCTTATTGTGCCTGGATACAGCATCACCACCTCGCTTTCATGTCAAGGCATGGTGACCTAGGGGATCCAAAGCGTGTTCTGGGCACAAAGCACAGGGAGGTGAGCCAGGTGAGGTGTCTAGCCCTAGCCACCACTTGATGGCCATTTGGTGTTCATTGGGATCTAGACTTAGACCCAGGATGGAATAGCAGAGAGCCATGAAGAGGCATGGGGCAAAGACACTGACAGTAGAGCTCTCTGAAAGAAGAGAGTTAAATTTAGTAGACTCTAATGTGGCTGATGAAGTGCACTTTTGACAAGGAGTAGTGGCTAGACTGTCAATGTCAACTGGCAGTGCCCTCTCAGGGGGTACAGACATGTTGTACAAAATGACTGCCTTAGAAATTATCTGAAGATGAGGCAAGGCCTGCAATACTGATGGATGCAATAAATGCTGCAGTAGAGTGATGTGCTAGTGAGCGGAGCCCCAGGCCACCTCTGCTTAAATTCAACTGGGCCTGCTTCCAAGAGCTGTCAGTAGTGTCAATAGCTTGGCACTTCGTGAAGGTGTGTCTGACCTGCTGATCGAAGGCATGCAATATCTTAAGAGAATTAGCTACAATAATCTTGAAAAACTGACAATACAAACCACAATAAATAATACAGATATTGTATGTTACAACCCGATTAAAATCCCTAAACCTTAAAGCCGGTAAGCCTGATTTCAAATTAAATGTATTCAGCAACTGACCTACTTTAAAGCCAGTCAACCTCCTTTTTAAAACAATATCGGGTGTTCATCCACAAATGAATGCAATCATTATAACCAGAGATATTAAACGTACTTTAATATCTATGTTATAACTTAGAGATAAAGTTAATTAACCAATTAATGAATTGAACATATGTTACAATTCATGATCAATTAGATTGAAATTATTGTAAGCGCTTAAGTAATTATATCAAAACCCCTTGATTATCAAAACATAATATTCAAAACCCTCAATTATTAAACGGATTTAAGGTTAGAGATATTTGACTTTAATAAGCATTACAAACTCAATACAAATTAACATAAGATCTAATATGAGGTGGAACAGCATTGATTTCACGTTACTGAGTTCAATAGTGAGTTATAAAATTTTTAAATACCGTAATTTGCTTATTTTAAGTTATTATGGTTACATGAAGCTGCTAAGGTATAACTCATTTTAATTCCCATTGCTTATTAGTGAAGTACCATTTAATTTGACATTGAATTATATATTTCCTGTCGGTTGTAAGAATTGAATTAGACAGGAAATAAGCTCCCGTCTAAATGTGACAGATATGGTGATTGGATTGAAGGTGTTAGCACGTGGAAGCGTGGTTTTATAAGGGAGTGTAAGGGTTATTGAGTCATTCTAAGCATTCTACAGCACGTCGTGTCCTGCAATTTTTCCTTGTTATGTTATGAGTCTGGACGAGTTGATCCTTGCCTGGAGGTAGCTGAGTGGAGGAAACAATGGCAGCTGGTTATGTTTGTGTGCGTGTGTGTGAGCAGTGTAGTTAGGAAGGTTTTTGCCTCAGAAGGTGGATTTTCGCTTCAGAAGGTTTTCCACGGGGGTCAGGTGTGGGCTCACCTACAGGTTTTATTTATGCCTACTGCTCAAGCGTGTGTTGTGTGTGAGTGTTGTGTGCGTGGAGCTCCTGTGCTACTGGGGACGCTACGATGTACAAGAGCTACGGGCAAGACAGGTGGAAAGGAGGAAGGAAGCAGGGGAGAGGTGGAAGAGACAGTCATGATGTTGGTAGTAGGCAGGTCCTTATTATTATTATTATTAGTTATTTTATTTCTATGTGTTGTGTGGTGATGTAGACATGGCGTGCAAATAGATGCTGGCACCAATGTGATGGTTAATAGGGATTGAGGGGTGTGGTACCAATAACCATGTAGGCATGTGAAGGAAGATATGTAGTGGTGAGTTATTAAAATTCAAAGTTCATTGAGTGTATTAGATTTAATGATGTATATACAATAATACATGTTAAAAACAAATTTCAATATTGAACTAGTAAACTATGTAACTATGTATGAGTCAACTATCTAAGTAGAGGTCTGAGACTTTAGCACGGGGACCTGCCCTTGCAAGAAATGCTCTGGCATTCGAGCGCACAAGGGAAAGGTTTAGTCTCGAATAAATGCTGTCCAGAGTGGTGGAAGTGGAGGAGTTAACCTGAACTGAAAGGCGGGAAGCAAGTTTCTTGAAGGTGTCAGAGGCAAGTTGGCCCCATGCCCCGAATGAATCGACAACAAGCGGTATGCAGCTCCAGCCTAGTTCTGCACAAATCCCAGAATTTGCTAGTATCTTTCGCTGTTCTGTGGCAAAAGCTGCAGTGCCTTAAAATTGTAGTCAGTGGTCTTATAGCATTTTCAAGTCTCGTTAAAACGAAAATGAAATTTCATACTGTTTCAAACTTCCATCAAAGTTTGGAGTTTAAAAATCAATTCATAAAAAGTTGTCCTACATTATTGTCACATTTATTAATCGCAAGTTATATTATAGCTAATAAATGTAATAGAATTTTAATAATGCGGTTCATACCTACCTTAGTCACTGTATATTCATAAATTGGTAATCCCATTAGCCTTCGAGTATACTAGCTCCAAATGCAAATATATGCACTCCTATATATTGTCATACATGTATAGGTAGGTGTACATGTAATTGAAATGGTTATCCACAAACGTAAAGTAAGCAATCTTTGTCTGCATTGTGTATTTGTAAAATAACACGACAGAAGCATGCAATGGTCTCAGTGGACCACTACGTATACAGACCTGTGGCTTACACAGTTACGCTATACTGTCAGCTTGCATTGGACAAATACATGTCGGTGCTTGGACAATGGCAAATAAGAGCCTTGTTTCTGCCACTTACATGTACATGTAAATGTAGTAGCCATGCATTCTGAAAATGCTCAGCATCGTGATGTACAAGTCCATCTACTGATGTGACCATGCAAAGGTGTAAAGGTATACCTCTATGATCTTCAACTGCTTGTTTGTATATCCTCTTTTTAAAAATTGAGCTCCTGATTCAAGCGCAGGGTCTGGTGTACGATACAATGCACATTGGTATACATTCCATTACATATGCATAGGCGCACAGGTACACATGTGTACCTATAGAGTGTGTATACGGAAGAGGTGCATGTGTACCTATGGAAGGAATGTGCATGTGTGCCTATGGAAGGAAGGGATGTGTACCTATATTGCCGTTATAGGTACACGCGTCCCTTCCTGAGTCAGACTTGGCCCAGCCTTCAGTCAAATCAATTGATGTATAGTCACAAGCTTCAATGTAGTACAAGGCTCTGTGTCTATAGAATGAAAAGTACTCACGAAAAAGATTTTCTTAAATTGCATTGGGTAAATAGGTTTTTCCAATGAAACAGCTTATAATGTATATACAAATCTGTTCAGGCATAGATATTAAAGTAATATCTATGGTTCAGGTTGCCCGGCCCAATGCGACACGCGTACGCGGGCATGTGTATGTGACTGCAATTCATGATAACGAAATGGATGGTGTGACTCAAATGTTATGGAACCACAACTGATCCGCAATACCCGTAGTAATTAGTACTAAAGCCAGTATTACCGGCCCTGTACACATTGTATGAACTCCTAGCTGTTAATGAGCCTGCTGATATCGATCGATGCATGACACGTAGTGCGTCTTTTGTTACGACAACAAAGAAGCACGCTATCCTCGTCCCCAGTCAAAATTCCTATTGAACTGCAAAGACGAACGTACAGCCAAATACTCACAGAGCGTGTCAGTAGCAAAGCCTGGAGATGGAGTGTTCGTTGCGCCACGGTGATGGGATGGCGAGCGCGGACCGATTTCTAGACAACTACCGTGCCACATTCGGAGACGCGGAGGCTGAGTTGGACTGGACGGTCTACCACGTACAGCCGCGCCAAGGATTCAGCGACCACCATTCACTGTACCTGGCATCGGACCACAACATGGGACTAATTATCGAACCTAACAAGCGCTGTGATCGCGCCGGGAAGGACGCCGCTACTGTGGCGGTACGTCCGCTGCACTTTGATCCCAACCGCCACGGAAACTTGACAAAAACAAGGTTGGGGTGCACGAGAATGTCCGGAAGTAGCATTTTCCGCATTGCCTTGGATATTGTGAAACAGATGGGTAACGACTGCATAGAGATGGTGAGTTCAATACAAAAGTACTGGAAAGACGCGGTATATTTATGTCTTGGGATTGTCGGTACTACACAATTCGAAGTTACCATATACATATACATGTAGCTCATTCTCATTTGCAGGGATTCCACATACATGTATGATCAATCAGAAAATTATCGTGCATGCAGTTATTTATCTATTTTGGCATACAGTTGTGCCTTCCATATCAGGAAAACATTTTGAATTCCCATGCCTGCTTTGGTTTTGTTCCACGATCCCAAGCTGATAATCAACCATTGAGGAGACAAAGTCAACTGTATCAACCTTATTAACCTTGGGATCATCGCACAAAACCCAACTACAAAATGTTTTCCTGTGTGCATGTGTTTTATTTTCACTGGGATACATGTACTTTTTTTAAAATCTGCAGTGTATACATGTAGGTCCGTATACGTAATGGCCGTTGTATGCACACATCAGCATTTTATCATACTGAAGTATATAAGATGAATTTTGTGTGATTTTTGAGAAAAAATTATTATGTTTGTGGAAATATGTGTGTAGACAATACTTCTGAAAACCATATGCATGCAAGCTACAAATCATCGATTTGTAATTTAGTCGCGTGCAGCACATACATGTATGTGCCATCCTTGCTGTACATTGTACACTGATGTACATTGTAGATTGTACATGATTCACCAGAATTGGCTATGCTACATGTATAACAGTTACGTAGCTGTTAACAGGCTCTGCACACAGGACTACTGCTCCAAGGTCTCCACAGAGCTGGGCTGCAGCGAGCTGTGTCCTGTCACGAGGAGTGGTGTGGCATCAGCCGTTACATCTGCTGCCTTTGGCATGTACCAGATGTTCTCCCGGAGCAGACCCCTCGTGGCCAAGGACAAGAAGAAGTTGTGACTCAAGACAGACAAATAATAATATTTTACTATTAATGATTTATGCATGCATGTATAAGTAGTTATTTATTAATCGGTGAATCGTGTGACGAGATGGCAATATAAAGGAATATATGGTAATGCGGTGATCATGAATCGTAAGCGTATACAATGTAAAAGCGTAATTCTGGGTGTTAAGCACCTATTATTTTCTCCTCGGGATTGCGTGCAGTATGTGATGTGCCTGCATGCTGATGGTGCCACACATGGCTCATGTTGTACAGCTGTATGTAGGCCCCCAGCAAGTTAAATAATGTTTGCCAGGTGTCTGACGAAAATTGACATTCCACCATATTAATTAATACATGTATTTAAAGTCACTCATTTTGCTTGAGGTAATCACGTTATACATTTACATGTACCAAAGATTTTTTTAAAAATTCAGTATCTTGAAACAGTGGTTTGAATTACATGTGCCAAGTATTGAGAATTCAATGAATCATGTGACATGCTTCATCTAAGGCTTGGGTGAAGACTGAGCCAGATGAAAATTTTTGGATAGGAAGATAAGGAAATAAAATCAAGAGAGCTGAGGGCTGTGCATTATCTTATAACTGGGATTCAGATTGTGTACATGTACATGTACATGTACATTGTAGATTGATAAACACAATAAAAACGTTAATCCCAAGGCACCTCTATCCTGGTATCGCACCCAGACCCAAATGTACGTAATGAATGATGATGATCGTCACTTACAGTATGACATCACGTACAAGCAATGACCATCGCTTCATACAGTTGGGTTGGGGTATAAGACTACTTCTATCCCCTATTAGGTACATGTACATGTATGTACACATACATGTACATGCAGCGCTTTAATATGTCGGCCACATCATGATATGATCGATATGATATTCTCCAAATAAAACACACCACTACATGTACACGTAGGCATTATCACACACAGTACAGGCTACACACTAGGAGGCAGTCTGGGCACTAGGAGGCAGTCTGGGCACTAGGAGGCAGTCTGGGCAGCAGTGCATGGAAATGACAGCCTTCCCACCTCCTTCATCCCATTTATCACCTCACGTGGGTTGTCAGAGGTTATGACTGCACTGCCTGATACAATCATATTTGCTCCTGCCTGTACATGTATGTATGTGTGTGTGTGTGTGTGTTGTGTGCATGTGTGTGTGTTGTGTGTATGTGTGCGTGTGTGTTGTGTGTGTGTGCCAGTGTTGTGCATGTGTGGGTTGTGTATACAAACATTAAGTACATACAACAAGGTTGTTCACACCTGACAGAATTCAAGGCTTCAGCAAATAAAAGCAAGGAGGCTCTGGTACCCAGCCCTTACACAGTATTCTGAAAATGAAGGTACATGTATCTGTTTTGCTCATCCCTATCCCCATACATGTATAAGTACAGACCCCCATTTTTCCAGACTACAATCACACATGTGCATGCATGTACATGTACATACATAGCCACACCCACCTCAACAGCAGTCTTGACGGTACTTGGGGACAGTCCCCCATCAACCTCAATATCAAGGTCAGGATACTGTTTACGAAGAAACTCCACCTTGAGGGGATGTGGGGTGTGGGAAGGTGGGGTGTGGGAAGGTGGGGTGTGGGAAGGAGGGGTGTGGGTAGGAGGGGTGAGGGGTGTGGAATTGAGGGGTGCCATGAGGGGTGTGGGAAGGAGGGGTGAGGGGTGTGGGGATGGGAAGGAGGAGTGAGGGGCGTGGTAAGGAGGGGAGGGGTGTGGTAAGGAGGGGTGTGGTAAGGAGGGGAGGAGTGTGGGTAGAAGGGGTGAAGGGTGTGGGAAGGAGGGGTGAGGGGGGAAAGACCTTTATACCACATGTACATGCACACATGCAAACATCCCCTACCACAATTATTAAGACATTAACATTAATATTAATATTAATATACCAAGTATGAGCTCATTTGGCTACAAGGTGCAAGTACATGTAAACCATCTAGTATTCTTTACAAGCCAGGTCCCCATCCCTACATGTACACCTCACTATGGTTTGCATGCAGAGTACCTTGGGCATCATGTGATCCATGAACTTTTGACCTCCAAAGCCAGGCTCCACCGTCATCACCAGTGCCATGTCAACCTTGTCCACATAAGGGAGCAGCCTCTCCACTGGTGTGTTGGGCTTAACCCCAAGGCCAACCTACATGGAGGAAGGGAGGGAGGTGGAGGGTGGAGATATACATACACTGCTTTTAGTGGACAGGTTCACCTGTATATCTACAAATGGAGCTTAAAATTGTTTTGTTTAAAATGTGCCTTGTTACAAATTCAAGAGATAAAGTGTACGTCTAGTCTCTGAAGTCTACTCTGGCAGCCAAGAGAAGCCATCAGCCTTCAAAGCTAAGGTCAAAGTAGCCAATGACCACACTGCTGAGGTGTGTTCATTCTCTGGTGCACAGATCAACTGGGCAAGCCTGTGACATGTATACATAGTACATAGTACATGTATACATAGTACATAGTACATAGCATAGTACGTACATGTACATGTACATGTACATGTACATGTACATGTACATGTACATGTACATGCTCCCACAAATGATGCTCGCACAAAGACAGAAGGATAGCGTGTGCACTACAAGTGTGTACACATTTATTTCACAGCAATAGGACACTCAAAACATTCACTTTTCACACACACCTGAGAAACACCTGAACTTATACAATATATCTACATGTACATGTATGCAAGTACACTCACACATATATACCTTCATTCCTCTAGCTCTAATCATCGCGATCACTTTGTCAGGATCGTCTACATCAACAGTAAATACGGTGAAGCCATGTGAGGCCCATGTGTGTTACATGTATGTGCAGCAGTATGTTAAGTCTTTGTACGCTTCAAAGCCACAATGCATTACTAACCTTAACCCCAATGATACATACTCTCAATGCTAATTGCTTCATTGCACAGCTGCACTGGTCACACACACCCTCCACACCCCTCTCTTCCCCCCCCCCATCCCTCCCTCCCCTCCCCCCCCCCCACCTCACCTGTTGCCTCAAGATGGAAGGTGTACATGTTGGCACCTGCATCAGCCATGTCATCCACCCACTGGGGGGGGGCAACAGGGGTGTGGGGTTACTGTAAATCATGTACATATGTACATGTAGACCCCATTAACCTAAATTGACATACACATGTACATGTGCCAATTTAACCAGTCATTAACAAGTAATGCCCTGAGTAGCTTTTTTAACTGTATTTCATCAACACATGTTACTAAATTAACCTTCCCTCCCTCCCCTACCTCCCTCCATAACTCACTGCCCCTCCCCCACCTTCCCTGCCCTCTGTACATGTATGTACCTTTGCAGGATCCGACACCATCATGTGGATATCTTCAGGGGAGTGAAGGATGGGGAGGAGGGACGAGAACATTAAATGTAAAAACTCAAAACCATTAAGACATGCATAGCTATATTATGACCTCATTATGACCTCATTATGACCTCATTATGACCTCATTATGACCTCATTCCCAATATACATGTATATAATTTGGAATGGACAACAGCAAGGTACAAGTTTCTATGGCTACCAACAGGATAGGGTGGGGTTGAGGGGGGGGGGGGGGGGGGGGGGGGGTAGACCAAACAGTTGTTGCCAATGCCCATACATGTATGTGTACACCCTACTGCCTGGGAATTTTTTTTTTAAGATCAAGCCACTTCACAGTCTAGGAACACCTTTATGTACAGGTACATGTACATCAGGAGATGGTTAAATAACAATTTATTGCAACTATGAATGTAGCTAAAATTTGATTTACCAGGAGAGTGCATGCAGGTAGAAGCAGTACCGAAATGTGCATGACTACAGAGTACATGTACATGACTACAGAGTACATGTACATGAGCACTCCAATAAGGGATTTTGAGGGGTGCATGTACATGTACACACACACACACACACACAAACAGTAAATCAAACAAGGTGGGCTCTATTCAGAAGTGGAAGGAAGGTTCTAATCAGAAGTGGGAGGTTGGCTCTAATTAGAAGGTGGAGTTAACCTACCAAAGTATGTGTTGGGAAGATGTTTTCTCAGGGCCTTCACCATTGAAGCTCCAAATGTGATATTGGGTACAAAATGGCTGCAAAAAAAAAGTATAATAAATTATACATCATGCATGTACATGAGTACCATATAATTTGGGAGTTTTCGGCATGCAAAAATGTAACTGAAAATGTTGTACCAGCAAGTGCAACAGAGAAATGATTACAATGCTGATCAAGGTATGAGTGAATGAGTGAGTGAGTGAGTGAGTGAGTGAGTGAGGGAGGGAGGGAGGGAGGGAGGGAGGGAGGGAGGGAGGGAGGGAGGGAGGGAGGGAGGGAGGGAGGGAGGGAGGGAGGGAGGGAGGGAGGGAGGGAGGGAGGGAGGGAGGGAGGGAGGGAGGGAGGGAGGGAGGGAGGGAGGGAGGGAGGGAGGGAGGGAGGGAGGGAGGGAGGGAGGGAGGGAGGGAGGGAGGGAGGGAGGGAGGGAGGGAGGGAGGGAGGGAGGGAGGGAGGGAGGGAGGGAGGGAGGGAGGGAGGGAGGGAGGGAGGGAGGGAGGGAGGGAGGGAGGGAGGGAGGGAGGGAGGGAGGGAGGGAGGGAGGGAGGGAGGGAGGGAGGGAGGGAGGGAGGGAGGGAGGGAGGGAGGGAGGGAGGGAGGGAGGGAGGGAGGGAGGGAGGGAGGGAGGGAGGGAGGGAGGGAGGGAGGGAGGGAGGGAGGGAGGGAGGGAGGGAGGGAGGGAGGGAGGGAGGGAGGGAGGGAGGGAGGGAGGGAGGGAGGGAGGGAGGGAGGGAGGGAGGGAGGGAGGGAGGGAGGGAGGGAGGGAGGGAGGGAGGGAGGGAGGGAGGGAGGGAGGGAGGGAGGGAGGGAGGGAGGGAGGGAGGGAGGGAGGGAGGGAGGGAGGGAGGGAGGGAGGGAGGGAGGGAGGGAGGGAGGGAGGGAGGGAGGGAGGGAGGGAGGGAGGGAGGGAGGGAGGGAGGGAGGGAGGGAGGGAGGGAGGGAGGGAGGGAGGGAGGGAGGGAGGGAGGGAGGGAGGGAGGGAGGGAGGGAGGGAGGGAGGGAGGGAGGGAGGGAGGGAGGGAGGGAGGGAGGGAGGGAGGGAGGGAGGGAGCACCACCATAGGATGTGTGAATTAATGGATGTGATGTGGGCCTGTATCTCTGGTACCCTGATTGGATTGAAGGTATTCAAAAAAAAAAAAAACAGCTTTAAAAAAAATACTCTAGTAGCCATCCAACCTTGTTGATGCCCACACAGGAAACTGTGTCACGCACACAAGGTCAAGGGGGCCCCATTACACCCCCATGATGGACATGTGCCTCACTACAGCACAAAAAAAGATCCACGTTAATGTAGGCGGCCACTTCAGGAACGCAACACCGATGAACACTAAGTTAGCTGGTCTGGACACACGCCCATCCTTGCATGCTACAGAGTACGGTGCATGCAGCCACACCCCTAGCATGTTACGGCTACGACGAATCATACAGCAGGAAACCTGTTTCGATCAATTAAAAGCATACGTGACGATGTACGTATACATGCATGTTGACGAACCCTCCTCCCCCCTCTCACCCGTCCATCACATCCAGGTGCAGGTAGTCTGCTCCCGCATCCACTATCCTCTTGGACTCCTCTGCGAGACGCGACAAGTCCGCATTCAATATGGACGGTCCCACTTTGCAACAACACTTGCTTGAATGGTGGGTCATCGCAGACTATTTGATAAAGCATGCACAAAAAACGGGCCGGGGACTATCAAAATTATTTGTAGTTATTGCAGGTTATTTGTAATGACCCAACAGCTAGTATCTTTGCTGAGGCTTGCAAAGTCCTATGTCCGTAGCGCGGCTCTCTCTTCGCAGGAGCTGCTAAGGTCTTCCTTCCTTTACAGAGCGGCCGCCTTTGCCGGCATCCAGGTACCACCTGTCCAAATACCGCCCGGCTGCGAAGGCGGGGACGACGATGCGCATCAATTAGAAACGTTCTCCGCACTGTCGCTGTCGTTGCCAAGCGCTGGAGGGGACTCATGGGATGGGCTTCTGTGGATGGCTGCGCCCAAGAAGAGGGTCTCGCACTCGCGGAAGCGGATGAGGATGGCGCACAAGTACCTTAAGCCCATCAGACACTACTCCACGTGCACAACGTGCGGAAATTTCAAACTTATGCACGTGTTGTGTGGGCATTGCCTGAAGGAGACGTTGGAGAAGACTGCGGCCCTCAGGAGACAAAGACTGGCTAAAAAGGAGAATTCAAAGCTGAAGGAAAGCGCCTTGCCATCAAACTCGGCAAAATGACCGTTGCATCAAACTGAGAAACCGTTGCGAATTTTCTCTTGAAGTGCGTTGTAATTATCTCATGAGTTTTGTGTACTTTTGCGTGTGACACTTAACATCAGTCTTACACTGTGTACTGTAGGAAGGACTGATGTTAAGTTAAAAGGCACACGATTCATGTATAAAGAAACGCTGAATGGCAACTCCTGTTGGATTATTCCTACATCATTCACGAGACTTAAATTTACAACTGCTTGTTTTCGTTTAATTGGCTAGGGTAACTGATCTGTGCCAGTGCGACCACAACTTTTGCAGCTTGAGGGTGGGTGCATGTTTTATGAGATCTATATATATATCTACTAGTATGTAGCTTACTAAATTGATGTCATGCAATCAATTGTTCAGAACTTCCAGTTCCATCCAGCTATGCCATATTCGGACATAAGTAACGTATAGTGTGCACATGTGCATTCCAGCAAGCTATGTATGTTGCCCGTGGACATCAGTAAGCTAAGAGTATACAAACAGGTGTTAATCTTGTATTTTATCAATAGATTTCTTGAAAATATGCAAGTACAGTATACATCCACTCATGGTTGTGGCAATGAATGAATAAACTTCTAGTCAGTGAATCTGCAACCCATACTGAACACCTTGTTTTCTTTGTCTCAAGTCGTAATACACTCCTGATATTTACCAGGGAGTGGCTGAACATGGCTCTGAGCAAAAGAAGCGGATAGGGAATTGATTTATATACTGGGGGGGGGGGGGGAAGTTGACCCCCCCCCCTACCTTTCCAAGCTAGTTCTGCTTCTTTCCGCTTGCATGGTATGAAAAAATAATCTGCAGTTATTCGATCCTCTTGCTGCTGAATTCTGTTTATGTGACGTCTACAAAATAATTCACGAGCGCGTGGGGTAGCTTTATTATATCTATTTTATGAATTAAATCTGACCATCAGATGGATGCATGGGCATTGAATTGGCAGCAGAATTGATATAAAAATATAAGTGAAAATATATCGATCCTCTGGTATCAGAGATGAAATAATCATTTTCTGTAACTGAATAGTTTGGCAAAGAATCTACATGACACCCTAAAACATAGGTGTCAGAAAGCTTTGCCTTTGTGGGAAGTGCCAAGCTCTGCCAGCATGTATGCGCATTACCATGCCAAAAGAAATCTAAATTAAAATAATACTTTTTTTGATCAAAGTGAGGCCCATATAAAAGATTCCAGGTGGCACTAATGAGGCTGTGTTACAGTATCGAACACATGGGAATGTTTCTCTCATGTTTAGGTGTGCGTAGTGCATGATGATCATGCATGAGGAGTAATGTTCCTTGTCAATCTCCTTGATAAGAAGTGAGACATCCTTAGATATGATCTGATATACCTATCTTACCGGTATATTAGTAATAATTATGTCAATTTATGTGACGACGTTCAGAGCCTATAGTAAAGAAGTGCAATATATACACATTTTATAATTAAATATTGGTACTCAATACGAGGAATGCACTGTAAACATCGGCTGACGTACAACGACTTAACCTGCACGTAAAAGGGACACGCCCACGTGTCGATATAAAGTAGACCTAGTTGGACTGATCGACGCAAAGTGGGGCCAAATCTTGAATGGAATTATCAATCTACATGTCAAATGTACTCTGGACAATGTTTATAGCTCTCCTGATCGTGTTGGCATCGCTGCATGAGACTTGTGTGGCGGTACTGCCTGAAGATTCCCGCGGCTGCGCACTAGATGCAAATACCTTCGAGCGGATTCGCGACTGCAGAGCTGAGAGCTGCCTCTCGTGCGTCACCGTTCCGGCTACGTGCACGTTGGTGATCGCCGGGAACCTTTCGAGCAGCGGGTCGCTGCATTGCTCGGCCGACGTTTCAGGTTGCAGCGTCGTGCAGTGTGGAAACTGCGAGACATGCTCCGGGGCGTACGTCCGCTCGCCCGTCACAGGTCAATACACACACGCGTCGATCTGCGTTGCTCTGTCCTCTCTGAGCGTATGTGACAACGGCACGTCGAATTACGACTGTGTCGGAGAGGGAGTGGCAACGGCACAGCAGAACATATTTTATTGCAACTGCCATGGCGAGAACTGTACGGCGAAGCTTACACAACGCTACAGTAATGGTCAGCCTAGCCCTGAGATCGCTGTATCACCCTCGGCAACAGTCTCAGCGAAAGAACCGGAGTCCGAGAATGAGATTCATTCCACGCAACTGCATGTTTCTCAGTCTGCTGATGGAGTAGTTATAAACGGTTAGTACAAGCATGCATGCATGCGTGATGATGCGCATACATGTATAATGCTTGTGTTATCAACAAGTACTTTACTCTACAGGACGGGAACCGTATTACGTCATCACAGTTGTATTAGGACTGCTTTGCATTACCGCTGCGGCAGTTGTCGTCGGGATCGTCCTTAGAAGGCACCCGAGGCCAAGATCGGGTCTCGATGATCACGAAAGAGGGAAGGTTGCATTCAGTACATAACCGCCACCATGCTGGATATTGATGTGCATCAGTTACAGCTTTCGGACGGGGTTGTAATGCAGCTTGTGCCACGGCCGGGGCACGTGCCGTGTGGAGTCAATCCATTAATCTAATTACTTGTATAGTTCTAACCACTATATCAGCTACAGGATATATAATATATATTATTATTATTATTATTTATTGTATATATATATACATGCAATGATTGCTCATTTCAAGACAATAATGTGTGACAAAACATTCCCATTTCCAAACTGTACAAGTGGCTGAGCTTTGGGAGTACGAGATCTCCGATCAGCTGGATGACCTGTATGCATGGTATGCGCTCAACCAACAAATTCATCTAACAGAGAGGAGGAAGTGCTTTTCATGCCCCTTAATATAAGCCAGTGGTTGCAGTGCATGGTTTAATAACCGCATGCAATGATGTTTACCATGCAGTGTTAGAGTGACTCAGTTTGTTGCATTTCTCACATGCATGACTATTGATCTGTGTACATGTAATAATTTTCCATGACCAATTTATTACTGAGGGCAGTGCATAATTCTATTCTCATTACTCGCCAACCCTGAAAAAGGCTATTTCTATACATTTTATACACTATTTCATATATATTAAAGTTACAGGAGCGAAAAAATGAATCGCTCTCATTAAGTTCAAAATAAAAAGGGCCTGGGGACGAGGTTAGGTTGTGAGTTACTTACAACCATATTAATAATTATGATTAATAATTATGCATGATTGCATAGCACTTCAAAGTTGCTATAAATGAACTGACTATTTGGTTGCACACCCTATACATATACAGCAATTGATGTATGTGTAGTATTTTAAATGCATAGGCAACCACATAAAAAAAAACTGGTTTAAGGACTGTCTGGATGGTTATAGGGTGTGCACCCTTAAACTGATCCCGCCTGCATATGCAAGGCTCAATTAACCACTATATAGTCTTTGAAGTTTGGACCAATAAGAAAATTGACTCTTGTATTGTCCTTATCACTTATAATTACTGCATGGCCGGGTAAGACACTTTACCTATTCATTACCGATCAGTAAAAGGTGATTTCTTATATTACGGGTAACACTAGGATATCATTATGCAGTGATTTCACCTTGAGGCATAATACCTATAATGTGCTCTCAATACTTCCAGTATAGAGGTGGCTTCAGTGTAGTGGGGCCAGGACAGCTCAAGAACCTGACCAGCAGATATCCTAGTGACCTATTGGCATCTCAGCAGCCTTCAATGTCTATCTCTGTTCAATTCTAGTACTGTTATGGTAGCTGGCATTGCATGTATTCAGGTGTTGAGGCAGAGCAGCTGAGGTCAGAAAACCGGCACTCTCAAAATGACACGAAATGTATGAAGTGTTGGAAATGTATTGCATGCATGTGGCCTGGAGGCTTTGAGGGTTTTCTCACAAGTAGCTAAGCTTATAGCCATTCGTGGAAATACCATCAAATCTAAGGCTTTCATATAATTAGAGCTAATGCTCATGCCATTCTGACTCGTTTCTACTGCCACCTTTTGCATTAGGTGGGTGAGCTTTGTGTGTACTTTTATGTATGTGTAATAGCAAGATAAAAAATTTAATAGAGGCAGGCCAGTAGCCTTCGACATCTGTGTGACCTCACCGCTTAATACACTTACTTTGTCAGAAGCGGGGGTTTGTGCAGGAGGCTGGAGAGGTCAGGAAGCACTCAGCTAATGATGACAAATGTGGAGATCTGGGTTGGGTTTGTGTCCCCCTGGTGACTGAAACATATATATGGAGCATGGGGACCTGAGGCCATGGCCTGTTTCTCCCAGCTGGCTTCGAGGCTTTCCATCAGGCTTCAAAAGCCCAAATCAGTTATTCTACATGAACTATATGGTCGCTTAAACACATGTCTCGTGTTGCTACGGCCACGTAACTTTTTCCTGAATTTATTCTTGGTGTAATAGTTATTGATGTTAGATGTATTATAAATTATTGTTTGTATAATTAAAAGAAATGACAAGGATTACAATTGTGAAACAAATAAGAAACAAAACATTTAGTCGTGGCCTGACATAGCGAGAATGGCTCTTGCATTGAATCAGGATGAAACTAAACCAGCCAAAAAGATTCTATTGCCAAGAAACTTGGACTTGGTCAAAAAGGACAAACCATTACATGCGTCTATTCCCCAAGTGCCATTCTACAGCAAAGGGGGTCAACACAAAATCCATCCAGTGCAGCCTTGGCAGCCAGATGCACCACAATACTGGAATCTAACAGGGAATTTTACAGTGACATCAAATGCTGCTGAGTGTACATAGTCACAGGATTAGTTTGGAGTCCATCAGAGCCAAGTTATGTCCAGCAAGCACTGCATGTATATATAGTATTGTGCAGATGATTGTGATATGTGGTTACGTCACCTCCTACTTTACATGATGGCACAAAGGGATCTATGATCTTCTCCGGGCACAATAAGCATGATCCGATATGCCAGGAGGGGTTATTCCAAGCCACCATTTCATAGCAGTGTGCGACTTAATTGTCATTGTCATATTTAATTAAACCCAAATTGACAGCCAGTCAACCAAGCAGCTCAGCTGTGTGGGTGTGTGTGTGTGTGGGGGGGGATACAGAGTAGCCATGCCTTTATGTGCATAGGACAAGGAATCAAATAGTTGGGTTTTTCTAAAGGTTATAAATATAATTTGTAAAGTAAACATATTGTAAATATAGTGTTATGCAACGGCATATACGTTATACCATTGCCTAACAAAACACAGTTTATACGTTAATGGAATAGTTGGCTATAGTGTCTGAATGTGTATGTGTTGCCAGTACTCATTACACTGTCTATTGCCCTGATCTGCTCCAACTACAGGACTCACACAGTGATTTGTCCTATCCATTTTGTATGGAGGCTTTTCCATACAGCTCCTACATGCATAGCTATAGGGGGCAACACATTTGATAAACTTGTTTGCCGCTGTTTTTCAGAACATCATCAACCAATGGTTAATAGCCCCAGTAGAGGAGGATTTGGATTATGTTCTCTGGCACTATTCCATCACTCCTCTGTGGCCGCCTTGTTTGCCTCCTATGTTCAGCAGCAATGGATTTGTTATGTGCACGATGCCCTCAGATTTAGTATAGTTCGGTACAGCCTGTCTTGATTACCATCTCAGAAATCTTCATGGTGACAAAATGGGAACAAAACTCATTAGAGACTAATGGTTCAAAGTTTGGAATTGGAGAGAAAGGGATAATTGAAACAGGCATAATTTATATCCTAGCGAAGAGAGGCCGGCTCAGGTCCTGTCTGCTGAATGATGATATGGGCTCTTAGAACTGAATTGGAATTGCATTTGTCTTGACGTTTGCTACTATTAAAATGGGCACTGGATTTACATCAGCTCCAATCCACCACATAGTCACAGCTCTCCACTCATGAGGAGTGAAATAGTACCCCAAGTAGTTATTTGTTATTATTACATTTATAATTATCATTATAAATGTACAATGTATGCACATACATAGAAGGAATAGTTGTCAAGACGGTTAGAGAACTGAAGCCAATTGTGCCAAGTGTTGCTTAGCTTCAGTCCCCCAACACCCCTATGATTCCACAGCTAGTGGGGCACACTTCCACCTACCAAGTTCCATATATTTGTCCTCACTGATTGGTTCTTTGCTTATATTCTGCTTCTAGGTACTTGGGATTATATGGTGATATGACAACAATGCCCAAGGCAGCTGGCTTGCCTAACATCCGATGCAGTTAGGGACACGGCATCAATAGGTTGAGTATGTCGTTGACTATGCCAAAGACCACTCCCACAATCTATGTATTTTTATTCCCTGTCAACTAAAAGCTAAAACTTCCATTTGGATTTGCACATGCTGCAGGGGGGGGGGGGGGGTTAACTTTCACAAACAATTCAAAATATTTGAAAAGGTTCCATGAAAAAAAGGGGGGGGACTACAAAATATCATATTCTTCTTGTTATGTGATGTACATGTAGGTGTTATTGCTGCACAGTTCCATTAATTTCTACTTTCAAAAGTAGAGCCATGTCCTTCCTGAAGACAAATAGGAGAAGAATACATCCTCCTCTTCCTTGATATGTATCTAGCGACAGAGATGTGGACTAGTAAGGCCACACCTGAAGATAAGGTCCACATAGGGTCGAATACTGAAATAATAATTAGTAACATTGGGTAATGATCTGGGTTTCGAGCAGTGTAGATGTCATATACGAGTAGTGGTATGATGAAGATAAAAAACAGTATTGGAAACACAACCAACGGAAGAAGTTGTTTAAGTGCCTTAGTGACCTGGTCACCATCCGTGATTGGTTCATATACATGTACATGCACATATAACTGTGACTTCGAGCTCACCAGTTTTATCACCATGGTAATCATAGCTGTGGATGCAGCTAGGAGTATAATCATCGCTGGAGCATCCCACAGTGCGACCTTTTCAATGAGGCCAACGTGATGGCTATCGTTTGTCGGCCCGGAAATATAACATATTTCACTAGATGCGTAGGAGTGGTTTGTAAGAGGCACACAAGCTATCACCGCTGGTACGACTAGCGAGGTCACAACGTACAACACTTCTAGCCTCTTCAGGTTCTTGTGGAGTACCGCAAAACAGAAGAGGTGGAACGTTACCCACATCGTGAAGAGTAGCTTCGTCCATTGTGCGTACATATTGAACCATCCAACTGCGACGCAGAAATGACCGTAGGAGTATGGGTCATCATTTTATTTGAATAGGTCAATGGTACCTAACAGCCACACAACCGATAGAGCCAGCGAAGAAAGTACTTGATAAAGTGCCAGTCGATAGACGACCCTTTTGTGCAGCTTCAGACCAAACACCAAGATGGCTGCCAGTAGGCACACGAGTACAGAAACACCGTTGATTGTGCTAAATATGATTCGAGAAGAGAAGGTATCAAAGGAAGAATTCATTTGTTTTGCTGGTACCAGGTGACGCGTGACAAAATTAACTTTGATTATTGATTGATTGGGCGGGGGCGTCTCCAGAAAGGAAATAAAAAAGCGTCATTTGCATTTGTTTGGTTGCCCGGGATTTTATGTATACAATCCTTTCAAGGATAGATCACTTACACATGTAGGTTTGTGGAGGGGACTAGTTTTTCAACCTCTGAATGTTGACTGTTGAGTTCCTGGATTGTGTTTCTCGGAGAGGTTCATTGGATGCAATGAATTTACAAATTTACAACTTACAGTATCTTGGTCAATGGGATTGAGCATGTTATGGGGACACATTATAGATGTATTATTATCATTATTATCAATACTAAAATTTGTGTGGTTATTAGAACATTACATATACGCTGTATAATACATTACACCAGACACCAACATAAGCAGTTAGGAGGGTGGGAGCTTCCTAGCCAGGATGGGGAGGAGGGTGGGAGCTTCCTAGCCAGGATGGGGAGGAGGGTGGGAGCTTCCTAGCCAGGATGGCTCCGGCAAATGGACTGGATCATGGCCATATTCAATCATCGGCCCATAAATCTCAGCCACCACTGATGACTTGGGTGATAACTGGTGAAGGGCCAGGTGAGATGCCAGCCTGGAGATGGTATCCTGGGCTTCTTTGCCCCAATTTCCATATGTCTCCACTACCAATGGAATGTAGGACCAACCTAACTCCTGGCATTTGGGTCCATTGGAGTGTAGTTTACGGGTCTCTGCTGCAAGGACTGCTGCACCAGCTTGGTGACATGACTCACCTAAGATGGCCTGGCAGAAGGGTGATGTGATAGTGATGTCCAGTGCAGCAGGTTTGCCTCTGTCCCATCCGGCAATGAGAATGTACGGCCTGATCAGGGTCTCTAGTAAGACGATGGCCCCTCTCCACACTAACGCTCAGGTGGGAATGATGACAGAGGTCAAATACCTCATCATCCTGCTACTGGTTATGGTGTACTAGTTTCCCTGCAGGAGTAGAATGGACATATGGATCAACCACTTTATGGCCATATAGTACTCACTGGTCTTGAGGACCACTGATAGCCAAGAGGAAGAATGAGGGGCTGCCACTGACAGGAGACGAGCTCTGTTGGTGTAAGAGGAAGACTCCAACAAGGTGGAATAACGTTGGTCCTCGATCATTCCTGACAAAACCATCTGGGTAGGACATGGAGAGGCCAGAGCAGAATTACCTGAGATGGCATTGGGAAGTGAGACCTGGGAGTTAAACGCCATTGCTGCCTGCTGAAGATGGATACTGTCAGCATTGCCAAAGCGGATGCAATGAAGGCAGCAGCAGCCTGAAGTGAGACAGAGTGAAGGCCTACACCACCAAATTTCAATCATATAGCTGTCATAGCACTGTTGGTCTTCCTCATCAAAGAACCTCAGAGTGTCTGAGGCTAGCTATATAGGCTGGGTGGTGTGACTCTTGCTATGCGGACCATCCTACAGTAACTGCTACCTGGAGATTGACTGCAGCCAGCCCAGATACATGTAGCAACCTGAATTCTGCACATTTATTAGAACAGTGCAAGTAATCACCAGTTGGTGCACTGAGGATGTCTGGGCTAGGCATGCAGGAGTGAGCACCTCACATCAGGTGTTGCCCTTTGTACTAAATAACTCACACTTAGCCAGGTTCAGCCCACAGCACAGCTGGGCGGCTACCAGCCAGTGCTACAAAATCTAGGTACCAGGCTTGAAGGAGGACGTCAAAGCATTCATCATCAGCTTCCAGGCTTGCTACCAGCTTGTGAAGCACTAATGCAAAAAGAAAAGGACCCAGAGGTCAGCTTGCTGCACTCCAGATTCAGAATTGATCTGGCCAAGTAGATGCCATAACATGGGGGTGGGACCCATAGAACCAAGTATGAGCTCTGGGAAAAATGTAGCACATTCGTCCGGTCTGGGGACAACATTAAAAGAGTTTTGCACATCAACTTTCCACACCCAATTTCAGGGGCTTGTCTTTCAACAAGGCACACATACATTTCCCTGCTATTCTCCTCAGCCAAGAAACATAACACTGAGTAGTGGCTCTTTCTGCTATGAGGATATTATTTACTTGCCTAAGACTGGATCAGATGGGAGTGCATGGGAAGACGAATCGTGACCACATCAATCAAGGAGCTTTGAGAACTGGTTGACTGAAGGCGGTTGCAAGTGGTAAAGGTAGGTTAGAGCTATGCCAATGAGGTGGCCGGGGGCCCGTGAATGAATTAGGCTAAATCCACTAGATGATTCACTTACTTGAGATCTCATACTACAAGGGTGAATATCAAGCAGCTCTGGGCTACCATTATTATATAATCTCTGCATTATGACTAGCATGATTACAATCACAAATAACTCAGTGTACAACAAACAAATTATAGGCTTCCTTGCAAACGTTGCACAAGCCTTATTATAGCCAGCAAGACACTGATGAGGCTGGCTGACCTGACCTATTGGCCACCATTCTGGCCAGAGTCTTGAAAAATTGGTACATGTACATGTATAGCTGTGCTCCAATCTGGCCAATCACCAAATGAGACAACAGACAGAGGAATTAGTAGAAAGTATGTGTTGAGCACCTAATGGTTTTTCATACTTTCCCCTCTTGATTCCCCTTTATCCAGTGAGCAACTGAACGTTCTTCTGTGGATGCATGCATATAGGGTGGTAAGATAAAGCCAGATGAACCTGTGTAGGGTTCACAACAGCGGCATGTACCTGTAGTGGAATACAAATTTCAGCGACTGGCTTCTGCATGATCATGATTTTGATACCAGGCAGAATATATGCATAGTTTCTCTAGAAGAGGTGAAAGGCTTTCTGAGAAACTAAGAGTAAAGTTGTGCCACAAATGGGATCATGACAATTGATTGGATCACCATTCAGTTGCATTGCATGGAGCCCAGACCTACTACATGTATCTAAGTGGATACTTGGAGTCTTAGCTAAAAACATAACCCCCTCCAACCATATGCATGATGCCATGATCTAGCTATAGTTGAGCATTCAATTGGTGAAAATGTTAGATTAAAGTTTTCATTGGGATCCATAATCAATTAATGAAAGCCATGCTGAATCATGAGGGCAGAGACTACTGTTAGCTAGGCTCTGTCGACTGGAATTATAGACTAAGTTTGAAAATTAAATCAGTAATAGTTGCTTTTGTACCACCACTGGATTGATTCAACATTTATAGTAAGAATTGTGCATGGTATTAAATTAGGGGAGGGGGTTGATATAGAATCTGGTGAAGGTTCATTAATTAGGGTTTTGATATAGCTTGGCTGATAGCATGTAGAAAGGCAAGATGAGAAGAAGAAAAAAAAAAACACTCTGAGCCTACATCCCTCATGCAGTTACAATATATTTATGTGGCTATAGGGTTTTTAACACAAAACACAAGTTGCAAGGTTAGCAGGTGTCATGGAAAGACAAAGACAGAATGGAACAGCAGGGCTCTGACATTTACCCTGACCAGGGTCAAGCTGAGTCTCCATTTGAATATAGACTGGCAATGATTTGGTAATTAGAAACTGCAGGCAAGAAAGAAGCCAATTGTACCAGATGTCACTCATGTCAGTTGCTTATACGCTTAGCTTTTGTTCCCACTGAACACCCATACATGTAGGTTTCCACAACTACACTTCCACCCAAGTTTATTACACTGATCCGCTCTATTTGGCACTTGTAGCTTTCATGCACGTGCATTGTTCAGTTGCTATAGGGCTACTGGCGGCCTCTGCCATCGCATCATTACAAAAACTATAATGGTTGCAAGTGGTGAAGTGACAGCAATGCCCAAGGCAGCTGGCTTGCTTAACACCCCATGCACTGCAGCTAGGGATCAGGACATCAGCATGATTCAGCAGGTCGAATGCGCTGTGGGTTATGCCAAAGAATTAAGTGAAAGCTATACTGCATGATTCCAAAATTCCATCATTTAAAAATAAGGTGTATGCATGTGGGGAAGGAAGTATACCTCTATACACTATATCAACGGAATACACCTATAGTCTGCATGCATATTATTCTGACTTGCATTGTGACGCGACGTAGTGTTGCACTTTCAAAGTTCACAGCCGGCGTGACCTTGTTCTATTGTTTCTCATGAAGTTGAACAAGAGAAGGACTGTTCCTCATCTTCATTGACAAGCATATAGCCACAGAGATGTGGACTAGTAAGGCCACACCTGAAGATAAGGTCCACATAGGGTCGAATACTGTAACAAAATAAATTAACGTGGGTGGGAATTGATCTGCGGGCTGAGTAGAGCTCCAGAATACATGAATGTCATATACGAGTTGTGGTATGATGAAGATAAAAAACAGTATTGGAAACACGACCAACGGAAGAAGTTGTTTAAGTGCCTTAGTGAACTGGTCACCGTCCGTGATTGGCTCGTATGCATGTAACTGTGACACATTGCCCAACAATTTTATCACCATGATAATCATTGATATAGATGTAGCTAGCAGCAAGACCATCGCTGGAACATCCCACAGTACGACCCTTTCAATGAGGGCAACGTGATGGCTATCGTTTGCCGGCCCGGAAATATAGCATATTACACTAGATGCGTAGGTGTGGGTTATCAAAGGCACACAAGCTATCACCGCTGGTACGACTAGCGAGGTCACAACGTACAACACTTCAAGCTTCTGCAGGTTCTTGTGGAGTACCGCAAAACAGAAGAGATGGAACGTTACCCACATCGTGAAGAGTAGCTTCGTCCATTCGCAGTACAAGGTGAACCATCCAACTGCGCGGCAGAAATAAATATAACCGGGAGCAACGCTATTTAATAGCCACACAATCGATAGAGCCAGAGACGAAAGTACTTGATAAAGTGCCAGTCGATATACGACCTTTCTGTGTAGCTTCAGACGAAACACCAAAATGGCTGCAAGTAGGCACACCAGTACAGAAACACAGTTGATTGTGATAAATACGGTGCCAGACGTAGTCTGCAGAGAAGAAGCGTCACCGGTAGAATTCATCACTTTGTTTAGCTAGTGCAGAACTGAACATGTCAGCATTATAGGCCAGAGATGGACTGAGGAATTCGGAGAGCTTGAGGTGGGTGTTAAGTATGAATAGTGCTGAAAGGGGCGGGGCAGGATGGGTAAGGTTATTATTACCGTAGTTGGGTTAATTTGCGTTTTGGCGGAACGCGAAGGTCGGGCCGCTACGCCGAACTGGTCTGCAGCGGAGGTAGCACCTGCGGACCCCCCGAAAAAAATTATTATACGTCAGTATAGGAGTTTAATACCGCGGGTTTTGCTATAAGCATTATTAAGGCGTGGAACTAGCCGCGCCGGTTAAATAGGATTAATTTACGTGTCCGCCGTATAGACCCTTTTCATCGCGGGAGCAATGACAATTAAAATTATTTGTTGTCCGCCATCTTGGTGCACAAGTTACTATAGGACGGTATGGGCAAAACAAAGCTTTTGGTTATTACTATACGTTCACAGTAAGTGATTATGGGTTTGGTTTTACAGTGAGCACTGACATAATTCCATGGTAAGAATTTAAAAGTATTACGAGACCCAAAACAGGCATAAACAATAAAAAACTGTAAATTGTCCATACCGTTCTATAGTAACTTGAGCACCAAGATGACGGACAGCATTGAATATGAATTGAATTAACCTCAAATGAATTTCATTAAATTATTATTTCATGTGATTTTTGACGTCATATGAAAGGGCTGTCCGCCGGACTCCCTATCCTAGGATACGCTGTCCCCCTACGGACATTCCTTCCTAGAATTATCGGTCCGCTTTAGGATTACCTGTCCCCCCCCCCTTCCCCCGACATATAATAATAATAATACTATTATCAGTACATACATGGAAAATCATTAAGTAATCTACAAACACTTGATTTTTGTGGCAATTTGAATGAAATTATTTATTATAATAATCTACAATGACATTGCTGAGTACCAGATGCAACAAGACATGGATCAAGTACTCATTGGCACATGCAGTGTGTCTAAGTCTGATGAAGTCATCAGGAAGAATATTTCATCCATTATTACAATATGCTTGATAGAAGTAATTTTGCTGCCTTTTAAACAGTAGGTCAAGAGTGGTACATTTTTCACAAAAGCCAAATTCGGGCGTGACACCTTCTTCTTGAAATCAGCAAACTGGTCATACAATGCTTCATTAACTATAAGAAAATCACCTCCATAAGCCTGTTGCAAAGGAACTTCCTCACAATACAAACGGCAATCCATCCAGAATGCCACCATTAAATCTCAGCTTAACAAAAATTCATCTTCTTGTAAGTTCAAATCTTTGAACTATATGGTATGAAAAGAAACAGTACATGATTACTAATTAAACAACACGCAAAACTTTAGCTTACATCATGGCACTGATTGTCTTCAGAGGAATAGCAAAGTGCACCAGCACCTGTCCTCCATAGTCGAAGAAGGTGAGGTGAATGAAGTTGCTCTGAAATAATTTTATCATCATGAGACTGCATATTGTATTACAAAGCAATACCATTTTGCTACTTTGTACTATCAATCACTTGGTGCACTACAGCATTCATTGTTTTCACTAGAAATATCAAACTTCACTTTAGTCTTTTCGTCCACATCACTTTTCATTTCAACATTGTACTCTTTGGGTCTCTCATTATATAATTTCAAAGCAGCAGTATTAACTTTTGTTTAGAGGACCTTTCCACCAATTTGCCTGAGTGAATATAAACCCTTTATATGAACTTCATGGATTATGTAGGGTCCTGACCAATGTCATTGTTTGCGTCCACCAACACGTGCGATATTCCTCATATTTCTCTTCAGTACAAGATCCCCAACTTTGAACTCAATGGTACAGTGTCTTCTGTCATACTGCAGCTTCTGATGACTTTGGGCTTTTTAAATATTCAAATGAGCTTGTGAAAACACTTTGCCTTGAATTTCAGCAAAATTAGTTACATACTTTAATACCTTGTTCTCAAATGGTATGCTGGTGACGCTGTTTGGAATAGGAGCACCAGTTTCTTCATGAAGTTGCAGTTCTATGGGTAGCACCGCTTCTCTGCCAAACATTAAAAGAATTAATTGGGTGTACTTCGTTGAGGCTTGAATGCTTGTTCGATAAGAGAACAGAATTGCATCTAGATATTCATCCCAATCATCTTCTTCAGTGTCAACATACTTTATTAAAGCATTAGTGGTTCATCCTCTCGTCTAGCCCATTTGTCTGAGGATGATACACACTGCTGATCCTATGTTCTATTCCAACTCTGTCAAACAATCTCTGGTTTACTTCATTGACAAATTCACGACCCTGATCTGATATGCACACTTGAAAACATCCAAATCTCATTATCAGCGTGTGAAGAAAATGTGCTACTCCATCGGCAGTCTTTGATGGTAGCCCACAAGCTTCTGGCCATTTGGTGAAGTAATCAGTGCAGGTGACCAGATACCTGTGTACATGTATATATTTGTGTAGCACAAAGAATACAGCAACTGCACTGCTAATTTTTCTGAAATGCAAGTTTTAACTAAAAACATAAATATTGTAAACAAATCATTGCATGATTTACTGACTTATTTTGAATTAGAAAATTCACAACACAAACTATTAATGTAAATCAAGCCCTTCATTACTAAACACTATTAAGAGTGATGTAATACATTATACCATGTTAACAATGGGCTAATTTTAAAAGCATAACCAAAACATCACCATTTCAGGTTACTAAATTTTCAATAGATCTTATTTTAGTAAGCTTCATGTATCGTAAATGGCTTATAATAAGATTAATTCACTAATCAGAAGTCGTAAATAATGCCAAGCTTCTGTACGAGACCCTGTACAATACTCTTACCTGTTTCCCTTTCGCGTTTGTTTTAGTGGACCAACAATGTCAATTCCAATTTGGTACCATACTTCTGCCTCCACTGCAATTGGATGAATCACGGAAGAAGCTTTGATGATTTATGGATTGCAGCTCTCGCAGGTCCGTACATATTCTTTTATGTCACAGGTCATATCGCGCCGTAAAATCGCTCACAAATCTTATGCAGGGTCTTATCGCGACCGAAGTGACCGCCACCTGCACGTAGAAAAGAATGAATATATGAGTACATGCATGTATAGTTACATGTAACAAACTAACCAATCTTCTCGTCGTGGCACGATCGCATGACCTTGAACTGATTATCCTTGTCCACTATCCACTGCTTTCCTTCTTTTCGCAACTCGTCCTTTCGAAACAGTACAAAGAACAATGCCGCACTTCTTCTGATCATTCTCTTAATCTCTTTTCATCCTTTGTTGCTTCTTCGCGATACGCACCTTCGAGTAAGTACTTATAAATGGCGTTGTACAACAGTGCCTCCTTTCAGTTTGTAATATTCTTGTCCTCACTAACGCTCATCTTTGACTCTTTGACACGACGGCACGTGTTTGAATGGAAGTGATCCGTAGTATACGGAGTCACCCGTCGGCTAGATTTTATGATCTGAACTGCTGGGCCTATGGAGAACTTCAGATCAAAGACACAAATGTATATGCATGTGTCGATGGTGGTGGGGGGGGGGGGGGGGGGGGACAGTCTATCCTAAAGGGGGACAAGCTATCTGGGGGGACAGACTATCCTGTTACATTTGTCGGAGGCATGGCTGTCCCCCTGGAAAAACACAAAAAGTGTCCCCGGCCCCCGGACATTCATGCCAAGGCACGACTGTCCCCCCGGACACTGGTGCCTAGGAATAAATGTCCCCTCTAGGCATTATTGTCCCCCCATGCCGGGCATTTTTTCCTAGGCACAGCTGTCCCCCCCCCCCCCCCCCCCCCCCCCACACACACACAGTTGGGCGTAGCTCGACCTTCTCGTATTGGGTATCTAGCCTATACCCTGGATTTGTACCCATCTGATCAGTAGCGTATGTGGGCTATACTATTATCACATACAACCCACATACACTATTAGATGCATGGAGTACAACTGAATCCAGGTATACCCGACATTCCGCCAATAAGTACGCGAAGGTGCGGTCGGGCTACGCCTAACTAGCCCCCCTCCACGTTTTCTCGTTTACCATAAAAGTTCAACCAAACACTTAGCCTTCGAATCCTCGTAACTGCTCTGCCGCATGCGTGTATAAACTGATGTGCGCACGCGTACGTAGAGGTTTCCTTTTAGGATAGCGAGTGTCGCTGGCCATGGACGACGAAATCGTTTTGAACTCAGTTCTTGTTAAAAGGAAGGTATCCAGGCCATTTGGATGTTCAAAAGATCAGAAACGTTCTTTTAGACGAAAGCGCGTGGAAATTACAAGGTTGACAATGGCGCTCATTGTTCCAAGATATGAGTGGCGAGCAACAGTGATCAAATCGAAAGAAGAGCAGGAAAGAATAATGATAGCATGTCACGCTTTACCAGAAGGTAAATCGTCGACGTCAAGCCTGGCGCGTATCCAGAATTTCTAACCAATTAACATTGAACGTCAATCGAATACGAGCGGGGGGAGGAGGGGGGGGGGGGGGGGGGGGGGGGGGGGGGGATCATGCACCCTTGCGATAGGCCAAATACGAGCGGAGAGGGGAGGGTAGGCCAAATCAATGCAAGTGGGCAATTAAGTTTAGTAAGTATTATTCTATTGGGGGAGGGGGAGTCAGGTAACACGGAAACCTCTATGGATATGCTCCTGATCGTTGTATAGATATATGGATGCGACCATCATGTATCATGTATAGAAGCCTGTAACTTTGATATTGGGTGTTCACTTACTTCCATCGTACAAAGTTCAAGAGTCAGTTGGCAAAGGTGTTTACAAGGTAAATGGCTCTGCACTGCATGCAGCAAATATCTGTCTGACACATGAAGCATGCATGTCTTTTTTTTTTATATCATGGTACCAATCATTATTTTATGACCACACGCGGACAAGCTAAATCATACTTGCATGCACATGAATTTTCATACGATTTACATTTGTAAACATTTACACAAGAATGCCTTTCCTTGAAATGAGAGCCTTTAGTAATAACTAATTAGCTGCTCTGCACACAACGTAACTACCCTTGTACACTTGTACCAATCAGATCAAATTTTTCACATGCATGCGCAATGACTCGACGAGTGGGCACGCAGACGCATGTACATGTATAAAGATACATGTATATCATGGCATGCATGACGTTTGCTGATACATGCACGTATAAAACGACTAATGTATATGTATATCGATCCGATTTGGTTGTATTATACTTACGCTTGTACATTCCAGGCCGATATTTAAAGTGTAGGACATTCTATCCTAGGCACCAGTGTCCCCCCATGGGGGACACTGGTGCCTAGGGTGAGACAATTATATGCCTAGGCGTAAATGTCCCCTGCGGACATATATGCCTAGGCATAATTGTCCGGGGGACAATGGTGCCTAGGAACCAGTTTCCGGGAGACAGCGGTGCCTAGGCATGAATGTCCGGGGGGACATTTTGCGGGGGGGGACAACCATGCCTACGACACCGGTAAGCGGTAAGGACAAAACTTATCGATAGTATAGTTGAAATGGGCACTTGAAAACTTCTGGATTTACATCAGCTCCAATCCACCACACAGTCACAGCTCTCCACTCAAGTAGTTATTTGTTATTATTGAAGGAATAGTTGTCAAGACGGTTAGAGAACTGAAGCCAATTGTGCCAAGTGTTGCTTAGCTTCAGTTCCCCAACACCCATATGTTTTCACAGCTAGTGAGGCACACTTCCACCCAAGTTCCATACATTTGTCCTCATTGGTTCTGTGCTTTTTTTTTTTTTTTTTTTAAAAAAAACTATTCTGCTTCTAGGTACTTGGGTTAAGTGCATGATATGGTGATGTGACAACAATGCCCAAGGCAGCTGGCTTGCCTAATATCCGATGCAATTAGGGACACAACATCAATAGGTTGAGTATGCCAAAGACCACTCCCACAATTCTCTGTCAACTAAAAGCTAAAACTTCCATTTGGATTTGCAGCTGATATGCATGCTGCTTAGGGGGGGGGGGGGGGGGGGGGGGGGGGGGAGGACGAGGTTAACTTTTGCCACACATTTTGTTCACAAACAATTCAAAAAGGTTCCATGAGTATTTAAAAAAAAAGGGGGGGGGGGGGGGGGAGAGACTACAAAATATCAATATTTATCTTGTTACGCGTGATGTACATGTAGATGTTATTGCTGCCTGAAGACAAATAGGAGAAGAATACATCCTCCTCTTCCTTGATAAGTATATAGCCACAGAGATGTGGACTAGTAAGGCCACACCTGAAGAGAAGGTCCACATAGGGACGAATACTGAAATAACAATTTGTAACCTTGGGCCTTCATCTGGGTTTTGAGCAGTGTAGATGTCATATACGAGTTTTGGTATGATGAAGATAAAAAACAGTATTGGAAACACAACCAACGGAAGAAGTTGTTTAAGTGCCGTAACGAACGTGTCACCATCCGTGATTGGTTCGTATACATGTAACTGTGACCTCGAACTCGCCAGTTTTATCACCATGGTAATCATAGCTGTGGATGCAGCTAGGAGTATAATCATCGCCGGGGCATCCCACAGTGCGACCCTTTCAATGAGGACAACGTGATGGCTATAGTTTGCCGGTGTCATAGGGTATACGGTCCGGCCCAATTTTCGGTCCGGCGGACCGTATTCCCTTAGGGAATACGGTCCCCCCCGGACCCAACTCCCTAGGGAATACGGTCCGTGTAAAATATTGTACATCCAGGGAATACAGTCCGGGGGAGGAGGCGGACTCAATTCCCTGACAGAAAGGAGATTTGATTTTGACGACCACTGGTAATCATAGTGTGTATAATTGAAAAGAGAGGTCGATCCTCACCGAAATCGCAACCGTTAGCGTTTGACAACCACTGGTAATTATAATTAAAAAGAGAAAAAAAATCTCACCGAAATCGCAGCCGTTAAGGCAGTCAAATTTATAATGAAAACCATGCATTTTAACACAGAACAGAAGTTCTATAATTGATAATTTGGAAGTTATATAATGAAAGCAATTAATGATAGTGAATAGCTAATTTATAATTTAAACACAAGACAGAATTTATATAATGAAATTAATTTAAACACAAGAAGACACTTGAAACAAGACAGAAGTTCTTTCACGGCATCAGATGTTTAATTGGAGGTGGCTGTGCTCCTTTCTTCTGTTCTTGGCATGAAGAGTGTTCTAAAGAATGATTTTGACTCGTATAGTTCTTAAAAATTCCTTCAGGATAATAAAAATTTCATATGGAATAATTTTGTTGTATATGCATTCTTTGTAGGAAAACAAAGCTCTTTTTCAGAGCATATTTGAACAATATACTTCAATGTAATCTTCATGTCACTAAATCAAAATTGACAAGAATGTTAGTATCCACACAATATTGGCTTACTTGTTGACATACATGTAGGATGGAATTTTCCCTGCATGCCTTCCACACTTTTAGTTTTTTTTTTTGGTATGATTTTCATAGAAGCACCTCTCTGGCAGCGGTTCCACTGGCTTCACTTCTGGAATTGGTTGTCTAAAACTGGGTACTAAATCTTTATATGTGTAGCTTTGGAGAACCCAAAAACAATAATATAAACGTAAGAAATGAAAAGTGATAACAACTACTGGCATGTTCTATACACTATTTTGCTTACTGACGACGTATGTCCAGATGAATGTGCGACCAGTATAGTACATGTGTATAGTGCCTCGATTTGTCTTCGGTGCTGTCTCTTCCCTGATGGCCTCCACTTTTGGACGCGTGATACTACTAAAACGCATTTGTTTTATCTTCTGTTAAAACCACCGCTATTGCATCTTCGTTCTTCCCTGCCACATACAGCAGAACATCGTCATGGCTTAATTAGCGAGAAGTCTCTCGAACGCTTTCGTATCAACCACTTCTCTGACTCTGTGTATCGGCGCATAATGCATATTGCAGGGTACGTCCTGTCCTTTCGATACGACTGTACCCACTTCAGCGTTCCTTCATGCACATCTTTTCTATTCCTGCATGGAGTACAATGTAATTTCTTACTATACTGACACATGCACTGGAAAAGAAAACAATTCAGTGCTACATTTTAAGTAGAACAATGAGTGCTAGCTCAGTCTCACATGTTCATAACATAACCTACCATTCCACGGCCTTCTTGTTCTCAGTCTTACGTGACTCGCATGCACGTAGTTTTAAATTGATGATGTATATAGGCACCAATTTAGTAAATAAGGGATTTCGGATATTATCGCAATTCTCAGATATTATACAGACCTGCATTTAGCAAGTAAGGTCTGTAGACATGTAATGTTTGACAAATGCTATGCTTAATACAATTCATACACTGATAACCATTTTGTGTCTCTCATCTTTTATGCAGTTTGTCTATGAGCGTAACATATCTTTATATGTGTATCAGTACATGAGTGCAAGCCAGCAATTACGATGGTTCATGTCGCAAACTTTCATAGCACATATACATTGTTGGCATAAGTGGGATTTCATTCTTCATTTTGTAGCTGTACACTAGATTATATAATTAGCCAACATCGCTTGCACGTCCTAATACCAGTTCAGCTACTCTCCCCTATCACTGTAGTGTCTGCTAGTATCTGTCAGGTAGGATATTGATGCAACTGAACTGACAGTCATATGGATCACTGAACTCCAATCTTTCCTTCTACTGTTCCCTGTATAGGCCTATTATATTCCTGAATCATGGGCGGGATAATTAAGGCTTGTTATTCGTGTACTTTATACTATAAGTGGTATAGAAGCCTTACTATGGTATGGGCATAAGAGTTATTGAGCAATTCTATACATAGTCCATGGAAAGAGAAGCGAGTAAGTTGATATTGCTATACTGGCGCGGCGTGAGGATTGATATCGACGATTCGTAGCAGTATATCACAGGCTTAGGTAAGAATATATTGCTATTTGCAGTGAATTCTAGTTCTTTACCACCGGTAGAGATCTAGTCAGTTTGGTCCATTCTTATTAACTAACTTCACAATCAATGAACAGACTACGGTGAATACGAGTGTGTTGGTCACTTAGATTTGGCGATAACTCCCCATTGCTGTGTTTTCTAGCAGTCTAAGTTTCTAGTGGGCTCTAATATGGGTACTAGTAATAGGGGGAGGTTGGAAAACTGTTCTTTCAGTGTGTTTCAAAGGTGCATTCTTATTGATGCACAACTCTCGCAGGTAGACTTTGACAATGTGTTTCTATTGGAGAGAATCAGTGTGTTAATTTAAAGTCAATGTGTCATGTGTGTTTACACTTACTCTCAGATGATGCATATGTATTGCATTCTTATAGGGGGTAGATGCGCACCTCTCCAAGGTGATTGGAGATAATGTGTTCTCATAGGTAGGAAATTTTAAGGTCAGTGTGTTTGCACGCCCTCAGATGACATACACCTGTATGCATATGCACCTGTAAGACAAGGATTGTCATCTGTGTGTTTCCACTGGAGGGAATCAATCTATTTAAGGTCAGTGTGTCATGTTTGTTTGCACTTACCCTCAGATGACATATATCTAAGCACGTCTTTTTACATGCACACAAAGACAAGCCAGACGGCTTAAAGACATGTGAGGATATTACAAAGAGGCGCTGTCCCTACAAGATATGTAAATTTTCGATCAAACCTATACAAAGACATTCAGCCCATACAACACCACTAAAACAGTTAGTTATTCAGTTTTATTGTAATCCTTAAGCATGGCTTTAATCATGCATATGCAGCAAAAAGTAGCTATCTTGCTAATGCCATGTGTCTAATACATACACAGTGACACTCAAGACTAAAAAGACACCGGAGACACAAGCAATATTAATTGATGCCACCAAGTTTATTTATCTGTGAAATTCACATTTTGGCTGATTTAATTAGGTACGAAATTGATTACACTTAATATCAGCATGTCTCTTGACTATTATCCCCCATTCATTCCTCTCTCATCCCATTTCTTTTTCTCCAGACACAGGTGTATAGAGGAAGCATTCAGTCACACTTAAAGAGTGTGCCAGGTCGAGTTAACTACTAATTAAGGACCAATGTTGAGGGCCCACATGCGGCTTAAAGCTGTATGTGTCCCTTTACCTCTTCTTACTTCTCTTCTCATCCAACTTCTTTTTCCTACCTCCCCCCTCTGCAGAAAATATTTGGGCACACGAGCAGCGTTATTTGTCTGTGAAATTCACTTTTTATTATGCACATGATTGAAAAACACTTATGCATCATTCTCTAAACAATAATGGCTGAAGTGTACTATTTTTGTTTTCTTTTTTACAGGTACGAAATTGAGATTTATCCAGTACCCTCATCTCTCTTATGTTCAGTTGACTATTATGATATATGTGTTTATTTCTTTTCATCTTTTATTAAATTTATTCTACTTTTTCTACACTTGGTGTTCACACAATTTGATAATGTTAAACAGTGTTAATTGTTACAGAAGCTGCATGCATAGTTGACGACCTGTATGCGATCATTTTCGAACCAAATCATAATGGGAACATATATAAATAGTAACAACTTAATATAAATATACATTTGTATAACAAATTAGTTTTAGAATTAGCATCCCAGTCCCAGTTCATTGTTACAGAAGCTGCTTATATAGTTGACGACCTGCGATCGTTGGCTTTTGCTTTTCGAACCAAATGTGCCAGCCCTTACGTGAATGCAAGGGGTGGAATATACATATACATGCATGTATTTAAAACCAGGGAATACGGTCCGGGGGGGGACTCAATTCCCTAGGGAATTGAGTCCGGTTAATTGGTTTTGTACAACCAGGGAACTCGGTCCGGGGGACCGTATTCCCTAGGGAGTTGGGTCCGGGGGGGACCGTATTCCCTTAGGGAATACGGTCCGCCGGACCGAAAATTGGGCCGGACCGTATACCCTATGACACCGGCCCGGAAATATAGCATATTCCACTAGATGCGTAGGAGTGGTTTGTAAGAGGCACACAAGCTATCCCCGCTGGTACGACTAGCGAGGTCACAACGTACAACGCTTCAAGCCTCTTCTGGTTCTTGTGGAGTACCGCAAAACAGAAGAGGTGAAAGGTTACCGACGTCGTGAAGAGTAGCTTCGTCCATTGTGCGTACATGTTGAACCATCCAATTGCGACGCAGAAATGACCGTAGGAGTATGAGTCATCATTGTATTTGAAGTTGTCAATGGTACCTAACAGCCACACAACCGATAGAGCCAGCGAAGAATGTACTTGATAAAGTGCCAGTCGATAAACGACCTTTCTGTGTAGCTTCAGACGAAACACCAAAATGATTGCCAGTAGACACACCAGTACAGAAACACCGTTGATTGTGTTAAATATGATATGAGAAGAGAAGGTATCAATAGAAGAATTCATATGTTTTGCTGGTACCAGGTGACGCGTGACAAAATTAACTTTGATTATTGATTGATTGGGCGGGGACGTCTCCAAAAAATAAATAAATGGTTGCCGGGGATTTTTTTTTTAAAGTATAGACACGCATAAATGAATAATTATCATCACGTGATACACTTGTGACTTCTTTAAGACTACGATAGTCTCGTACCCAGACCGACCATGACGTAGCGTTTATCGCTTACAGAGCGATAAACCATGACGTAAGCGTTTATCGCTTACAGTAGTGCTTATACTGTAAGCTTACGTCATGGTTTTACGAGGTAAAGGAGAGTATTGTTGAGTTAGAAATCATCACAAAATGCTTAAAAAACCTTCAAAATTGAAGAATTATGTGAGTTCTCTGTGCAACGTGTTGCTCTGGCGTTTTGATCGCCGCTGTACGCAATGCAACGCCTTGTTCTCCCTCTGGTGGTCGGTAGAAGCGATTAAGAATGTAAGTTTTATTATTTACCATCCGTAGAGTGCGCCAAAAAAAAGGTATTACCTTAATTACCTGTGCTAAGCGAACGGGCATAATTCAATTTTTTTGTGGATGGAATAGGGCAAACTGTGCTCCCTTTTGCCACTTGTACTCGAAGATGTAAAGAAGAGTAGAATATCGTTCTAGGAAGGTTCTAAAGTGCGCATCATCTTACAGCACTTTTGGATCATGTTCTGTTGCAGAGTTATTTTATTTTGCTCTGATGTTTCAATTTACCCTGTTCCAGTCACTATTGCAGGTTGTGAAACTGTTTTTAGCATAACCCGACATATAAGTTTGGTGTCTAATGCTGTTTCATGCCTCTTCATGGATCAGTTAACAATTGGTCCTCATTATGCATGCATGGTTTAGTGGCTGAGCCCTCTTATTTACTGGCCTAGTAAAGTGAAGAAGAGTATGCCACAAACATTTTAAAAGTTTTATGGTAAATGCATTTATATATGTACTTGACTGCACAGAGATATTTATAGAGGGACCTATTTATCTTGTTGCATGCAAGGCCACAATAACTGCAATATACCATTTCTTATCCCTGAGGGCACTTCGTCTTTCCTTTCAAAACCTGGAAGAGCATTTACTCAGCAAGTACAGAGCAATGTGGCATTTTAGAAAAACCATTCCCTGGTGACATCACATTAGCTGATTGTGGCTTCACAGTGGAAGATGCAGTGGGTCTTATTGTGCTCAAGTTGTTGCTCCTCCTATCAGTACTAAAGGTAAAAAAAAAAATCAGAAATATAGGCTGGTCAAGGGAAATATATATCACATGCAAGAATTCATAACATGTGATTTCTCTCCTATACACAATTCTGAAGGCATTATTATGATTACGCTTCTAAAAAACAGCTGAAATCAGTGATATTCGTACAATTGGCTGTCAGTATACTGCCGTATACTGTGTGTTCTGCATTATGTCATAATTGATGTGTGAATCAGTTGTACCATAGATACTAAAGTAAGCAGCAGTTAAAACATGCATACATGCTTCAGTCTTTTTTTTAAGTTGCAGCTGTCAGCCTGGACAAGCCGTATTTAAGTATGCGTGCCACATGAAATCACTTAATTGGACAGCCAGCAGTCAATTATACTGAGCTTTGCCAGTCTCCTCTTTATATGTTCCTCCTCTGCTGCGGATGAATTTGTGTTACTACTTTTTACCATTTCCTAATAATTTCTGGAAGAATAGGTAAAAGGTTTGTACTAGGGTGTGTAACCTCCCCTGAATAATGAAAATCGATTTTTCCGAATACTTTTAAAACACTAATCGATTTTTCAGGTTTTTCTGGATCTGAAAATCGATTTTTCCGAATACTTGAAAAAATAAAATCGATTTTTCCAAATAGGTTTTGACAATTTACCTGCCGAATACCTAGGTTATTCAGGTTTTCTGCTCACTGAGCCACCTAAATTACACATCACACCAGAGACCCTCCCACATCACACCAGATACCCTCAGCACACAAACACACCTACCCCCATCACACCAGATGCCCTCAGCACACAAACACACCTACCCGCATCACACCAGATGCCCTCATGAGGCACACAACCATAGCTACCACCATCACACCAGATACCCTCTTACAGCTACCCACATTACACCAGATCAGTACCCTCAGCATGCATCCACAGCTACCCCACATCACACCAGATGCACTCAGCACACAATCACAGCTATCTACATAGGCCTAAATCGCTTGGCTTAACTGCATACCTTGTTGGGCGTATCCCGACCTAAGTTAGCGTGGCCACGCTGAGGTCTACCTTACTTTAATATCTATGGGTCTACCTACAAATGTGCACATCGCACTTCATGCCAAAAGTATAGACATTTACGCACCACCAGCCATGCAGCCTCCATTTCACCATCGCGAGTTTTGAAAATAGTAGTAACTATTAAGTGTATGGTAGGCCTAGGCATAAGTACGATCGCGGCAATATCAGCTCAGAGAGACTGATGCAAGAAACCAGCTCGTTCGAAATGCAATAAGCGAACTAACTTTGATTTGTAGCTGGAGCTGTCCGTTGTCATGACACGTGAAGAGGGAGATCTCTTTGGCTAGTTCGAATTGCTGCCCGTGCATGTATTGATCTCGTCCTCACGTATTATAAATAGTAACAACGGTGAGGTTAACGTTACGTTTATATATATAATTATACATGTAATGATTGTTCATTTCAAGACAATAATGTGTGACAAAAGATTCCCATTTCCAAACTGTGCAAGTGGCTGAGCTTTGCATGGGAGTACGAGATCTCCGATCAGCTGGGTGACCTGCATGCATGGTATATGCTCAACCAACAAATTCATCTAACAGAGAGTAGGAAGTGCTTTTCATGCCCCATAATATATGTAAGCCAGTGGTTGCAGTGCATGGTTTAATAACCACATGCAGTGATGTTTACCATGCAGTGTAAGAGTGACTCAGTTTGTTGCATTCAGTTCTCACATGCATTGATCTGTCTACATGTAATAATTTTCCATGACCAATTTATTACTGAGAGCAGTGCATAATCCTATTCTTATTACACGCTAACCCTGAAAAAGGCACTATTTCTATACATTTTATACACTATTTCATACTTATTAAAGTTACAGGAGCGAAAAAATGAATCGCACTCGTTAAGTTCTATATAAAAAGGGCCTGGGGACGAGGCTAGGTTGTGAGTTACTTAAAACCGTCTTGGAGCAAAGGTGGCCAGTGGAAAAGTGATGGTTGAAATGGCCACGTTGTTATCTCCACGCCAACTTGGTTATGGAGTTACTAAGGGAGCTGAAGCAGCAGTGCATGCTGCAAGATTCTACCTCAGAAACATTGGATCCAACAAAGTATTACTGAAATTGGACTTCTCAAATGCTTTCAATTCTATTCGCAGGGATAAAATGCTCGAGGCTGTGCAACGCTGGGCTCCCAGTATTTATCCTTTTGTTCATTCTGTATATTCTTCCCCCTCCTTCCTCTTTGTTTTGGAGTGACAAAATCATACAGTCATCAGAGGGGGTCCAGCAAGGGGATCCTCTTGGGCCACTCCTCTTCTGTCTCACAATACATCATGTGTGCGCCTTGCTGAAGTCTGAATTGTGCATCTTTTATCTAGATGATGGCACTCTGGGATGGGCTCTGTCAGATGTTCTTCACGATATTGAGGTGATCAAGAAAGAAGCTGGAATTATTGGTCTCGACCTCATTCCCCAGAAATTTGAAGTTATAAGTATCAACCCTGATCTTGTTGCCACTGTACAGTCTGATTTATCTGGGATACGTGTGGTTAATCGAGCTGATGCCACACTATTGGGTTCACCAATTGGAGATATTGGTTCCATCACAGTTGCCATTGATGCCAAGAATACCATGCTGAAGTGCCTTCATGAGAGACCCCATCACTTAACCAGTCATGATGCCTATCTCCTATTGTGTCACTCTTTGGCCATCCCCTAACTGCTGTACCTTTAATTCTCAGAACATCACCTTGCTTTCTCTCATCCAGTTTAAAGATCTATGATGATGAACTCAGAGCAATGGTCTGTAGCTCTTTTAATATCCAACTGGCTGAAAGTGACCCTTCTTGGATACAATCCACTTTGCCTGTGTGTCATGGTGGGCTTGGCATTTGGAGCGCAGTGCAGCTTGCACCTTCTGCCATCTTGGCTTCACCTCCGGACTTGCTCACCTAATTCTACCAGCAAATATGCTACCACCTCAGCTCAGCTATGTGGATGAGGCACTTGCTGCATGGTCCCACGGGTGCCAAGAACAACCCCCCCCCCCCCCCACTGATGCTGCTGCTCATCATCAGAAAACATGGGACTCACTCAGAGTATCTTCTATTGCAGATACACTATTTACAGACTCATCTGATCCAATGCACCGAGCTTGTTTCCTAGCGGCATCCTGTAAGGAGTCTGGTGCAAGGTTAAAGCCCTGCCGGTTACATCACTGGGACTACGTATGGATGATACTACTATGAGAATATCTATGGGTCTCCGTCAGTGACTACCTCTATGTCAAAGCCATACCTGTCAACACTATGGGGCAGGGTGTCTCAGTTTGTCACACATGGCTTACGCTGCAGAAAGAGTGCTGGATGTCACCACCGCCATTCAGCTGTCAATGACATCATATACAGAGCTTTGGTTGCAGCACATGTTGCATCATGTCTGGGGCCTGTATCGTTCAGATGGGAAGCGACCTGATGGTGTCGCAATTGTCCCTTGGAAGTGTGGTCAACTTCGGGTGTGGGATGCAACGTGTCCGGATACTTTTGCACCTTCTTACTCCACAATTGCTGCAAATCAAGTTGGAGCAGTTGCTCAACAGGCAGAAGAAAAGAATATGCAGAAGTATAAACACCTTGACTCATGCCACTTATTCACTCCAGTGGCAATAGAAACTAGTGGAGTTTTTGGACCAAAGACAATGGAGTTCCTGAAAGGTTTGGGACATCGGTTGAGGCAGGTGTCTGGGGAAGCCAACTCCTTTGCATATCTCACTCAGTGACTCTCAGTTGCCGTCCAACGTAGCAATGCAGCTTCTGTGTTGGGAACAATGACAATGGGCAGTCAGGAGGAAGAGTTTTTTGTATAAATATGTGTATATTGTGTGAGTGAGTGAGTGAGTGAGTGTTAGGATAGGTATCATGATGTTATTTGTTCATTTATCCCAATGTATCTATATAATTGTATTCCCTGTTTATTATGCTATTATGTACCATATTACTTAATAATTATGCATGATTGCATAGCACTTCAAAGTTGCCATAAACAAACTGACCATTTGGTTGCACATGCACCCTATACATATACAGCAATCGATGTATATGTAGTGTCTCTGTTACACATTTTAAATGTAAGCAACCACATCAAAAAACTGGTTCAAGGACTGTCTGGATGGTTATAGGGTGTGCACCATTAAACTGATGCCGCCTGCATATGCATGGCACAAATAACCACTATATACTATAATTTAGTCTTTGAAGGTTGGACCAAAAAGTAAATTGACTCTTGTATTGTCCTTACCGGCTTACTGGCTGGGTAAGGCACTTTACCTATTCATTACCAATCAGTAAAAGGTGATTTCTTAAAGATATCATTATGCAGCGATTTCATCTTGAGGCATAATACCTATAATGTGCTCTCAATACTTCCAGTATAGAGGTGGCTTCAGTGTTGTGGGGCCAGGACAGCTCAAGTACCTGACCAGCAGATATCCTAGTGACCTATTGGCATCTCAGCAGCCTTCAATGTCTATCTCTGTTCAATTCTAGTACTGTTATGGTAGCTGGCATTGCATGTATTTAGGTGTTGAGGCAGAGCAGCTGAGGTCAGAAAACCGGCACTCTCAAAATGACATGAAATGTATGAAGTGTTGGAAATGTATTGCATGCATGCATGTGGCCTAGAGGCTTTGAGGGTTTTCTCACAAGTAGCTAAGCTTATAGCCATTCGTGGAAATACCATCAAATCTAAGGCTTTCATATAATTAGAGCTAATGCTCATGCCATTCTGACTCGTTTCTACTCCCACCTTTTGCATTAGGTGGGTGAGCTTTGTGTGTACTTTTATGTATGTGTAATAGCAAGATATAAAATTTAATAGAGGCAGGCCAGTAGCCTTCGACATCTGTGTGACCTCACCGCTTAATACACTTACTTTGTCAGAAGCGGGGGTTTGTGCAGGTGCTGCAGCCCAGGCTTGAGAGGACATGCAGGAAGCACTCAGCTAATGATGACATATGTGGAGATCTGGGTTGGGTTTGTGTCCCCCTAGTGACTGAAACATATATATGGAGCATGGGGACCTGAGGCCATGGCCTGTTTCTCCCAGCTGGCTTCGAGGCTTTCCATCAGGCTTCAAAAGCCCAAATCAGTTATTCTACATGAACTATATGGTCGCTTAAACACATGTCTCGTGTTGCTACGGCCACGACCCGCCACGTAACTTTTCCTGAATTTATTCTTGGTGTAATAGTTATTGATGTTAGATGTATTATAAATTATTGTTTGTATAATTAAAAGAAATGACAAGGATTACAATTGTGAAACAAATAAGAAACAAAACATTTAGTCGTGGCCTGACATAGTGAGAATGGCTCTTGCATTGAATCAGGATGAAACTAAACCAGCCAAAAAGATTGTATTGCCAAGAAACTTGGACTTGTTCAAAAAGGAGAAACCATTACATGCGTCTATTCCCCAAGTGCCATTCTACACCAAAGGGGGTCAACACAAATCCATCCAGTGCAGCCTTGGCAGCCAGATGCACCACAATACTGGAATCTAACAGGGAATTTTACAGTGACATCAAATGCTGCTGAGTGTACATAGTCACAGGATTAGTTTGGAGTCCATCAGAGCCAAGTTATGTCCAGCAAGCACTGCATGTATATATAGTATTGTGCAGACGATTGTGATATGTGGTTACGTCACCTCCTACTTTACATGATGGCACAAAGGGATCTATGATCTTCTCCGGGCACAATAAGCATGATCCGATATGCCAGGAGGGGTTATTCCAAGCCACCATTTAATAGCAGTGTGCGACTGACTTAATTGTCATTTTAATTAAACCCAAATTGACAGCCAGTCAATCAAGCAGCTCAGCTGTGTGTGTGTGTGTGTGTGTGGGGGGGGGGGGGGATACAGAGTAGCCATGCCTTTATGTGCATAGGACAAGGAATCAAATAGTTGGGTTTTTCTAAAGGTTATAAATATAATTTGTAAAGTATTGTAAATAATAGTGTTATGCAACGGCATATACGTTATACCATTGCCTAGCAAAACACAGTTTATACGTTAATGGAATAGTTGGCTATACTGTCTGAATGTGTATGTGTTGCCAGTACTCATTACACTGTCTATCGCCCTGATCTGCTCCAACTACAGGACTCACACAGTGATTTGTCCTATCCATTTTTGTATGGAGGCTTTTCCATACAGCTCCTACATGCATAGCTATAGGGGGCAACACATTTGATAAACTTGTTTGCCGCTGTTTTTCAGAACATCATCAACCAATGGTTAATAGCCCCAGTAGAGGAGAATTTGGATTATGTTCTCTGGCACTATTCCATCACTCCTCTGTGGCCGCCTTGTTTGCCTCCTATGTTCAGCAGCAATGGATTTGTTATGTGCACGATGCCCTCAGATTTAATTTAGTTCGGTACAGCCTGCCTTGATTACCATCTCAGAAATCTTCATGGTGACAAATTGGGAACAAAACTCATTAGAGACTAATGGTTCAAAGTTTGGAATTGGGGAGAAAGGGATAATTGAAACAGGCATAATTTATATCCTAGCGAAGAGAGGCTCAGGTCCTGTCTGCTGAATGATGATATGGGCTCTTAGAACTGAATTGGAATTGCATTTGTCTTGACGTTTGATACAATTAAAATGGGCATTTGAAAACTTCTGGATTTACATCAGCTCCAATCCACCACATAGTCACAGCTCTCCACTCATGAGGAGTGAAATAGTACCCCAAGTAGTTATTTGTTATTATTACATTTATAATTATCATTATAAATGTACAATGTATGTACATACATAGAAGGAATAGTTGTCAAGGCGGTTTGAGAACTGAAGCCAATTGTGCCAAGTGTTGCTTAGCTTCAGTCCCCCCAACACCCTTATGTTTTCACAGCTAGTGGGGCACACTACCACCCAAGTTCCATACATTTGTCCTCATTGGTTCTGTGCTTTTTTTTTTTAACTATTCTGCTTCTAGGTACTTGGGTTGAGTGCATAATATGGTGAAGTGACAACAATGCCCAAGGCAGCTGGCTTGCCTAATATCCGATGCAGTTAGGGACACGACATCAATAGGTTGAGTATGCCAAAGACCACTCCTGCAATCTATGTATTTTTATTCTCTGTCAACTAAAAGCTAAAACTTCCATTTGGATTTGCAGCTGATATGCATGCTGCGGGGGAGGGGGGGGTTAACTTTTGCCACACATTTCGTTCACAAACAATTCAAAATATTTGAAAAGGTTCCATGAGAAAGGGGGGGGGGGGGGGGGGGGGGGGGGAACTAGCTACAAAATATCAATATTCATCTTGTTACGTGATGTAAGTGTTATTGCTGCACAGTTCCATTAATTTCTACTTTCAAACGTAGAGCCATGTCCTTCCTGAAGACAAATAGGAGAAGAATACATCCTCCTCTTCCTTGATATGTATCTAGCCACAGAGATGTGGACTAGTAAGACCACACCTGAAGAGAAGGTCCACATAGGGGTGAATACTGAAATAACAATTTGTAACATTGGGTATTCATCTGGGTTTCGAGCAGTGTAGATGTCATATACGAGTTGTGGTATGATGAAGATAAAAAACAGTACTGGAAACACGACCAACGGAAGAAGTTGTTTAAGTGCCGTAACGAACGTGTCACCATCCGTGATTGGTTCGTATACATGTAACTGTGACCTCGAACTCGCCAGTTTTATCACCATGATAATCATAGCTGTTGATGCTGCTAGGAGTATAATCATCGCCGGGGCATTCCATAGTGCGACCTTTTCAATGAGGCCAACGTGATGGCTATCGTTTGCCGGCCCGGAAATATAGCATATTCCACTAGATGCGTAGGAGTGGTTTGTAAGAGGCACACAAGCTATCACCGCTGGTACGACTAGCGAGGTCACAACGTACAACGCTTCAAGCCTCTTCAGGTTCTTGTGGAGTACCGCAAAACAGAAGAGATGGAATGTTACCCACATCGTGAAGAGTAGCTTCGTCCATTGTGCGTACATATTGAACCATCCAATTGCGACGCAGAAATGACCGTAGGAGTATGGGTCATCATTGTATTCGGAGTAATCAATATTACTAAGTAGCCAAACAACCGATAGAGCCAGCGAAGAAAGTACTTGATAAAGTGCCAGGCGATAGACGACCCTTTTGTGCAGCTTCAGACCAAACACCAAGATGGCTGCCAGTAGACACACCAGTACAGAAACACCGTTGATTGTGTTAAATATGATTCGAGAAGAGAAGGTATCAATAGAAGAATTCATTTGTTTTGCTGGTACCAGGTGACGCGTGACAAAATTAACTTTGATTATTGATTATTTGGGCGGGGGCGTCTCCAAAAAAGGAAACAAAATAAAATAAAAACGTCACTTATTTGGTTGCTGGGGATTTAAGTACATGTATACAATCCTTTCAAGTAATCACCAATTGGTGCACTGAGGATGTCTTGGCTAGGCATGCAGGTGTTGCCCTTTGTACTAAATAACTCATGCACACTTAGCCAGGTTCAGCCCTCAGCACAGCTGCATGGGGCAGCTACCAGCCAGAGCTCCGTCATCTAGGTACCAGGCTTGAAGGAGGAGGTCAAAGCAATTTTATCATCAGCTTCCAAGCTCGCTATCAGCTTGTGGAGCACTAATGCAAAAAAGCAACTGAAGGACCCAGGGGACAACATTAAACGAGTTTTGCATATCAATTAACTTTCCACACCCAATTTCAGCGGCTGGAAAAACTTAACTGCCTTGTCTTTCAACAAGGCACACACACATTTCCCTGCTAGTGTCCTCAGCCAAGAAACATGACACTGAGTAGTGGCTCTTCCTGCTATGAGGATATTATATACTTGCCTAATTAGGATTTCAAATGTTGCACAAGCATTTAGCATAGCCAACAAGACACTGATGAGGCTGGCTGACCTGACCTGTTGGCCACCATTCTGGCCAGAGTCTTGAAAAATTGGTACATTACATGTAGCTGTGCTCCAATATGCAATCTGGCCAATCACTAAAAGAGGCAACAGACAGAGGAATAGAAAGTATGCGTTGAGCATCTAATGGTTTGTCCCTCTTGATTCCCCTTTCTCTAGTGTGCAGCGGAACGTTGTTCCGTGTGGATGCACGCATAGGGTGGTAAGCTAAAGATGAACCTGTATAGGGCTGACAACAGCAATGCGCATGTCCTTTGCTAATTAAGGGTGATCTCTTCTACATGCATATGTACCTGTAGTTGAATACAAATTTCAGCTGGTTTATGAATTTTGATACCAGACAGAATATATGCACATATATAGATGAGGTGAAAGGCTTTCTGAGAAACTAAGAGTAAAGTAGTGCCACAAATAATGGGATTAGGAAATGGCCATTCAGTTGCATTGCATGGAGCCCAGACCTATCTAAGTGGATACTTGGAGTCTTTGTTAAAAACATCTCCCCCCAACCATGATCTAGCTACAGTTGAGCATTCAAGTGGTGAAAGTGTTAGACCAAATTTTTCATTAGGATCCATAATCATACAAAGCCATGCATGCTCATCCATGACAACAGAGACTATTGTTAGCTTGTCTGGCTCTGTCCACTGGAAGTAGAAAATCTGTAATAGTAACTGTTGCTTTTGTATCACCATGCACTGGGATTGACTCAACAAGAATTGTGGTATATTAAATTAGGGGAGGGGGCCGGCGGGGGGGAAATAAAACCTGGTGAAGGGTCATTTAATTATGGGTTTGGAACTTTGGATATAGCCTGGCTGATAGCATGTAGTGAGAAGAAGAAAAAAAAACACCCCGAGCCTCCATCCCCATGCATGCAGTTACCACAAATTGCGTCTTGTGGCCATGCAGGCAAGAAAGAAGCGAGTACCAGATATCAGTCGATGTTGCTTAGCTTCAGTTCCAAATTAACACCCGTGTGTAGGTTTACACAGCTACGCTTCCACCCAATTGCAAGTTTATTATATCTCTCTGCAATTGGCACTTGAATTGCATGTATAGCTTTCATGCATGCACGTGTATATATTGTTCAGTTGCTATATATATAGGGCTTCTGCATGGCGGCCTCTGCCATATCGCACTCGCTTCATTACAAATACTATAATGGTTATAAAAGGGGAAGTGACAACAATGCCCAAGGCAGCTGGATTCCCTAACACCCCATGCAGTTAGCTAGGGACCACGACAGCGTATCAGCACAATTCAGCATGCAGGTAGAACGCGCTGTTGGTTATGTCAAAGAGGTTTAAGCTATACCGGCTGCATGATTCCAAAATTCCATCATTAAAAAAAGAAATTGTGTGTGTGGGGAGGGGGAGGGGGAGTGAAGTATACATATGCACCATGCACCATATCAACGGAATACATATATATGCATGCAGTCTGCATGCATATTATTTTGGGTATGACGCGTTGAACTTTCGAAGTACACTGACCATGTTCTATTGTCTCTCATGAAGTGGAAAAGGAGAAGGATTCTTCCTCCTCTTCATTGACAGGCATATAGCCACAGAGATGTGGACCAGTAATGCCACTCCTGAAGACAAGGTCCACATAGGGTCGAATACTATAACAAAATATATTAACGTGGGTGGATATTGATTTCCGAGCTGAGTAAAGTTCCTGAATACACGAATGTCATATACGAGTTGTGGTATGATGAAGATAAAAAACAGTACTGGAAACACAACCAATGGAAGAAGTTGTTTAAGTGCCGTAACGAACGTGTCACCATCTGTGATTGGTTCGTATGCATGTAACTGTAACTTTAACACATTGCGCAATAATGTTATCACTATGATAATCATTGATATAGATGTAGCTAGCAGCAAGACCATCGCTGGGGCATCGAACAGTGCGACCCTTTCAATGAGGGCAATGTGACTGCTAACGTTTGCCAGCCCTGAAATAAAGCATACCGGGCCACTAGATGCGTAGGAGTCGGTTATCAGAGGCACACAAGATATCACCGCTGGTACGACTAGCGAGGTCACAACGTACAGCACTTCCAGCTTCTGCAGGTTCTTGTGGAGTACGGCAAAACAAAAGAGATGGAACGTTACCCACATCGTGAAGAGTAGCTTCATCCATTCACAGTACAAGGTGAACCATCCAACTGCGCGGCAGAAATCACCGCCGGATTCCGAAGCAACCACTCCTAAAATCCACACAACTGATAGAGCCAGAGACGAAAGTACTTGATAAAGTGCCAGTCGATAGACGACCTTTTTGTGTAGCTTCAGACGAAACACCAATATGGCTGCCAATAGGCACGCGAGTACAGAAATACAGCAGATTGTGATAAATACGGTGTTAGACGTATTCTGCAGAGAAGAAGCGTCACCAGCAGAATCCATCCCTTTGTTTAGCTAGTGCAGAACTGAACATGTCAGCGTTATAGGCCAGGGATGGACTGAGGAATTCGGAGGGGTGTGTTAAGTATGAATAGTGCTAAAAGGGGCGGGGCAGGATGGGTAAGGTAGGAGGGACGTTTATTGTTACCGTATAATTTGCGTTTTGGCGGAACGCGAAGGTCGGGCTACGCCGAACTGGTCTGTAGCGGAGGTAGCACCTGCGGAGCCCCCGAAAAAAATTAACGGATAGAGAATTCTTAATAATATGCCTATATATCAGTACAAGTACGCTGAAGTACCTATTCTATTAGTACACCTGCACCTGCATGCTGTAAGCGGGGTCTGGGGCTATATGGTGTATATATTAACGATCTCTAAATCGAACTTACAGGGAGTCAAGGGATCCGCGCGGACCGCGCCACAGCCGCCCATGGTATCGATATCAGCAAAGTGGGACCACACATATATAGTCGTTGTCATCTAGCTATCTTATACTTCCTCCTAAGCTCTTCCTAGTCGGGCGGGCCACCCGACCAATTAAACGTTAACACGGTAGAATCTAAGACTGTAGTAGGGCCCGCCCGACTAAGCTCCTCCATTGTGCATCAAAGGTGGTTTTGTACCCAGACCCATACTCGCAGCTGCGGATGGATTACTACGCGAGAAAGGGTCTGTTAACAAAAGTCGTTCTAGGCACATTCGCACAAATAGTGACGTAATGTGTTAGGTCTGCAACTGCTCAATTAGCAAAAGGAAGTAAAAAGGTCGCTGCCAGACTGTCATCTTTTTATATTTACTAAACTTACATATAAATTCTACGTCATCAATTCAAAATTAATTTTATTATAAACCGTGCATGGGATGCAGAATTTAGGAGTGGGACATATTTAGGATTGTGAATGACTTTTCTAAATAAATCATGTCACAGTTCAGGATTCATCTCATTAATGTACCTAGCGTAAGGGTATTTTCTCCACCCTAGCTTTTTTTTTTAAGCTCGCTGCCCTGATTTTCCCCTCCGTTTTTATCAATATAGTTGCAAAGATACAATGCAATGCAGCGATAATATTTCAATTGTACACATATGGCATGTAGCAAAACACTTATGCATACATTTGCTACAGTACACGTGATGTCATTCAGGTTTACCAAAGTGCAAATTTGAGCACTACATTTACACAGCCACAGTGTATAAGTCTTAGATTTGCTACAGCGAAAATGTATCACATAAATCATATCCTTTTAAGACCATGTATACATGCACATGCCAGGGCATCCGAGCCTGTTAGCCCACCATAGCTCTGAGGCCACGTAATTTTATTCGATCAAATTAATAATGACTGAATGTGTCCGATTATGTCACGCATTCTTTGCGTGTAGGCAATATGATATCGGCGACACCCAAAATTACTCTCACTGGTAACAATTTTGTCGGTTGTTTGGTGCCCCCCCCTTTGATTGTGTATGTATATTGTCACGATCTTGTCTGTAAAACCTGTCTAACGGCAACATTTATACTTCACACTGCAAACAGTCCAGAGTTGGTTACCTCCCCCTCTATTATAAAGTTATGGAATATGCTCTTGCATTAATTAGCATGATATAGGTTGGACCATAAGCAAGGCTGCCATGTTTTGGTTTATAAACTGCAGCTAAATGAACACAAACCTATGCCTAAAACTACATGCAGTTGGCATCAGGAGAGTACGCTGACACAACTAACTTATGTAATGATAAATCTATTGTGCCACAATGATTGCACATTTCTTTGTGGGAGATAATAATATATTATAAGTGGTGTAGGTGGGGAACATTATGATTTTCCCCCTCAAAAAGTTGAATATGCATATGGTTGGAATAAGAATAAATATACCCAGGCACTATTTGCATGTAAGACAACCATCACATATCATTAAAGAACGATGACGAACTTGATGTACATTAGTGCATCCAAAATTTGTATACATGTATATCATTATTGTAACAATGCATGTAAATGAAATGTTGCACACCATAAACATAAACAAATATCAATTCGAATGTGAGGCTTGAAATCGTGTACATGTATAACACTAAGTGTGCAATTAAATTCATTCATTCATCAACTTTTAAAAGCAGTTTCCTAAGTTATAAGTTATACTTGATCTTTGCTTTCCACCATATCAATGATGTTTTCATAGTGACATGTGATCCCTTCAATTTTTATCTCCTCCTGTCCCCACCAGTATAAGCTAAACGTGCTGCTGATATTGGTATTCACTGTTGCACTTGTTTAACATCAAGAAATGAGCTATGACGTGATTGAAAAAGTACAATGGGTGAAGGGGGGGGGGGGGGGGGGGGACAGCATTGGTCTCATAAGCCAATATCTTACGGGGCCGGCGGCAAGACCACCTGGGTCCCCCAGCCCATAGCTCCAACTAGTCACAGTGATTCCAAATTCACAGCGGAAATGTATTATCTCTCTGTTCAAGATTTCTTTTCACTTTTCACACCTTGTGCCCCTATGCAAATAAAATGATGTAGCACTGTATTTAAAAAAATGCATACATGGTAAGGCAAATGTCTATCTTCTTATGACATAGACCCAATTATAGATCATATAAGTATGTGTTACCAATAGTATGAACCTTTTTCTTGAACTTTATGTATATTTTACTATCATCTGCCTCATCAACATGGCCATATATATCATTGACCCTTTAGTTTTGAATCTACAAAATTCATCCCAAAGATGTTTTTCAACAATTAGAAAAATGAAAATGTCTAAATGTCTCTGAGGGGTACCTTTCCTATCAGTGCACAACATAAAGGAATGCAATGAGGAATTTTTAAAAATAAGTGCCTTCATCAAAATATTATAATAACAACTGCCAGCTGGTATTATTATTGGGTGCAACCCCTGATGAAGATAAACAAACACATTGTGATCCGAGCCAATATTGTGAGATTGAAGGGTTGCCACTGGTTTCCAAAAAAGGGCTTTGAAACACAAATCACAAAGATAGTTTTTTAAATGCCGGCAAATTATCTTAAAGTTAGTTTTGTGTTACCATAGCATGAAGAGGAGTTGATAAACCGTCTGACTAAGAGTGAGGTTGTAAATCATCAACAATTTGCAATTGGAGTGACCCAACATTCCCATCAGTTTGGATATAATTTTTTATGATTTCATGCTCACACGGTTTATTAACGTGAAAAAACGAAATTGTTGCATAAATGTTAGCATTTAAAAGAAGTAGCTGCTATATGGGTGTTCATTCGTGTTTTTTTAATAAAAAATATTGAGTTTTAAATTTACAATGATACCCAGGCACTATGCTATTGAAGCTGTAGGGGCTGGAGGAGTGGCCAACCAAGCAGAGCACAAAGAATGTGTGAAGATGCACACACATAGCCATTGAGACACCATGCAGGACTCCAGGAGTTTTTGGGTCAGAGACTTTTTAAAAAAATTTCTCAAGGACTATAGCCATCGCACATCAGGAGAGTGCTGCTGCAATGCCTACTCTAATTTGCTACAAAGGCTATTAGTTGTAGTGCAACGAGGAAATGCCGCTTCTGTTATGGTTCTGTGCATGGGCCAGCATGTAGTGGAAGAATTACGTTTTACATGTGTAGTTTTATTTGAGCATTTTTTAAAATTTGAATGTTATTGTATGTTAAGACACCGAATTATAGATACTGGTCAAATCGATAACTTACAAAAAGCTATTTCGATCAGTAGCCTCATGCATCATAAGAGATCGGCACGTACTATCGAACTTGCACGGCATCGTACAGTTTAATTTGATGGTCAGCAAATTCCTCCAGGTATACATACATGTATATAAATGTATGTTTAAATTTCTATTGGGCAATTAGACATCTGAGACGCTTCATGCCATCATAGATATCTATGTTGCCATGAAGGAATGCTTTGAGACCGACATCGCACAAAGAAATATGATCTTTCCCAATAGTTACTTGTAGACATGATCTATTGATCATGAATTCCCATCGCTGTTTACTTAGCACCCAGTAGTGCTAAATATATATAGTACTTCACTTTTAAAACCATGCAGAGCGAATCAACGGACATGGCCTCGCTTACGACTTTCTTTGTCATGTGCATCGGTGAGTTACATATAATATATACATGTATATGTCCGATCCTTTATGATGCCACCCTAATCCCCCCCCCCCCCCCCCCCCCCCCCCCCCAAAAGCCGTATCAGGCAGCGTTACCACTTTATGCGCGCGCTCGACAAAAACGACACACACACACACACACACACACACACACACACACACACACACACACACACACACACACACACACACACACACACACACACAAGCACACACACACTCACACACACACACACACACACACACACACACACACACACACACACACACACACGTGTACACGTGTACGCACACACACACGCACACACGCACACATGCACACACCAAACACACAAAACTGAACACATAATGATGCATGCAGTGATTGTACAGCGTGTGCACAAATACACACCGAACGGTTAAGGCTATTGACTTCCTAATTTTCCCCACTTCATACTACACCATTTCACTGTGTGAAGATACATTTCGGGGTCTTTTGCTAGCTCCGTGCCAGTATGGCAACGTCCCGCGATACCTCCGTCACAGGGTTCATATCCTCCATAACTTACGGTAGGAGTAATTAAATTTCTTCAAATTCGGTTTGTAGGTAGAGAGGTCCCTTAGCTATCGGACTGTTCTGTTCGTTAATTTTATAACATTTAATATATGAAGGTATTGCGGAAACTGTCCCATTTATTGTACATGTATAGAGAATTAATATAATACGAACTATACATACATGTATACGTATAGCCATGATGACAGCATTTCACTTGTCTGGCTCATCATATAATTTAATACGCCTTTATATCCATTAGTCGCAAATCTTGTATGCACTTAATGTAGTTACATGTAATTGCTTCCAGCGAATTGTCATTCATTTCATGTAATTCATTTCACTAATTAATAAGATGGCATTGTTTTTGATGAAGACGCAATTGAAATTTAATCTTAATCCATCTTTTTAAAAGTGCAAAAAAAAAAAAAAAACTTTGAATGAGAGGGAATATGCATGTATTATCATACATGTACACCATGCATGCCAATGGCATTAACTTGCACAATCTACAATGTCATATGAAACACTCTTGGCATATAGCTAGACTGCCATAACTTCAAAAGGCTTGTCCTGCATGCATGCTGAATCCTTTATGATGTAATGATTGTACTTTGCCATACCACCCACCTCCATGCAGCCACGATGGTAATTTTTACCATACCCACAACTTTACAGCAGCAGCTCTGTCCGCTTGACAGCGGGTCCTCACAAGGTTGCCTGGCCAACCATTGCCTCTCCTGCTCCAATGCTCCAGCCAACTGCAGTGTGCACTCTAACAATGGTACCGTAATCTGTGCTGGAGACACTTCAACATGTAGTGTTGAGGCGTGCAATTCTTGCAGTAATTGCGTGGCCTATTACTACAAGAGCACAAACAATCTCACAGCTTATCGGTTCACATCTGGCTGCATCTCCAATGACCCTGCGTACACTTGCGACTCATCGTTTCCCAGTTGTGTTCGCAGCGGTCAAGTAGAAAGTGAAAGTACTCTCTTTACATCCAACTCCATTTCCTGTTCGTGCTATGCAAGCAACTGCACAGCCAATCTAAGTTTCCATTACATGATAATTCCTAGCCAACCCACCCGGGCAACCTCAACTTCCACTTTGTATTCTACACAGACAACGATTCCAAGTGAGTTTAATGTTTGTAAGATACTTAAAGGCAATCATACACCAGCAACATGTTGCACACAACTCACATGTACATAAGGAATTGTATTAAAACTTGTAGTTAACTGCTGATGGTTTTAACATTCATTTCATGCAGTTGCAAACAACATGTTGCAGTGTACGATAACCTATAGCTAATTAGTTTTGTTTCATCAGTTTATTAAAAATTTCTTCCTGTTCTTGTTTCCTTCCTTTATATTAAAAATATATAAAAACGATGTGGATGAACAAAACAGAAAGTATTTCATCAACACCATCAGCAGACTCAAGCTCAAGTTTGATCGCTTATAATATAGCCATTGTCTTTCTATCCTGCCTTCTGCTTATCACATTCTTGGTTGCCTTGACAATCATTGGAGTCACAATTAGAAAAAGCATCTGCAATTCCAATCCAGTGTGACAAGTTAATTTATTTCATGTACCAGTAATGATTGCGTATATTTATTGAATATGCATGTGCATGCTCACCAGCAGCACATATGGGGAATAATGCTCTTTGAAACGTCACTGAGTATCATTTAGAAACAGCAAAGATATTTTGCCTGCAGTGGAACGCTTATTCTTTCATGTAATGCATGCACACATGTAAATTTGCTATACCAGCTACATATACATGTACCTATATATATATAGACCACAAAACAAAGAATATACATGTAAGCTTGTGAATGGTACACTGTACATCAGTTCAACTATGGCAGATTTACCACAATTATCTCATCCATACATTTTAATTGATATGAATTTACATGCCAATAGGTAGTAATAGAAGTACGTTCACACTGCATTGAGGTGAAGGAGAAGACATGTCCTAATTAATTTAAACTGAATTTGCAAAGGGGTTAAATTTACAATGAGTATTCCACTAAGTGTATTGGTGGAGTGAGCATATGAACGCTCAATGTTGTAAGCCGGTGTGAACTCTATGCATACGAAAAGTATGCACCGGCCAGAAACTAAATCATTGCAAGAATTAAATCTGTCTGTACTCCGTACAGTACTCCTTACAATAAAACACCATTATTAATATAAATCCTTTGCTTTGCATTCTATCCAGCAGCTACATGTAAATGTACAAACACCAAATTAAAAGCATCCAGAAACCACTAATTGAGGTGAGAGAATAATTATTTCAAAACACGTACAATATTTCATGCAAATTTAGCAGAATGTAAAACCGGTAAGTTGTCATGTGCTTTTTGTTATAATATCAGCCAAATCCCCAATGCATTTTGGAACCTTAACAACAATGCATATGCATTAAGTAGTAAATGCAGGCTCAATGTAAATTATTATGATTTTTGAACAAGATAAAAATATTTTATTGTGGAATTAGTTTACTATATATAGTCAAATATGTCATTCTGCATATGGCTCTGGCTATCAGGCTTTCCATAAAGGTGGACAAAATCATGTGCTTCAGTTTGTTTGTAATGATGGCAACCCGGGAGGCAATAAAAGAGAATGTGTTGCAGCTCCCCATGCTCCATATGTCTCCATGTCTAAGGGAGTGCAACACCACCCTAGTATAGTATTGGCTGCAGGACCTGCCAAAATTCCTGCGGAATAAAGCAGCAAGGTAACAGTGATATGATATGCAGCACTAGCAGAGCCACTGCAGGGGTTGGAGACCAATATTTCAGCTGGGCGCGTTTGAGCCTTGTCCTTACCTAACCCACCATGCTTCCAAGTGAGCTGATAGGGATGGCTGATGGCAAGTCCCATGCATAAACTGCATTGTGCAGCAGGTTGTGGCAATTAGCCACATCCCCCCCCCCCCCCCCAGGTAAAACTATGGTGACACAGTGGTCTGAGGAATGTCACTATTCCCAGAGTGGGGATAGAGGAGGACACAGAGAGAAGTTAGAGCTCTGCAGGATATGGAGTTGTAAAGGCTATCAAACAGCATAGAATGGACCATCTGCAATTCTGTCTCAGCCACTCCATTCCATGCACACCCATCTCACCAGTGCAAATCACTTTATTCAACAACTGGTTCCCATCTTCTAAAGCTGTTTTATAGTCAGTGGGTACGTGGAGAGAAAGGGCCACAATCGTATATAGGCCTCCTCTACAGGCATGGGCTCAGTTGTCCAAGCATCTAGTGAGATGTCCAGCCAGGCCTGTGCATTTGGTAAAGCAATTTACAACAGCTTGCAAGGTCAAAGTCCTTCAATTAGCATACAACCGACGAACCGATGTGGAAGGAATGCCTCTAGCTAGGTGTATTCTAAAGGAGCCCGCACAAGCGCACTATAACAAAGGTGACTGCAGACGCATCGTCGTTCGAGACGTGCATGCATGGCGGCCAGCTAGGCTAGCAGTCCTATACTCCAGCGGGAAATGACCGGAATCATCAGGTCGAGAAAGAAGATATTCCACGCCTGATTAAATTAACTGCATGTGAATTGAATATAATTGTAGGGTATTAATTGGGGTTAAATAGGTTAGGGTTTTCCAGTATGTGTGTATCCTATCTAGCTATATGTACGGTTCGACAACCAGTTTTATACATATACAAATGCCTAAAAAATAAAAATAAAAACGGGTAATGAAGTCCAGCTTTCTATCTTCCTTTCAGCCTGCATGCATGCATGCTTAAAACCGTATACATACATGCATACTATACAATTCAAAGAGACGAAATCGAAAGCTATATATATAACAGCGTGCATAGAGTTCATAAGCATTCCTACATGCATGCATGCAGCTCGCTGGCCGTGGCATGCATTTTTTAATACGAAGAATCAATTACATTTTGGTCTGTGGTACCGTATCCGGAACCGAACGGGGCCTTCCACACGAGTCATTGTATTAGAATTAATATTGGAACCAACGTAACGACCGCCAGTTGCTGTAGTAGTACTCTGTACGTGCGATGAATCCTCTTTTGGCAGTTCGCGTGGCGCTTACTGGTAAGTAGGCCTATATCAGTGTGTTTAATATCGGTCCAATACTTCAGTACGGTGCACGTAGGCTGTGGCCACGGGTCTGTAACGTGTTCTATGGTACACTTGTCTACTCACACAGCAGTGAAAACATTACTACCATTAGTACGCTTGTACGCATACACTTCGTGTACATGATCGGCGATAAATATCAAACCACACCCACCTGTACATGCGAACATTTATTTACTAGTATTCACTTGACTGTTCCTATAGTTACATGCATGTGGAAACCACCGCGATAAATATAATTATTAAGTGTATTCAAATTCAATCCACATGCAGTTTATTGACTTGGGGACATGTCCATAATTATAAATTTGATACTTGGCAATCGGTAACCCTTTATATTATTGTCAAGGTACTACATCAGTACATGTAGGTCTTGATGTAGCCACACCCCTTACCTTGTAGCCAGGACATGCTAGGGGTTTCTATGTTTGCCAATACTGTAATAATAGGTTTTCTGGTTCCTTTGTTCGTACACGTTTGTGTGGTCTAGGGATGTGTTAATCCTAATTGAAGAGCAGACATTTGGATTTCACATTGCACGACTAAACAGGTTGAACCCCATGTTTGGAGGCTTGTGTGTCAGGTGTGCCATCCTGTGTAGTCCTGAGTCCCATTCCAGGCCCAGTACAGAGCAATTATTGCCAGTGAGTTTGGCATGTTGGCTATGTGTGTGTGTGTGTGTGTGTGTGTGTGTGTGTGTGTGTGTGTGTGTGTGTGTGTGTGTGTGTGTGTGTGTGTATGTGTGTGTGTGTGCACAAGAGGGTCGGGCCCACACACACACATATACAACACGTACTCGCACACGGTAGCTTTGAATTTAGCTACATGTACACAACCATGCAGCTTGTGACTGTATTTTTGTCACACACATACTAGAAGAGGCTTACTAGATGTAGTATAAAGATGCAGGTCAACGCCATGTGTGTGCTGGGTAGTACACACCTTTTGATGTACGTGACAGGCCTCAGCCCTTAGCTCAAAGGTGTTGACGTGCACAAAAAACAGCATACATTTAACAATGGCATAAACTTAACAACAATAGAACACTGCTCAACCCTCCTCAAGTGTTAGTATGAACATGTACAAGTGTCAAAATTGGTCCTGTGGGTAATGTAAGGCTTTCTTCATCAAAGCAAACTGTATACAAAAGGCCATCTTTGTGTGTGCCAGGGTTCTGAGTTCAGTTAGCAAGCAGAGAGCCTGTCCACACTGTGTGAGCAACTATAGTCATGTCAGGTATGACCCCTTATGACACGCTCCACTTGCCAGGTATGCTTTGTCCTGGTCATGTACAATTATATATGTCTAGATGGATGAATTTAAGGTTCATGTATTATGACTGCACTGTAGTAGTTCAAAGGCATGTATAGTCGTGTTCGGGTGTTAGCAATCAGACTGTCTCATTTTAAATGCAATTTTGCAAAGGTGGAGCCCTTATGTATCATCCGTACCTGTCGTCTGATTGGAATGTTCAGTGTTGTCACTTGATGTATAACCATGCTGTACAAGCATTCCTGCTCCTTTTGTACGAGTGTAAATACATTAAACATGTGCATACACATGTACATATGTAACAATGTTGGTACGAAAAGTACAATACACATACGTGTACATGTCAGTGGCGTAGGAAGGGAATAAGAAGTGCAGCTGCCAACAACGGTGGTTCCCCCACCTCCCCGAGGAGGGGGGACCCCTCCCACCCAGCTAGGGGGTATGTGAGCTCCACCATGCATTGGCTTCTGGGGAGAAGTCAATGCTTTTTGTGTAGCAAACCCCCCAAAACTATGCAAAAACCGTTAAAACCAGGTTAGTTTGTTTTGAAACCTTGCCTTTGCGCATGCAATGTACATGTAAAATACAAAACGGCCATAGTGCAGCCAAGGTCACTTGTGGTAGCCGTTGTAAACTACGTTGTACGGGTAGCCTAGCTGGAGAGCACTCATGATCGATTTGAAGTCCACTTGCATCCATTACCTAGCAGGAATTGCTTAGCTCCTATTAATTTTTTGATGAAAAAGTGCAGCAGCCATGGCCGCTGCTGCCTCCACAGCTCCTACGCCACTGCATGGGGGATACTGGGAAGTTGTCCATACATGCGTGCCTTTTGTAATAAATGATGTAACAATGTCTAATAATACTTGAATAAGCCCTGGTACTTTACAAAGCCTCTTGATCCGGGGATCAACATGGTTTGTGCATATAAGGTGTGCATGCAGAGTCCTGAAAGAGGCTTTACAGAGGGTGATTGAAGACTCTACTGCCTGTCCATTGCACATCACACATGTACATGTACAAGTAGTACACTTGACTTTAGTTTGACATGGTACATTATATGTTACATGCATGTATATATGTACATCCTACCAGGAGTTATGAGGATACAACTGCAGGTGCTAAAACTTGGCACTTCTCAGCATTTGTGCAATTCCATGTATACGTATTGTCCAGGTGTTTCTTTTTTTACACACATCGTGCTTACATGTATGTACATGTAGCTTGCATTAAGCAATGTCAGTACACGTATGCACAGCTCCATATGCATGTACACACATGCACATACAACGTGTACGCATGTACATGTGTATATGTACACACGTTGTGCGTTTTGTCGTGGTATACGTTGTGTTAAGCATGTGTGTTACATGGGGGCTGTATATATACACTGATATTGCTTAACCTATAAGTACATGTACGTTGTGTGTATGTGTTTTGTGTACATGCACATATGTAATGTACATGTACATATGTGCATGTGATGTACAGTACATGTGTTGTACATGTACACACAACCTAACTTAATACACTTTCGCTATCAATTCGCACCCTCCAGCAGCAGTACTGCTCCACGGGCTGGCAGGTAGTCGTCTGCAGGCCCACTGCCCCGGCTACATCACCAACGCCAAGGAGCTCCACGGCTGCAGGTCCACCAGCTGCCTCACCTGCCAGAACGCCCCGGCCGTCTGCAGTGTGGACCACACCGGCCAGGTGGTGAGCTGCAAGGGGGACACCTCCTCCTGCACCGTGAAGGAGTGCGACCTCTGCAGCCGCTGTGTGGCCTACTACGGAGGTAACCTCACCTCCTTCAGGTACGCCTCTGCCTGCATCTCCAGGGACTTCCCCTTCAACTGCGCCTCCACCCCGGCCAAGTGTGGGAGGAGTGACGTGGTGATGGGGACCAGCAGCCTGTTTAACTCCAGCAAGCTGTGGTGCAGCTGCTACGGAGAGAACTGCACGTCTGAACTGTCCTTCCGCTACACTGTGCTCAACCACTCTGATGTGGTCGTGCCCACTGCGTTGAGGGGTCCTTCTATCTCACCCGACACAGATCAACACGGTAAGTACACACTCAGTACAGATAAATACACTGTACATGCATAACCATGTTCAATACCACGTTGCTATGGACCATACCATGTTGCTATGGACCACATGTTCAATACCATGTTGCTATGGACCATACCATGTTGCTATGGACCACATGTTCAATACAATGTTGCTATGGACCACATGTTCAATACAATGTTGCTATGGACCATACCATGTTGCTATGGACCACATGTACAATACAATGTTGCTATGGACCACATGTTCATTAGTATGTTGCTATATCATGTTGCTATGAACCATACCATGTAGCTGTGGACCATACCATGTTGCTATGGACCATACCATGTTGCTATGGACCATACCATGTTGCTATGGACCATACCATGTTGCTATGGACCACATGTTCAATACAATGTTGCTATGGACCATACCATGTTGCTATGGACCTGCTGTGGTGTTCTGCCGTACAATGTATTTGAAACCATGTGTACATGTGATGGGCACGCAGATTGGCTTTCTGATCAAACAAGAGCCACCATTTTATAGACACTAGCCTCTATAACCATATACATTGCTGAAATGATGGTTAAATCATTCACTTGCATTGTATATGTCCTCCGCAGTACCCAGTGAGATGGGGGAGGTGGAGCTGCAGTCCTACGAGGTAGCCATAGCTCTGCTGTCTGTTGTCCTCCTGCTCACCCTCACTGCTGCACTGACCCTCGTGGGCCTGAGGACCAGGAAGCTCCTCTTTCAAGTCAGAGCTGAACACTCTGAAAATTCATTCAAGTTCAAGAAATTTGCTAATGTTGAGTGAATTCTTATCTATTGTGGGAAGAGCTTAGGGGGAGAGGGGGGGGGGGGAGTTATTTAACCCTTGATTGCATGTATATGAATTTCACCTGGCTGTGCATATACATATTTGCTATACCTTGCCTTGTAGCAGTTGACATTATGATGTACATGTATCCATTTATCTTGCATTGGGTAATTTGCATACAATTATACATGTATGTGTAAGTGTAAATACAATGTAATCTGGAAGCAAAGCTATACATGTATAACGTTGCAGCTAACCTGTATCACCATGCTCAGGTTAGTATGTTTGGCAATGCTTGCAAGCAAGGTACACGTCAGGGATTCACCACTCCCACCCCCTGTCCAGCCCCTAATTTGGCTAAACCACCCCCTGGTTTACACATGCCATGTCAAAATAAAACTGCATGGCATGCCATTTAACGGTGAAGAGGTAAGGCTTTTCATTTTTGCCCATCCCCTACAATATATTTGGATATGTTCCGAAACCCACCCCCTGTTGCAAACTTGGCCTGACATATACATGTACATGTAATAAATGATGGCTCATGAAGTGAAAGTTGGGAACTGGAGGCGCCGCACCAGAAGGAACAGAACATGGTTGTTTGGTGCACATGTGATATGTCCAATCATCGTGTTGGATTGTTGCATGGTCTTTTTTGAAACCTTTGCATGCAGCTTAGCACATAGGAATCCTACAAAATCAGTCAGACCACAAGGATTGATGGCAAAAAGATGTTGGAGATGAGCACCCATAATAAGTCTGGGGACCATGCAGACAATATACATGTAATTCAAAATAATATCTCATCCCCAGACTACACCATCACATCAGACATGTGCATCACATGCGCTGCTCTCTATTTAGCATACGGTTTATTATACATCACATACCTCACACATGCATATGCATATGTACGTGACCATACACAGATACTACATGTACTTGATACACATACATGTAGCTAGAGGTATATACAACTAACTGAATGTAGATCCATTAGCATATCTAAGCAATACACAGTTGCTAAATGTTCTGTGGTCACAATTCAAAAGTGGGTGTCATATGAAATGGCACAGTGCAGCTTGAAATCCCTTCTAAAAATTATGCCCAAAAATTCTCAATGGAGGTGAGAAGTACAATGTAGGTGGCATGAGTATATCCCCACCTTTACTGAGGTGATAATTATAAGGTGTCAGTAGTGATCATGATCAGTATTCTACACCCCCTCCCCCCCATGGTGTCCACCCCTCTGGCAGCAATTGCTCTCTCTCCCCCCCCCCCACCCTCCCCTCCCGAGTAACTTGCATGACAAAGAGCTACAGATTACGTGTTGCATCATACTTAAAAGCGGTGGAACAATAACACAGGGCAGGAACTAAGTGGACCCTTTTGTCTTGATGTACATATGCATGTACATTGTGTTTTAATTGGAGAATGTGTGCATGTGTGTAATGAATTGATTCATTTAACTTGTCAACTGCATGCCCCACCCCCCTCCAGTTTTATAGGCATAAGCGGACATCACTCCCCCCCCCCCCCCCCCTCCCTTAAAGCCGTTTCTCATACATTGTCACCCCACTGGTAAAACCACCACCCCTGCATAACAAATTCCTGGATCCTCTACTGAGGTGGTAATTATAAGGTGTAAGTACATAGTGAATATGATTAGTATCCCCACCTCCCCCTTGTCACCTCCTTAGAATGGTTTATTTAAAAGGACGTGGGTAGTGGGTGGTTCTTTGATACTCCCTTCCCCTCTAGACATTTGTATGGCAAGGTTATAATGGGGGTGGAGGTTATGGGAGCAGGGGGTCCCTATGGCAGACCTGATCCAACAATGTTAACAGCCATAAAATTGACACCAGTGTAATCACAGAAGTTGCCTGCTTGCCTTTAGTTACCACTGTGAGCAGCAAGCACATTGTGTAGGCTCTGGTTTTAGATCTGAACAAGCTAACGTGGGTGCTTAAACTTAAAATACACATGGACATGGTAGCTGGCATAAAATTGTTGCATGCAACTCACAAAGGTATGTGGTTTAAACTAAAATGCAGTAAATATGGAACTGCCGTTTGAGTTGTACCACATGTATGCCAGCCTTACAGTACCATACTTGTTGTAGTAGACATATACATGTAGACTTCAGTCATAAGACTATTTGTACTATATCTGTACTGTGTATCATTCAGTTCCACATTTATAATAGGCTTGCTGTACATGTATATGTATAGCTAGCATTCAGTGATGCTGAAACGTTTAATTTTGTCCTTTGCAACATCATGTGCAGAAGTTTGGATGGTGAAATGGCACCTAACATCTAAGCAATATATGATCCTAAGAATGATCCTCTCACTTCTTTCAACCTGTGGCCATTGAGACCTTATAATTAGTTGTGTGTGTGGGTCCCCAGGCACATATGTTTGATGAGAGTTTGGTTGTACAGTTCCCTCTAAAGATCATTCAGTTACCTTATGCAAAGGCTCTCTGTTGCATGTGTCAAAATAGGGTATTAATAGTGTGCACATTAAAAAAAAAATACTAGCCTGCAAAAATAAAATTCTTGGGTTATAAATCTTCTGAAATACAGTATCAATGCCGATACCAGGGTGGGCAGAAGAAGTTCGATTTAACCAATATCAGGGTGAACAGAAGAAGTTTGATTTTACACAAGTAGCATAACCTTCCTCTGCTGCAAGATATGACGGGGGTAGTTCAGTCAACATGGTGGGTACAATATTAATTTACATGTACTCAGGTTATTACCATCTGGAACTGAAAATCAATGGATTGAATATGGAATGCTTCAAAAAAAAAGGTTTTTTTTTTTTTTTTTTTTTTACCTGAATAGGTCTTGCCCCGCCAGATAGACTTTAGGTTATTAATGTTCTTTGCTCATGTGGTTATGATTGTCACCTTTATACCCTTATTCCACCTTAGCTTCGTCCCCAGGCCTTGCTTTTATTAAAGTTACGGGGTCGAAGAACAGGGCCTGGTAGACACTGCCAGGGTCCTTATAGCGCGCATACGCTAGCCATTACCAAGAATATGATTCTTGGTAATCGCATACTGTTGTAATTTTTGTAAACCTTTCCGTACACCATCTCGTTCTCAGCGTAAATTCTTCCTCGTCCCAGACTGTCGTATATGTAGAGTTTCGTACGTGATGGTGTACGGAGAGGTTTACAAACAAAAATTACAACAGTGTGCGATTACCTTGGTAAGATTCTTGGTAATGGCTAGCGCATGCGCGCTAGGACCCCCCCCCCCCCCCCGTAACTGCAATAAAACTGGGCCTGGGTACGAGGCTACACCAGCCTACATCACTGCTGCTGCATGTATACATCACAAACATCACACTAGACAGTAGATACACTCCCACACAACAACAGCAACCCCTCAGTGCACACACATCACACCAAGTCAGTTACCTTCAGCACATATGCCCAAAGGCCACAGATGAAGTTTATACACCAGCAACCATGCATGGAGTCTATAGCTATCAGTCGCAAGTTTCAGAAATAAGTGCAATATCTGCTTGGGGGCGGAATGGATACCTGCTATATGTTGCACGACACATCGACAACTATATACTGCATAGGAAAAACGGTGTGTGCATGCCAGCATCTATCGCATTTGTGCATATGGAGTAAAACCAGAATGCATAGCTATAGCGAAACTGACTTGAATTGGCATGGTGCATGATGTATGCCAACTGCATCAGTGAATTGGTGCATGTACATGTACATGTACATATGTATGCCAATTGCGTATCAGTTTATTGAGATATTCTAAAATAAATTGATACACACATGCAACGACGACCCAACCTCTACATATATGCTCAAGATCTGCTTTGTAGGATGATGGCAATGAGGATTGCACTGCATGCAAATAAAGAATTCTAGAGTACAACTCATTAAATTCCGCTGCAACACTTCTGCAGTTATATAAACTGTTCGCGGATGCACCCCGAGGTTAGATGATTGTTGTGCACATTTTTGGTGAGCTTGTTTGTAACTAGTAAGCAGGTGTGTAAGTGCAATTGCGTAAGAAGATCAAAATTCGCATGCACGTATAAATAGATTGCGGCTACAATGAGGAGTATAAAAATCTTCGTTCAACCTACACGTATATCTTCAAATCACAGCAAGAATGACGTCTGAAATGCTTTTGGCCGTCTGCATAATCTCATTGAGTGCGCTTACTGTTCAGCAAGGTGAATAGGGCACAGTATGCCTAGCGATCGAGTCAGTTTGTTACCTTGCATTTGTTTTCAGTGCATGCAAATCCAGCCAGTGTATACAATGATCAGTCACTAGGTAAGCCCAATATTTACCGCGCCTCGCCAGCCGCTCGCGATCGTGCATATGCATTGATAACATGTACCTTTCCGTGGTGCTAATTCTCAGGCCTCACGTGCACATGCCGCCGAACTGGCACCGTGGACACAGGTAACATCGTGGAAGTTGCAGCGTGTATATAAGTGTACTGGCATTGCATGTGTCTGGTACATGAATTTCTAGCGCCTACTACAGCTGGCACCACCCAGCTACAGAGCGTGGAAGAAGTGCTCGCATCAGGCACCGTAAGTATAGCGGATAATTATGATACGCATTTTGGGGTCCGGTTTTATTTTAATATTACTAATTAACCATCAATCCGCTTTATACGCATGCAGATATCCTGCAGTCTCTGTAGTGCAGCAGTCGGAAAGGTCAAATCGTCCATCCTGAGATATGGCTGCGGGTTTTTTTTTGATGCTATTGCCCTAACAGGTAATCATAACGTCATGGGTGTCAAGTATTTATTGTCAACCCTGCAGCTTGTGAGGCCGCTGGTTTGGGTCCTGAAGATCCGTTGTCAGGTATGTAAACGTTTGTGCTTAAAACGAGTCCAACACGATATGCTATACATGTTCCAGAGGTTTGCGTTGCAGCTCTAATTGGCTCATGTGCTACTATCGCTAGCCAGTACAAGTCAGGAGTCACCAACCCTACGACTATCTGTCAGAAGATTAGTCTTTGCTGAAGGGAGGAATGCCGTCCTTCGGCTGATAAAAATAATGGATATACAGTAACTATATACAGAACACTAGTATAGTATGCCAAGCTGACTGAATTTGTATACATGTACGTGTAGTATATGTAAATGCATGTACAAATGCAGCAGTCTGCATTCAATTACCGATATGGCGATAACGCATACACATGCATAGAGCCGAACAATTTCACACGTAAAGTGAGGTACACATAGGTATGAAAAGTGACGGAGTGAATAGAAGCCATGCAAGGGGCACACATATGCCTCCCACCAGAAGCACTTAAAGGTACATGATTACATGTACCTCATGCAAGTACAATCGTTCTTGGCATCGCCAAGAACGATCATGAAATAGACCATGCATGTTTGTGTATGCTTCTGTATTGCAATGTCATTATTTGAATATAATGATACGCAATAATTAAAGCCCTACACTCTACTGCGGATGGTTCTGGCATTCGCTCTTATTAAGCAAAAAATGCTCAAGTTTGAGAAATCTACCAAAGATGCCTGCATGTGTTTTTGGCAGAGATCTGCATGTAGTATTGTCATTTATTGTGTGATTGTAATTGCCTAGTTTAACCCTTGAGAACATTCGAGAAGATTCATCGGAGGTACTTAAAGTTAACGCTCAGCAGAGAAAGACCAGATCATCTGGAGGCTGGCATACCTGCCGGATGGACGGAGGCGCGAACTGATGTTATATAGTGCTGTGTGATTCTTGTCGCTGCTCTAAGCTGATGTTGATTGAATTTCATAAATTTTGATGCTTCTCTACCCCAATTAACCCTATATAGGAGTCAACTGCTAAAGGAGCACACCCCAGGCACTACTACTTTTAACCCTGTTTAGGTATGGAAACTGCTATTGCTGAAATGATGGTTTAATCATTCCTCTGCAGTATCCATGCAGTCCTACGAGGTAGCCATAGCTCTGCTGTCTGTTGTGCTCCTGCTCACCCTCACTGCTGCACTGACCCTCGTGGGCCTGAGGACCAGGAAGCTCCTCTTTCAAGTCAGAGCTGAACACTCTGAAAATTCATTCAAGTTCAAGAAATTTTGCATGTATTCTTGTCTATTGCATGTGGGAGGAGCGTAAGGGGCGGGGGGGGGGGGGGGGGGGGGGGAGTTATTTAACCCTTGATTGCATGTAAATGAATTTCACCTGGCTGTGCATATACATATTTGCTATACCTTGCCTTGTAGCAGTTGTACATGTATCCGTTTTTTTTTTACTGATTTGATAAATTGTATGCAATTATGATGTGTACATGTACTTTTTTATAATTCTTGTCGCATCTGGAAGCAAAGCAGTAATGTTCCAGCCTACCTGTTAGTGTTTGACCATGGTCAGGTTACTAGTTATAAGTATGTATACTGGACAATGCTTGCATGCAAGGTACATGTACATGTAAATGTATAAAGTTGAGAATTGCAAGTATGAGAAGGAACAGAACATGGTTCTCTGGTGCATCACTCTAAGATCTGTCCTCAGTCAGGCTTGGTGATGTGGATGTTAATGTCCAATCATCATGTTGGATAGACACATAGTTAACTATTAGTCTTTTGCATGGTCCTTTTTGAAACCTCTGAAGTTTAGCATATACAAATCTCACAAAATCAGTCCGGCATCTAGATACCCGCAACCTACTGGGGAAGAGGTTGAAAATTCTTATGAGAACTAATTCCATAAGTGATGTAATGCGGAATCCTGCTTATTAATACCGTAATTGAGGTGACAAGGGGTGGTGCAAGGAGTGATGGCAAAAACAATTACATTTTGGAGATGAGCAACCGTCATTAGTCTGGGGACCAAACCATACCAATCTCATCCCCAAACTACACCATCATATTGGACATATACATCACATGCCCTAATAACTGTGCACAATTTACATATGTATATAAAAATGCATGTCACCACACATAGACACATGTAAGCATACACATGCAGCAGTAGTTACATATAGACCTGTTTGCATGTTGAAGCAAAACATACATGTATGAAGATGCACATGCACACATGTTAACATTACTCCCACACATTGTAATTGGATTCCATATAGTGACACACCTATCCATCAAATTTACTCCTTTGTCTGAACGTGGGCATTTTTTAGGTGTTGACGTTAAGTTGCTAAATGTTCAAGTGGATGTCATGGAATAAAAATGGTGTGGTGCAGCTTGAAACCCATAGCTCTTTTAACATTTACTTATAACTACTTCCAAAGATATGCTGGAATTTCCAATATTGTTTTTTTCTTTGCACACCACTCATTGTTTTTCTAATTTGTTCAAAATCGCGCATTGTTCTGATAAAATATGAGTTCATAGGGATATTTTTCAATACAAGATAAGATACAATACAACTGTGTAGCACACTATTATAACAATGTTTTCATTCAATACTCAACACTCGATTCTTGCTCTTCAGCGTCTTCTTCAAACTGAAACTGCTCTTCATTCTCTTCCTGCTTATCACTCTCCTTCTCTTCACTTGGGGTCTCGTTCTCAAGGATTGGCATGATCTCTGTTGCCTTAGAATTAACCACAATCAAATGCCTGATACAGGATCTTGCAGCCAGTGCAGTATCTGGGGTAGTGAGAATAATTAAGTTAAACCTGCTCTGAGTAGCTCACGATCACTTGAGATACATGTATATGCCATCTCAATTATATCACCCTAGTGATCATGATCAGTTGTCAAGTTTACTGTACCATCTGCAATTTCAGAAGTACCAAAGATGAGGCCCGAACATTCCACTTAATACAGATAAATTAGGACCATCTGAAATTTCAGAACATTGATTCTCACTGGTGAAAGGCATATAAGAGTTTTAGTTATTTTCAAGTCTACTTATCTAGGCAACTAGGTTTTGATGCCTCTGAAATTTCAGTGCGGGTATGGTGAAACTTGCATGCACTGCAGTAATCAAGTTTCACACTTGTATAGGTATAAATAAGTATATACAAACTCAGATAACACCTTGTTACAATGAGTTAGTATAAAGTGTTAAATGTTACATCTAGATCCTTACATTTGTCATTTTCTGTGGTTAAAATGCAGTCACCTTCAGATGTAAATGTTGCCACCAGATCTTCATGCAGTTTTTTTGCTGATCCAGAAAAATGATTCCCTCTCTTCACTTTTACACAGATTTTGTCTGAAATCACAACCAAGAAAGGTGCAACGGTTTTGTCAAAGATTGCGTCTAAGGAAGGAATACCATTTTCGTAATATAAAAATGTGCACATGCATATACATTACCAGCATTGTCATCTCCATCAACGTTGCAGTATGCCACCTGAACAACTAACTCTGGTGATTTTTGTATAACTTTCTGAAGCTGCCAAAGTGCACTTTCTTCCACAGAAGAACAAAAAATAACAATTGCATATGTCGACATTCCTGCAACAGTGTTAATAGATTTGATTGTTCTCAATGTGCTCATCACCTAAATTAAGACAAGTGCATTTCATGGCAGATAAAGTAAATACATTAGACTCACATTCTCTGTATTGGTATTGTCATTATGAACAATGGACAAAGAGAATCCTACAAAGGAAGGTAATGTCTGCTTTATGTCATTGTAGTTTAGAGATGAGACATCCTTTGGAAAAATGATGACAGCAACAGGGCCAGACCACATTGTCACATTCTCTGAAGCAGTATCTAACGGCTGTTTGTAGGCTGTTTTTGATCTAAAAGAAAGGGCTGTATTAGAGTTTCCATTCCATAGTAGTTACATTAACAGTAACTTACGTCAATGCTCGCGCACAGTATTCATTAAACACAGCAGGCACAGGATTAAAATTTAATTTAATGAAGAGAGTTGACATGGTGTCCTCATTGGTGAACTGGCTGTACTTTTCTTTTGCTTCTGTCCAATCTTTGACACCAACACGAGAGACAAAAATATCCCTGATTTTTTTCATTTTTTTCATGGCAAAACAGTGTGAATTGAGCTTATTTAGAGGGAAATCTCCATTAGCACACTTTGTTAAAACGCCTGTGACCTCATTATCACTCAACCCCCTAATTCCTCGAAAATTGGAACCTTTGCAGTCCACTTTAGTCATCGTGAGGCCAGTAGATGCCTTTTTCGATTTCTTGTCCTCACCATCTTCAACACGCTGCACGATTTGCTTATAAAGCTTATAGTTTAAATCACTTAATGAAGACAATGAGTAGATCATGTTGTCATCTAGCTGTTTTTTCTATTATCACCCGACATATAATATAAGCATACATTAGTTACACGATTACAAATGTACTCACAAGTAGGTTTACCGTCATCATTAAAGTGGACGCGCAGGATAGGCGCCACTCGTTAGTCTTTTCAGGAACCTCGTGCTCATTGTGCTCTATCTCGGATGGCTGAGTGCTGACAGTACATGATGTAAATAGTCGTAATCGACAAAGATGAACCTAAGCCAGAGAAAAGACGTTTCCGTGTATATGATACAAGACAGTACAATGTATATACATGTATATATATATTGTATACATGCAATTTAATACGTGTATGTAATACCTTGTCTTGGGTGTTCATTTTACTTGTAAACTCAGTGGCACGATTATGTCTGTGAGCTAGATGTTGGGCTTGTTCGTCAGATAGCCTAGTGTAAACACTGACCCTTCTATTGAAGAATTTAGGATCCAGGGCCAACTCCTTTTTCTCCTTTAAAAGTTGGGTCAAAGCAATTCTTGAGTGGTTGCCACCAATCGTCTCGTATGTGTAAGCTTCAGGATGTTTCGTATCAAATTGTTCGTCGTCAAGCAATCGTACAGTGGCAACAAGTGGGGCAACGTCACATGTCTTGTTTTCAAGCATTTCGTGCTTTAAGCGTGCTACAAAAACGCTGTCTGGCTCTCTGACTAGTCTTTCCTTCGATGGTGACAAAAGGCATGATACGGGGATGTTGAAGCTTCCTGCAGCACATATCAGTACAAAAATGACTTATACTCAGTGGCAAACACCGGTACCCCCATTTTTAAATACCTAAAAAACAAGACTCTATATCTTTGTCTAGAGAACTAGAACTTGTAGCTTTGTCTTCCTGTGCGGTAGGCTTGACAGGTAATCCTTCCACAGATTCAGCGGACTTTCTGATTTTGCACGATTTTCCGGTTTCTTCGAATTGATCATGGAAGTGAATTTCATTTTAAAAATACAATTAGTAAACCTTCAATTTCATCTTCAGCTCTTGCATGTTTCTGAGCTCCAGAACTAGAAGTCTCAGCATCTGTAACGCGTTATATTAATGATTGCATTGAACCGGTCGTACATCACTACATGAAATTTGATGTAAGCGTAGTAGCCTACAACTAAAATTAATATTATATAGATATATATATAACGTGTACGTTTGGGTTTTAGCACTAGCAAGCTTCAAGCGATGTGCACTGCAATCCGCTCCGGATGGCCGTAAAAACTAGTTGAGCGTGGCCCGCCCTTCGCGTTGTCCGACAACGCGAAGGGCGGGCCACGCCCAACTACGTAATAACATGATCATCTGCTTGTATAGTCTGGGGACCAGATGATGCCAGTCTGGTCCCCATACCCTAGTACTCATCACATTTTGAATAGAATAATCTTTTTTAGTTACGGTCTATTCGAAAAATTTGTTGTAAATGAATAGAAAAATTAAAGGTGGTTTTGAAAATTTTTGCCCAGCTTCAGAGGCACCGCCTTGGACCCCATACCTGAGGGCGCTGTCCCCCCAAATCCTGGATACATGGTTATGTACATGTACTCCATGCAAACACAATTAGACACAGTCAATAACTAGGAAAACGAATTGCAATAATAGGTAACAGATGTAAAGCCAACTATGATGTCAATGCTACAGGTGATAAACCAAATTTGAACTGTCCACGCCCACTCTATAATATTGCCGCCTGATGTCTTCAGCTGCAATTTTCCAGATAACCTGGTGGACAATGAAACTGCATTAGAAAGAATACACACATATTCTCTCTCACACACATACCTCTTATGACGAAAAAACACCATGAATGCACAGAGAAATAAACACGCCACACAGTACACACAACATGCACACACTGCACACACCATGTACACACACAAATTAAGCATGCACATACCAAGTAGGCACTATCAACAATCACCAATGAACATTTTTCGCTTGAAAGACAGACGCTTAACGATTGCATGTGGGTAAACATAACATAGGTGTGAAGTACATGACCTTGGAGTGGGAGTGCACGGAAACCATTGTGTGTATTTTGAAATGTTTTGTCATATTATAATTAAGGTGGCTCCTTGACAATCATGATCACACAGATGAAAGCACAAGACTCCTGGCAATAGAACTTAGGCACCTAAACCACAGTTCTGATCTGTGTGTGGGAGTTTATTCTTGTATTTTTCCCGCCCTGCCCACCACTGTAATCAAATTATCAAACCTAGCTGAACTGTGTGTGCTTGTATGTGTTCATGAAGTATGAGTTCATGTGCTTGTATTTGTGATCTACAAATCAAAAGGTGTTATGCATAACCAACGCTACACCAATATGTTATCATGTGGGTGAGACGGAATGTTGGAAGCAATAGGGGAGAGAGTGTACACACACTTATATGTGAAACACTACCCCAGTACACACAATCCAAACACACACCACACACATGTACACACACTATCCACACACACACAAACACTGACAAACGCCATGCAACAAACAAAACATGCACACACCTATGCACACATACACCAAAACACATAATATCCACACACAGACACCACTATTCACACACACACACAATGCACTCCTAACACAAGAGAAACAAAGCATACCTGCATAAACAAGAGAAACAAACACCCCATGCAACACACAACCATGAATGCAACTATGAATGCACTATTGAAACAAAGCATGAAAAAACATCCACACACATCATCTACGAACGCACTATCCACACACACACACAAACATGCACACACACTCACGCACGCACACACACGCACACACACGCACACTCACACACACGCACACACACGTACACACACACGCACACACACATGCACACACACGCACACACACACACGCACACATGCACACACACGCACACACGCACACACACACGCACACACACACACACGCACGCACACACACGCACACTCACTCACACACGCACACGCACACACGCACACACACACCATCAACACACACGCACACACACACGCACACACACACGCACACACACACGCACGCACACACACGCACACTCACTCACACACGCACACGCACGCACGCACACACACACCATCAACACACACGAGAGAAACACATGTATATACGCACAGAGGCAATAGTACTTACAGGCCATGCACGCATAAGAGAATCACTAAGCACGCTCAACATATATGTAGGATGTACTTACTTTGAATCAAATATCCTCCAGTATCACAGCATCCATGTCAATCAGATTTGGCCTGATGAAAATGTCAATCGCTCGAAAGGGTGGTGAGTGATCACTGCTGACAACAGTTTCCATATCCGCTTCACAGTGTCCGTATCAACCAAAGCGTCTATACATCTTGTACCAAGCGCTATTTACTCTTATACATCGTAGAGTGGAACTTCGTATAAGGAATTCTGGTGTGGTTTGAAAAATATCTCGGCCATTTTAAGTGGTGCAATGATGACAAACACATTTCTAAGTAGCGGGAGACCCAAACTAAATCACTAGGGTGTTTTTGGTCCGTATAAACCTTCAGTTGTTTTAATTCCACATGACCCAACTTTACTCGACCACGCTCACGCGTTCACTGCACATTCTAGGATATAGTAATGGCTCTCGCTGTGTGGTTCGATCAAACTTCAGTGATTCCTATACCTATACATACTTTAAATAGCAATGCACCACTTACCGTTTGTTCAAAATAATTCAAAAACGACAATAGCCTAGAGAGCTGCCATCTTTTTCACACAAATTGGGTTTATTGCACAGTTATTAAAAATTAACTCCTTTTATTATTGTTAACGGGCACATTCCATCGTGCGCGCGCTGCGTTTTGGCTCAACCCTGCTCTATGGCAAGCCTTGATGGAAAGAAACCTAAACCAGTGCACGAGAGTGAGTGGGAAAAGCTCTTATCAGGACAGATTCCTTGCACATCCATTAAAAGTGGGGATGAGATGATCCGTTTCCGTAGGTAGTGACAGGGGAAAGTGGTACTTCCATCTGACCTACAACCCAGTAGGACATTCAAAAAGCAAAAGAGTGACAATAGAGGACCCGGTTGAGAGCTACGTTCTAGGTACTAGGCAAAGGTTATTGGCAAGCCCATTGTTCAAACAACAGGGATCTCTACCATCAGCAGCCCCTCCCCCCCCCCCCCCCCCTCCCCCCCCCAACTACACAACCAGATCATACTCCAACAACATCAGTGACATCAATACTATGCCGGGCTGTAAAAGTAAAACTCACCTACTGAGCCTCTGATATAATGTTGTGTTGTAATTTCGATTATAAACTTGAAAAAATGCAAAATAAAAAATCAAATAATTTTATTTTTTCAAATAAAGTTAAAGTCTCTTATTATCCCCTTTATGTCACTACAAAGCTATGCATGTAAATAATAATATATAAAAAGCATAGGTGGCATAGAAACACGGTGCCATTACTGGGTCATTTATACGTGGTTCCACTCTACAAGCGATCAGCAAATTAATAGCACCGGCCATAGATAATATTTTATAAAATTAAATTATTGGTTACATTATTGCGTTTCAATTAATTATTGAATGAGACCAAAAGTAAGCGCATCAAAGTAGAGCTATCGCGTCCATTTTTAGCTTGGGCCAAGCTCCTTAAATGTGTCACTAACTGGCAGAACATACGTCCTGTACACTATATATTTTAAAAACGTTTCCAAACGCGTAAACGTTACACGTACGAGCACAATTATTGTTAAATTCCTGCATTTTATGTAGCTAGAACCAGTAACAATATAGTGAAGTGATATTTATGCGCACTTAGTTTTACATGCGTATTGTATACTGACTTACGTTTGTCTTCAAAACGTCCATCATCAGATATGAATGGTTTGACACTCTGATTCCATATGTCAACAAAGTGGCTAGCAGAACCAGCACGACGAAACTGTCGAGTTAAGTTGTTGGCTGACCAATCAAACTTATTGGCTGGCAGTGATTTAGGACGTGGTGTATCTAGCAGCGTCTGAAACTAAATGCAACAATAAAGGTACATGTAAGTGTTCCATAGGCACATGTGAAATGGTACGTGACGTGTCCTCAGTGGGCAACACAAATGAATGATATAGGGTTTCTCACCAAAAAGCACGGCTTGCTGGTGCTTTTGTCGGTGTAATATTTTACGTCGAGAACCGGTCCAACTAATGGTCTTTTCCCATCCTTGTAGTTTCCTTCTACTCTCATCCGATCCTTTCCCCTCATCAAGTAGATGAAACTATCATCACCAATTTTGAAGTACCAATTGCAAGCATCGTTCTTCGAAGCCATCTCAGCTTTCAATGAAAATCAGCGGCCCGGATAATTGCGCGCATGTATTGCGCGCATGCGCAATTATAAGTGCTCTTGCTTGCAGCTGCATCTACACAGTTATGCTAAAAAATGAATGCGTGCTTGGAATCTCCGACTTTCACTGAATGTGATACTATTCAATCATCGCCACAAATATGGTCAAGGGATTGTTCAGAAACACCACTGTTTGCAACTTCGCATTGTGAGAGTCCATCTTTTACATCATGTCAATCTTCTGGAGGTATCAGTTCGTATGTTCTCAGAATTGTGTTTTTACATTACTAGTACAGACGGCATATTTCTTTATTGCATGCGTACATGCATGTGTCACTTTCGTACCGATGCGTAGGCGTACTGCACGTATAGGTTCACATATTTAAAAGGCCGCGATAAAATCACTAGCGTGGTCTTTTGTGTCGCGTTTAAGGAAAATAAGACCCAATTGCCGAACCCATTTCTTACAATCTAGATATACAATACTTACCATTAGCACCGGCCACGGGCAAATTTATTGTATTTGTAAGAACAAAGGTTTGGCAAAGTGCGTTATAATTTACTTGGTGAGACTAGTAAACATTTATTCCATAATCCATACCCACGCGTACGCGGTACCTTAAAGTGTCGGTATAAGTACATCATGTACTTATTGTGTGAAGTTATGCTGTTATGCATCACCAATGTGATTAGAATATTAGTTATTGACGATGCAAAGTTTTACTCTTAGGAACCCCACCATCAGTTACTTTCAGTACAGTGGAAACATACAATGAAGCATCTAAAGGTTATATTTTACAAAATGAAAACATCCAAACATAATTTTTCTGATGATTCCAGGAACCCCATTTTCAGTCACTTTTAGTACAGTGGAAGCTGACAATGAAAACGGAGCCGGTAACAGTAAAGATTTATCAACGTAATTGCATTACTTATCTTTGTTTTTCAGTTGCTATGTTCCATACTCCTAGAGGGGTCCAACTGTGCTCAGAAAATCCAAGTAAGCAGTGTGATACATGCATGTGTATGTTAGACACTGAAACAGATGGATCTACATTGTAATTGATTTGGAATCCAAGTCCTGGCTGTAGCTTAGCAAAGGTGCTATTAAGGAATCTGATTCATGTGGATTCCAAAGTTTACCAATTCATTTATGTCCATCCTGCCTTCTGTTTACCACTGATTCCCATCACTGATCTCCATACATGTAGTTGCAGATACTCCATCCACTTTCAGCGCAATAGAAACGGACAATCAAGAAGGTGGATGATATTGCTTGTGCCTAACCATATATTACCTTACATGCCCAGCTTGAACAATTTGTTTCTCTTTTGCTTTCATTATTATTGCCACATGCTCTTTTTTTCTTGCAGACTGCTTACATGTTAACAAGTCTTTGTGGAGTGATCATGAATCAGAACACAAAATTTGTAAGTGATGAGCATTGAAATGATATTGCATGTATCAGTGTTCATATCTATTTTAGTGGCATGGGATGTGTTCACAGTTACATCACTAAATGGATGTGAAGCTGAATGTAGCAGAAATGTCCACAACTTAACACCTCTGGATATATTAAGTTATCACCATTTCTATACCCAGCTACCAAAAAAAGCTAAACGCCAATGGATTCTTGACTACTTACACACACATTCATCGTATGATGACGATGAGTGTACTACAACATACCTCATTGGTGGCAGGAATGTTTGCCAGAAACTTTGGGTAGCTACAATTGGAATATCAAAATCAACATTCTACACAGTATATACAGTGGAAACCATCACACTTGCTCCTATAATTTTTTTGTACTGTTATTTTGTTCACTTGAATATATTTCAATAACAATGAGATCAAATGGAAATCTGACAACGCAGGTATAGTGTACAACTATTTTTCAATATATACTGAAAGTTAAAAAGCATCACGAGACTATTTACTTTTGTTATTAACACTTGTTGTGACCCCAGTACAAAAAAAATTGTGAACATAATTCCTCCTCCTGTAGGCAATAGATCTTGACCATATTCGCAATGCATCTAAAGAACAAGCATTAGCAACCTTTGGCCGAGTCGGTTTTTAAGTCCGGTAAATAGTTACGGTATTATCGAGCTAGGTATGCGTTTTTAGCTCGTAAAAGCTTAGCGATGCTATTTCGTAGTACGCTCTCACTGGACTGCTATACTTCGCTTCCGAGTCGTCACATGTTAGATCTATCGCGAAATCGTACTTGGGAGGCAATAGACCCTTCTTTGCCGTTAAAAAAGTGCCATCAGAGCTGAGTACCTGAAAACCTCCGCCATATCGCGATGAATTACATTTGAAACGTCATCATTTCGTCATTTTGTATCGTGAATATATTTATAATGTGACGATAATACGAATGGATGCAAGGGATTGTGAAAATGGTTCTTAACCTAGCGATGCTGCATCTTGCAGCCACTCACGGCGAACGTTTAGTAAATCAGTAGCATCAAAAAGGGAAGCTTTATGGACCATCAAGACATTCGCCAAGGCTAGCGTTCTATCACCCAAAGCTTCGAATCCTAGATGGCAGCTTCCAAATAGCTAATTGGGTACGCTTCCCTTCCAGCTTTAGAGTTGCCTCTTGCTTTTTGACGTTTCTTGTAACCTGCCCAATTTGATGCTATATTATCTCTGCCGATACGTCACATTATAAATATATTCACGATACAAAATGATGCAATGATGACGTTTCAAATGTAATTCATCGCGATATGGCGGAGGTTTTCAGGTACTCAGCTCTGATGGCACTTTTTTAACGGCAAAGAAGGGTCTATTGCCTCCCAAGTACGATTTCGCGATAGATCTAACATGTGACGACTCGGAAGCGAAATATAGCAGTCCAGTGAGAGCGTACTACGAAATAGCATCGCTAAGCTTTTACGAGCTAAAAACGCATATCTAGCTCGATAATACCGTAACTATTTACCGGACTTAAAAACCGACTCGGCCAAAGGTTGCTAATGCTTGTTCTTTAGATATATTGCGAATATGGTCAAGATCTATTGCCTACAGGAGAAGGAATTATGCTCACAATTTTTTTTGTACTGGGGTCACAACAAGTGTTAATAACAAAAGTAAATAGTCACGTGATGCTTTTTAACTTTCAGTATATATTGAAAAATAGTTGTACACTATACCTGCCTTGTCAGATTTTCATTTGATCTCATTGTTATTGAAATATATTCAAGTGAACAAAATAACAGTACAAAAAAATTATAGGAGCAAGTGTGATGGTTTCCACTGTAAATTATTTAGAAATGGATTTAGGAAGGTGTCTTCATTCCCAACAAGGCTGCCTCTTCAGAAAACAAACGAAGCAATTGCTTGGATGCAGAAATACTTCACGCTACTTGGTGATCACATGCCGCAACGACATATCATTCATTTACCAAGTTGCTTGTCAAAGCTTTCTGTGTATAATAAAATGACACAGGATTTGGCTAGTCGTCAAAAGGAAAGTATCATTAGCAAATCTCAATTTTTCCTACTTTGGGACCAGCACTTCAGCCATGTATACATACCAAAGGTAAAGAAAATTGATAAGAGACTTGAATTAATTTGTGTTGCTCTCATTAGGAAAATCGGTTCACAAAATGTGACATCTGTACTATGATCAAAGTTGAAAAAGAAAAAAACTATGGATCCTCTAAAAATAAAGGAGCTGAATGATATCATTCATGATCACAATGCTTTGCAAATGTAAGTGATTATTATTTTTTCATGATTAATTTACAAATTTTCTTCATAATAGGGACCAGAGGCAGCGATACCACTTGATACGGGAACGAGCAGAGTCTGATCCAAATATTATGTCCATAATAATTGATGGAATGGACCAGAATGCTACCCATTTGCCCCACAGCAAAAGAAAACAGAAATCTGACAGCAATCTCTGGAATTTTCGTACCCACCTCACAGGAGCAATTGTTCATGGCCATTTTTCTATTGCTTTTTTAGACTTCATGCAATGGCCACATGACCCAAATTTAACTGTAAATGTTCTAAGTCAGGTAAGACACATTCATATAAATTCATCGTTCATTGCCAAATAACAGGTTATCTTGGACCATTTCAAGAAGCTAAAGGAAAGCTCTATTTCTTACCCCAAGAAGTTGCACCTTCAGCTTGATAACACTGCAAGGGAAAATAAAAACAGATGTGTTTTGGCATTTCTTGCATTACTGGTTGAGAAAAATATTTTTGAAGAGGTACGCTATTATTTTGTGATGTGTAAAATAACTGGTTTCAATTTTAGATTGAGCTTGGCTTCCTGATGGTAGGACACACACATGAAGATGTGGATGCATTTTTTGGAAACTTTGGAAAGTGGTTGAGGAAAAATAATGCCTATACAGTACCAGGTAGTACCCTATAATAATAGTATTGTACTCTATTCACATTTTGCCATTTCCAGCTTTATTGCAAGGTTGCAAGGACTGTAACAAAAATGTCACCAATTGTAAAATATTGCATAATATTTTTGATGTAAAAGACTGGCTGTTACCAAACACAGAAGAACTACGGAATCACTCGCACCCCCACATATTCCAGTTTGCAAAAAACGGTCAGCATACAGTGATGTTGTATAAGAGGTGGCATCAAGATGCATGGGAGCCAAAAGGCAAACAGGGCCTTAAACTGTTGAAGGTATAGTACCATGCAATATTCTTAATATTTGGTGATGTATAACATTCATAGCATGCATGTAGTAATGTAATATGACATTCCATTTACAAATGTATCATTCTACCTAAATGTATTATAATTCTTTAGAATTTGCCACACGGTTCTCCAAAGATGGTTGTACCAAATGCTGAGAAGGTTGACATTCCAGCAATGTCAGCTGCAGTTCCAAAATACCAGTGCCTTGATGATATGGACAGGGAGTGGTGGATGGATTTTCTATCACAACTGGATGCCTCTTTCCACGTGGATGCTGCTGAACCACATAACTGGTTGCTTAATGAAATTGAGAAGCTTGTTCATGCCATTCCACATACAGAAGCAACTAACTACAACACAACGTTACCACAAAACCTACTTAAACGTCATGCAGACCACCTGAAGGATATTCCAGAGGTAAAGGCCCTTCTATATGTAAAAAAAAAAAAGATGTCAACACATTATACATAGTACTAAAATACTATTTTTACTAAATAATACATATGCCGCAGTCCAATTTTATTTAGTTTCATAATCATATAAAAAAGCACAATGTCTGTATAGTCTTAAATTTTCAATCTACCAGTAATTGCATAGTTTTAATCACTAACTTCCTTTGAAATTAATGTATTATGGGGCCAGTTCAAGCTCTTTATATTACATAATAATGCTGAATATGCTGAAATTTCAATTTACAATTATGCTTAATGATCAGGTTAGAATGCAACTATGTATGTAGGTACTTTGCTACACCTGAAATTTTAGAAGTACCATATACATATGGTTCATTTAATTTGGACATTTCAGAGATAACAAATGTTATGCATACTTATCAGTTTAGAATCCAACTGTTAATGTTAGTACTTTGCTACACCTGAAATATCAGAAGTACCATATCAGTAGCAACGTTAACATGCTGTATTATACATATGGTTATGCACCTTTAATTGATATTTCAGAGCTACCAAATGGTCAATGTTGCATAATTATCAGTTTATTATCAACGTGCTTATACATATGGTTCATATTACATTATGTAAGTACTTTGCTACACCTGAAAATTCAGAAGTACCATATCAGTGGCAACGTGACATGCTGCACTAAACTTTATACATATGGTTCGTTTAACATCACAGTGCTTATGAACTCATAATTGAAATTTCAGAGATATCAAACGTTCAAGGTTGCATTAAAAAAAAACACAATGAAAGTTGTTAATAGTATAAATAATCATTATGCACCATACACTTTATTAATCTTATATCCATAGATATGTTGTGGTCCAAAGAGAAGACGTCAAGTGATTGATAGTGAACCGGCCAACAAGAACCCAAATCATGATTCAGAACAAATTGTGGAAGAGGAGAAACGTATTGCCCCTGGAAGCTATGTTGCAATGAGGCTTCAAAAATACTGTAATGAGATCCCTCAAATAGGACGTGTACTTACAATTGATGGAGAATGTTTGACGATTCAGTGGTGGGAGGGAACATATTCTGGCACTTGGAAAGAGTGTAAATCCAAAGGAGAGGTATTGACTGAAGAAGTTAATAAAGATGCAGTATTAAAAGAGGTCCAGTTAAGCAAGTCATCCAGGCTAAATAAGGAGCAGGTTGAAGAACTTAAATCATTGTACAACAGTGTTGACCTTGTTTAATTATAATGTGTACAAATTCTCATGTTTACCTGTAATATCCTCAGGCAATACCTCAGGCTATAATTAGTTTTCTCATATATAATGCAAGACAAGAATGCAATATGTAAAATATGGGGAACAGGGTTTATTTAAACAATTTGCCACATTTATCTGGTTTTAAAGAAATAGTGCCTAACAGCAGAAAATTGGTTGCAACTTGCAAAAATTGTACCACTGCAGTGATAACTGAAAAGAAATGGTGGTGAATTTTGCACAATGATTTCAATCTGCATGCTTGTAGCAGAAAAGGACATTCCAGCATGTTTTTGGAAGTTGTTTTATGCCAAAACAATTCACAATAGATGAGTAGGTAGCATGATCAGGTGGTAAGGTGTTGTGAACATGCCTCACCTCCTTAGAATGGTATTTAGAGGACATGTTAGTGGTTCTTTATTTACATGTAGATACTACCTCTAGACATATTCATGGCAAGGGGTGGAGGTTATGGGAGCAGGGATCCGGTCTTATCGTTTCTACAACAATGACATCAGGCACGAAACAAATTAAGTGTAATGAAAGAAGTTGCTTGTTTGCCTGTAGTGTTCCTAGTAGTGCCCACCACCACTGAGCAGCAAGTAGGTTCTGGTTCTAGGGCTGAGCAAGCTAACAGAAAAATGTGTCAATATATACAGAGTAGTCAATCTTGTACATTTACATGTACATGATAAATTATCAGTTGTCATGTTTTTGTCATTATCTTTCAGAGACATTCCTATAAAGTAATCTGATGTCAAGTCTCAAATTTAGTCTCAACCTTTTCAAGATATCAATAAATATTGGCAATATTCCATTATGCTGCATGTTATGCATCCATTTTGGCGACCCAGGACATGGGGATTATTAATGGGAACGTATCTGTGTTGTAATTGTGCCACAATAGAATTTAGAGTCATCAGTGAACATTGGGTCATGAATATTACCTGGGAGATCATTGATTAATATACAAGTAAATCAAAAACTTCTCTATCGAGAAAGTGATTGGTGGGATGTAGGAATGGTGGTGCAAAAAGCAAGGAAACAATTAAGGTACAGCAGTATGTTAAAGTGAGGTTTGGTAGGATCCTACAACTCACAGTCCTGAATTTGCAAATGAAGAAGCCTATTTGCAAATGTAGGACTGTTATAGTTGTAGGATCCTACCAAACCACACTTTAACATACTGCTGTACCTTGTTTCCTTGCTTTTTGCACCACCAATCCTACATCCCACCAATCACTTTCTCGATAGAGAAGTTTTTGATTTACTTGTTCCCCTAATTTTTTTTTTTGTCTCTGCCAGAAGTGTTCAATATAATATTTAGTGTATTCGTTGCGATCAGGCGATGTATAGGACGCTTAGTGCACGTGTGTAGTCTGAGTATATAGGCCTCTTTTTTATTTTATTGATAGGCCTACCTTTGTTCTTCGGATATCTTAAACTCAGAGTTCTCCTTGCTAACGAGCCGTTTTCTTTGGCTTGCTGAATTAAAACCGCCTGTTGTAAACGTGTCAGCAGCTTTGTACGTGTGCGTAGCCTGGCAACAGTAAATTAAGACGTATTGCATATACTGCTAGGCAACCGAGAATTTTCACCGATAATGAATTGCACCTGCTTGGGTCATTTCACGGCATTTCATCACCAGCTAACAACTGTAGGTCTTATTGAATGAAAGGGCACGTTAGGAAATAAAATGCAACTTTTAAAAGCTAATCTAGTCTTCTTACGACGTTCCTGTCGCCAGTTCTACGTGATGAACGGAAGACTAAGAACAAAAATTAAATGGCGGAATTTTGGTACCGACTTGTCACTCCACGTAAACGGCACTGTTTAGCGAAGCTCACGTTATATGTGCATATCTGTCATGTTTGTGATGGATTATATGCGAGCTGGCGAGTAATGGCAATGCTTCGTTACCGTTTTAAAACGCTCGATCGAAAACCACGCCCACTAAAGCCAATCCGAAGCCAATCCTACATAGGACCCACTACCGTGGGTCCTGATAACAAGAACAAGAATGGGCCAAGTGCTGAACCCTTTGGAGCTTCACTATCAACAGGCTGCAGATTTCCAGCTAGAACAAACAGATACATATCACAACATTCTAAGAAGAGAAATGTGGAAAGTGATCATGGTGAGGCAGCTGTGGAGGTGGTGATGGCTTATGTGGCTAGTGATGTTGATTGCCCGCTCAAGATGATCTTTAAAAGGGGGAAGACTGAAGACTGCTAGGAACAATAAAAAGTGGGCCGGATGGTAGGAAGTGAGGTGCTGTGTAAACTGGAGTTTTGATGCATTCGATGGAAAGGTTGGTCAAATTGCATGTTTTAACAACAACGTGAAATCCATGCTTTGCGCGTAACATATGCGACCTGTGGGTAAATGATGTTACATACATACATGTACTGGAATGCCACATCAGTTTCATTGTATAACCCAACTGAGCTGATACACGAAAGTGATATACAATATATCAATGGGGACCATTTTAATGGGGCCCAGAAGGACTATATATAGCCCTGGGGCTAGTGCCAGCTTTCAACTGCCATGCAGCTATAGGAGGCATTTCAGCCCATTAGAAAGTTGTTTAAGAGGTTCAGCAGTAAGGCCAGCTGCACCCGCCATTCAGCTTGATTCTCCCAAGATGATGTCCTTGTGATATCCAGTGCAGCTGGTTTGCCTCTGTCCAATAAGGATATCAGCTGGTCAAGTATGGCTATGAGGCTGGTAAGCCCATGCCCCCTTCTCTACCCCCACACCTAGATGGGCACAATGGCAGAGGTCAGCAACAACATTCCTCAGGCCACCATGTCTGCATGGTGGCAATGCAGCCTGGTATTTTGTTGGAAGCCCAAACCAAAAGAAGGGATCACTGACAGCCAAGAGGCTGCATGAAGAGATGACACTCACCGAAGGTGTGCCTTGTTAGCTGGGGAAGAGGATTCCAACGGTGATTTAAATAGTTGTTCTTTAACATTTCCTGACAAGACAATTTTCTCTCTACATGATACTTCTGTTGAATGCTGGCAATATGTGCTTTGTGTTTTTTTTCTGTTTGAGCCTGTCTGATAGATAATCAAATAACTGTGTCTTGCTCTGCTTGGCTTTTATAAGAAAGCCATGCATACTACCATTGAATACCATCAACAAATCTGATTTGGACATTTGAAGGAAGGATAAATTTACAACTGCCTTTCAACGACTTCTGCGTATCCTTTACTTCTCAGGTTCACTACAACTACTATTTTGCACACTTTAAAGTACCGTGTCAAAACCATCTAATGGCATATCAAACATATCAGATCTTGTCTCTAATGCTAGCAAGTGCGCGTATCCTTCAGCTGTTTTAGGTTTTGCAAACAGGTTCTGATGCACAATATGGTATCAAGGTTCTTAAGGTGCTGATTGTACAGCTGTTGCATCTGTAGGCCGGGCACTAATTTCCCTATCAAGTCTAGTGCGCAGCAAAATCTGTTCATTTTTCAGGTCCTTCTGAACAATATTTTTCACCAATACACACCCTGTTGTAAGATATGTACTAGTAATACGAAGAACGTATAACATAATTTATACGTGGAAGTGAACGCCCGAATGAGAGTACGGACGCGTTTAATTTAATTGGAACACTGTTTTGTGATCTCTTATCAGGACCCACGGTAGTGGGTCCTATGTAGGATTGGCTTCGGATTGGCTTTGGTGGGTGTGGTTTTCGATAGAGCGTTTTAAAACGGTAACGAAGCGTTGCCTATACACGCCAGCTCGCATATTATCCATCACAAACATGGCAGATATGCATATAATTATAATTATAATTATATGGGAAAGTTTACGAGAAAAGGGACCTAGCGTGTATTATAAAAAAGTATAATAAAAATGCATTACGTTTGATTTGCTATATAACTTCCGAACAGTTAACGCTATCAACTTCCTATTTTCAACACTTCATACTGCACCATTTCTCTATGGTAAAATACATTTTCAATTGGAGTCTTGCACTTGCTCCGTGTCAGTATTGCAACGTTCAATACCCCACTGGGTTCAAACCCGCCATAACTTTCGGTAGGAGTAATCAATTCGCTTCAAATTCGGTTTGTAGGTAGAGAGGTCCTATACCTATCGATTTGTTCTGTTCGTTGATTTTTATGCCATCCATTACGGAGATACAGTTGAACAAATTACGTGCCCATTTTCGCGCTCGATTCGCGCCAATGATTTGGGCAAATTGCGTTCCGCTCAATGTATGGGGAGGCGGGGATTATAACATTGGCGCGAATCAAGCGGGTAAATTGCACGTGCACGTAGTTTGTTGAACTGCATCTCCGTAACGGATGGCATAAAAATTAACGAACAAAACAAATCGATAGGTATAGGACCTCTCTACCTACAAACCGAATTTGAAGCGAATTGATTACTCCTACCGAAAGTTATGGCGGGTTTGAACCCAGTGGGGTATCGAACGTTGCAATACTGACACGGAGCAAGTGCAAGACTCCAAAATGCATTTTACCATAGAGAAATGGTGCAGTATGAAGTGTTGAAAATAAGAAGTTGATAACGTTAACTGTTCGGAAGTTATAGCAAATCAAACGTAATGCATTTTTATTATACTTTTTTATAATACACGCTAGGTCCCTTCTCTCGTAAACTTTCCCATATACGGTATATACATAACGTGAGCTTCGTACCAAAATTCTGCCATTTAATATTTGTTCTCCAACTCGTTCATAGCGTATAACTCGCGACAGGAACGTCGTAAGAAGACGAGATTAGTTTCAAAAAGTTGCATTTGATTTCCAAACGTGCCCTTTCATACAAATAAGACCTAAAATTGTTAGCTGGTGATGAAATGCCGTGAAATGATTCGAGCAGGTGCAATTCATTATCGGTGAAAATTCTCGGTTGCCTAGCAGTGCAGTATGCAATATGACGTCACACACGTTTACTGTTGCCAGGCTACACACAAGCAGTGATGCCGCGGTTCGCCCGTCAACCGTCAAGACTGTCAAACTAGGCGATACGGTTGGCTTGACCGCGTCCGTGACCGTCTAGAAAAGTGACTAATTGAATTAGTTCGCGAAAGCACTTAACCGTCAGCATAACTGAGGCAATAACCGTGGACCGCCAAAAATGTTGACGGTCAAAGGTAGTCTCGTACCCAGACCCAAATGTGCGTAACGATGATCATCGCTTACAATATGACATCACGTACATACGGTAAGCGATGATCATCCTTACGTGGGTACGACATGAAGAAAATTTATTGGATGACCGAGGATGGAAACCTGTGAGAGTAGATACCCGAAGTGACAATTCAATAATGAATTGTACTCTGACACCAGTTTCCTGGCATGCTCAGTATATCATGTACTGTTTATGTGAACAAAAATGAATTTGTTGCTTGGATTATGTTGTTTGGCATTTATTTCTTGCTTGGATTGTAGTTCTGTGAGTCACACTGTATCATATAATTCTAGGTAGGTGCTCATTGCAATTGCCTTTGGTTTTCAAGTGCAGGCCTATATACTAGTACCCGAGTTCTGACTTCCGGCTGAATTTAATAGTATGTCAGCTGGTTTTAGCCTGAGTCCTGCCGCAAAACAGTCTGATCGACCGGTTCATAATTCTGAAGCAGAAAAACTTGCTATCGATTGCATGCACATATGTCAAAGAATTAACCACCTGCATCGAAGAAAAGTAAGAGCTGCGAAACATGCAAGCCTCATGCAAGACAGTGCGGCCAAGGGTGCAGTTCATCCCAGCGCTCCCAAATTTACCAATTAACGCCTGGCTGTCGCCCCGTTCTAATTGCGACAAATGGGGTCTATATGCATAGTGTGCCAAAAGGCTAGAGAAAAAACGTGGCTTCCTCATGTTGATGGGTCGACAACTCGAATGAAAAAGCATCTACTTGAAGCCCACAACATGTATGCACCTCAGTGCATGCATGATACATACATGCCATGCTATCATATTATCGTTTTATAATATAGTTAACATTATGATTATGTGCATGAAATTTCTTTGTATATATACTGTATATATACATGTATAGTGAGGAGCCGGCAATGAAATCCACTTCTTCAGTATATGAGTGTTTTCTGAGTCTTAAAGCTGGGTTCAAAACCAGATTTAATCCATCATCCTTGTTACTCAACGTTGCTGCACTAGTCATCCCTGGCCACAAATACTTGAGTTGGTTGAAACCAACTATAAGGGACGAGCTGCTCATTTTTGCTGGGATTTAAAATGATCTTCCAAACTCACTGTCCTCATTAGACACTCAGGAAGATGCTGTGCCCAAATATCAGTATTTTTTGACTTTGCATGACGTAATTCAGTCTATCTTTAAACAAGTGCGAATTTCAACCGACTCAGTGCATTCTATTGCAGTCATGTACTGCTACCAAAGAGATCCTTGGGGTTGCAAACAGGAGTGTGAGGGACAGCATAGAGGATGAGTCGAATCGCTATATGCTGGAACCACTGCATGCACAAACCAACTGGCGTGTTAATAACGTCATGCAATATGGTGCATGGAGCGACCACGAAGCTAATTTCCCTCACATCGCTCTGGGTATTTTCGCAGTTAAAACTTGTACTTGATCGCAAGAGATGGCGGATGGATGCTGGCAGAGTGGAAAGAGTCATCTTCTTGCGGTGTAACAAACTTTTAAATGTATGATTTATAATTGTTGTGCATGGTTATTACTTTGTGCCATTAATTGCGACCGGGTATCGACCGGGACCGTCTTGAATTCAGGCGGCCCCCGTCAAATTTAACCGCCAACGTGACCGTATTGCTAAGATACGGTCAGTGTTCGTCCGTGAACGTGACCGGGACGATCCGGTACGGTTAATCGTGAACGTGACCGGATCGATAATAGCCGACCGCGCGGCATCACTGCACACAAGCCGAAGAAAATGGCTCGATAACAAGGAGAACTCTGAGTTTAAAGGTGGCCATACACTAGGCAATATTTCGGCGCGCAACATGTTGCACGCAACAATACCATGCAGAACTAGGCAACATTTTGCGCGCGCATCCGAAGGTTGCCATTGGCAATTTAGTGGTATTCATTATGGCGGAAGCTGATGTCGTTCGAGCCTGTGCTGCTGTATTCGTAATAACATTGAAGAAACGAAGGGAAAGGTCAACGTGGGTAAAGAAGTGGTTGCTTAGTCCAGAGACATGGATTGGAAACGGTTCCGTAATCTACGTGTACCGGAAAACCATCCGTGATGCGCCTACATAGATTCTGAATTGGTGAGTTTGCTGTTGACTCGGACGAATATGACATGGATGCTGATCCCAGTGGATGGGTTTCAGGGGTGTAGTTCAAAGTTTTCAGATCTGTTGTACGGGAAGTTGTTCAGGAGATTTCGTTACTCGAAGCTTAAGCGATCCGAACGCTTTAACAGGCTTATACATTGCTTTCAAATGTAAAGCTTGACTGATCCCATTAATAAAACCTGCCTCTTAATTAGAAAGAAACCAACTTACTAAGTGTAGCTTTTCGTTTCTGCGATTTCGCGACTTTAAAAATAGCCCTCAAGCGCAACACGGATGGAAATTAGGAATACCGTAATTCAGCCGTATATCAGCCTCGTTTCCAATCCATGTATTTAACATCCCTGCTTAGTCGTGGAGCGCATGGAGCGTATGAACATCTTTTGCCAGAACTGAAGGTCCTGGTCTCCTGGATATATCCAGTTATCGTAACTTTGTAAGGATGGATGCTGCGACATTTGAGGAATTGCTTGTCAAGGTGGCTCCATTGATAATTCGCAAGGATACTAAAATGCGCCAGTGTATTCATCCAGGAGAACGACTAGCTCTGACATTACGGTTTTTAGCAACAGGTTAAGCATAATGTTGTGTAATCCTATTTATTCATCGGGCCAAGCTTAATTTATGTATAGGTGAATCCTACGAAAGTTTGAAGTACATCTATAGAATTGCTGCTCAGACTATTGGACAAATAATCCCTGAGACATGTGATTCAAAAGCCATTGCTGAAGTTTTACAGCCATATCTAAAGGTATGCACGTATAAACACCGGCATAATTATATATATAATAATATATATATATATATATATATTATAATTATATATATAAATAGTTGACTTCTTTTCAGTTCAGTTACTATATAGGACTTGGTGACCTTGGTGTTGTTGGGCTGGAGGGACATGTAGACTGCTAGATAATGCAGCGATGTGTATAGGGGCAAACTGGGGTTGCACATTGCATAATGCAGACTTTATCTGCCACTTAACCCAGCTTTTTAACTGTGTGTCACTAATGGCACGTAGTTCTGAGGCCACAAAACTGCCAAATATATATATCATCATCATCTTGTGGTCTCCTGTCACCCACTCTTGCAGAAGAGTATAAAATGCATTTGGCATTCTTGCTAACCGATTCAGAATATTTATGGCACCAATTGCTTTAAGACCTGAAAAGGTTGAAGCTATTACATTAGCTTGTTGTAGCCTGCACAATTTCCTACAAACTAGAATTGGTGCCCGTTGTGCAAACACCCCACCTTCAATTCTAGACAATGAAGATTCTGAAACACATACAGTGCTACCTGGCAACTGGCGACAAGGTACAGCCCCTCAAGGACTACTACCACTCGTGCAACAAGGCAGCAACCACTACTCAGATTCTGCTAAAGACATAAGAGATCACTTCAGAGATTTCTATTGTTCTAATATAATGAAGGATCAGTTCCCTGGCAATGGGACATGATTTGACCTATAGATACTGCATGTAAATGACCATGTTTACAGAGTGCATCAGATACAGGACTTCAAGATATAAAAATTAAAATTTAATTATAATAAAATTGGGGATGTAAGATTTGTAGACAGCAATTGAGTAAAAAGTAAGGAAACAAGGAATTACGGATATTATGCATTCATTAAATTATAAATATTACAGACCTACATTATTTAGCAAATCTACCTGCCTGAAATTCTGTGCTAAATGTAGGTATGTAATATTTATAATTTAATGAATGAATAATATCCGTAATTCCTTGTTTCCTTACTTTTTACTCAATTGCTGTCTACAGTGTAGCTGACTTTCCCATGCCACCAACTTCTGTATAGCTCAGTTGTAGACGTGCTATATATGTCCAGGATTAAAGAAGAGAATATAATGTCATTCAATTTGCCCGTTTCTATACACTGTCCCATGCAGGACACGCAAGGAATAAACATTTCACACATGACCTCGTAAGTTTAATCATTGTACACACACACACACATACACACACACACACACACACATGCACACACACAAATGCATGTGCACAATGAGAGACCATGCATGTACACTCATGGATCCACTTGAAGCATTGAAACCAACTTTGCTATGCTCAGGTGGTTGTCACATTCTGCATGGTGTCATCAGTTTTCGAAATAGGCAACATCTAAATTCCAAAAGACATCCTAGATACTTTATAAAAGCAGAAATTGCACCATGCATACATCTTGTAAGTATGAGATAATAGCAGTGGGAGATGGCAGTCTTCTTCTCTCAAGTCCAGCAAAGGAATATTAGAGTTGGTTAATTTGTCCTCGTGCCAATAATGGGTGTAGGAAAAAACTGAATCAGATGTGAATCTGAAGTTATAAAAGGGGTTTGCAGTGTCTGAGAAGTAGAAATTGTACTGCAATCTCTATAGTGGAGCATTTATTGGCAGCCATGTATTGAAAGTAAATAAACAAATATACAAATCTTTTGGTTAACATGTAACTGTATATTCTCACATTGGCCCAACATACACATGTTGTAGACATGTTGTAGTCATGGGTATACTAGACATAGGGACATACTACACATATGGACATACTACACACGTACTCCACATATGGACATACTACACATATGGATGTAATACGATTCTATGCAACTGACAATCTCATTATTTCCACTCCAAACACATACATATACATACAGGAATACACACTAGCTTTAAATAGTGTTTCTTAACATCCCTTGACCCCATATCCCACGGGTGCTGTACTATGACAGAAAGTTCAGTTAAGGAATTAGTATTCACCCTCCACAAAGGGTTTGAGGGTCTATTCAGAACACTTGCTGTCTATATTACATTACATGGACATACTACACATATGGGCATACTACATATATGGGCATACTACATATATGGACATACTACACATATGGACATACTACACATATGGACATACTACACATATGGACATACTACACATATGGACATACTACACATATGGACATACTACACATATGGACATACTACACATATGGACATACTACACATATGGACATACTACACATTGGGACATACTATAACTAAGCAGCAGAAGTTGGGAGGCAGTGTGAATAAACAATCCAATAATTGACACAGCACAGTACATTTACATAATATTTCACTTCTTGTTTGCTTTTTGAATGCACCCCTATTTTTAGTTAGTTAGTTACCAGATATATCTACAGTACATGTCATATATTGTTGCATATTATTTATGCTCCATTCGGGTGGGAGAGGGGCAATAGTCCTCCTGTTCCTCTGCCCCCTGATTTTCCTTTGTTGGCCCTATCACTGTACTCTGTTGGCCCCATCAATGCCCTCTGATGGCCCCATTGTTGTCCTCTGATGGGGCCCCATTGTTGTCCCCTGTCACCCCATTAAATTGTTGTCCTCTGTTGGCCTCATCATTGTCTTCTATAGGTCCCCCCCCCCCCCCCCTCCCCACCCCCATTGGTTCTATAATAGATCCAACATTCTATACAAGGCATTGAAAAAAGTTTGAAACCTGTCTCATCAGCAAGTGGTATCAACCTGAAAGATAATAACACACACATGCGTTAAGCAGGAAGAAGTCTTCAGTGAATTAAAGCTGAGAAAGCAGTATCACTAGAACAGTAAACCAAAACATGTGTGTCTACGTCCCGGCTATCAGTTTTACCAATGATTGTATGAATATATATTTTTTACACACTATTAGGGTTTTGATTTTTAGATGCTTCTTTTTTCTGTGATGTATTATAGGCATGCTCCAAAATTAATGGCAAATAGTACACCGATAGTACACATCCAGTACATGCTCACGTGAGTTTTGCTTCCTCTATCAAAGTTCATTCAATCTTCCTCAGGTGGAATGAACTTCGTGTTACTGTTCTGCCGTGAAATTTCTGTCTCTTTTCTATTTGTGACCATGCCTTCCTCGTCAACTGTACCGTACCTGTACGCGTCGGCATGGCTAACACCGCAGTTGCAGTTGGAGATGGTCACAACGTGCAGTATGAGAGCTATCCCTGCAGCCAGGCTGTACGCAGGCATACAAAAGGCAGCAGCAACAAGAAGGCCGTAGTTGGACCGTTGTGTGTTTTCCACATATGCACGATTGATGAACGGAAGTATAATAAGCACAAAGAACGTAATGGGATAGGCACTGAGGGGTAGCATTTGCTTGAGGACCTTTACAGTACTGGTACTTACATTCTTCTTGTACACCCTGCATCCTAGTATGGCTATCATTACTACCATCAATACAGATTCTGTTGAAAGCAAAATGAACGCCGGGACATACCATAGGAGAAACTGCTCGATGATATCCGGTCCATTACAACCTTCGTTTGTTAACGAACACCATGATCCAAGAAGGCCGTACGAATCAGTGGTAAAAGGTATGATGGAAATTACAACTGGCATAACAAGTGACGTCACAATGTAAAGACACTCCAATTTCTTCATGTTTTTGTACCAAACAGCGTAGCAGAAGAGGTGGAACGCGACCCACGCTGTGAAGCACAGTTTCATCCACATTGTGGTGAGAGCGAGGAAAGCGACGATACTACACAAGGGATGATACGCGTCCGGGTTCTTGTGGTAGTTAAGAAATAGCATCTGAAGAACTTCTACTATTGCGTACAGCAGCGAGCTGATGGCCTGGTACAGCGCTAGTCGGTAAACGAGTTGCTTGTACAGTTTCTTGATAAGGACAAGAATGGCGGCTGTTGTGCATACGATGATAGCGGCACCTCCCGTAGATGCCATGGTAACAAGCAGTCCAACATTTTGTTCGTATGAAAGGTTTGCTGACGTTTTATTGCACGGTGTCATACCTAAAATCTCTCCTCACAAGTATTAGGATTGTAATAGCCAGCAAGCCCGTAGCCAGGTCAGGAAAAGGGGGGGTTCGAAAAAAAAAATTGTGGACCCAAAGTGGGCGTGGGTCACCAAAAGGGGGAGGGTGCGGGAGGGGAAGTGCCCCCTCCCGCGCTTCGCGCGGAAGCTTTTGAAAACATTGATTTGGCAACACAAAAGAATTAATAGTTTGCAGACACATGCATGTACATGTACCAAAACACTCACAACCGAAAAATAAACAAGATGTGCAATTCAATTTCATGCGACCTTCCAAGGTGAGCTGGCTGATATGAAAAGAGGGGAAGGGGCTAAACATAACATGTCGTTTTGCTATGCAATCTAAATCGATCGTCGCTTAAAAAAAAAAACAATGCTTCTGATTCAATGGCTGCTTTGTCAACCTGACATAGTTTCCGAAGCGGGACACACAGCAGGCTCTGCAGCTTTTGCCACAGAACAGCGAAAGATACAAGCAAATTCCTGGATTTGTGCAGAACTAGGCTGGAGCTGCATACCCCTTGTTGTTGAATCATTCGGGGCCTGGGACCAACTTGCCTCTGACACTTTCAAGAAACTTGCTTCCCGCCTTTCAGTCCAGGTTAACTCCTCAGTCCACTTCCTCCACTCTGGACAGCATTTATTCGAGACTAAACCTTTCCCTTGTGCGCTCGAATGGCAGAGCATTTCTTCACTGCTAAAAACAAAGAGTGGATTTAATCTATTGAAGATTAAACCACAATCGTAAATTGATTAGATTAAATCGTTTTTGACTGTGGTTTAATCTTCAATAGATTAAATCTCACTCTTTGTTTTTTGCAGTGTTGCAAGGGCAGGTCCCCGTGCTAAAGTCTCAGACCTAGCTCTACTTAGATGGTTGACTCATACATAGTTACATAGTTTACTAGTTAAATATTGAAATTTGTGTTTATATGAATTAATGGCACATGAAAAATACTACATATTTAGGCAGGTTATACATTTATATACAAACACAATTAATTAGTATACAGTGACAGAGTGTTTTAACAGAATTCAAGGGCGGATAATAGAGTCAAGTTCAAGCTTCCTTGGGTGCAAATGGGCATAGCGTGTGACAACTTCATCTAAGTCCACGTCCATGTCATAATGTACATGCAGGAGAGCGAGGCTAGAAAGACGGCTATTTCCCATCGAGGCTCTCATATAATTGTGCAGTCTTCGAAGAGTACTAGCACTCCGCTCGTTCACGCTCTCATTTCTTTTGTAGGGAGCTACCCGGCATAGTCGATCGGCCCGGCGATTATTAATGCGACGGCGTATAGATTAATTATTAAACCGGCGCAAATTGCTTTTTAATTATTGCATTGAGACGTAATTTGATAATTATAATAATAAATACAGGTTAACCGTTATACGTACGTTATTAGACAGGGAAGCCTAATCGCCTAAATCCGCCTTAGAGAGCTGCCTGCACGGCGGCACCGTAGTACTTCCACGTAAGCGGCCTTTATCCTCTGAGGGGGGGGTTCGTTCGAACCCCCCGAACCCCCCCTGGCTACGGGCCTGGCCAGATATACCCGCGGTTAAATACATTTCCATATGGGGCCGGCGTGCCCGCGGCCATAGAAATGCCGTATACATGTACACTGTATGTTACGACCCGACTTGATCCGCTTTAAAGCCCGGCGGTCGCCCCGGTTTAAAGCTGGTTGACCTGCTTTAAAGCCGGTGTCACAGGGAACTCGGTTTCCCCCCCCCCCCCCCCCCCCCCCCCCCCCCCTACTTTTGGGTCCGGAGGACCGAGTTCCCGGGAACTCGGTCCCCCCCGGACCGAAATCCCTAGGGAACTCGGTCCTCCGTGAGTCTTGTGCCTTCAGGGAATTGAGTCCGGGCCGGGCCCGGGGTGGGGGTGGGGGGGACCGTAATCCCTGAACGAAAAAAAAAGGAAAACAGAGCATGCATTCTTCTCACTTGTACATGCAGTTCAACAGCACCCAAGGGTGAAAGTAACTGATTAACTGCAGCTAGTTTCGCCGATCGATTGTTCGTTCCAACATATTATTTTAATGCATACATGCACTAATTGGATACAGTGTATTCATGCATTGTCCATTGAAATGAGCTTCTATAAGTGTTCCAAACTGATAATTCACAGTTTCCTCGTAGCTCATATATAGCTGCTTTACTTATGTAATAGCAAGATGACAACAATGCATGCATGCTCCAGGTTGTTGAGTCATTAATGGAGGCGCATAAGGAGGCTGGAGAATCATGCAATGCAAATAAACCATTCTCAAGAATTGCTAGGCGCCTGGCCATCCGCTCAATTCTGAAAACCAAAATAATTAAACTGCATGTATTCCTGCTGCCCGAGCCCTCCCTGCTTGATTGGCCTCGAGCACCACCTGACGATACAGCATGCATGCATGCATGTGTTACGTGAATGCGTACACGTGCAACAGCTATAATAAAATAATAGTGCATGGTGTACTTATTTAAAGTATATAGTACATGTAACTAGATAATCTGAGAAATAAAAACATGATAATGATATCATAAATCATATAAATTATATAATCATCCACCTGTGAGAATGCATGCTCATATATACTTCAGGTAGAGCACAATGTACCTACATCCTAATCACAATTGTGATACCATACACAAAGGCTTGACGTGCTGTGTCACCCTATTAGCAAAATAAATAAATAAATAGCTTCAACGGTAATAACTGGAAAGGCTAGTAACTTGCCACTTCATTTCTGCTTTTATGCGTATTTCTTGTGCTTCAACTGCATGTTGCAGTGGCAATGTGACCAAAGGCAACCTCAAAAATATTACCTGAAGAGACTGAACCTTGCATACTAGAGGAAAAATATCTGGCACTGTAAAAACGGTAGTTTAATTAAATGTCAATCCAAAACAAATTCAATCCTTTGGATTGAAAAAAAGTTGGATTAGGAAACAATCCAATTTTTCTGCTCCGTAACATTGGATTGATCCTCAAATCTTGGATTTTGGATTGTAGAAATTTGGATTGGGCCGGCATTATTCCTTTGAAATAAAGTGCCACACATTTAAAGACATTTAAGGTTGCTATATAGCCGTTCTATAGCGTACTTGTTGGGTGCGTAGTCATGGGCTTATGGATATAAAGGTTGTCTAGTCAAGTTCTTTTTTTTTTGAAGGACAACCTAACTCCCATATCACCCCTTAGTTGTCAGTCTCCTTCTCCAATTACATCAGAACACACGGACTGACTACTTTTCAGGACCTGGGACTAAGCTAGAGAATCACATTTTCTACTGTCAAAACTCTATGAATTATTAATGAGGTGGGCCATAGTATGGGACAGGGGGGTGATATGGAAGTTAGGTTCTCTTTAAAGAAGGAATTTGTCCAGATAACTCAACATCTAATTAATAATGTGACAGGGGGAAATGGGAAGTCCCAAGCCCTGAAAAGTCCCCTTCTACAACTACCTCAGAACACCCCCAAATGACAAGGGGTGATATGGAAGTTAGGTTCTTGACCACTATTACCAGACAACCTCTACATCCCATCAACCGGTTACTTCCAAGAGATGCATGCATATCTGAGTCAACAATGTGTTTACTGTTACCAAAGGATTCTTCCAGATCCTTTGAAATATTATACTAATTTGATATTATTCATCATTGTGGCTTCAGATTATATTGTTCACACCACCTCCCTACTACCTAATATTCCTCCGCTGCCTCATTTTATTGATTTTGGACAATATCAAACAAAAATATTTCTACGTTAATCGGTTAATAATCCATAGTGTGTGACAGGGGGGAAATGGGATTTTAAAACTGAGTCCTAAGCCCAGCAAAGTAGTCATTCCCCTTCTCCATGTACCTCAGAACATCCCCCAAATGACAAGGGGTGATATGAAAATTAGGTTCTCCTTCAAAGAAGGCACTTAACCAGACAACCTTTACATCTCATTAACCGGTTAAAATGTACCTCCAAGAGACGCATATCTGTGTCAACAATGTGTTTACAGTTCCCTTTGAAATATTATACTAATTTGAAGTTACTCATCTACAAGGCTTCAGATTATATTGTTAACACCACCTCCCTACTACCTAACATTCCTCTGCTGCCTCATTTTATAGATTTTGGACAATTTTACTTTAATAAAAAAAAATATTCTGGCGTTGATCGGTGAATAATTCATAGTGTGTGACAGGGGGGGGGGGAAATGGGATTTAAAAAGTCCTAAGCTCAGAAAAGTAGTCAGTCCCCTTCTACAAGTACCTCAGAACACCCCCAAATGACAAGGGGTGATATATATGTACATTAGGAACTTGACCAGACAACCTCTACATCTCATTAATAATTAGGTGGGAAACGGGGGGGGGGGGGGGGGGGGGGGGGGAAACAAAGTGGAAGACACCATCAATGGTGTCACCCACACTTTCAACTTGTCCAAATTCTCTTCGTCGACGAAAAATAGTCATGCGTGACACACCAAGTAAGTTCGCTATATCAACCCAAGTAAAGCCCATCGAATGAAGGTACATTAGCTGTTGCTCACTTATGTCAAACCTTGGTCTTCCTGGTCCAGGCGATGCTCTTGTAGGGGCACTATATGAGTAATTCCCGCTACTGAATGGTGGTTTAGATACTCCTCCCATTCGGACAATATACATCGGAGGCATTCCACAAGGCTGCTCAACTCTTCTCACATATTCAATACAGCAATTTCGCTTCCTAACTCGCTGCTAGGCAAATGAGATCCCAAATAACTTTTCAAGGTTGATACAGTAATGATGATCATTTCCAGCTGTTCCACTACATACTCGCTGAAATCCTCGTTTGCAAGTTAAGGCCGCTCTGGTTATTAGCACTTGCAACAACTCGAGCCAAGTCTCCCACTCACTAGAGAAAGATGAATCGTCGCTTTGTGTCATGTTTGTTCTGTACTATTGACGTAATCAAATCTAAAAATATCTCACGACGTCGTAAAGTCTCACGACGTGGTAAAGTCTCACGAAGTGGTAAAGTCTCACGACGTGGTATAAAAATCTCACGACGTGACGAGGGGGGGGGGGGGGGGGGGACAAAAAACAAAGTGGAAGACACCATCCCCCAACTTTGAAGAGCTCATTGAAAGCATCACGATATATTTTTTTCAGGGGGGTCTAGAAAAAAAGTTATGAGGTATGAAAGTTAGAGGGAAGGAGGGGAGGGTCTTGGCCGGAAAAAAAAAATTCATCACTTTTCTTGAAAAAATTTTTTTGCACTTTAGCTCGCACTACAGTAACATAATGATGGAATCATATTGTTTGTAGTGTTCATGGGTGTCCAATTCGTGCAAAGATAGGGCTTAACTGCCTATCTAGTGCGACTGTAAGCTATTTCGTCGTGGAAAGCATGTTATCACGTGACTGAGACAAGATTCGTGGGCGTTGCCTTCATATAAGCGATGACATCAATTCACTACCCATGCAGTACTGTAGTGCAACAATCGTAAAGACTATATACTAACGCTAGTAAGCCACGGATAAGCCTGGTACCAAGTAACATGCATGAGCTCACGTCGCTTATTAGATCACACCTCAGTCCCAACTGCTATTGTTTAAATAAAAAAATGTTCAGGTCACGATGCTTTCTTTGTAAAATGTTTATATATAAGTATATTTTGCTATCAGGCAGCTGGGTCCGGGGGGGACCCGGTTGCCTAGGCATTTGGGTCCGGGATAATTAATTTTTTACATCTAGGCATATAGGTCCGGGGGGACCCACATGCCTAGGCAACTGGGTCCAGAGGGGGACCCAGTTGCCTAGGCATATGGGTCCCCCCGGACCCAGTGGCCTAGGCATATGGGTCCCCCCGGACCCAGTGGCCTAGGCATATGGGTCCCCCCCGGACCCAAAATGGGGGGGGACCCGTATGCCTGTGACACCGTTCGTCAAATTCTTGTTGGAGTACCGCAAACCGTAATTGATGGGCAGGGATGAGGCTACAGCCCGTACATTACGTCATGGCACGAGAGACTGAGTACCGCGATATTCTAAGGTACAAGTGAAACCGCGTCTCCAGCTTCAAGCGACGAAGTGACAACATCTACAACAGCAACTGCTTGCAATTTGTAATATTATCTTCATTGTAGGTGTGGTGTATGGTCAATTACGTAATGATTATAAGGGGCGTGCCCGAAAAATGGGCGTGTTCAAAGAGGGCCGGGGGGGGGGGAAGGGGGTGGGGGGTGTTTTCCTGGCCCTGATTTTAAGAATTTTTGGGATGGTGTCTATAGCTTTTTTTTTTGCCCCCCCCCCCCCCCCGGCCCCCCCCGATCGGTGGGAAATTGGAATTTAAAAGTCCCAAGCTCTAGCTTTCTTTTTTGCATTAGATATGTAAGAGGATGCAAAGATTGCACAAGAAATCCATTATTGGATTACCAGCTGCATAAGGGAATGGTCAATCCTAATTTTGGATTGACGTTTATACCCTACCTTTTTTACATGCATGCATGCATGACTGAGCGGAGGTGAGAAATAGCAAATTCAATTTCAGCAGTGCAATTAGCAATATAGCCTGTTCATGTTTATAGTTTACACATGCAGTCCATTTGCACGCACCTATAATGGTAACCTAACGCGATTCCATGCATGATCCATTTTAAATCTATTTGAAAATAACTCAATCTAGTATAGAATGGAGCTATAGTAAATATGCTCACTGAAATGTGAACCCGGTGACTTCTGCAAATTTATTCATATTGTGTCAATGGTGCAGTAAATAGCATACCCATACCGATTGTGGGTGATATCCGAACCGTTAGATGGTTGATGTGATTAAATGTATCATCTTTGTGGCTACATCGAGAGTTACGTTAGTAACTCTCATATAGGATTTGACCCCGATTGTGAATATCATTAAAAAACGAGACCCGCTTCTAACGGGACTCCTATCAATCGGATGGCTTAGCTAGTTGTCGGTATCGAACAAGGAATCAAAAGAGAGCCGTTTCATGTTTGTTTGATGTCGCATAACCGTGTCGTTCAAGAGAACAAAGGGGATTCTGTTTTCCTCGTCCCCAGACGGAACGGCGGCCATTTTCTCCTTCTTCCTTTATTTGTTAAGAACTCGAGATAAGAACCGTTTTAAAGGACGCGAATGATGCCAGTACGTATAGAATTTCAAGCGGTAGTGCCCTTTTGAGTCAGATACTGGTGTATCCTATTGGACCTTGAACTGATAACATAAATACATATGTTGCTAACTTTACTGGGGATAAAACTCGACACGGGAGCTGTTTCAAAGAACGTCAGTGGCATCAATAGGTTCAGAATTTCAAGTTATATCCGTACAAGTGAGTATGTTCATAGGGATCGCTTGTTACAGTAGAAATGGAGTGTTTCAAGCCATACGGCCATGATAGATGCTGTAAGCCACACCTACTGGAGCTTAAATAGAACTACACGTGAGGCTTTGGTGTTCCTGTTCGTAATAGTTTATATCGTTTGCTTCTGTTAGTAAAGTTGCTTTTGTTAAAATGCCTTCACGTCAGCGTAAGGCTAGAGTTAAACGTCGAGCGGAATACCTCCAAAAGCGAGAGGGAATATTGAAAGAACGATCGTCAGAAGAAAGCAAAGAAAAAGCTCGAGAACGATATCATCGGAACCCCGAGCCAAAACTAACCGCTGAGGAAGAACGATATCACCGGAACTCGCACCGGAACTCCGATCGAAAGCAAGCCGCTGAGTGGGAAAAATATCACATGCAAGAACGTTACCCCGAGCCAATACTATCTTTAAAGCGGCAACGGTACAATGAAAATAAAGCGGCCATGAACAGTGCAGAACATCGGGACGGTTCCATCGCCATGACGTTTAGCCCTTCCCACTATTGTGTTCTGCCTGCATAATTTTATTCAATGTTTCTTTGAAGTGCACTGCGGTGACTGAATATGGCTTCTGTTTACCAAGCATGCTGCCGTGCTTCAGCTTGTGTAACAAGTGGTAAGTAGTGTTGCTACGTGTATGGCTTTGTCAACACCTCCAAGACTTGATTCTTCCATTCTGTACTAGCTGTGCAGGTCACATGTGTAACTTTGGAAAGGAAAACAAAGGTATGGATATAAAAATCATGATACGCTATTTGACTGGTGTACTCCACGTATAGAAGAGTACATCTACATGTATGGAGAAGATTGATATGGTCCTCCAGTGGTGCTACAAAAGTGAAGGATAAGTTGTGTGGTGCTTGTCCTGAAAGAGGATTAGTTTGGCAATGCGATGGCAGTTTAATGAAGGTAGAGTGAGTGGATTTGGGGATGGTGCATATAGCACTTGTCCTGACCTGGTGGATGTCAGATGTCGAAATGCTCCAATTTTGTCTTTGTGATATGGTGGAGTTGGTGATGGTGTTAAATGTGGTGTTTAAATTTTTGCTGTGGTCACATATGGAGATGCAGTCATCCTAATGACAGCTCAGACACATTTGACTATAAATGAGGTGGGAGGCTAAATTGTGTGTTATCATAGTGGTCATACAATATAATATTTACTATAGGTGTTACAGCAAGCTTTTAAGGTGGATGATCAAGAGAGATATGGAGGCAGCAAGTCACATAGTTCTGCAGAAGTTTAAGGGCATTCTCCATTTGAAGACCTGTTGAGGTATGCATAGGTATCACTGGCCTGCCTGAGCATGCCATGAAGTTTACCCCTTCTCACTATGTGTTCTGCTGTTAGCTGATATGGCTTTAATGTTCTGGATACAGTGTAAAGATGTTGGTCCAATATCAAGGTAAACAAATGCTGCATTGAGTTGAATGTATTAGTCATGTTTCTTTATCTACTCTGTAGAGATGTGCGTCAGTGTCTTCTGTCAGTTGCAAAAATGGTGGTGTGACATTTGGTTCTGAGCCTCTACCAACACCAGAAAAAAATAGCAGCTGTATGGAACACCACCAAAATACAGCAGTGGGTCCTACAGCTACCAGTATGCCTCAATGCAAATGAGCAACCAGCTACCATGGGAGAGTTACTCATAGGGGAGCTACCAGTGCCCATATTACCTTATTTCTCCATACACCAGTCATTTGTCAATTGGTACACAATGAAGCTACAAGCTGTAAAAAAAAAAAAAAAAAAAAGGTAATGGTGGTGTACAGGTGACATTTACTGAGCCTCTACCAACACCAGGTTAAAGAGCTTTGAAAGGAAGAAAGAAAGCTTAATGGAACATCAGTAAGATACTGCATTCATCCCTTCGAAGTGACGTAAGTTTCTTGTAACAGGTGGGGAGAAGAAAGTGCCTGTATATGGGCTTGTAGAGTGTGTACCAGGTACATGTATAGTTGGGCGTGGCCCGCCCTTCGCGTATTGGCGGAAGGTCGGGTTGCAAGCCTATACCAAGATTTGTTCTGGAGTGTTATGTAATATCGTTGTGAATATCGTTATGTTATTGCACATTCGGGTAGTGCTTATTGAGCGTTAAATTACGGGGTGATAATGCGGTGTCTGCAGAGCAGCTGCTCAAGATATGTACATGTATTGCTTCGGGTGCGGTGTCGATGAGTTGGGCATGGCCCACCCTTCGCATTGTTGTTCAGGCTTCATAGTAGCAGGGCAGCGCAACTCTTTAGCTGCCTATGTAACACATTCGCAAACAAAAGCAATGTTTGTCTGCTCCATGAAAATTCATATACATGTAAGTTAAATGGAAGGAACAGCTGCCTATCATTACCTCACATCAGCCGCTAATTGGGTGATAATGGGACCCACTTGAACGCTGCAATCCGATTGGACTGCAATCCCAGTTGCAGCAGAACAAATCCAGGTATAGGCTTGCAACCCGACCTTCTGCCAATACACGAAGGGCGGGCCACGCCCAACTAGTACATGTACAGCTATCACTTTTGTACATTGCATCCTATCAGTAAATGCATGTTGTATTCATTGCTTCTTTGAACATCTTATCTGATTACCTTAGGTCTGCTGGTATTGATATGGCTTATGTTTACCTGAATGTATCTTCAAGCAATTTTTTTATTTGCTTAACTTAACAGTGTTGTTGCAGTGTATGACTACATCAGCACTTCTAAGATTTCATTTGAACACTTACTGTGTGCAGGTCACAACTAAAAGTAAAGGTATGATATAAATATGATGATTCACTGGTGTACTCTACATATATAGGAGGATGACAGTAGTGTTTGAATGATGTTGGTCCTGAAATTTTTGAGAGGCTTAGGTTGGCAATGCAATGTGATGATGGCATGTACTGCGGAGATTGTTCAGTGGAGTTAGGGACCAGACTTGGTTATGGTTGTGTACAAATGTAGGTGTGCGGAGTTAGGGAACAGACTTGGTGATGATTGTGTACAATGTAGGTACCAAGTTTGGAGTTAGTGATGGTGCATCACACTTCAGGGATCAGATTTGTTGAAGCTTCCTCCAGAATGTAATAAATGGAGTGCTTATATTTGGTCCTTGATTGGAGTTCAGCTGACATGGCTGGTGGTGACTCGAACATTTTGGTGTTTTGCGACTCAGAACAGACTGTTGCAGTTGTTGTGTGTATTGGAGCAGGATAGTTAGTCTGCTTTTGCCACAAAATGTGGATTTTTGCCTGCCACCCTGCTCAAGCCTGTGTATGCCTATGGTGTCATGATTTCAGACATCGATAGTAGGCTCTGGAAGTAGTGGCTGTGTTGTGTTGTAGTCATGGTGTGCATCATGTGACACTGACACCAATTGGGTAGTAGCAGTAACAATGTAATTTAATTGATGACACAATAATAGTACATATACATTGCACATCAAAAAAGAGCGACTGAACTTTCCCGGGATGACAACTACATTGATTAAAGAACTAGCACCGCATGATACTCTCAGATCGATGGGCTAAACAAGTGTCTGGCAACAGATTTTTAGCCCAAATGTCTTTACCTTGGTTTTAGACACATATCCAGTTACCACAGCCTTTGATACGCACGCATGAATCGATTAAGCTGCCAGGCTCTCCTTATTCTTAGTCTCATACCCAGACCCAAATGTATGTAACAATTTGCACACTTGGGCTGTTTCCACGTAGCGGTGATGTAATCCATCCGCTGCTGCGAACGGGTCTGGGGCCAAAACTAATAATCTGGTATGAAAAAAAATTAATGAAACAAGTAAATAAAAAACATTCTCTATGAGAAAGTTGGTGGCATATAGAATTTGAAGGCAATGGTGGTGTAAAAAGGAAGGAAACAAGGGTCTAATAATAAGAGAAAATGAACAACATACTATATCCTACATGTAGAAATGTGCTAAATATAGGACTATTCCATTTTCTCTTATTATTAGACCCTTCTTTCCTCCTTTTTACACCACCATTGCCTTCAAATCCTATATGCCACCAACTTTCTCATAGCGAATGTTTTTTATTTACTTGTGTACTTTAATGTAGCACACGTACCACCCCTAAAACTACCCGATTTACAAATTCCAATCCTGCATCTATGACAATCGAGTATATGAACGTTGCTATAAACTGCATGATAGCAGTTTTGTGGAGCATATCATGCTTCTGGTCACTTTGAGAAGTAGTCTGTCGCAACGATGATTTAGCAATTTCCTCAGTCGAGGTGGCGTGCAAGCGTTAGAATAGGGGACCAATGATGTCCACTCCCTGCCATTCACATAAAAACCAGTTACATGCAAGTATACGGGCTTGATCAAGTCTAGTGTTGGGATTTTGAAACAATCTTTTGCATGGCATGTACGATTCACATTTAGCTAACTGAGCTAAATGTCTGTTTATACGAACAGATTATTGACAACGGCAATCAGTGACAAGTATAAATGTGGGAAATCAGCATATAGAACTGGATACCCATGCATGCATTAACGGAGTACATGTATAGGTACATACTTGGCCTGCAGTATTAAATCCTGCTTTCGGGTACGATCTCTTCCCTGATGCCCACCACTGGAGGATACATGGCATTCATGGAAAGTCAGTCTCCTGTCGATGCATGTCTTCCAGAAGAGCGATCCGTTTGTTATATTTACATTTCTTCTGCACGACGACAAACGTATAAATATATAATTACATCCAGGGATTTCAGTCCGGGGGGGACCCAGTTCCCTAGGGAACTGGGTCTGCGATAATTATTTTTGTGCATCCAGGGATTTCGGTCCTCTGGACCAAAAAGTAGGGGAGACCGTATTCCCTGTGACACCGGCCAATTAATTGATGACTCCTGCACAGAAAGGCAAACCATTTTATGAAGTGTATAGCTGTGCTAGCCTTGCTTACTCAGTAACAGTTATTTTTGTCAGAACAAGGCTATTTATGGCTATCTTCAGATCTGTTAGCCTGTGTTTGCGAGGCTCTAGAGTGAAATGCGATGTGGTCTAGGGTTTGATGATGAAGCAGCACTCCCAGCACACTGACAACAAATTTATCATGTTTTCAGTATAATTCTGTTATTCACCATGCATGTATATTGAACTTGTGTTTTCTTTCAATCTGACTTTTGAATGTTAAATAATGTCCAAAATTCCTTGAAAAAAAATGAATTCATTGTATCGTAATTCCTTGTCTCCTTACATTTTAATCAATTGCAGTCTATAAATCCTACTAATATGTTAACTCCTTCTGTGTGTATTTTCCTAAGAATCCCTGTGTTGTATTTTCACCAATTTTATTTTTATATCTTGTATTAATGACAGGATGTAGACTGTTCCAAATACTCGGGACTTTGTGAAAGATTACTAGGCTACAGCACGCCGAATGGTCACGATCACTGACGGATGGTCTTAAACTTACAATATCAACCACATGAACAGGTAAACAAGAACCCTAAACTCTTTTCTCACACTCACTTGCTCTCTTCACGAGTAACTCCTTTATATATCCAACACACGAGAGAATCTGTGAGAAGGTCAAGGGCTACTGACACTTCCTAAGCACATGGGGTCATAGCTCAGGGTCCTCTGGATTGTTCAACAATGGCGATGTGCCTGAGGAGAATGTATTTGCCTGGAGAGAAATGGCCTCACAGCAGCTCAAACAATCAGTGGTATGCCCGCGAAATTAACCATAGCCATGCAACCAGTAACGTTTCCACTGAGGATAGGACCTGGCCTTGGAGGCTATAGGGACTTGTTGCAGTATCCTTGCAACAAGTCCCAAGTTATAGCCTCCAAGGCCAGGAACCAAACAAAAACAAGGCTGACAATTGCACAATGCACCAATTGATGTATCAAAGTTCTTAACCATTGTCTATAGTAACAATAATATTATAATATCCATGGTGAGTTCTCCATAGGCCTTCCTTAAGATGTCGCTTTACAGAAACCTCATTTATCGCACCCTCTTACACTTCCCAATGCAACATCTTCTATGTATGCACTCCAATTTGCTCACAACTGACTCCTAACTGCTCAGAACGTAAGGCCTTAGGGTGACATATTAACCATGCACATCAGAGTCCCATTCACCAATCCCCTAACTGCTGAAATCACGGACTTATAGTGACATCACTAAGTCATCTTTCCCTTTGGCCTCTACTTAACTCTCTTCTTTTCCACTACAGACTTTTTGCATTTACCATATCCAAGATCTCGTATTCATCCTCCACCACATCCACCAATAACACTGAAAGCAAAATAAATATGAAATCCATGTAGGGTGCTCCCGCTAGTTAAGACGAATTTCGAACTTTGTTTATACAAGTAAATCAAAAACTTCTCTATCGAGAAAGTGATTGGTGGGATGTAGGATTGGTGGTGCAAAAAGCAAGGAAACAAGGTACAGTATGTTAAAGTGAGGTTTGGTAGGATCCTACAACTCACAGTCCTGAATTTGCAAATGAAGAAGCCTATTTACAAATGTAGGACTGTTATAGTTGTAGGATCCTACCAAACCTCACTTTAACATACTGTACCTTGTTTCCTTGCTTTTTGCACCACCAATCCTACATCCCACCAATCACTTTCTTGATAGAGAAGTTTTTGATTTACTTGTTCCCCTAATTTTTTTTGTCTCTGCCAGAAGTGTTCAACATAATATATGGCTTAGTGTATTCGTTGCAATCAGGCGATGTATAGGACGCTTAGTGTGTACTCTGAGTATACAGGCCTCTTTTTTATTTTATTGATAGGCCTACCTTTGTTCTTCGGATATCTTAAACTTAGAGTTCATTCTCCTTGCTAACGAGCCGTTTTCTTTGGCTTGGTTTTTTGCTGAATTAGAACCGCCTGTTGTAAACGTGTCTGCAGCTGTGTACGTATGCGTAGCCTGGCAACAGTAAATTAAGACGCGGTCATACTGCATACTGCTAGGCAACCGAGAATTTTCACCGATAATGAATTGCACCTGCTTGGGTCATTTCATCACCAGCTAACAACTGTAGGTCTTATTTGTATGAAAGGGCACGTTTGGAAATAAAATGCAACTTTTTAAAGCTAATCTCGTCTTCTTACGACGTTCCTGTCGCCAGTTCTACGTGATGAACGGAAGACTAAGAACAAAAATTAAATGGCGGAATTATGGTACTGACTTGTCACTCCACGTAAACGGCACTGTTTAGCGAAGCTCACGTTATATGTGCATATCTGTCATGTTTGTGATGGATTATATGGGAGCTGGCGAGTAATGGCAATGCTTCGTTACCGTTTTAAAACGCTCGATCAAAAACCACGCCCACCAAAGCCAATCCGAAGCCAATCCTACATAGGACCCACTACCGTGGGTCCTGATATATCCGAACGGGCTTGCATGATACCTTTTCCAGAAATGACCCCGTATCACTTCCCTTTCAGTGAGTAGCTTCAAAAGAGAAAAGTTTTTTTCATAGGAAAAAATATAAAAGTTTTGCCGAGCGGGGGTATAGTCCGCCTATTGTGACGAACGCGTGCATAATTCATCAGCGGTTACAAGCAGCTTTGACAGGATTAATCTATGGCTGCATCTGTAGCAACAAGAGGTCATGCAGTTGGGAGACCTCGTCCCTTTAACCACTTATATGTCTTTCAGTTGTAGCTTGTATCGCCCCAATGGGGCTTCAGGTATACCGGTGTCACGGAATAGATTATCCCCCCAAAAATTCATCCCCCGGATAATCTATTCTGGAATAGATTATCCCCCTAGGATAAATTATTCCGGAATAGTTTATCATCCCTTGGAATAGATTAACCCCCTTCATAAAACGCTCACTCATGTCCATTGTAACGGATGGATGTAAAAGAATACGATGAAATTGTTTGTTTCCTTGCGAGCAAACACAGTGAGCGGCGAAATTGGCCTCGGGATGTGTTGGAGTCAAAAGATGTCAAAGATGCTAAAAGGGCTTATCGACAAAAATGTGAGGGTTTCATAACCGATGAGGGCTTGCTTTTCAAGACAAAAAGGCGGAAGAAAGGGCTGATGTATCACTTTGGAGTTCATAAAACGTATGTTGTATTTTACGTTGGAATTGCTTTCACTTATATACATGTATATCCTTCTACTAGCATGTAAAATAATGAGTTAGATCCTATTAAACATTGTTATTTGATTTATCTATGCTCTGAGTTGTATAGCAGCATAGGAATTCACTATATTGCCTTTCTTTTAATTTGAAGCAATCGCTGGTAATTACTTTCTGATGTGTTTCTTCACTTCATACATGCATGTATGTAGGCAAGAGAAGGTGGCTGGACGTTACTATTGGAAGGGAATGGCCTCTGATATTGCTAACTATTGCAGCACTTGTCTAGTGTGTCAAAGGCAGTACAAGATGCCAAAAAAAAACTTCAGAACTGCATCCTGTTGGTGTCCCAAACCATGCATTTGCTCAATGGGGAATGGACCTGGTGGGTCCACTTTCTGGTGCAAATGAATGTTTTCTTATGGTTCTAACAGAATATCGAACAAAGTGGGCTGAAGTGTATCCTATACCTAATAAACAAGCAACAGCTGTGTTCAAATGCCTCAAAAAGGTGATAGGGAGGTTTTGAGTTCCAGAGACAATCATATCAGACCAGGGGCGTGAATTTTGTAATGAGTTGAATGACAATTTATAAAAGCTTTGGTATCTCAAGAAGAATCTGTACAGCGTATCATCGGTTCAATCAACCAATTTGTGGTTGTTTAAGTAAGTTTCTGATGGTGGTAAGCTCAATTGGGAAGATGATTTGAACTGAAAGCTTGGGTTATTATTGAACCTTGAATAATATGCAGTAATTCCATGCAAGAAGCCATTTATTATCACATGCACATCAGCAGTAGTTAAAAAAATTATGTGGAGAACTTTAACTCACGCACGGAGCGAAGTACGATGCACCAGCAGTGCTCTATATATAGCTGAGCCGTAATAAACGTGTCAATGGAATAGTGTGATAGATCAATTCAAAATAAGAGTCCATGCATGTTGTCTCCAGATTATGTTTTACTTCTGATATCAGTGGTTCACACGTATAGCATACCCAGTATATTCACACGCACGTACATACAAGTTCACGAGAGAGAGAGAGAGAGAAAGAGAGAGAGAGAGAGAGAGAGAGAGAGAGAGAGAGAGAGAGAGAGAGAGAGAGAGAGAGAGAGAGAGAGAGAGAGAGAGAGAGAGAGAGAGAGAGAGAGAGAGAGAGAGAGAGAGAGAGAGTGAGAGAGAGAGAGGAAAGAGACGAAGGGAGAGAGAGAAAGATAGAGGGAGGTAGAGAGACAAAGAGAGAGGTAGGGGGTGGGGCATGGAGGAGAGGGAGAGGAAGAAGAGGGAACGGGGGGGGGGGGGGGGGGGGATAATTTATTCCGAAGGGGGATAAAATATTCCGGAATACTTTATCCGGGGGATAAACTATTCCGGAATACATGTAGATTATCCGGGGGGATAATTTATTACGGGGGATAATCTATATCGTGACTCCGGCAGCCTTTGCGACAGAGTTTAGGCTATAACCCTGGCTAATTCACTGTGTCACATTGCGAATCAAAGCTGGATTTCGCTTTAACCTATACGGCCCTAGCTGCGATGACAATTTCTGTGATACAAGCATGTGATTGCAGACTGCCAATCTGGAATTACATGCTTGTGCCACAGACAATGATTTCGGCTACATCGACAGCCCTGGAGAATTATGGTATTGTATGGATTCCGTTGTGGTCGATTGTGAAATTCATATCGCTCTATAGTGAAGTGAGTCCGACCGGGTCGTACATTTTGGTATACAGCTACTTGTATTTTCGCGCATCCAAGCTGAAAGTGGCAAGGACAGAATCCTCACTCTTGGACGTGCATGTTAACATACCACGAAGCTTTGATGTAAACGTAATTTGCTCTAAAACGTTACACAAACATAAAATTCGATCGTAACTAATTGAGCGGTAGTGTGACCTTTCGAGTACCGTGGGCTCCAGAACGATCAGCATCGCAGGTTTTTGATATTAATCGAGTCGCAGACACTATAGGGGACTATTCCGCCCTGCATTTTTGGAAACGATCTGTAGTTTCTGCAATACGCGTACGTGAGCGAACGTGACGGTGTTTAGAAAACATTTCCCCGAGTGGGTGCGACATGTCTACTCGTAACTTCCAAACGGAAGGTCCAATCGAAGCCACTTTTCTTTCCATACATTGGGAAGACATGTGAGTACAATTAAAAAAATCTTTATTTAATATCCTTAAAACGCATCCTTTATTTTATTTAAATAAATTCGGTTCAAAATTCGTCTTAATACCCGGCTCGTCATTAGACCCGGGAGCACTCTACATGTAGTACATACACTATAAATGATTAAGGTATAATACCAACTCTTCTTGTCTTTATTGTTCTCCACTGGAAACATGCATGGAGAGAACTTGTTCTTCAATGCCTCTTGACAAATGCTGACTCATTTCACTCTGCTGAAACACACAATGACCATGTTGTATCCCATTAGCTGGGTAAGCTATAGCTGTTGCAAAATAAGCCAGGTAACTTTCCCCTTCTTGCTGTTGGACTTTCTTCATTTTAAAAACAGCTGCCACCTGTCATGTGAACACCAGCTAGGCCAGTAAAAACGTTCTGACACCTTTTGTATATAGAGCGTTTGTGTTCTACCAAGCTAGGTTACCAGCAGTATGATCACTGTGGCAGGACTCCATGATCTGCTTCCTCTGGTGCTTGCTGAATATCACTTCCACCCACATGCTTTTCTTTGTCTTATACTGCATTTTTTATCTTCCACTTTAATACTTTAGTATTTGCTCAAACTGCTCAATGTTTGAATCATGCAAACACAATCATTCGGTAGGCATGCATATAAATATTGCTTGTAACTCGTGCTCTTTTCATTAGCGGTTCAGGGTACCTGTGGATAACAGCAACTCTCGTCATCCATTTAAGGCAGCTATAAATATAGTATAATTAAGTCACATGCAGTATCTGCAAAACCTTAATCCTTATCGCCTTTATCGGTACGGGGTAGTGATTAAACTTAACACCACATGATATGCATGTGGCTGCAGACTATATAGTTTGAAATAGACTTTTACACAATGACGGACCATGGTTGTCTTGTACCCAGACCCAAATGTACAAGTACGTTGAGGGACAATTTACTCAGGAGTAAAATGTCCGGTAGGACAATTTACTCCGACGGACACTTTCCTCCGTGACAGGATGTTGGAAGTGGTTGCAGGTTACACAGCTGAAGCGTAAACTCGGCAAAGCTAAGGAATTTAAGTAACAGCTGATTTTAGTGGAGCCAAAGCAAATTTTCGGCTTGAAATAACTTAAGTGTATACTTTAGTTCCCGCCAATAACATTTATGTGTGCAACCTTTCACGTGAGTAATAATTTTCATCTTAGTCAGTGAAAACATAAGTACAAAAAACAAAACAAAACCTTTTGCATGACTGAGCTTCAACCTCTCTCCTGAGTCTGATCAGTAGGTAAAAATGACGCAATAATGAAGTTTCAAATGCAATTCATCGCGATATGGCGGATGTTATCAGGTACTCAGCTCTGATGGTACTTTTTTAACGGCAAAGGAGGGTCTATTGCCTCCCAAGTACGATTTCGCGATAGATCTAACATGTGATGACTCGGAAACGAAACATAGCAGTCCAGTGAGAGCGTACTGTCACGGCTGATTTTGTCCTATCCTGAAATGGTCCTAGGACCGTTTCAGGCAGCCTGTTTTGGTCCGGCGGACTATTACAGGCTTTGCTTAATTTGGTCCTAGGACCAAAACAGGCTGCCTCATTTGGTCCTACGCTGCTCATTTTGGTCCTATATAGGCGGACAAAAGCAAGCAGCCTGATTTGGTCCTAGGACCGAAACAGACTGCCTAATTAGACTCTACGCTGCTGTTATTATACAGGCGGACAAAGACAAATTCAAACTGATTACTTCACGCAGAATAAGTAATTGTACCCCACCCATAGCTTAGAACGTTTGTGGTAATATGACACTACAAAAACCAGGCTGATGGAGTAGCCTGTTGAGGAGAGTCTAGGCATAGCGATGGTGGAGTGGACTGCCTTTTACTTTTACCACCTTTCCTTTCTTTAGCTCCTTGGTACCATTGAGGAATAGATTGGCCCTGGCATGTTTAGCATCATTCTGCTAATTTTGCTTTTTCTAAAGACAATAAAAGAGCAAATAAAAACAAATTTTAAAAGTATACCAACATTTTATACCTGTGCAGAAAGAATGTCTTTCTTGACGATTTGCAACATTTCCTGCCTTTCACTGCACAACACCGTCATGTGCTCAGGTACATTTTCCTGGTTAGCAACACGAAACAGAGCTGTTGCGAAACGTGAGATAGTGTAGCAAGTGGACTCAGACGTGTTGTAAGTAGACGTTCTAAATCAATAAATTCATCACACTGTTCTTTCAGTCCTGTAAGTGATTTAGCGGTGCTTTAATAAGCATCCACTGCAATGTTTGGTTAAACATTTCGTCAAGACTGTTTTATTGCATAATATTATATAGGCAATGATACAAATAAACAAAATAATTCTTTGTAAGGGTGCACCTGTGGATGATAATTTACTTTCATCCTTTCAACATTCTTGAATTCGGAACCATTATCAGTATTCATGACTCAAGGCAATTCCATTGGCATAAAATTCTATTTCATAGGATATGTACCATCTTGTGGAGTGGCTACTTGATGGGCCTCGTTGCTGGGTGTAAGAACAGCTTCAACTGACCTAGAGAAATAATCACTTAAAGTAATGATGTATCTAACAAAAAGGGTGCAAACCATACATCAGAATGAATGCTTCAACTAATTAAGCTACAGCATTAAGTATGCAACATTTGATACTCACATACAAATACACCCCACCTATTACTATATGATACCATGTTGTATATACAGGATGCAGTTCATAAGTAACTACCAGTCTTGCAGAAATTCCTTTGACGGACACACTTCACATGCATTAGAAAATATCAATTCCAACCAAAAAGAGCCTACCAGTTTAATGATTTATTTATTAAGCCTTTTCCATGTGCATCATTCTCTTACCCTCTGAATTGTTCTTTTTATGTCCCGAAGTCCGGAGGTAGGGTCACAAATCAGCTTTACAATCTGTGTTTTGAGTAATTACATGTAAGTGTCACTGACTGTGGCTTTTCAAATTATGCACAGGATAAATTTCAAACACAGTGGATTGTTAATAAAGCTGGGTAGAGTGGCTCTCTATATTTTTGCTATCCTTACAAGTGATTTAATAGTGCCCTATGCCTATATGGTTGATGAAACCATGATCCGAAACTAGTTTGGTGTAGCCCAACCTTCGCATACTGCCAGAAGGTCGGGTACCAAACCTGCACAGTTTTTATACAAGTTGCAACTGGGATTGCAGTCGAATAAGAATACAGCATTTCAATGCAGGCAATTATCACCTAATCAACATACGCAAGTATTTATTCATTCAATGTACAAGAGAGTTGTATGGAGAGAACCGTAGTGCAGTGTGCGATTGAGACGGCCATGGAACTAGGCTACTCCTCGATGAAGCCTGAACAGGTAGAAGGAACTGTGGCTCTAATTAAAGGCAGGGATGTATTTGCTATTCTACCCACGGGTTTTGGTAAAAGCCTCTGTTATGCTTGCTTGCCAGTGGCACAAATTGTAGCTTCATCACTGATGGCAAGTTAGATGATCCTGTATTTGCAGTGCGCATGCATGCCTGAGTCAAAGCCACATGACAAGCTAAATATCAAAGCTTATAGAGTACTGGAATTAAGAACTAATTACCACCGATGTAGGCAACATACTTTTGCTCATTGTACATGGTTGTTTATCAGTACGAATTAAAGCCCCCTTGTGGTTTAAGACCATTTACAGATAAGAGCACGATTATCTTATTGCACCATGTGGTATTATTTGTGAGCACCTTACTGTAATACGTCTGTACAAAAACTGTGTGGGTTTTGTACCCGACCTTCCGTGCCAGCTAGGCTTCTTAATTGTAAAAGAAAACACAGTAAGCAGCTGGTCTCTATTCAGCAACTACTAGATAGCAACTCAACAGGTTAGCAATAGATAATACATATAGCCAAATATAACGCGGCTCGCTACTGGCGATCAATATCATCTCTGTGCTACAACGTATCCTTTCTCTCACTATAGGCTAGATTTGGTTAATAGCTTACCACATATCTCCCTTTCCGATCTGTCTTCTTTTTCCTCCAGAAGATCGTCGTCGTGTCACAATATCGGAGATGGGACCAAAAAGTGACACGAGGGACGAAATCAGGCGATCAATTTTAGTCCGCCCGGACCATTTCCGGTTGCCTATTTTGGTCTGGGCGGACCAAAATTAGACGCGGACCGAAATATTCGTGACAGTACTACGAAATTGCATCGCTAAGCTTTTACGAGCTAAAAACGCATATCTAGCTCGATAATACCGTAACTATTCACCGGACTTAAAAACCGACGCGGCCAAAGGTTGCTAATGCTTGTTCTTTAGATATATTGCGAATATGGTTAAGATCTATTGCCTACAGGAGGAGGAATTATGCTTACAATTTTTTTTTGTACCGGGGTCACAACAAGTGTTAATAACTAAAGTAAATAGTCACGTGATGCTTTTTAACTTTCAGTATATATTGAAAAATAGTTGTACACTATACCTGCGTTGTCAGATTTCCATTTTGAGCTCATTGTTATAATATATTCAAGTGAACAAAATAAAAGTACAAAAAAATTATAGGAGCAAGTGTGATGGTTTCCACTGTACACTGCGTTGTTCCTCAGTACATTGTTATGTCACTCCATACATGGTGCACCATACATGTATCAAAAAAACTACAAAACATAATTTTTTTCCAGGCTACGGCATAACGTATCATGCATGCGTTCTAATCAGAATACCATAAGTCTACAATGCATAATCTAATGGAATTTTGAACCCTTGTTTCCATCGTTTTTGCGACACCATGGCCTTCAAACTCTATACGGTTGTACCACTCATTTTCTCAAAGTGAAATTTCATTACTACTCTATACATGTGTAGTTAAGAGCGGCTGTATATGACTGGGAAAAACAACGGATTCAGAAAATGAATAGCACATGTCCAACAACACATGGGCAACATCCGCCTTTTAAAAATTATATAATCTACAATACACAACTCATGTTGAATCTAATTATAGCCATACGGGTGGCTTGCAACGGGCTTCTTCTACATGTAAACAACCTCAACGGCATATCAGGCGGGTTACTACACTTTGTCGTAAGTGAATAAGAAATAATGGCCTCTACTAGTATTCGTATTAGCGGCGGAGTACCGCTCAAAGGTACAGTGACTATCAGCGGTGCCAAGAACGCCGCACTGCCCTTGATGGCTGCAAGTCTGCTCTCCAATGAGCCGCTAACTCTGCGCAACGTTCCCGATATCGGGGACGTCCGGGAGTTTGCCTCTTTGCTCATGCAGTATGGTGTGGAAATTGTTCGCGATCTTGATGGCGCGGTAATGACCCTCCATAACAAACGAAACTATCGCGATCAAGTCGCTACTCATGGTACTTCGCCCCATAATACTGTCTGTAAAACTCGTGCCTCTATTCTAGTGCTGGGGCCACTGATTGCCCGCTACGGCATGGCTGAAGTGCCACTCCCCAGTGGCTGTGATATTGGGAAACGGCCTGTTGACCTGCACATCGCGGGACTACGGTCTATGGGTGCCGAAATTAATCTCCATGAACACTACGTGGAGGGGAGGAATGCATCCGAGCGTTTATTCGGGACGAGATTCACCTTTCCGAAAGTATCAGTGGGTGCGACCGAAAACCTGTTGATGGCGGCGACCTTAGCGCGAGGAGAGACTGTGCTGATGAATGCCGCCGGCGAGCCCGAGATCAGGGACCTCGCCAACTGCCTGAAAGCAATGGGGGCAATAATTAAAGGCATTGACAGCGATTGTCTGATCATTCAAGGTGTAACTACGCTCCACAGTGCTGTTCATCCAGTGATGAGCGATCGTATCGAGGCGGGAACCTATGCCGTAGCAGCGGCCATTACCGGTGGCAGTCTGACCCTCACCCATTTTGATTGTAGGCTGTTCGGTAGTTTCTATAAGCAGCTGGTAGATGCGGGAGTAACCGTCCGTTCGGACTTGGGGCTGGAAGAAGTCGAAATTACCGCACCGAAATTTCCAGGTCGAGTGCAAGGGGTTGAACTTGAAACTGGGCCTTTCCCAGGCTTTCCCACCGATCTACAGGCGCAGTTCATGGCTCTGATGTGTCAAGCCTCGGGTACGTCTAAGATCACCGAAGCGGTGTTTGAAGACCGTTTTAAGCACGTGCCCGAGCTGAGGCGGATGGGCGCCGATATCCGCGATAACTTTGAAGGCAACTTAGCAGTGGTTCGCGGAGTTGAGCACCTAACGGGCACACAAGTAACGTCGACCGATCTTCGCGCGTCAGCTTGTTTGGTCTTGGCGGGATTGGCCGCGCGGGGAGAAACTGTGGTCACTGACGTAGACCACCTCGATCGCGGCTATGAAAAAATGGTCGAGAAACTGCGCGCCTGTGGTGCCCGTATTGAACGGGTCACGGCCACCCATTGTAGCCGTGCTGAAACTGTGCATGCATCCAATTTATAACTTATCTTGAAGAGTGATAGTCGCATAGTAGTATGAGGTGCTATAGAACAATTTCATCACAAATATGTGTGTGCTTGGGGCAGATTACGGTGTAGTCAAATTGATTATACCAATCAGCAGTGTGTTTTGCACATACCTATACGGTTGTTGACAGAATGTTTACGGTGTGTGGTTACTACTCAGTTTTACCGCATTGCAGCTGTTGTCTTTAAACCAGTCTAATAAATAAATATGTTAATAATCCAATCACCAGTAATTATTGATACCATGCCATGCCAATAAAGTCATAATGGAATGTAATATGATTGGGCGTGGGTTTCAACTGACCGGATGTGACATATACAAACAATGCAACGCTCTACTCTGCACTTAGTACAATAATATACATATGTGGACATATACATTTATATGCATGCATGTGCATTTGCAGTGTGATCTCATGCATCCTATAACATACATTCGGAGTTGTGGCACTATTTGAGAAGCAAGGGATTTATAGTTGCTGATAGCCTCTAGTACAGACTGTTTATGGCGTGTAGTTACTTCTTAATTCGCTCTGCCGCATTAATTACACCCATATACCACTAGCTGCATGTGGTCTTGAAACTAGTCTCAAATTTATTACGTGAAATGCGGATGTGGTACCGAAGAGGGCGGGGGGGAGGGGGGGGGAGGTGCGTTGTTAGCGCATGTATGAAGCCAATGAAAGCAGGTTTGGAGTTTTATAAGTTCATTTGCATGTAATTATTAATAATGATCGTGCGTTGATCACGCTCAATAGACATTACTGACCTGATTATTGCGCACGCATTTACGAAGTTAATTATTTCAACGTATACGTATCGGAAATATAAAGCCAATTCAGTAGTACAGGCGATATGCTTTAATCAGCTTTTTGCTGTGAGTTCAGTCATGGTGATCCGGTTATTGGACTTATTTGATATTAAAACCGGTTCCGTGAGAACCGAATGTTTTTTTGGGCTGTTTTGTCGAACTCAAGTTTTAGAAAATTATTCGGACGACCTTTTTCAGCCACAACAGCATAAGAACATAGTAGTACAACTCTCTGCATGAGGGTTTGCGCTATTTCTAGCGTCCTATGTATACTTCTCATTGTAACCTGCATTTGTTTTTATAGTCAAACGGTTGGACGTTTCACAGATAAAAGTACACTTTTTTCTGAAGCCTTTTCTAACATCGAAACAGTCCAAATATACTTACCTTTGTAAGATGCGTCGGTTTTGTACACATTTAGACCGTCGTTGAAACTTGACAAGCACTTTTTGTTATGTCGATCTTTGTGGCCGCGTTCCGAGACCGATGTATTATTCCGCGAGTGTGCTGCGTAGTGTCGAACTTTGGCTGGTATATAAGTCTACGCGTGCGCTATTTTCTATTTGCATACAGTCATATATATAGTAGCGTTCATACTATACATCAGAACATATACAGGGTGTCCACGAATGAACGCAACGCTTTTGATTGTGACTAACTTTTGATAGGATGGAGCAAAAAATCTGGTATTTTGACACAAAGTTGGTCGGTTTCCTCAAATTTTTTTCAATTAATTTAATTAATACATTATTAATAATGCTAATTAATTTTAATAAGCCCAACAAATTAACTGATTTAAAAGTTCGTCTGTGTTCAGGTATTGGTTGTGAAGCTTCGATCAAAATATTGGATTTTTTCCATCTACTAAACTGAAACTACGATCCACTGCCTATTTTTCTTCGCATACGCATGCGCACAAGACCTCGTCCTAAGACTTAATCTCGTGATTAAATCGCTGTTATAGTCACGTGATAATACAGAGGCGGATCTTTAAGCATCAGACCTGATGCCCCACCTTCTAGTGGGTGTCACATCACGTGATACAATTCGAAGGCGGATGCAACTCCGTATGCCCCACCTCCTACGTGGGTGTTGCGAGTCCACTTTTAATTAGCTTTCTTCTAAGCCAATTATCCATGTTTACAAGCATCGAATGTGGTGCGCCTCAGTTAGCACAATCGCACAGAGAGGCAATGAACGGTGTGGTACGTACAGATTGATATGCGGTGCCATTCTGTGAGTTAGTGAATCTGAGACGCACACACGCGGGTTAGTAGACACGCAAAAATGAAATGTAAGAATTGATCACATACCTTCCAGCTCTCTCAGAGCTAATAATAGCCTATACCAGCATCTCAAGCAGCACGCAGTAACTTGTGCGCAGACCTGATTTTGTCTCATAGCTAGGCTACATGTATATCGTTGTGTCTACGGCTTAAAGAATACTTTTGTGTCATGTGAGTGCCATTTATGGAAGCCTCGTACCATCCATATGTGAAGGGTCAGTGAGCATTCAAGCCTCCATCCAGTGCTGTTGAGGTTATCTGCTTAGAAAACCTCTAAGGGTGTGCTTTCATTTAAATTGTAACGTTGTATGTTATTCCTTCAGTAAAAAATAACGGAATAGGTATGGGGAAAGTTCCAGTTTTAAAGAAAGACCTGTGTGCTTTGCAATCATGATGTGAGCTACCCTTAATTATTGCTGGTTTTAGATTATAGTGTGCACAAATTCTGTTACTTAGAGTAAATTTATTTTAAAGCACTGACAAATGTTGCAAACCTCCAGCAAGGTTTTAGATGATTTGTTTAAAGAGAAACTGTGCTTTACTTTCAATGCTCCATTTTTTGAAGCTCGTGTATGGATGATATCATGGAAAGTGTGCCGTTTAAAGATAGGGTGTGCTTTAATTTCAATGCATAAAATTAAGCTAGATACCTCGTTTTAAATAACAAACCTATGTGCTTGCATCAAGTTGTAGTTGTAGCTATTTCCGTATCATAATGTTTTTATGGGTATCTGTTACTTTATGCTTGACAGCCTAATATTGCAACCTACCAGTTAGGATTGGGGAAAGATGAATCATGTAGGAACTGACTCTAGCATTTAAGTGAGTCGTGTTTTTATGTTAGGGGCCGATGCTTTTGTTTTAGAGTATCAGCTCATGTGTCAAGATGATTTCATGGAAAGAGTACTACATGTAGTACCGTTTAAAGATAGGGTGTGCTTTAATTTCAATGCATAACACATGGGTAGGCTCTCTTGTTTAGGAAATGCCTGTAGTTGTGATTTGAAAAATTGCCTTGGTATCGACTAATGCTGCAAGTAGGTTTAATTCTGATGCTGCAATTGGATTTCAGAGTAGTATTACAGCACCATGTTGTGTTTGCTGTTGTGATGTTGCAAGCCTTCTTCTAGGTTTTAGATGGTGGATATAAGTGTTTGAGCCTTTTAGCTACTGCGTCACCAATTCAATGTAGGAGTACTCTCTGCTTTAAGACTTAGATATTATTTGTCTATAGAAAAGCTTCATCGTCTAGAAAATAATAAATTACACCTGTAGGAACTCATCTGTAGGAACTGTAGAGTATTGAAAACATTACTGTTTGAAGAGATGAATGTTGTGAGCCATTTAGCTAAGTTCCCTGGACATTGTGCATAATTTCATACCATCCAGCAATGTGTTTGCACACAAAAGGATTTGAAGTATGTGCTTGGAAAATCCCTGTCTAAATAAGGTGTGCTTTTATTGAAATCTTGTGAGTTTCATGGTGTGTGTGTGTGTGTTTGTGTGTGTGTGTGTGTGTGTGTACGTGTGTGTGTGTGTGTGTGTGTGTGTGCGAAATGAAAGACCTGTGTGTGTGTGTGTGTGTGTGTGTGTGTGTGTGTGTGTGTGTGTGTGCGAAATGAAAGACCTGTGTGCTTTGCAATCATGATGTGAGCTACCCTTAATTATTGCTGGTTTTAGATGATAGTGTGCACAAATTCTGTTACTTAGGGTGAATTTATTTTAAAGCACTGACAGATGTTGCAAACCTCCAGCAGGTTTTAGATGATTTGTTTAAAGAGAAGCTGTGCTTTACTTTCAATGCTCCATTTTTTTAAGCTCGTGTTTGGATGATATCATGGAAAGTGTGCCATTTAAAGATAGGGTGTGCTTTAATTTCAATGCATAAATTTGGAGTCTCATAGATAGATACCTCGTTTTAAATAACAAACCTGTGTGCTTGCATCAAGTTGTAGCTATTTCCATATCATAATGTTTTTAACCTTTGCTCATGGATAGCTGTTACTTTATGCTTGAAAGCCTAATATTGCAACCTACCAGTTAGGATTGGGGAAAGATGAATCATGTAGGGACAGACTGTAGTATTTATATGAGTCGTGTTTTTATGTTAGGGGCCGATGCTTTCATTTTAGAGTATCATCTTATGTATCAAGATGACTTCATGGAAAGAGTACTAGTGCCATTTAAAGATAGGGTGTGCTTTAATTTCAGTGCATAACACATGGGTAGGCTCTCGTATTTAGGAAATGCCTATAGATCTAGTTGTGATTTGAAGAATTGCTTTAGTATCAACTTCCATCGTGATGTGAGCCTCTTGGCTAGTTCCAGATCATGTTGCTCTTAAATTATGCTTTAACAGACTCCTTTATTATGTCACAGTGTTTTAAAGCATTGAATAATGTTTACAGCTTCCAGCAAGGTTTAAAATGTTTGGGAAGATAGCTGTGTCTTAAGACAACAATTACATGCATCATGTTGTGATCCTAGCTCTTAGCTACATGTAGTTATCAGATGTTGCTATAATGAAATGGACTTTAGGAGATCCCTGTTGTGATGTTGCAAGCCTCCTGCTAGGTTTTAGATGGTTGGATATAAGTGTGGTGCATGTCCTTACATCAATAATATTGTGAGACTTTTAGCTACTCAGTACTGCGTCACCAAGTCAATGTAGAGTACTCTCTGCTTTAAGAGACTCAGGTGTTACATGTGTATGTGTGCTTAGAAAAGCTCTGTGTTCTTGAAAATGTATGTTAAGGCTACAAATTACACATGTAGGAACTGTAGAGTATTGGCTGTTTTAAGAAAGAGATGTGAGCAATTTAGCTAATTACAAGTTCCCTGGACATTGTGCATGCATGCGAGCACTAAGTATCTGAGGGTATGCTTTAATTTCATACCATCCAGTTATGTGTTTGCACACACAAGGTTTGAGCATACTGTTAAAGTATGCACTTGAAAACTTCTGGCTAAATGAGGGTGTGCTTTTATTCAAATGTTGTGAGCTTCATGGTGTGTGTGTGTGTGTGTGTGTGTGTGTGTGTGTGTGTATGTGTGTGTGTGCGTGTGTGTGTGTGTGTGTGTGTGTGTGTGTGTGTGTGTGCGTGTCCGTGTATATGTTATTGATGGTAGAGTCTGTTTTAAAAGCCTCAGGACTGTTGTTGTGGGAGGTTGTGAGTTCATTTTTGGTTACAAGCCTCTAGCTAGGTTTCAGATGTGTATTTTTCATAGATGTGTGGTTGCATCATGATCAGGTTGTGATTGAGCCATGTAACTAGTTCAAGATTATAATGGTTGTTGTTGTATATGCTTTAAGGCCCTATTATTTAAATTGACTCACATCTTCATGTCATGGTGTGCCTATCAGCTCAATGGTTTCAAACCTTCACCTAGATTTTCATAGGAAAACTGCCATTTTTAATGAGAAGGAATGCATCATGTAGCAAGTTCCCATGTCATAGGTCTCTTGTTTTGTTATGTGAGCTTTCAATACCGGTCCAGTAAAGTAATCTTTGCACAGAATGATTGTACATGTAGCTGAGGTATGAAAACCACAGTGTTAAATGTGGGTGTACTTTACAACGTAAAGTTGTGCACTTCTAGGTGTGTGTTATTTGTAAAATAAGGTTAGAACACCGGTAGGTTTTAGATGAGTTGGAAGATTACTATTTATAAAAAGATCTACTTTGCATCAAGATGTGAGCCTTATTGCTAGTTCCAGATGATAGTTTAAGCTGTTGCTTGTGTAATTGATCTGCTTTTAAAACAAATTCTTTGGTTTAAAGCACTGACAAATGTTACAAGCTTCCAGCAAGGTTTTTTTTTTTAACCATCCAGTTATGCAAACTAATTGTGCGTGGTGGTTGGAAAACGTCTGTGTTAAATGAAAGTGTGCTTATGTTGAAATTTTGTGGCTGCGTGTGTTATGGTTTTATAGTTATTGTATATTTCTGCTTTAAAATACTTCTCTTGTTGTGACTTGAAGTTTTGATTCATGTTTGGAACCTTGCAAACCTCCAGCTTAGTTTCAGATGATTGTGAAGACTGCTGTTTTCATAGAGTTGTGGTTGCATCTGAGCCTTGTAGTTTGTTCCATATCTACGTTGCGTATGGATGGACTCTGCTTTAAGGCTCCCTTGTTTTAAGTGTCTCATGTTTTCTGTTATGCCATTGTGTGCCCTTCAGCTGCATTTTCATAGGAAGACACTGCACTGCACCTTTAGGAGAGGGCATGCATCATGCTTCCCAGGTCACAGGTGTCCAGACCAACATGTGGGTAGCTTTATTGTTATGTGAGGGTGTACTTTCAATATCATTATGTATCCAGTAAAGAAATCATTGCACAAAGTGATTGTCCATGCTGTGGAGGTATGAAAACTTGTGTTAAATGAGGGTGAGCTTTTATTGAAAATGTAATGTTGTGAGCATTTAGCTGTGAGTGTTTTTCCTTTAAAAGTAAGGTTAGAGGTAGTCTCTGCATGCTTAAAAATACACTTGTAGGTTTTATATTATGGGGAAGGTTACAGTTTTAAACTATGCTAATTCCAGGTCATAGTGTGTGCTGTTGTTAATATCAAGCTGCTTAAAAAAATTCCTGTTGCTATGTTAGGGTTTACGTTCATTTTTAAGCACTGGCAAATGGTATAAGCCTCCAGCAAGGTTTTAGATCATTTGTTTTAAGAGAAGGTGTGCTTTATTTTCAATTCCCACCCCAGATCCTTTTTTGGTGCTTATGAATGGATGGGCTCTCTTCTTCTTAAATGCACGACTCAGACGAGCCTTGTTGTGATATGAAGGAGTGTTTTCATTACAAAATAAAAAGTAGATAATGTTACAAGCCAGCAGTTAGGTTCACAATGCTTAGATTTAAGAGCGGTGCATGACATTGTTTCATGTTACAAGCCCATTAGTTAGATCCCAGGTTATGGTGGGCATCATACTTTTATGTGCTTTCATTTCATTGCATTGAGTGATGTAATATGTTGCACAAGGTAAATGTGTTTAAGGTAATATGTAATATTGTGAGTTTCTTTTTAAAAGAGAAGTCCAAATCACAATTTGTGCTGTTGTTTATGTTGAGGGTATGCTCTTTTATTTAAGACACTCAAGGGTGTGCTTTCATTTCAGAGTATAAGCTAATGTGTCGAGCCTCTAGCTAGGTGTTAGATGATATGGAAGGCTGCTACATGTACATGTGTATGTTAAGAGGAGTGCTTAATTTGGATGCATCGTGAAGCTCTCCAACTCCATGAGAGGTTGTGCTCCAGTGATGCAATTTTTTCCAAGGTGATTGGTGTACATGCCGTTGAATTTTGTGCTAAGAAAATCCCCGTGTTAAATAAGGGTGTGCTTTTTATTGTAATATTATGAGCTTCTAGCTTTGTGTGATTCATTTAAAATTAAATAGTAGTCTCTGCTTAAATTTATATCTGTATGTTTTAGATGAGTGGGAAACGTGCCATTTAAAGAGAGGGCTTGCTTTGATTCATCACGTTGCCTACATGTATGTATGGGTAGACACTCTCTTCTTTAAGAGACTCCTGTTTTGTGAGGGAGTGTCATTTCAAAGCATCCACTAATATTATTTAGGATGATTAAGATCATGTCTTCCATGGTCCCATATCAAATTTAAATACCAACCTAAGCACAGTGCTTCGGCAAAAAAATTTTCAGGCTGGGTAGTCTCTCCTGAACCTGCTTACTGTGAGGTAGGCATGTTTCCCACTCTCATTGTAGAACCTGCTCTTTGCTTTACTGTCAGCCTATGGGCTCTTGCTGCTCGAGGCATTCTTCACAGTACATGTGCACATACATGTAAACTGAGGAATTTTATACTATTTGTATAATCTAATTGGTCTCCAAATGCTGCATGCATTCTATTGGTCAACTATCCCTGCCGCCATTTCAATAAGCAGTCCTAAGCATTCTCTGACAAGAAACATACCTTGCCAAAAACAAAAAGGAAAAGCAAGTGTTTTTTTTTTTCTTGAAAAGTCTCTGCACAAAAGGACTCTTATTTGAATGTGAGGGTGCTTTTTTTTCATTTCAAAGCACTACTAGTATATACATTTTATGTTAAATGTCTCCAGCTAGCCCCCAGTTTGAAAGGCTGATGACTGAAGCTCATATTTGCTCTGCTTTGTTGTTAAGTGAGATAGTGCTTTATTTTATAGAAGATTATTTTGCATGCTGTTGTGAGGTACATGTATGGAGAGAGTCTTCAAAAACAGTCATTACAATGGAGTTTATGTCCTTTTAGTGAGCTACCATTATGGATTTTGTTGAATGAAGGTTATCAAAATACATGTAGTTCTACATTTTGGATGTTGGGGCCTAATTAAATTCATAGCAAGGACATGCATGAGGTTTTATATGAATTTAATTTACATTGTTCCTTAAAGTGAGAGATGTTACTGATATAAGTTCACCATCTGTTTCACTCAGCAAGGTACTCACTACAGTGTATGTTCCCATATGCTCTTCAAATACATGTACATGTAGATTTTTTTTAAATGTACATGTAGTGGAATGTGCCTGTATGATGATGTCCCAGGTTGTAGTGTAATGTCACACAAGATGACTGTGCATTCGTACTTAAAAAAAACAAACTATATTTAAAATAAGGGTGTGCTTTCATTGAAGATGAATGTTGTGACAGTTCATACATGTTGAAAGCTAGTACAACCAGCCTCATTTAACACAGACATTTTCTAGGCAACATAACGACAGGAATCTATTAAAGTTGTGAGCTGGTCTACCCATACTTGAGCACTGACACTATGACCTTAAAACTAACCACTCTTAAATCCATGCCTTGGAAATCTATGCGGCTTGCAACATAGTTGATACTTAAAAATGAAAGCACACAACACGTGTCTCCATGAGACGAGAGCCTGACCATACATAACCAACAGCACAAGTTGTGATCTGGAAACTAACACATTATGATGCAAAGTACACCTCTCTTAAAACTGTAGCCTGTATTTTTAAGCAGAGAATACCCCTAACCTTACTTTTAAAGGAATAACACACAAAAGTGACACAGCTCTAAGTTAAGCTTAGAGCATTTGTATCATGAAAGCTCGGCTAACTTAACACAGAGCTCTTCCAAGCACAAACTTTAACAGCATGTGTAAATTGCTCAATTAGTACAGGATTAAATTACTGTCTGTATTGAAAGCACATATTCACATAACAAACAACCAAAAAAAAAAAAAAAAAAAACAGAGAATATACCCCTGCACACATAGCCTCACTATGAAAACTGGAACACACAACATGCATATCACATAAAACCTTAAACCCCAGCTTAATCATATCTGTAAATAGCTTAGGGGCTAAAACAGGATGCATTAAAGCAGCTGCTGTCTTAAAACAGCATTCTTCCCAATCATCACTCCGTTATTTAATGCAGAGGTTTTCTAAGCACATAGTTCAAAATTTTATTACAGATAGCTTTGAAATGAATGCACACAAGTGTCTCTTAAAGCAAAGCAGCCATTTATGTACATAATCTGGAAACCAGCTAGGTACCTCACAACATGATGCATCTAATCATCCGAAAATGTGATGCTTGAAAACAGGAGTCTCTTAAAGAAGAGATTGTCTACCCATACATACATGTAGGCATCGTGATGAATCAAAGCACGCCCTCTCTTAAAATGGCACTTCCCACTCATCTAAAACATAAAGATATAAATTTAAGCAGAGACTACTATTTACATGTAATTTTTTAAAAGGAATCACAAATTAAAGCTAGAAGCTCACAATATTACAATAAATAGCACACCCTTATTTAACACAGGGATTTTCTTAGCACATACATTGTACTTCAACAGCATATCGCCTTGGGAAACATTGCATAACTGGATGCTACTTAAATAAGATAAATACTCATACATAAGCAACAGACTGGGATATTGGATTGCAACATGATGCATTCAAACTAAAGCACTCCTCTTAACACAGCAGTATTCCAAATCATCTAACACCTAGCTAGAGGCTCAACACATATACTCTGAAATGAAAGCACTCCCTAACATACATGTACAACGTGAATGTCTAAATAAAAGAGCATACTCTCAACATAAACAAAAGCACAAATTGTGATCTGGGAGCTAGCTAAGAGGCTATAACATCATCATGCAAAGCACACCTCTTTTCTTCACAACCATGTAAAACCTAGGCTTCTCTTTTAAAAAGAAATATTACATATTACCCTTAAACAAATATTTTAACAACATGCCCATTTACCTTATGCAACATATTACATC
>OX442416.1:13568834-13651334 GCA_949361645.1 Spongilla lacustris | reverse complement strand
GACACAAAAGTATTCTTTAAGCCGTAGACACAACGATATACATGTAGCCTAACTATGAGACAAAATCAGGTCTGCGCACAAGTTACTGCGTGCTGCTTGAGATGCTGCATGCATGGTATAGGCTATTATTAGCTCTGAGAGAGCTGGAAGGTATGTGATCAATTCTTACATTTCATTCTTGCGTGTCTACTAACCCGCGTGTGTGCGTCTCAGATTCACTAACTCACAGAATGGCACCGCATATCAATCCGTACGTACCACACCGTTCATTGCCTCTCTGTGCGATTGTGCTAATTGAGGCGCACCACATTCGATGCTTGTAAACAGGGATAGAGGAAGGCTAATTAAAAGAGGACTCGCAACACCCACGTAGGGGTGGGGCATACGGAGTTGCATCCACCTTCAAATTGTATCACGTGATGTGACATCCACTAAAAGGTGGGGCATCAGGTCTCCGTATTATCACGTGACTATAACAGCGATTTAATCACGAGATTAAGTCTTAGGACGAGGTCTTGTGCGCATGCGTATGCGAAGAAAAATAGGCAGTGGATCGTAGTTTCAGTTTAGTAGGTGGAAAAAATCCAATATATTGATCGAAGCTTCACAACCGATACCTGAACACAGACGAACTTATAAATGAGTTAATTTCTTGTGCTTATTAAAATTAATTAGCATTATTAATAATGTATTAATTAAATTAATTGAAAAAAATTTGAGGAAACCGACCAACTTTGTGTCAAAATACCAGATTTTTTGCTCCATCCTATCAAAAGTTATTCACAATCAAAAGCGTTGCGTTCATTCGTGGACACCCTGTATATGTCATCACTGCTTCTAAACTGCAGAAGCTGCTTGCATGTGCTCTGTCAGTCGCTCTGGCTTATTTCCCGTCTTTTTGATGTAGTGGTGGCTGCAGAGATATACCTCCAGTTCCACTTGGAGATAGATATCTTCATCCATATCAAAATGCTCAAAGCTTATCCTTGCCTTCTTTTGCCTTCCAGAGCTCCCTTCATCCCTTTGATGCTTTAGCCTTATGCAGATATCCTGCCAATGCTTTGATACAAACTCCTGGAAGTGGAACTTTAATAGCTTTCTGCAACTGCAGCTCAGTCAGGCAAACATATGGCTTGCTATCAAATGACTCTGAATATTACTGGCAAAACAGCAAGCCATGGCCATGTGATTGGCCATGTGTAGTCATATGACAGCAAGCCACAGCCATGTGCAGTCATATGACAGCAAGCTACAGCCATGTGTAGTCACATGACAGCAAGCCACAGGCATGTGCAATCATATGACAGCAAGCTACAGTCATGTGCAGTCATATGACATGCAGCAAGCTACAGCCATGTGTAGTCACATGACAGCAAGCCACAGGCATGTGCAATCATATGACAGCAAGCTACAGTCATGTGCAGTCATATGACAGCAAGCTACAGCCATGTGTAGTCACATGACAGCAAGCCACAGGCATGTGCAGCCATATGACAGCAAGCTACAGTCATCTGCAGTCATATGACAGCAAGCTACATCCACGTGCAATCATATGACAGCAAGCTACAGTCATGTGCAGTCATATGACAGCAAGCTACAGCCATGTGTAGTCACATGACAGCAAGCCACAGGCATGTGCAGTCATATGACAGCAAGCCACAAGAATGTGCAGTCATATGAAAGCAAGCCACAGCCATGTCTGACCTTCAAAATGTGTGCCTGAGTTTCCATCACTGGTGTCTATCTGCATGGTTATGCCTGAGCTACACATTCAGCCGATCTGGTGATGGTTCAGAATTAAATAAAGCTATTGTCTTGCTTGGTTGACCACGCTTACGTGGATGCCGCATGCAGCACTTTATGCAGTCTGTTCCTGCATGCTTCTGAGAATAATAAATGCGCATGCGTAAAATAATAGGTGTAGGTCTGGGAACGAGTTTATGTACCTAATAGAGCAGTTTGTACGTAAACTATGCTAGCTATGAACATGCTATTCACTATAGGCCTCTATTTGGTATCTAGAAGAATCCCAAAATGCCAAAATCAAAAAACGGGAGAGTGCGTAAGTCTCACCCGATACAATTATGTTGTTATACTAAAATGTTGTTAAGCTAAAATTTATACCAAATGACTCATCGAGAGTTGGCCTATCAGAAAATATGCTTTATAAAGCATACAGACCTTTTCCGACTAATTTTCCAAAATGTCGGTTCGACAAAAAATACATTCGATTCTCACGGAAGCGGTGTTAATGATTAATGGAAATGAGACGGACATAACATGTTGGGTGTTGTGTGTATTGTCATCAATGAAAAGATAGAGACCTGCTAATCTTCGAAAATGAACCAAACAACAGAGTGCATGCACGTATCCTGCGCTATTTCTATAGCATGCATGCAAAGAATCTGCATGTTGACGATTTGTTGCATGGCTGGTAGCGAAGTGAAAGGGTATATATTATCTGCGCATGGGACTAGTGCATGAAATAAGTAAGAACCCACATAGAATGATCGAGTTGCGGCGCGAAGATTTATATAAGTTGCCCGCTCACCGGACCATTTGAGGAACACACGATTGATTCATTCTTTACCGGGCCATGCACATAGTGTTTTTACAAGCACTTAAATAGCTGTCCCTTGGTAGCTTCTGTTTATATGGCTTGTGGTTACCCTAAGTGAAATATAATTGATCGGAATGGGGCCGAGCGGTTGGACAAGGATACATGTACGCAAATTTTTGTATTTATTAATTTTTTTATACATCTCAGCATCGCTCTCGCACATGCAGGCAACATGCTGCAACGCTTGTTTTCTTTTTCATGTTTTTCAATTTGTCAGAGTAGGCAACATTGTCGCCTTTTCGTATAGTCACAAAATCACGGCAGCTAAACTTATAGCTACATTGCAAAAGCAGAGATAATATTGTAACAAATGCCAGGATGTCATGCCAGGATGAAATGCGAAGTGAATTCAACTTACACTGCGTTGTTCCACAGTACATTGTTATGTCACTGTATACAAGGTGCTGCATGCGCGCATTGCACCATTAAAATAAAAATAAAAAATAAAAACAAACTACGAAACATGTTCTTTTCTAGGCTACGGCATAACGTATCATGCATTCTAATTAGAATACCATCAGTCTACAATGCAATAGTTTATGGAATGTTGGACCATTCTTTCCATCCTTTTTGAGACTCAAATTCTATACGGCTGTACCACTCATTTTCTCAAAGTGAAATTTTATTACTACCAGTGTTGCCGCGATATATCGCGAAAGGCGATATATCGCGATTAAATGTTTATATCGCGAAATACTACTACTCTATAGTTGAGAGCGGCTGTATATGGATATGACTGGGAAAACAACGGATTCCCAAAATGAATTTATTATAGCACATGTACAACAACATGTAACAGAACATGGGCAACATCCGCCTTAATTTTATATAATGTACAATTCACAACTCATGTTTAATTTAATTAGCCGTACGTGTGAGCGCTTGCAACGAACTAATGGACTCTACTAGTATTCGTATAATCGGCGGAGTGCCGCTCAAAGGTACAGTGACTATCAGCGGTGCCAAGAACGCCGCACTGCCCTTGATGACTGTAAGCCTGCTCTCAAATGAGCCGCTAACTCTGCGCAACGTTCCCGATATCGGGGACGTCCGGGAATTTGCCTCTTTGCTCATGCAGTATGGTGTGGAAATTGTTCGCGATCGTGATGGCGCTGTAATGACCCTCCATAACAAACGAAACCTTCGCGATCAAGTCGCTACCGATGGTACTTCGCCCCATAATAATGTCCGTAATACCCGTGCCTCTATTCTAGTGCTGGGGCCACTGATTGCCCGCTACGGCAAGGCTGAAGTGCCACTCCCCAGTGGCTGTGATATTGGGAAACGGCCTGTTGACCTGCACATCGCGGGACTACGGTCTATGGGTGCCGAAATTAATCTCCATGAACACTACGTGGAGGGGAGGAATGCATCCGAGCGTTTATTCGGGACGAGATTCACCTTTCCGAAAGTATCAGTGGGGGCGACCGAAAACCTGTTGATGGCGGCGACCTTAGCGCGAGGAGAGACTGTGCTGATGAATGCCGCCCGCGATCCCGAGATCAGTGACCTCGCCAAGTGCCTGATAGCAATGGGGGCGGACATTAAAGGCATTGACAGCGACTGTCTGATCATTAAAGGTGTAACTTCGCTCCACAGTGCTGATCATCGAGTGATGAGCGATCGTATCGAGGCGGGAACCTATGCCGTAGCAGCGGCCATTACCGGTGGCAGTCTGATCCTCACCCCCTTCGATCGCGGGCTGCTCGATAATTTCTTCGCTCTGTTGGTAAAGGCAGGAGTGACGGTCACGCACTTAGGGCATAAAGCAGTCGAAATCACCGCACCGAATTTTCCAGGTCGAGTGCAAGGGGTTGAACTTGAAACCGGGCCTTTCCCAGGCTTTCCCACCGATCTACAGGCGCAGTTCATGGCTCTGATGTGTCAAGCCTCGGGTACGTCTAAGATCACCGAAGCGGTGTTTGAAAACCGTTTTAAGCACGTGCAGCAGCTGAAGCGGATGGGCGCCGATATCCGCGTTAGCGTTGAAGGCAACTCAGCAGTGGTTCGTGGAGTTGAGCACCTAACGGGCGCACAAGTAATGTCGACCAATCTTCGCGCGTCAGCTTGTTTGGTCTTGGCGGGATTGGCTGCGCGGGGAGAAACCGTGGTCACTCACGTCGACCACCTCGATCGCGGCTATGAAAAAATGGTCGAGAAACTGCGCGCCTGTGGTGCCCGTATTGAACGGGTCACGGCCACCCTTTGTAGCCCTGCTGAAAGTGTGCATGCATCCTTTTAATGATTTTTGTACAGCCTTGACAGACACTGCATGCATGAGATCTATATTTCTTCACATGGTTTATTAGAATTTGTGTATGCTTGCGTACGCGGCGAATTGCGATGCATGTGTTCATGCAAATCACGCAAATCAGTAGTGTGCTTTGTAAGCACTTACGGTTAATTGTTGACAGCCTCTATAGCTCAGAATATTTATGCATGGTGTGCGGTTACTACTCCGTTTTACCGCATTGTGGCTGAGTGTTGTCTTGTACTATAGTCTTACCAATAATAGAGATGTATAAAGTAATATGAATGGGCGTAGTTATTCAACTGAGCGGATGTCACATGCATAAAAACAATGCATTGACCAGCTCTGCACTGTACTAAGTAAGATATGTGGACATACATTTATTTGCAGGCATGTGCAATGTTGATCTTGTGCATCACACATATTGAGCGTAGCACGCAAACATATAAGTATATACGTACATGTATACACCCTCAGAGTTGCAACGCGGAGATTTATTCGTTTCCTATAGTAACCACCGTTTCTCATGCGATAAATATACTCAACTATCTGGGACGCAAGTGATTCACTAATTATCTGGATATACAGTTGTATATAGTGTTTTTGCCAACACTTATGGGGTTGTGGTTGTTGACAGTTTATTTATGGCGCGTGTGGTTACAACTCCCTTTTGCCGCCATATACACCCACCACTGCAACAAGTCTTACTATTAGGGGAAATGTAATTGATCGGTTGCGGCCGAGAGGAAGCGTTGTTATATACCTGAAGCTGAAGCCGGTCAGTTTAGAGTTTAGTGGTTTTATTTATTTGGCTTCAATATAAAACTATATATATACAGATTAAGTTATGCTCATTCGTAGAAAGGTCATTTGGATTATAATGATTAAATGGCGTGCTTAAACGCGGTACCATTACCTGATTATATGTACGAAATCACTTATAGTCTCAATTTGCAAGAGTATACATATGAGAAATCTAGTGCCGCGGCCATTTAGACAATCATTTCAGTAGTTCGAGTGACGTGCTTTAATTCATATAAAAAGGTCATTTGGACTATAATCGCAATCAGTAATTAATTGGCGCTAATCCCGCGGTAAAGCGTTGATCAGGTTCTAGAGTGGATGGGCGCCGATATCCACGTTGAAGGCAACTTAGAAGTGGTTCGCGGAGTTGAGCACCTAACGGGCGCACAAGTAATGTCGACCGATCTTCGCGCGTCCGCTTGTTTGGTCTTGGCGGAATTGGCTGCGCGGCCGGGAAGAAACTGTGGTCACTCACGTCGACCACCTCGATCGCGGCTATGAAAAAATGGTCGAGAAACTGCGCGCCTGTGGTGCCCGTATTGAACGGGTCACGGCCATGCACCCTTTATAGCCCTGCCGAAAGTGTGCCATTTATAATTTATGTACGCAGTCTTGAGGAGTGATAGACACATAATAGTATGAGGTGTTATAGACCAATTTCATCACATAATTTATAATATGGGGCAGACTACGGTGTAGTCAAATTGATCACACAAATCAGTGCGTTTTGCAATTGCAAATACCGATACGGTTGTTGAGTCTGTTGACAGAATGTTTTTGGTGTGTGGTTACTACTCAGTTTTACCGCATTGCAGCTGTTGTCTTTAAACCAGTCTAATAAATAAATGAATAATGTTAATAATCCAATCACCACTGAGTAATTATTGATACCATACCATGCCAATAAAGTCACAATGGAATGTAATATGAATGGGCGTGGGTTTCAACTGACCGGATGTGACTTAGTACTATAATATACATGTGTGGACACATACATTTATATGCATGCATGTGCATTAAGATTTGTGGCAATATTTGAGAGGCAAGGGATTTATAGTTGCTGATAGCCTCTAGTACTAGGCTGTTTATGGCGTGTGGTTACTACTTCGCTCTGCCGCATTAATTACACCCACGTACCACTAGTCTTAAATTTATTAAGTGAAATGCGGATGTGGCCAATGGGCACCGGAGGGGGGGGGGGGGGGGGGGGGGGGGGGGGGCGTTGTTAGCGCATACAGCTGGAGCCAATTCTAGTTCAGGCTGTTTACATTGTATATGGCGTGTGGTTTGTCACGCAAAAATTGTACCGGTGTCGTAGTGCACAATGTCCCCCCTAAAATTTGTCCCCCCGGACGTTTTGCACTAGTGTACAATGTCCCCCCGGACATTCTGCACTAGTGTACAATGTCCCCCCGGACAATCTACACTAGGGCAAACTGTCCCCCTCCAGGGTAAAATGTCCCCCCTCATAATATTTTATTTCATCTATGACAAGGCAGGGGAACTTTTACGGCAGTACACGGAATCGCATTGACGCCATTACTCAATAGCTCCTAACCGTCGCCAAAGCTGCATGTCGTTCCGCCGCTTGAAATGCTCAATACTGACACACATACACGAACATTTAGAATTAAATTCCTTAACGATATATAAACAGCTCTTATCCTTTCCGTGTCGTCAAAGCACACACACATGCATATATACACGAACACATTCATTATTTAAGGAGTGGTGATTGATATACTTCATGGCTGAAATCTCATCAGATGAGTATGAGAGATTGAGGAAAATAGCCTGAAAAGTAATGTCACATAAAACACAGCTTCACACTGCGTGCACCGCCTGATATATCCCAGGAAAGGCTATCCCATCGTCAGTTCGTGATAGTACAACCGATCAGTCGCGGGTACCCAGACTAAAACCCATCCTAAATAGCGTAAATACCATGCATCCTGCGTCCAGGGTGGGAATAGTGTAAAAACCTTACTTGCAGGGTTTTTGTCGAATGTTGACGTATGAATTGAATTATTGCTTCAACATTCGACAGAACTAGGGTAGAACCACATCATCATGTATTGCACAATCCGGGCAGGATGGTTTTTACGCTATATAAGGACGGGTCTTTATTAAAAACCAGCCTGTTGGACGTTTATAAGTTATAACTGCCTTTGTTAACCTATTGGTAGGACATTGCGCCCTAGTGTGGATTATCCGGGGGGGGGGGGGGGGGGGGGACATTTTACCCTAGTGGGGGACAGTTTGCCCTAGTGCAGAATGTCCGGGGGGACATTCTGCACGGGGGGACAATCCGCCCTCCCACACCGGGCGAAAATTGTACCGGCCGGTACAATTTTCGCAACCAAAATTGTACCGCCCGGTACAATTTTGGTTGCGAAAAGTGTACCGGCCTTGCCAAAAGTGTACTGGGTAGTGAGAAAGGGCCGTTAGCTATATATAGGATGTCGGATAACGTATTCTGCTAGTTTAATACGTGTTGTACACAGTTCGCTGAAATAAAAACTTGAACCTACAGTTATACATGTATATAGTTGGTAATTCTGACACTATAGTGCACTTCACTGAACATAACATGCGTCGATCGGTATTGTACATTCCAAAGTAGCTATTTATTTGCCAACATATCCAACCACTATGAATATGTTAGGCGAATGTAATAGTATAAACTCAATGTACATGCCTTGGTCTGAAACACATTGCTGATTTTGACGATGATTTTTGATAACAGATATCGTTAATTATGACCTAGCCAATCATATTTGCACACAAAAAAACAACACCCTGTTAGGCTGTTAAGCGTTAAATGAATATTTATACCAAATTTAGAAAGTGAATGTCATTTGAACAATGACCATATAGGCAAATTGCAATTACAACTTACTTCTAGCTGGTTAAAGCTAACGGTACTTTCTCACTACCCGGTACACTTTTGGCAAGGCCGGTACACTTTTGGCAACTAAAATTGTACCGGGCGGTACAATTTTGGTTGCGAAAAGTGTACCGGCCGGTACAATTTTTGCCCGGTACAATTTTTGCGTGACAGGTTACAACTCCGTATAACCACATTGCGCGCACATACCACTGCAGCTGCATGCTGTCTTGAAACTGTTAAATCAGCTGCTAATAAGTGAAATATAATTGATCGGAGTGGCCACTGCATGCGCGTAAATGAAACTGACGAAGCCTGAGTGTGTCACGTACACGTAGGATTAGGGACCATAATGAATTACGGATCCCATGCATATAACCTTTTTCATAAATTAAAATAGATTATTTCGATTATATTTTTACTTTGCCGATTATATTGTTAGAAGTTACATGCATGTATATATACATGTACACATAATTTAACGGGTACATCATCAACTACAAATATTTTGACTATGAAAAAAAAAAGTCCAATCGATTTTTCAGGTTTGTCAGTAGCAACTTGCAAATCGGTTGAATCATAGATATTAGACTGGTCCATAGATATTTTCCAGTCTAATATCTATGATTAAATCGATTTTGGCGATTAATGCACTGTTAAATTGCCAACGATTACCTAGGTTTTTCCAGGTTTTCCCGATTTTTGATTTTGGCCGGCACAATAAATCAGTTTCTCGAATCTACATACGTATAACCAGTTATATTGCTTATCAGCTGCTTATTAAAATCAGTTACGCATGTACACGTGAGCTATATACGATAGTATACATATACATAGGGACTACCGAACGAGGTGCATTCCACTGTTACGCCACACCCACTGGGGGGAATGATATTCAATGGCGGTGGATGGGAATTATAAACGTTTCAAGCATTTTAATTTTTCCCCGAAAAACACGCTCTTGTTTGTTTGCTTGGCGTCAACGCACTACTAAGAGGATTTTTAGCTAAATAAACAAAAGTGACTATACCGTATTTTTCTAAAAAGTCATTAGCATGTACACCCGCAACGCAGCTTGAGCTCGAATGTTCCTTTCAGGTACAAAATGCCTGAAACACGTATACATGCAGCTATAGGAACACCGCTCCATGCTTATGACAAAGCCGCCAATCAAGACATGTACGATATTCATGGCCGAAATTCTGGAAAAGAGCCAGCCTCGGGTATACACTGTATTTGGACATGTACTATACAGTTACAGAAGCATTATCCTAATTCCTGGATCTGGTTACAAGGCTATACTGTACGTTATACTTAACTCATATATTATGCAATATGTAACACATCATGTGATTGTAAGACTCTTGGATTGATCATGTACTCGTAGATGCCTACCCTTCCCCGTCGTTCCTCCTTCCATCTCCTCCCCTTCTCCCTCCCTCCTTCCATCCCTCCCCTCCCTTTCTGCACATCAAAATGTATGTTAGTGTGACTCGAGTGCCGAAATCAATGCAGCCTCAGCAAACACATATACACGAATGCCAATATACAAAAATATATACAGCTATATAAGTTCTAGAGGGCAAGGGTCAGACTTGTAGGATGCGCGCTGGTCTCTGCGCAATACATGACGTCACTATTACGTTACACCACTCCCTCCTTTCAAAATTGAATGTACGGTCCGTAACGGTCTGGGACTCGGCGTTCTCTAGCAGGGTAACGATGACCAGGAGGAGGATCGGCAGCGGGCGCGACTGCAGGAGGATCCGCAGCAGGTGCCACTTCGGGCTGATCTTCGTTCGCCTGTCCATCCAGCTGTTGCTCTTCTTCGTCATCATCCAACAACTCCATCGCTGCAGGGGTGCGTGGGGGCGGGTCTTCAGGAATTAGTTGCTGTTCCGTGAACCGTTGGCTGGGTGGGGCTTCAGACTGGAATTCTCTATTTTCTCCTTGATACGGTTTCAGCCTGTCGAAATGCACGCATTGATAGCCCTTAGGCCCCTTTATTTTATACACGGATTCCCCAAATCGCTCCACCACCTTAAAGGGGCCCTTCCAAGGGCGATACAGTTTCTTGGACTGTCCTCGAGGAATAGCTGGCGAATGTAGCCATACATTATCACCAAGATCAAAAGGCTTCCCGTGAATCTTTTCATCATAAATGGCTTTCTGTCTCTTATGTTCGCTTTTGCAGTGCTCCCTCACTAAGGCATATGCATCATGGAGGCTAGTTTTCAGCTGCTGCACGTACTCCGAGGGCGTCCTTTCATCAACAGGATTTGATCCGTACATTAAATCAACGGGCAGCTTTGCTTCACGCCCAAACATAAGGAAGAAGGGGCTAAAACCTGTGGAAGGATGGACGCTCGAGTTATAGGCCATACACACCTTACGAACACAACACTCCCAGTCATTTGGGTGATTGTGCGTTGTTGTCGCCAGCATATCAAGTAGTGTTCTATGGAAACGTTCCACCATTCCGTTACCCTGGGGGTGGTAGGGGGTCGTATGGGTCTTCCTGATTTCTAAGAGTTTGCAGATCTCCGCAATCAAGTCTGATTCAAATTGCCTCCCTTGGTCTGAATGCAGCTGTTCGGGGGGAGAAAACCTACAAAACATCTCGTCCACAAGTTTCTTCGCTACAGTAATAGCTTCTTGATTTCTGATAGCATACACTTCCACCCATCTCGTAAAGTGGTCAGCAGCCACTAGCACATACCTGCAACCGTCTGTTGTTTCTGGAAGTGGTCCCATGATATCTACACTTACGACCTGCATAGGATAGCCAGCTTGAATGGTTTGTAGTTTTGCCTTTCTGCTTGGAATCGTCATCTTCCTGGAGGCACAAATATTGCACTGTCTACACCATGTTCTTACTGCCTCGCCACAGCCTGGCCAATAGAATCGTTCTTTGAGCTGAGACAGCACTTTTTCTTCTCCCAGATGCCCTGACACCGCGCCTTCATGCAAGTCCCGGATGACCTTTTCGTGTAACCTGGAGGGTAAAACAAGTTGGAGCCTCACCTTTTTCCCATCTGAGAACTGTCTCCAAAGTGCATCATGCTTGATCGTTAGCATCTCCCACTGTTGTAAGAGAAGGCGACTTTCTCTGCTCCAAGACTTGGTAGTGTCACCTGGAGGTACGTTGCCCTCTTTGACAGCATTCAGCACGGGGGCAATGTCGTCATCCTCTGCTTGCAGGCGTTGAACCTCCCCTAGGTTGTTGAGTTGCTGCAAGAAAGGACCCGTAATAGCACCAATTTCGACTACCTGATCATCTTCGTTTCCACACCGGTCACCCCTTCCGCACTGTTTGCACGGGATCCTTGACAAGGCGTCTGCATTCCCATGTCTGGAACCTTGACGATGCATAACGATAAAGTCATACTCCTGCAGCTTTTCCAGCCAGCGTGCCAGCTGGCCTTCAGGTTCCTTGAAGTTTTTTAACCAAACAAGTGATCCATGGTCAGTTCTCAGTGTAAATTCTCGCCCAAGTAGATATATGGTCGAAAATGGTGGGTAAACTCCACAACTGCTAAGAGCTCTCTACGCGTGACACAATACTTTTGCTCTTGCCTGGTTAGCGATCGACTAGCATACGCTACAACACACTCAGTACCATCATCTTGGACCTGTGACAGAACTGCCCCTATCCCAAAATTACTAGCATCAGTATCAAGAACAAATGGTTTTGTGTAGTCCGGATACGCTAGAATGGGGGCATTAACCAAGCAGTTGCGAAGATCGTCAAACGCTTTTTGACACTGTTCAGTCCAGCAAAATGGGGCATTTTTCTCTGTTAGACGCTGGAGTGGTCTACTAACAGACGCAAAATCTTTAATAAAGCGTCTATAATAGTTAGCTAGGCCTAGAAACTGCAAAATTTCCCGCCTACACTGTGGGGTTGGCCATTTTCGAATTGCGTCTGTCTTAATGGGGTCAGTGGAAATTCCATTTTCTGAAATCACGTGCCCAAGATACCTGACTTCCTTTTGCAAAAGGTTGCACTTAGTGGGTTTTAACTTGAGCCCCACCTCCCTCAGTCTTTTGAGCACACAGGCTAGATTATACAAATGCTCCTTAAAGTTGGCCCCAACCACAACAATATCATCGATGTAAACTAAGCAACTGTGCCATTTCAACCCATGCAATACCCTATCCATTAATCTCTGGAATGTGGCTGGGGCATTACATAGTCCAAATGGCATTACCTTAAATTCATATAGCCCATCCGGGGTACTGAAAGCGGTCTTTGCTCTATCCTCGTTTTCTACCTCGACCTGCCAATAGCCGGTTTTCAAATCCAGCGTGGTGTACAACTTGGAACCAGCCAAAGTATCCAAGGTTTCATCTATTCGGGGGAGCGGGTATGCATCTTTTCTAGTGATGGCGTTAACTTTCCTGTAATCAATACAAAATCTTACGGACCCATCCTTCTTTTTTGCCAGCACTATTGGGGAGGACCAAGGACTGTCAGACGGTTGGATTACTCCTTTCTCCAGCATTTCCTGCGTCAACTTCCTGACTTCTTCTTTTCGTGCTTGTGGAATCCTGTGAGGGGAGCAGTGAACAGGGGAGGAGTTACCCGTATCTATTTTGTGCTTCGTAACTGAGGTGTGACCAGAATCATGCTCGTGTAGAGCAAATGCGTCCTTGTACTCCAGCAGTACAGAAAATAATTGCTCCCTCTCGGCGGGGGAAATATGATTTCCAACCTTCAGTACAATGTCCCACAGAGCTTCTTTTTCTTCCAATGACAATTCTGTGCCCACTGAGATCGTTGAAATGCCTGTAGTGCTGGTGCAGGGTTCAGCCTCCTCCAGTTTAGCAATCTGCTCTCCTTTCTTCACTGTCACAGGAATATCACGAGGGTTAAGTAATCTGACAGGGATCAACTCATTTCCGCGTGAATGCACTATAGCGTTTGCAACCATAACCCCATGTCTACCAACATAATCACCTTCCACAATCCACGTGCCATTACCAACAGGACTTTTCGGTTGTATCATGATTTCCATTTCACTAGCAGCAGGTATGGTTATCATTGTACTAGTAACTAGCCCAATGATCTTTACTGGGACATCTGTAAGAGAGCAGGACATTTCCCCAGAGGGAAAGGTAAGCACCCTTCTACCACAGTCAATGACACTGCTATTGGCCCCTAGGAAATCTAGCCCAAGAATTGCATCCACCATGATATCATCTGTAATAACAAATGATACCTTGAACTCTTTACCTCCTTCCACCACGACTGGGATGAGCGCACAGCCTTTTATTGATAAAGCATTGCCATTGACCCCAGTAAGCCCCAGTCCCGCCCACTTTTGCAGTGGTTGTGGCAGGCTGCCCTTGTCTTGTAACTTGGTCCAGACCTTTGTGTGCAGAAGTGAGACAGCGGCGCCTGTATCAATTAAAGCTTCAATAGGGACAGAATTAGCAAGAACAACAATACGAAAACTCATGTTGTTTGATGACAATGATGTATAGGTGAGAACAGTGACTTTGTCTGGATGGGCCTTTACAAATCTTCCCTCGCAAGGGTGGCCCTTACCCCCGAGGGACTGAAGTTTCCCTGCTGTGCTAGCGGGGAGCTGTTTCTACAAACCCGAGCTGTGTGACCCTTTTTGCCACAGTTCCAACATACAATGTTCCTACGCCTGTCCGGCTGTTTTTCTACCCTCGCCGGAGGGTGATCTTTGTTGCTTCTCATAGACGTCTCCAACCTGTGAAGTCGTTCACTTAAGTTTTCCAATGTTGTTAGTAGTTTCTCATCGACACCGGCAACACCAGAAACTGCTGCTGATTTAGTGCCGTCCCCCCACTGTGAGTCTCTTGCTGATTTATGTGGAACAAAAACGTCAACGTGACGGTGAGACTTACTAGAACTCGCGGCGGCGTTCAGGTACGACTCAAGTTCTATAGTAGCCGCAACAGCGTCTTCCACGTTACTGGGCCGTTTCTGTTTTACTCCAAAGGCCACCTGAGAGTCTTCAATCTGCGACAGGTATTGATTCAGGGATAGGCGTTCCTTTGCCTTCTCAGTTGAGTTAAGGACTGTTACTATTTTTTTAGCGCGCGCACCTGCTTCCGTTTACGGCGCGCGCGTTGTTATAGTAACAACGACATTCCGTATTTCGTTGTTGCGTGTAAATGTTTTATCAAATATTTCGATTGATGTGGCCTGTACATGTATCTGGCTATGTTGTTGCTGGCAGATCTCGCATATGCAGTTCTTTTCTTCACAAACCAAGTTTAACCAGGTTAGCCTTTTTGGCGTATGTTTTTAGGGTCACCAGCGGATATTTAATGACGCTATTGCACTTAACCGCGAAATTGAGTTAATGTATTTTTAGATATCATGTGACCAGGGCGTGACAACTTTTGAACCGAGCGAGTTTTGAATGTAGAAGTTTTCAAAATCGGTTTCATCAGTGGATACGCTACACGCCAATGCCAACTGATCGTTTGTACGATGTAGAAAAGGCAACTAGCGCTTGGATCGATATATTTGTTACAGACGCTGTGGTTGGCATGGACGCTGTCAAGCGGAGAGATGAAAACTGTTGTCGTTTTATTACAAAGTAAGTACTTGGGAGTAGGAATAAGTGTTAGACAATCTTATCGCCTACGCGGATTGTGAAGAAGAGTTGCGACACTGCTATTTGTGGGATTCAAATTTGATAATTCTTATTAGAGCCACCGAGGGATGGCGGAACATACGGCGCAGCTGAACACCGGGTCACTATGCAAATTGTCAGCGAAGTATATCCAGTCTATAAGCTACATGCCAATGCAAACCGATCTTTTTTACGATGTACGCTGTCATGGGGTATTGAAATTGATAATTCTATTGTGTATGCCTGGTATGAGCACACTGCTTGTACCTTGTGTGTACACAGTGCTTGTGCCTTGTGTGTGCACACTGCTTGCACCTTGTGTGTACACAGTGCTTGTGCCTTGTGTGTGCACACTGCTTGTACCTTGTGTGTACACAGTGCTTGTACCTTGTGTGTGCACACTGCTTGTACCTTGTGTGTACGCAGTGCTTGTGCCTTGTGTGTGCACACTGCTTGCACCTTGTGTGCTTGTGCCTTGTGTGTGCACACTGCTTGTACCTTGTGTGTACACAGTGCTTGTGCCTTGTGTGTGCACACTGCTTGTACCTTGTGTGTACACAGTGCTTGTACCTTGTGTGCACACTGCTTGTACCTTGTGTGCACAGTGCTTGTACCTTGTGTGTGCACAGTGCTTGTGCCTTGTGTGTGCACACTGCTTGTATCTTGTGTGTACACAGTGCTTGTCCCTTGTGTACACAGTGCTTGTACCTTGTGTGTACACAGTGCTTGTGCCTTGTGTGTGCACACTGCTTGTACCTTGTGTGTGCACAGTGCTTGTGCCTTGTGTGTGCACACTGCTTGTATCTTGTGTGTGCACAGTGCTTGTGCCTTGTGTGTGCACACTGCTTGTACCTTGTGTGTACACAGTGCTTGTGCCTTGTATGTGCACAGTGCTTGTACCTTGTGTGTGCACACTGCTTGTACCTTGTGTGTACACAGTGCTTGTGCCTTGTATGTGCACACTGCTTGTATCTTGTGTGTACACAGTGCTTGTACCTTGTGTGTGCACACTGCTTGTCCCTTGTGTGTGCACACTGCTTGTATCTTGTGTGTACACAGTGCTTGTGCCTTGTGTGCACACTGCTTGTACCTTGTGTGTACACAGTGCTTGTGCCGTGTGTGTACAGTGCTTGTGCCTTGTGTGTGCACACTGCTTGTATCTTGTGTGTACACAGTGCTTGTGCCTTGTGTGCACACTGCTTGTACCTTGTGTGTACACAGTGCTTGTACCTTGTGTGTGCACAGTGCTTGTGCCTTGTGTGTGCACACTGCTTGTACCTTGTGTGTACACAGTGCTTGTGCCTTGTGTGCACACTGCTTGTACCTTGTGTGTACACAGTGCTTGTACCTTGTGTGTGCACAGTGCTTGTGCCTTGTGTGTGCACACTGCTTGTACCTTGTGTGTACACAGTGCTTGTGCCTTGTGTGTGCACAGTGCTTGTGCCTTGTGTGTGCACACTGCTTGTATCTTGTGTGTACACAGTGCTTGTGCCTTGTGTGCACACTGCTTGTATCTTGTGTGCACACTGCTTGTACCTTGTGTGTGCAGTGCTTGTGCCTTGTGTGTGCACACTGCTTGTATCTTGTGTGTACACAGTGCTTGTACCTTGTGTGTACACAGTGCTTGTGCCTTGTGTGTACACAGTGCTTGTGCCTTGTGTGTACACAGTGCTTGTGCCTTGTGTGTGCAGTGCTTGTGCCTTGTGTGTGCACACTGCTTGTACCTTGTGTGTACACAGTGCTTGTGCCTTGTGTGTACACTGCTTGTACCTTGTGTGTACACAGTGCTTGTGCCTTGTGTGTGCAGTGCTTGTGCCTTGTGTGTGCACACTGCTTGTACCTTGTGTGTACACAGTGCTTGTGCCTTGTGTGCACACTGCTTGTACCTTGTGTGTACACAGTGCTTGTGCCTTGTGTGTGCAGTGCTTGTGCCTTGTGTGTGCACACTGCTTGTACCTTGTGTGTGCACAGTGCTTGTACCTTGTGTGTACACAGTGCTTGTGCCTTGTGTGCACACTGCTTGTACCTTGTGTGTACACAGTGCTTGTGCCTTGTGTGTGCAGTGCTTGTGCCTTGTGTGTGCACACTGCTTGTACCTTGTGTGTACACAGTGCTTGTGCCTTGTGTGCACACTGCTTGTACCTTGTGTGTACACACTGCTTGTACCTTGTGTGTGCAGTGCTTGTACCTTGTGTGTGCACACTGCTTGTACCTTGTGTGTGCACAGTGCTTGTACCTTGTGTGTACACAGTGCTTGTACCTTGTGTGTGCACAGTGCTTGTACCTTGTGTGTGCACACTGCTTGTACCTTGTGTGTGCACACTGCTTGTACCTTGTGTGTGCACAGTGCTTGTACCTTGTGTGTGCACACTGCTTGTACCTTGTGTGTGCACACTGCTTGTACCTTGTGTGTGCACAGTGCTTGTGCCTTGTGTGTGCACAGTGCTTGTGCCTTGTGTGTACACAGTGCTTGTACCTTGTGTGTGCACACTGCTTGTACCTTGTGTGTGCACACTGCTTGTACCTTGTGTGTGCACACTGCTTGTACCTTGTGTGTGCACAGTGCTTGTACCTTGTGTGTACACAGTGCTTGTACCTTGTGTGTGCACACTGCTTGTACCTTGTGTGTGCACAGTGCTTGTACCTTGTGTGTGCACAGTGCTTGTACCTTGTGTGTGCACACTGCTTGTGCCTTGTGTGTACACAGTGCTTGTGCCTTGTGTGTGCACACTGCTTGTACCTTGTGTGTACATAATGCTTGTACCTTGTGTGTGCACACTGCTTCAGCTTGTGCCTTGTGTGTGCACACTGCTTGTACCTTGTGTGTGCACACTGCTTGTACCTTGTGTGTGCACAGTGCTTGTACCTTGTGTGTGCACACTGCTTGTACCTTGTGTGTGCACACTGCTTGTACCTTGTGTGTGCACACTGCTTGTACCTTGTGTGTGCACACTGCTTGTACCTTGTGTGTACAGTGCTTGTACCTTGTGTGTATTTTCCTCTACCCTTTTCACTGTATTCATGTGCTTTGTACACATGCATCCCTGTATTGCTTGTATTTAAGTGCTTTTCTCCCCTATGCTATAGTGCTTCTTCTACATCTATACAGTGGCAGTTCCAGCTGTGTGTGGTTTGTTTATTTTGAATTGTTGGTGTACACAGTTACATGTAAATGTACCTTAAGTGGGGGTGTTCCCTAAGGCGGGTGTAGACAATGATATCAGATTTGCATGTGTTTCATAATTATAATTATATCAGAACATAAATTTCGAATGACGGCAGTACAGTAAAAAAAAGGCGTCGAATCAAGTCGTAGAGGTGCAAGCTTACCGATCGATCCGATTGATAACGACAGATTGTCCTCTATATCCGAACTCACTATAAACCAAATGCCAGACGGAATTAAATGCAGCAATTGTCCTCCAAGTCAGGGTAGGCCCTGTCAGATAGCACCCGCAAGGCGTCTCCGAATGATGCCCAGTCTTCGTCTCGGCGCTTCTTTCTCGTGTTGAGTTCCGCGACGTACAGTTCTCGCCTGCTGTCGGGAGCGAAACGTTTCTGTAATGCCTTAATGCACTCACCGTAATTGCCTCGCGCCGCCTCAGGCAGTTTCATGAAGGCCGTCTGTGCCTTTCCTGTTAGCCTTACTCGCAACCATTTCAGCTTTTCTTCGCCCGTCTCCCACTTATTCACAACGGCGACATTTTCGAAATGGGTAACCCACTCGTTCCATTCGTCCGGCTCGCCGTTGAATGGCTCAGGCAGGAGAACGGGTTTCGACATCCTAATCTTGCCGACTACGCCAATGTGACTCGAGTGCCGAAATCAATGCAGCCTCAGCAAACACATATACACGAATGCCAATATACAAAAATATATACAGCTATATAAGTTCTAGAGGGCAAGGGTCAGACTTGTAGGATGCGCGCTGGTCTCTGCGCAATACATGACGTCACTATTACGTTACATTAGCAAAGGAGGCTGTGTTCCTGCAAGCTACACTGTAAGTATCTATACTTGAGTGGGAACTGATAAGCCACCAACTTTGTGAGAGCTCCACTTGGCCGCAGGTGGTAAACACATGTATCACTTGTAGCATAGATATTAAAGTAAGGGGATTGGAAACGGATCAATGAATCTAATTAGTCACGTACGGTCCGTGTTACGCCTACAATCAGAAATTCATATCTTACGCAGCAGCTGTTTTATGCCAAGACTATAGGGACCGAGACGTCAGGATCACAGGTTCACATCTTTGCGAGTGGTATAGCATTAACCGTATAGGGACAAGCAAAGCCTTTGTTTTCCAGTCATACTTTCTTCTACACACTCGTAATGTCTTATACCCATTGCTTAAAAAATAATCAAAAATCGATAAATGCTTCTCTCGTTAGCTTCGTTACCTCTCCTAAGGCGATACGGTGAATGGGAAAATGACAGCCAATAGGCACGTAGCACACTGTGTAAATCTAAAATATGCAACGTTTAGCGCGCCAGCACCTGTAGAATCGTAGAAAAAGGTACAGTGCCAAAGTAACTCCATTTACGCTTCTTACGTACTAGAATGGAGGTTGCGAACAAAAGAACAGTCCTCCGTACACAAAATTAAGGAAAGGCATACAGATATGACCTACCAACGACGTAGTAGTAACAGAATCGCGCTGGGATGAACTGGTCACAAATAAAAGGTACAGTCCGTAACCGAGTCGCGTAAAGTACTAGAAAATCGCGTTCAGCAAGCAAACAATAAGAGCAAAGAGCCGTGCCAGTTAAAGAAATGCTTACAGACACGTAGGAAGATGTAATATGACGTTTTAGGACGAAAACAAATCACACAGTAGCAGCAGTTTTCAAGTCTTCGTTGGTTTAAGGGTAATAATAACCGTGTCGAGGAGTGTACATGTACAATCATGCGCTCACGTGATGCGTTTCCAATCCCCTTACTTTAATATCTATGCTTGTAGTGCCAGTGAGCAGCTTACTTAACCCTCTACACAGGTTCTTCAGGGATGGCAGCAAATTAAAGTAGGGGAGGAGTTCCATTATAAGAAATTTGAATTTGATTAATTAACACCACAAATACAATTTTAATATTACTTATCCAGACATACAACCTACTACATGTACCTACACTAATGCACAACTATCAAAAGTTAAACATGGTCCAATGCTAGGTAGAATGCTAGCTGGTATAGTCCTAAAGAGTATGGCTCTGCTATTAGCCATCACTGGGGAATAATATTCATCCTACTATACAAATTGCAGAGAGCCTAACAGAATAATAATAGCTAATCTCAAATAGTTATCATAATTAATTAAGTTACTCAAAAATCCTTTGAGCCCAAAGAACCCACAACAGATGCAGCATTCAGTTCCACGTTGTACATGCAGCCACTGAGAGCCTTTTTAAAGATATAAAATAATAACATATGGTAATACGGCAAACAAAGTGGCTCAATCCTACTGACTGATCTCACAAGGAAGTTGTTTAGTCTGCCATATATGTATAATGTGTGATGACAGATTTTGGCCTGGAGCAGGCCTTGATGCCAACTGAGCAAAAATCTTCACAGTCTCTTGCCCGGCCCCCACACACCATATAGGTGTCAACAACCAAAGAGATATACAAACCCATCCTGCATCTCCACACTTACCATAATTACTGTTGTGCTTCCTTATCTTATTATTATCATCACACATGTTATACAAACACTATAGCTCAATCAGCCCCTATACATGCATGTATGCAATGATAAGATTTATACATACAATACTATTTACCTGCCACTAATTATTGATTTTGAGACAAAATATACTCTTCACTGTATGGACTGCCTTGGTTCCACCATAGACAGATTCTCTTTAGCTCGCCTGCACAAAGATTCGTTGTCTTGAATCTAATGTTGCATTTCACCATTTCGCTGATGTTATATCCTACTTTGTATACGTCTTCTTCTGTTGTAAAAACTGATATGTTGGCCACATCGCTATCTCGGTACACCTCGACACCCCAAACATCTCCAAGTGCTCCCTCCTCTGCAGCTTTCCTTATGCTCTGGTACATTGAGTCCACGTTGTGTTTTGTACACTGTATTATCCACTTACCGTATCTTTTATCAAAACTAAAAATTGGTTCTCCGTCGCCATTCCGATGGAGGGTTTTGTATGTTGCTTTGCGAGCACCATATACTATGTATATATTCCTATCAGTAGCAGAATTTGTTTTGTAACGTATTTCCTCATCAGGAATAAGTTTCAACAGCTTCAGGCCAACCTCGTCCATGTCCTCTTTTGTAGTGAACACACAAATGACTCCGTCCTCGCCACTGGTTTCAGTTTTAACCATTGTTGATGTATTAGCCAGAGATGCTCCGAGTTTACCGCTGCGAACTTGCTCCTTGATCAGCTCCCATGTCTGATTTAAATCTTCATATTTACGAAATACGAGCCACTTCCCAAATGGTTCCCCCTGAGGTCCATCTTCATCGGGATATGCATATATCCACTCATCATCAAAAACCTGTGTTGGAATTCTGTCATCCAAATCACTAATATTACAATAGAGAAAGGATGAGGATATAACATAATTATATATATACATAATATTATTATAATAATAAAAATAATAATGATGTACAATAAATAAGGCAAAACAAACATAGGTAGGTGATAAGTTTTGACAAACATGAACACACACATAATTGATAAACTTATTCTTGTATGCTGCATGGGGAGTCCTATGCCATCAACCATGTCCAGTGGACGGAGACATAACTTGTATTCACTAACAATACTTGCATTGTTTAATGCATACCAGTCTAGGTGAGCAAAACGATCACCTTGTATATTAAAAATGCTCTTGGGTAAAATGTCCCCCCCCCCCCGCCCCCCTCCAATTACGAATACATGTATATCGGCTCTCCCAATCCATGTACGATGGGGAAACAACTACATAGTGACAACAGAACATAGAAAAATATGCGGAAAGTTGTTTTAGATTTCTGTGTGTGGGTGGGGAGGGAGGGGAGCTGGTCCTCATGTCACGGTAACAAATCAAAGATATAATTTTATAATCATTTCTTAACTTCGCTGCACCTTACTTCAATATTCCAGATTAAGACAGCTAGTGCACAGTACCGGGTTAAGTGGGGCAACCGGGGCGGCTGCCCATGGTCCACTGCTTTATGAGGGGCCCTACCATGCTCATCATGATTTATGATTGTAGTTAAGCAAATAACGGTGCGGCAGAGAATCGTAGTGTGCGCGAAGTGGAGCATCAAAATGTCGCTAATTGCAAGAAGGACCCTCCCACTCGTATTTGGGCGATCACAAGGGGGACCCCCCCCCCCCCCCCTCGTATTTGCCCGACGATAGTAAGGGGACCCCCCCTCTCGCTCGTATTTGGCCGATCACAAGGGGAACCCTGGCCCGCCCCTCCCCCGCTCGCATTTGGACTGGCCAGGCCCACGAAGGCTAATTGCCCAGGGCCCACGACAGTCTAAATCCGGCCCTGCTAGTTCATGGACCATAATGTTGCCGTTTAATTTGACTCATTCGCGGACTTTAATCCCGCGGCGCATAAATGACTTCCAGGCATGTACGTGTTGAAGTGAGAAAGCAAGCTCGCTTGGATAATGATGAATTCAGTATCGTCAAGGATTACATGTGTAGGAAACGATATCCTATCAGCATTTCAAAGGGAGATAAGGCCAATCTAAGGTGCATGCCAATCATGAGGAAGGGTGCAAGATTTGTGTTAGAACCGCTAAGACGATAAACGCTAGGCTCATTGACTGAAGGTAAAACAGAAAAGTATATTTACTACAACGATAAATGTATACTGGTATGCACATGTAGAAAGTAATTTAGATCACTATAAAACCATTCAACCCAGTAAAATATAAGTGAAGATCGAGGGGGGGGGGGGGGGGGGGAACAAATAAGCTATACATAAAATTCTTAAACTCAAGGGCCAGGTCAACCCCCCCCCCCCCCCCCCCTCCGCCTTCAAACACGCCCATTTTACGACCACACCCCGTAAAATATTTACGTAATTGACAATTGACCACACCTACATGTACAATGAAGATTATATTACAAATTGCAAGTAGGCTTCGTTGCAGATCACTGTTGTAGATGTTGTCACTTCATCGCTTGCAGCTGAAGACGCTGTTTCACTTGTACCTTAGAATATGGCAATACTCAGCCTCTCGTGCCATGACGTAATGTACAGGCTGTAGGCCTATCGAATATTACATACCTGTCCATCAATTAAGGTTTGCAGTACTCCAACAAGATTTTGAAGAACAGCACGCATTATTGTTCATAAGTACATCTACTTGTTTAAACAATAGCAGGTGGGGCTTGCTCACGTGAGGCATGAGTCGGCGTGACTGTGACCATTCTAGTAGTGACGTGAGCTCATGCAAGTTGCTTAGTACCATGTGTATCCATGGCTTACTAGCATTAGTATTGCTTTGCGACACTTCGATTAATATTGTTGCACTATTGGGTAGTGAATTGACGTCATCGCTCACACCGGTATACGCCCACGAATCGTGTCTCAGTAATGTGATAATATGCTTTCCACGATGAAATAGCTTACAATCGCACAGTTAAAATAAGCCCTGCTGTCTTTGCACGAATTGGACACCCATGAACACTACAAACAATATGATTCCATCATAATGTTGCTGTAGTGTGAGCTAAAGTGATTTCTTAAAAATTAAGAAAAGTGATAAATTCCATTTTGGCCAAGACTCTCCCCCCCCCCTAACTTTAATAGACCCCCCTGAAAATAATAATAGCATATTTGTGATGCTCTCAATTAGCTCTTCAAAGTTGGGGGATGGTGTCTTCCACTTTGTTTTTTGCCCCCACCTCAGTGAAGATATTAGAATATTAGTACAGCACGAATGTCCACCTCTTGCAAGCCAGAATATTTTGCCTATTTTCAACCAGCTGCCTTCTGACACAGCCCCCTGAGCTTCTATGCAACGCACTGGTATTCACCAAGTGCAAAGTTGAGTGGGTAGCAGCAACAGGTGCAGAAAACTGTCCGTCAAAATGCATATACTTAACGACCATGCCACACAATGAGCTATTCCAGTTCATAAGTGTACACCCCTACTGATGACGTTATTTATAAAGTAACCTCGTTGGACACAGATACAATTATACCCTCCCCCAAGACAGATACATGTATATTACATTGTACCTCCCCCACTGGACAGTCATACATTGCACCACATCCCTCAGGACAGCAGTATGTCTCAGTACACTACACCCAGGATATAAATCATGTCCCGCAGGACATAAATTATACCATTCACACACTAACCTAACCCCCCCCCCCCCAGGACACAATTTATAGCACACCCTCCCAATACATGGATTATAACTCCCCCCAGGACATGATTTATACCACTCACCCCCACCTCCCCCCATGTCAAGATTTATAGCACACACACGCACGCACGCACGCACGCACGCACGCACGCACGCACGCACGCATGCACTCACACACACACACACACACACACACACACTGGACATAGCTCATACCACACACACCCAAGACTAGAATAATAATTCCCCCCCAGGTCATGATTTATGGATTATAATATCGAACATACCCCCAGGACACAAATTTATGTCATCAGTAGGGGTGTACACGTATTTACTGGAATAGACTGATGGGCAAATGCTACCCATGTTTGTTTTGGTCTATTTTGGAGAAGAGGGTGCTGAGTCGATTTAATATACAAAGTGAAGCACCTGCAATGCATTGTCGAAGACTATTAATTCTGTATTAAAAGATAAGAGCCACAATTGGTTGCTGCCCCAATGAGGAGACAAAAGCTAACACAATCCTAGCCCTGCTCATCATTAATGTGTGTATATGCATGCTACTCAGTACCACAGATATGTAAAGCTCCATTGGGCTATCTATGGCATGTGACAATACGTTCTGAAACCAATTTTAATTCTGTAAGATCAAATACATACCGATGCATGCATATCCGTATGTAGGCCTACGTTATGAGATTTCAAGAGGCTTTAAACCCATTTCAGAAAATTCATCATCACTAGCTTTTACTAAAACCAGATAGGACATTTTACTTACTTTATCCCAATAATTGTTATTTGCTCAGTTCTTGTGTCCGAGTGTTGGTACCGTTTTTTGAATCCACGAGGTCACCGTTCCCAGCAAGAAGTACCTTTGCTTTCAAGCACAAAAGTCAACGGTTCACAAGAGAAGGCAATTTGATTTCAGCTATATAAAAGGGTCAAAGGTGCTTGTAACTTGTGGTGCAACGTTAAACTAGGTTACAACATTTCTTGTACGTTCTACACAGCACATTCCTAAGGACATCATTTGTCAAGTCCGTTGCTATGTGGCTTCTTAAGCATTTCAAAAGCTCTGTGCGTAGGGCCTAATTTCTACTTGTTCAATGAGAGCAGACAGCCGTGGGTAAAATACTACCAGGGTCCTAGCACGCATGCGCTAGCCATTACCAAGAAAAGTGGTAATCGTATACTTTTGTAATTTTTGCATGTACACCTTTCCGTATACCATCTCGTTTTCAGCGTAAACTCTTCCTCGTCCCAGACTGTCGTGTATGTAGAGTTCTGTATGTCGACTTACTATCCAGTGGTATATCCAGAATTTCTGTGAAGGGGGTGCTGGAAGGGAAGGTCTTGGCCAGGGGAAGGGTGCACAAGGGGGATGTGCCCCCCTCCCGCGCGAAGCACGGAAGATTTTGAAGAAATATTGTATTTGTTTTATGAAGCCTTGTGGTTTCACGTGCACCATGCAGTGGCAGCTTTGCAATAAATATTACAATTTTAATTATAATATATACATAGAAGTCAGTACAACAAACATAATAATAATTATATCATATTCAATTTGGTTAATTAGTTTTGTCAAAGGCTGTATTTGTAATTAGAAGTCTTTTGATTTACCACATTTATGAGGACAGCATTAGGTTATACATGTACATGCAGCAACAACATGGAAATAATTAAACTGAGCAAAGACGCATGCAGCAAGAAATTGTTTTCAATCATTCAAGATGTTCAGTCTCCATTTGCTACGCCCCCTCCTGCTCCCACCCCCGCACCTAATCAGTTCCACCTTATTGCTTTCCCGAACCCCCCCCCCCCCCCCCCCCCCCCCGTCTCCCGACCTGCCTACGGGCCTGATTCTAGTACCTATGGCCAAAGGGGGGGGGGGGGGGGTGCTCAAGCACCCGGAGCACTCTCTCTGGATACGCCACTACTATCCCTTGCTCCTTGGACAAAATTCTTACCTCTATGATTGGTACGTGTAGGCTGGCCACCTCGCGCTACTTGCAATCTTTAGCCGAAGCCACAATGCTGAAAACCTACATGTACTTGTACATGTACTCTCATGGTGAGCACTCATTGGCAACGGCCTTGTCCATCCATACCAGACTCCTTCTCGCCACCAAAGTTTTCCAAGTGTGTAGGGTAGTTCCAATGAGTGCGCACCACGAGAGTATGCATAGTCGCTTGCAGGCCACCACACCTGACTGGTGAGTCCACAAGAGCGCTCTCCAGCTGCTGATGTCCACGTTTTATAGGACAAGGCCATGCAAATAGTGTGTATTAATTGTTTTATGCTTTTGCGTTCATCAGTTTATATAAAGCACAACCAATATACTAGTATTTTTATATTATCGGGCGAGTGGCTAATTAGTCGCTCTGCCGCTGCACTAGGGTATATAAGCGTTTATAAGTATCCACATGATATATATGAAAATATGGCTACTAGTAACGTTTGGTACCCTATGGCTAACGCTCTATAGTGCTATATATAAAGCTAACAGTAGTTAGGCTAACCGTTGACAGCTGTGTTATAGTTTTACATGCTTTAGCTTACTTTGCACGTACCTGTCATTCGACCCTGATTCAGCCATGATCCTGCCACGACTCGCCTTAGTCTCGGGGAGGCAGGAGTAAATAAATTAAAGAATTATCTTAATACGACCGTAAATTTTTGTCCATGCATGTAAAAAAAATCTCAAATCATGATACAAATATCTATGGTCAAATAGTTCACTGGTTGTATATAATGATGTGCCACTAAATGGTTTAATCATCGTTGTGCAGTACCCTAACTATATCGTAATACTGATCTGATGAACTCATATCGCGATATCAAAATCGCATGGGCCAGAATAAAAAGGAGATACACTGGCGACGGCTTTCAAAAACACTTTGGACTGCTGTCATGATCATGATCTGTGCCTAAATTTGCTGTGCTTTTAAATCTTATAACAGTTACAGGCTATATATACTTAGACACAGTCATACACATGTATTAACTTACGATGCTGTTTCCAAGGTTCTAAGTTATACTTTACCATTAGGCTAAGTTTGGTAGCTGCTCATGGGCTTGTATTGAGCTTTTTTTGTGCACTGTATTAATCACTAAGCTAACCAATTTCTTAACAAAGGACTGGAGTCTTGTTTTAAACACAACTGTAGGTGATTCGTACATTCAAGATGACAGTGATGAAGATATTCCTATCCATGTACAAGATCTATCAATAGCACAAGTAATGGATTTAACAATGAGAGCTACGACCTTACTTGTGCAATTTTAAACAGCATTAAACTGTTGTGATCAGAGGCCTAACATTAAATTTAAAGATGTTGCAGAAAACGTGTTGCAACACACAATACCAAAGGTCAGCTACTTGTAGTTCTAAAACTCTGTTGAAGTGGAAAAGGGCGTTTGAAATGTGAGGTTTCACTTTTATTCCTAGCAGGAAGGGCAAATCAGAGTATCAGAGACCCTGGATTCTTGATGATGAAGCCATGACGTTATCAGCAAGAACTTTCATTATGGAACATGCTGCACCAAAGGGATTACCAAATATGAAGGTGACTGATTTTCAAGACTTTGTCAACACAACCGTTTTTTTAAAAGGACATTAGTGTGAAGTCCCTCAATGGCATATGTGACCTATTTCTGAAGAGACTGCAAGGAAGTGGCTGTATCGCTTGGGCTGCAGAAGCAAGTATATATCGAGTGGAGTGTATTATGATGGTCACAATCGTGAGGATGTTATTGAATATCGTTAAAGATGGCTTACACGACGGCTAGTAAGTGAAAATTTCTTGCCACTGTACCTCCACTTATCTGTTGATGAAGCCAAGAGTTTGCTCTGCAAAATAGATCCACAGAATGGAGACAAAATATAACTGATGTGAATCATGTGATCAGATGTTAGTCTCAGACGCTATATGTTGCCAAAAAATGCTGGATTAGTCCAGAACAGCCTCTACTGGAATTTCATGTTGATGATGAGAGATTTGATTTCTCAATGTTTCGCATGGACAAAAATAAGTATCCTCTTGGGGGGGGTATGGAGCGGGAAGTTGATTGGAGTGGACCAAATGCACCCCAAGCGGTACAAGATCAAAGCATTTATAAGAGCTATGCAGCTCAAAAAAAGGCCTGGCTCTTCAATGACCGGCATATCATTTGAAAGAAGGGGAAGGGTAAAGGAATAATGGCAAGTGGTTTCGTGACTGAAGTTTCTGGAATGTTGCAGCTGTCTGCTGAGGACTTGAATGACATCAATAGTATGAGGGCAACAAAGGGTAAGTATGCTGTGATTATTATAATGCATAATTCACATACGTTTTTCAATGCACAGGGAAAGAGAAGCTTTAGGGTCAACTATTGATAAGGTTTTGAGCTTATCGGTAATTATCAGTAAGTAAACACCTATTATCAAATATTTACTGAAATTACTCTACGCCTATCGATAAAAAACTTACCGATAAGCTTTCTTACTGAACGGTAATGATTACCGCTAAGGTAATAGGCGTGTCCAAAGGGTACCTGTTGGCATCTTAGTATCATTTGGCATCCGTGGATTCACTAGGTTGTGGCCTTCCTTATTAGTTCCTTGCATGCATTCCTCCACAGCCTGCAAGGTTATCGATGGGTTCCCATGGCCAAGTGTTGTGTGCGGACTATTAACGGTCCTTGGTCCAACCTACACATAAAATTTCGTACACAACACTTGGCCATGGGAACCCATCGATAACCTTGCAGGCTGTGGTTGGTTGGCCTTCGATGGCCAATAATCTCCTTCGGAATAACCTGATATTTTGCAAGGAAATTGCAATGGCAACTTGATCATATGGACCCTAGGTTTTTGTGATGACGAAGCGTTTAGCCTGTGGTGTTTCTTATCTAGTAGCTTTATTTTTATACATGTAAGTTAAAAACGTCGTCTCTGTTATTGTTAATTGACTTAGGTACTTGGATAAATCGCGTAAGTGGGTCCGTAAATCGATGATCTAAAACTACGTCGAAAACTGGACACGTATTTCGTAAAGTTGGAAAATGTCTTATAGAAGCGAAGAAAGTTGTTCGATTATCTGCGAGGTTGGTCCGACTGCATAGCTTGATTTAGTAAGCCGATTTGTTGTAGAATTAAACGCCATTGCCTAATTTCGAGCTGGTTCTTGATCTTTTTTTTTTTACGCATTGAATTCGTAGTATAATTTTGGGAATGAATCTTGACTCTGATTGTGAACCAACTATCACAGGATATATATTGTTATTTAAGTTAGGCATCGAATCATCATATTACAAAGTATGAGGACGTTTGGATGATGCCCAAGGGGTGCTTTAACTACCCAGGCGTTTTGTGTTGGTCTGCATGAAAAAAGGACACATATGTTTATATAAATGTATCTTTATACTTGAACTAAGTAGGTTAACTTGGATTCTTTGTCTACAAAGCATAAGCACATAACCATTCCTTACAATAAAATGTTATGTGACTACCCTATTTATTGCACACCCCATTCTTCAATCAACTAAGTTGTAAATGAAATTAATTTGAAGAATTAACAAATCATTCTATTTCTATTGTTGTAACATTGAAATTCGATGATACCCAAGCACTGTTCTTTTCAAGCCAAGTATTCATGTTTAATTAGATGCATGCATCCATACAGTCATTACATGCATGAATGATGCGCATGTACGCAACCATTGCTTTTGTGCTATTTAGAATGAAAACAGTTATTGATCTAAGAAGGCTCATTAATGATTATAAAAAGGATGTGAGTGAGCATGGATCCCTTCTAGCTCCTGAAATAAGAAATGGCTTAGTGTTGTACATCAACTCCAACCTAAAGAATGCCAAACCTATGGAAAAAGCCAAGATAGTGGCAAAACTAGCACTAGGACAAGATGTGAACATTAATGCATTGTGCACTTCCATTAAGCGTGTACTTCAAACTATCGATGATATGAAGTAGCATCTTACTAGAACCTGGGAAGATTTTTTTAATTTTTTTTATCTTAATCTGAAATTTGAATTGCCTTTAAATGAATCCCAAACAAATACATTCAAAAATCCACTTTCATCAGTCAGTGCTCTGCACACTAGTCAAACGGGCACCTCCTGCTCCATACCAATAAACCTTAGATCTAGCTGCACTGAATTTGGGGAAAGAAAAAGTTCTTTAAAAGGAAGTTAATGACATCAAATGAGGTTCTCAAAGCAAAGCCGGCTTCGAGTACTTCCTAGTGTTAAAATGCAAAACCTCAAAGCATTAAATAGAAAGTCAAATATTGAAAAAAACTGACACTCCGTTCTAAATTGCTAAGTGCAAAATAATAATAATAATAAAAACAATTCAATGATTAAGAAGTTGACGCAGGAAAAAATGTCATTAAAGCAAGGAAGCCATCACAGTGAAGCAAAACAGTTAACCTACTGGAAAACTGATGAAGCTGAAGAAGATGGGGAGAACGTTACAATGACAATATATGGGCTGTTAGCAGATTACATTGCTGGGGATCTTAATTTAAGTGAACTGAATACATGAATGCGCTTGATTGTACATAGTGTAGTGTGTTTGATATGTTTTTTTGCATTGAATATTGTACTGGCAGTTTGATTTTGTGTAGATGTCATCAGCTAGTACCATAATTCAGTACGTATAGTGATGTGTACAATTTGGCAGAATAACCTTCCTTCTTATCATGACCAATAGTAAGCGTTAGTTACTTATTGAAGCAAAATCCAATGCATCCCTATGTATGATATTAGTGATACTATGCATTTTAAAGTTTTGGTTAAGGCTGCACACTTATTTATATCTCTGTACTGATTATAAACTCAAGCGAGACAGTTTTTGTTTCGCGTCCCCTATTACATTCGCGATCATTTCATTTTTGATCTTTCGAATAGCATGGTGCTCGCAACGAAACGCATAGCCATGAGTATAAGGTATTTTTGGAATGTAGAATTTTTGCTCTTTCCAACGATATATAATATCGGGCTGAAATCACAATTTGAAAAAAATATCCAACTACCTTAAATTGTACACCAGTACCAGCGGACCGTATATTGATTTACATCGGTTACGTGTGTCCGCAAACGCACAGTTCGTTGCTCTGACGTCACAGTGCTAGAAACAACTCCTATTCAAACATGTACTCATGTTGTACATGTGTAATGCGAAAATTCCCTTGAGTAATTTTCATAACACTAATTCGGTTAATTTTGCCCACATGCATGTTGTCGTGAATAATATATGATTTGGAAGGCCAGTACAAGAAATATAAAAAAATCAATAAGAAAGCCGAGTGTTACCGATAATATTCGGTTAGAAGTTATCTCTTACTGAAAGGTAATGATAAGAAAAGTGTCTTACCGGTTGCTTAAATAACGGTATCGGATAACCGGTAAGCGGTAAGGACAAACCTTATCGATAGTTGACCCTAAGAAGCTTAAATCAGTTGTGCCATTGGACCCTAATGGATTTAGGTATCTGTTTCTGAGGCTTTTTTAAATATGGTACTGGTGAAGGTTACTGGACAAATGACCATATGATGTCCCAGGTGGATGAATTGTTGATGTTTTTGAGCTAAAGTTTCCTGGTTGTGTAGCTGACTTTTCTTTTGATTGGAGTTCTGGTCATGCTGCCTACAGTATAGGGTGTGTAACCGGTTATCAGTTTATTCGGATTATTCGGATATTCGCAAAAACCTATCCGTTCGAATAGTAATTTAGCATTACTCGGAAAAATCGATTATTGGATTTGTTCTATTCGGTTTGTGAATCTCCATTCGGAGGTACTTAGGTATTCGCTGTCCGCATCGACAATTCGCCCATTATTCGAATACCTTTTTATGACGATATCCGGATACGTGCTACGATATTACATGTACATGTACGATAATAATTACTTGTAATTTGAAACGTAACGTTAATTAACTTAATATACGTGGGGACGAGATCAGATGTACGGGCAGTAATTCGAACCCTCTTCACGAGTCATGACGACGGACAGCTCCAGCTACATATAAAAGTTAGTTAGCTAACTTCGCTTAGTGCATTTCGAACTAGCTGGTTTCTTGCATCAATCTCTCTGAGCTGATATTGCCGCGATTGCATTGTATTTTTAAAACTCGCGATGGTGAAACGGAGGCTGCATGGCTGGTGGTGCGTAAACTTCATCTGTGGTTCTATTCTTTTGGCATCAAGTGCGATGTGTACATCTGTAGGTAGACCTCAGCGTGGCCACGCTAACTTAGGTCAGGACACGCCCATCTAGGTATGTGGTTAGGCCAAGCGATTTACATAGGTAGCTGTGGTTGTGTGCTGAGTGCATCTGGTGTGATGTGAGTAGCTATGGATGAATGCTATACTGATCTGGTGTAATGTGGGTAGTTGTAGGAGGGTGTCTGTGGTTGTGTGATGGGAGTAGCTATGGTTGTGTGCCTCATGAGGGCACTGGTGTGATGGGGGTAAGTGTGTTTGTGTGCTGAGGGACATCTGGTGTTATGGTTTAGCTGTAGGAGGGTAACTGGTGTGATGTGTACATTTAGGTGGCTCAGTGAGCAGAAAACCTGAATAACCTAGGTATTCGGCTGGCAAATTGTCAAAACCTATTCGGAAAAATCGATTTTCTTTTTTCAAGTATTCGGAAAAATCGATTTTCAGATCCAGAAAAACCTGAAAAATCGATTAGTGTTTTAAAAGAATTCGGAAAAATCGATTTTCATTATTCAGGGGAGGTTACACACCCTACTACAGTAAAAATGCATTAGTTCTCTCAAATCTCAATGTTAACTATGGAGGAAAGGCTGTGTGCAAAGCATATACATGTAACATCATGGAAAAGACCACATGATATATAATTATAAAAACGCATATCGCGACTGATAGCATGGGCCTTAATAAAACGAAGATAACAGCTAGCTGGCGACGGCTTTCAGAAATGAGCACTCTGTGTGTGTTTACGACTTAAAACAGTTGTCATGCACATTTTTATCTTTCGATGCTGCTTCAAAGGTTCTAACTATATGCATTAGGCTAAGTTTTGTAGCTGCTCAGGATTGTATTAGCTTATATATATGTAGCAGTGTCAGAGGCATACATGACTCCCAGGCATAAATTATATGTGTAGTTGTTGAAGTGAGAAAGCTCGCTCGCATAGGCAAGGATGAATTCAGTGTTGTCGAGGATTACGTACCCCTAGTCGGACATTGCTCAGGGCTCTGCACATTCCAAGCAATCAACACGTCGCACGGCTAATCATAATCACTGACTCAGTATTATTAACTGATTGGGATTAAGGACCATCTATTCCTATTTGATATTTCATGCACATCACAAATATTAAATAGGGTGTGTTTCCTATTTACAGGTTTTGTAGATTAATCGATTATTCGCATTCGGTCGACTATGCATTTAGCAGAATATCAGAATACCGATTCCTTTAGTCGAAATAACCGATTCTGATTTTCTTATAGTCGCGATTACGATTAATCGATCATATGCAGAAATCGGCAGTAAGTAAGTTACCCCGTTTTATATGCCCTAAGCTTTTCCCGCCTGTACACACAATTAATCGGTAAAAATCTAGTGTCGTACCCAGACCCATACGTACGTAAGCAACAAAATGCTTACGTACGCTTCGGTCTGGGTACGAGACTAAGTCAACGCTGTCAACCTCAATTCAAATTACGCGGTGCATGCGAACTCGTAGTCTCGTACCCAGACCCTGATTCCCACAGCTGCGGATGGATTACATCACCGCTACGTGGAAAGTTTTCAATCCTTTTGCTAAGTCGTATGTGAAGCAAACATTGACCCAATGCTATCGTCATTTAGAACAGGACAAGAAACGTGCCTATGAATCCAGAGTCCGTGAAGTAGAACTTGGATGTTTCACACCACTAGTTTCTTTTCTACGTCTGGTGGATTAGGTCCTGCTGCTAAAACCTTCTATAAGAGACTTGCACCACTTATTGCAGAAAAGCACGATCAGCATACAGCCTAACCCTTTTTTTGGCTTCGTGCCAATTGAGCTTTTCCTTGCTACGTTCTGCAATGTGCATGTCTTCGTGGCTCAAGATCATCATACCATCAAGCCGCAAGCTTGCATTGGAATCTGCCATTGACCTGACCTGCTCAGCAGGCAGGATTCCTTAACATGGCGTGTTTAATTGTCACTATGTTGTTCTACTGCATATTTTGTTTTTAAAACCATTACTCCGAGTAAATCTAAAAAATATATATAATTTTAAAAAAAGAAGAGTAATTGCATACTATATAGGGAGTTATTGGTAATTGCGATGAGGATGGAGGATGTACGGCGAACGATCAAGTGAGCGCGTGAAAGTAAGGGTTCTTTTACACATACGACAAACACCTCCCAATCATCGTAGACGCACTACTGGATGGGCGTATGTCTTGCAACTGGCATGCATGGGAGTCACATGCATGCAGACATATGGAATGCACGGATACTTTGGCCCAGGTTTCACTTCTATATTTCATACTATATATACCGTGCATATGCATGGTTACCCACATTCATTAAAGAAGGTGTAACAGAAGCAGTTCTACCATCAATTCGGCATCGAAGTTCGTACGCTGATGATTCTGCTAGTGCAGGGAAAATAGGTAAAGAACTGGTTTGATCTACTGCTGAAGCTTGGCTCATCATATATTGCTACTTTCCAGAACCCTCCAAGTGTTTCATAATAGTTGCACCAAGTGATCATGATATTCCTGCAGCACACAGCCTGTTCAAAGACCTTGGGGTACAAGTCATAACTGGTCATCGTTTCCTTGGAGGAATTATAGGCGATGATGAATCAAAAAATTCAAGTTGATGGGTGGATTGAGTCCGAATTTCACTGCTGCCGTCGACGTGGTCAATTTTACATGCACCCTTAATGTATAGCTGCTAAGAAATGGGAGAAATCTTACTCAGAAACAGCTAGTTTTGTTTTGTCAGAACGAGGCTAGCTATCTTGTGATCTGCTAGCCTGTGTTTGCGCTGCTCTAAAGTGAAATGGTGATGTTTGATGATGGAGCAGCACACTGACAACAAAGCAACATTTTCAGTAATAATTCTTAATTAATTTATTTTTATGTTTTCATGATGTATGTTGAACTTTCTGTTTTCTTTCTATCACGTCAAAGTAGTAAAATAAAAAATAAAATAAATACATGCTCACCCGCCACCTCAAAGGGCAATAAGTATGTGATCACTTTAGCAGATTATTTTCAGCAAATGGCCTGAAGCTGCACCACTGAAGGATAGGACTGCAGCAAGTGTAGCACTCTTCTTGTTTGAAACTTTCTGCAGGTATGTGGAATGATTTGGGAAAATAATACTTAAATTAATTACATGCATCATGTGCACATGGATTGATCCAAGTTATTATTATTTTTTGGATGTTGCGAAGTTATTATTTTGGACCAAGGCAGAGAATTTGTTAATGAATCAAAAGAGCAGCTCTTTCATCTCACTCAAACCCATCCTAACGTTTCTTCCCTGAAAAATATATTTAAAATGCTTTTATTAATTAGTTATTATTTAGTGTGTTATAATGTATATATAATAATACATGTTAAACACAAATTTCAATATTGAACTAGTAAACTATGTAACTTTGTATGAGTCAACTATCTAAGTAGAGGTCTGAGACTTTAGCACGGGGACCTGCCCTTGCAAGAAATGCTCTGGCATTCGAGCGCACAAGGGAAAGGTTTAGTCTCGAATAAATGCTGTCCAGAGTGGTGGAAGTGGAGGAGTTAACCTGAACTGAAAGGCGGGAAGCAAGTTTCTTGAAGGTGTCAGAGGCAAGTTGGCCCCATGCCCCGAATGAATCGACAACAAGCGGTATGCAGCTCCAGCCTAGTTCTGCACAAATCCCAGAATTTGCTAGTATCTTTCGCTGTTCTGTGGCAAAAGCTGCAGTGCCTGCTGTGTGTCCCGCTTCGGAAACTATGTCAGGTTTTAGCGGAGACGACACAGATAGGTCGAACGCAGCAGGTTTGCCATTGAAGCCCCAGTTGTTAACTAGAATGTCTGCTGGTCTAGATTGTTTCTGGTCATGACCAAGACCACTGCCAGCTTCCAGCTTATGGTTGTATAAGGCTTTCTTGAAGAGGTGATACAAGGTATCGCGAAGGTTGTTATGACGCGCAATGACATCACTACCTCTCTTGCATGTTAGAGCGTGGTGAGCCTCAAGGGCTTTGGTAGGGCAAAGGGCACACACAGAGCCGGGCTCACATAACTGAATACCAAGCCACCATTTGATGGCAAACTGACATTCGGATTATTATTACAAAATTTTTCTTTTTCAAGATGGCGCGGGGTAAGCGCGTCTCAAGAGGCCTCCCGCATAGTTCTATCCCGCAATCGGATTCACAGCCTCTGGAACACAATCGTCAGAGCGTTTCTGCAGGTAGGTTTGAATGTCTCTTACCTGGTTGCTCCTCTTCTTTAGGGACGAAGGATGCTTTTAAAAAACACCTGCAGGGACACTTTTCGAAAAACGACCCTGGAATCTCGGCGGACTTACTTCACGAAGCAGGTTTCACCGCTTGCGTGGATTGCAAATTAGTCCTTGTTACCATTAAGCGGTCCCGGTGCATGTCCTGCTTGAATGACAGCCGCCATTCATCCAAGTCCAATGGCAGCAGCTGTGAGTCTTTGTTTAATAATAGCGGTTCGATACTTGGTAGTTCGCTACCGCCCTCCGAGCCACCTTTATGTTATAATACGTCGTCACCTGGGCCATCCCGATCGTCGGTTTTGCATGGGACACCCTCATCACCGCAGCCCTCTCCTAGCACTTCATTCACACCTTCTTCTTCGGCAGTGCCAGCGCATACACTCCACATAGAACCTTCTGTGCCTCCATCACCTGTCCCAGTATCGCCCGAGCCTTTGCAAGTGGAGTCGGGAAGTGATCGAGCTATCCTCACAATGATATCGCCTCAGGTACCAATAGTCCGACCTCTACACAGGAAGCAGTGCATTGTAGCTGACTGCCACGAGCTAATTGCTCCAACCATGTGGCGTTCACATATGGGCCTTCACGCACGGGGTCTCTTTCGGGGGGATGTACCTAGAGAATGGTTACAGGAACAAGGCTTGTACATATGTGATTGTCGAGCACTTGTGGCTAAATCTCGACGTGCATCACATTCGCGAAGATGCGTAGCTGTCCTGGCAGCTCCTCCGGCACCGATACCATCGCTTTCGGAAACCGAGTCCTCGCACAGTACAAACACAGTTTTACCATCTTTTGAAGAAGTTTGCCTACTATCCTGCCGAACCTTACGACACATTCCCAAAAAGTCTCGTCCTGCTTTTGCTCTTGCGTTGTCTTTTTCTTTGAAAGCAGTGCTTCACGACAACTCATTGGACTCGTGGCTGAAGTTATTTATGCTTCCAAAGTGCCTCTTGCCTTCAAAGAAAAGGGGTGGTAGGCGTAATAAACCAACCCCAATAGATGCGCTATGCAATCTGTGGTGCAGAGGAGAACACGCAACACTATGGAATATGGCGATGAGTCACAGAGCGATAGGCATTCACTCAGATGATTCTATCCCGCGAAATCTCATCAATTTTGCAGTCTCGCTGTCTCGTGAGAGTATGTTTGCTAAAGCTTGTAGAATTTTAGCATCCTCTGGCCTGGCACCAAATAGTGATGACACTTGGAAGTTGTTAAAGGATAAACACCCTGAGGGGCTGCTCCCTATTATCCCAGAAACAACTTCACAATCCATATCACTGAATGAAGATTTTGATGTTTATAATATCCTGAAATCTTTTCCAAAGGGTACAGCAGCAGGTCCTTCTGGCCTACGGGTACAGCACCTGTTGGATGCAGCTTCAATTCCACTTCCCACTACAATTTGTTCCCTTCTCAGGAGGGTTGTTAACCTCTTGGTCTCTGGGAAAGTCCCCCAGGAGGTTTCTCGTTTCATGGCTGGTGGGTCCTTGACAGCACTCAGCAAGTTAAAGCCTGGTTGTGCCCCGGACATAAGACCAATTGCTGTGGGTGAGGTCCTGAGAAGATTGACAGGGAAATGCTTGTGTGCTGTCATTAAACATAGGGTTGTTGATTTTTTTGAGCCCATACAGTTTGGTGTGGCTTGTCCAATGGGTTCAGAAAAGGTTATTCATGGAATAAGGGCCTGTGTGGATAAACATTGGAATGATTTGGACTTTTCTGTTCTCAAGGTGGATTTCAAGAATGCATTCAATTTAGTCTCCAGAGATGCTGTTTTACAGGAATGCGCGAAGCATTTCCCAGATTTGCTTCCTTGGGTGGCATGGTGTTATGGCTCTCACCCTTTTCTGTGGCACCCTATGGGCCAGCTAACATCACAATCAGGTGTGCAGCAGGGAGACCCCTGTTTGCTTTGGTCCTGCATAAGGTTGCTGGAGCTATTAAAGACGATACTGAGTGCAACCATCTATTATATCAAGCTTGGTATCTGGATGATGGCATCTTAGCAGGCAAGAAGTCTTCAATTTGTAGATCTTTGACCCTTATACAGGAGTTAGGACCCCCTCTTGGCCTACATATCAATATCTCTAAATGTGAGCTGTACTGCCCAAGTGATGCCTCCCCTTTCCCACCAGAGCTCAAAGTTTTCCAATTGCCTCATTTTGAGATATTAGGATGCCCAATTGGTGACTACATATACTGTGCAAACTTTATTGCCTCAAAACGGCTTGAGGCTCGCAAGCTTTTGCACTGCTTGATAGAGGTTTCTGTCATAGACCCTCAAGTAGCTTTAACATTACTTCGTCTATGTGGTAGTTTTTGCAAGTTAAGCTACTTGGCTCGCTCAATTCCAACCAACTTGGTATCAGATGCTTTCAAGTTCTTCGATGATGACATCCACCACTGTTTCATGGACTGCATAGGTTTTGAAATGTCAGATGAGGCATGGTGTCAGGCCCAACTTGGCCTTAACAGTGGTGGTCTTGGGTTGCGCTCACTGTCCCTACACTCCAGCTCAGCTTTTATTGCTTCCTTCTGCTCCTCTGGGGTGTATGATACAGATGACATACACCTTACAAATGCCTTGGACCACTTCAATTCTACTGTTGCTCCAATTGAGAAACTATCTGTCAATTCTGTGGTTTCCTCACCTGTCAGTCAGAAGCTTCTGTCTTCAAAAGTAAACGACTATTGCTTTCAAGTCCTCTTTGATGAATCCTCCCCTGCTAACAAGGCTCGGTTGCTATCAGTTTCAGCCCCCCACGCGACATCCTGGTTATCAGTTATTCCCTCCACATCCCTAGCTCTCCATCTTGACCCAATTGAATTCAGGGTAGCTGTCAAGTGGTGGCTAGGCCAAGATACCTCCCAGGGCTCTCAGTGTGCTTTCTGCCCTGCCCACAGTCTGGACCCTCTTGGACACCATGCATTAACATGCAAATGTGGGGGTGATGTTATTACACGCCATAATGCTCTCAGGGACACTTTAGCGCACTTTCTTCACCGTGCACATGCTTCAATCGAAGTTGAAGCTGGTGCTGGGCTCTTTCCTGACCATTCACAGTCACGGCCTGCTGATATTCTCGTGAAGCATTGGAATCATGGAAGGCCCGTTGCCCTGGACATCTCCGTTGTCTCACCGCTAAATCCTTCAACTTTAGCTGAAGCGGGAGCAACGGTTGGTGCAGTCCTTGAGGCAACGGAGCGGAGGAAACACCAGGCCAATGATGTAAAGTGTTTAGCTTTAGGGTGGGTCTCAACCCCTCTAGTAGTTGACTCCTATGGGGCTTGGGGTAATGAAGCTTCAATATTTCTGGCTCAGATAATTGCTAGGCTTGCGATCCACAAGTCTCTGCCAAAGGCACAGATATCTTTTGAGCTTTTCGCAAGCTTGAGCATTTGCCTAACAAGAGCGAATGCCAGAGCCATCCTCCGTAGAATCCCATCTTAACTGTAGTGTGTTTATATATAGCAAGTGTTGTGTGTATGAGCTTATATTATATATGTAATAATTATAATTATATTTATAATTATAATTATAATTATTATATATATATGGATTAATGAAGCATACATATAGGTATATATATAATACAATACAGATAAACAAGCACATAACCTACCACCTAGACTAAATAATATATCAGTAGCCTGTGTCTGAGATGGCCCTTGAAAGAAGAGCCCTCACATTTGCCCTAACAAGGGTCATGCTCAACCTCTGATATAGGGCTGTGATAGCTGCAGACTTTGGGCAGTTCTGACGTGTGGCCAAGCGAGAGGCTAGCTGCGATAGTGCCCACTTTGCTTCAGTACCCCAACACCCATAGGTCTCCACAGCTATTGGGATGCATACCCAACCCAGTTCTGCACATTTGGAGTCATTGGCCTTATGCTTTCTCTCCTCTGCTGCAAAGGCTGCAGACCCTGCTGTCACACTCGCTTCAGGTAAATTACTTGAGGTTAGCGGTGATGTGACAGTAAAGTCAAATGCAGCAGGCTTTCCCATCATCCAGTTTGCTGCCAGGACATCAGCTGGTCGCGTGTGGCGCTCCTCAGATGTAAAGCCATACCCAACCTCCACCTGAGCACTTATGCAGGCTCTCCTACATGACTCTGCAAATACATCCCGGAGCCTGTTGTGACGAATGACTACATCGCCCCCATGCTTGCATGTCAAAGCATGATGGCCTAAAGGGTCCAAAGAATGGGCTGGACAGTGAGGACATGTGGCACCCTGAGAGCCTGAGATACTAACACCAAGCCACCATTGTATGGCTGCTTGGAACTCAGAAGGCTCCAACTGCAGATTGAGACCAGGAGAAGGAGCTGTGGAAAGCCATGCAGCAGCATGGGGAGATGAAACTGATAAAAGGCGAGCTCTGTCAGGCAATGATGATTTTGAAAAAAGCTGTGCAAACAGGCTGTCTTCCAATTTGTTCGAAAGCACCTTTTGGCGGCATGGTGTCTCCCTGATAGCTTCCAATGTAACCGTCTCCTCATTAGAAACATGTTTATTAAACTTATCGATGGCATTCAACAGGTGCTGATTGGTCTCAGAGCACATGCCAGCCATGCTTAGAGATGCTATATAACAGGCAGATGAATGTTCTGAAAGCCGACGAAGCCCTAAACCACCTCTGCTAAGGCTGAGTTGTGCCTGTTTCCAAGCACTGTTTGTGGTGTCTACAGCTGTGGCTAGAGCAAAGCAGTGACGAACATCATTATCGAAGTACTCCAGTCCTTCGGCAATGAGAGAAGGGGGTGTTGATCTTGCCAGGTGCACAAGCTTACAAAATCCGCCACACTGTCGTAACAGAAGCAGAGCAACTTGGGGGTCCACAGAACCAACCTCTTCCAGTTGGGAGAGTAACTTGGAGGCCGTAGCACACTTCTGGGATACAACTTTGGCACAAAAAATTGCATCCCCAATAGGAGCTCCCAGGATCTCCAAATGAGGTACACTAGATCTCTTCATTTCTGGTGGGAACATGCTGAGATCACTAAGACTGAAGAGTTTACATTTTGCTGCATTAATAAACAGACCCAATGGAGGGCCAAGCTCTTGGATGGGAAAGTTTATAATTATATATAAACATTCATATAAATAAATAAAACTAATAATAAAAATATAAAAGTTTCCCATTGACATGGAATATGCATTGAGCTGCACTGGAAATGGTGATGGTGCTCGCAATGATGAATCAGATGGTGATGTTCACCCTTTTGATAGTAATTGTTAGATTCACAAACGTAAGAACACAGGATGAAATACAACAATGTAGTATATCGTGCTATAAAGATGCTGCAGATTTAATAACCACAGAAACAACAATGTCCAACATTGAAAAAGCACAATATAAGTTTTATCGTGACTGAAAACACAGCAATGAACAAGTAGGAGTATGATATTTTTTGTGTGTAAAATGCTTGCACTTGCAGGAATTTCATCTATGCAAGAATCTGAGGAGAGTTGATACTTCTCGAAATAGCCACAATGAAGGGGGATAAGCAGCATAAGCTACAACCGGCCAAGATGTTTGGGACTACACCGAGTGTAGGAAGCTTTAGGAAAGAGGGTATACCGCTTAGAAAATGCGTTCTGAAAACTGCAATCAGTGAATAGATGCATGCATTTTGAAAAAAAAAAAATCAAAGATCCGAAACCTTGATTAATAACTGCAAAGGTCCAATTACTAACTTATTTATGTTGTCATTATTTTTTGTCGGGATGAGAGGGTATACAAACTCGCCCAGCAGACATCCTGGTCCAGAACTGGGAGTTTGGCAAACCGGCACCGTAACATCACCGCTAAATCCCATTATACTTTAATTGAAGCCGGTGTGGCAAGCATGCCACGTAGCAACTATATGCAAAATTAAAATGCAACCGTTTGGGCTGCATAGGTCTGCATGCATCCCTTTAGCCGTGGAGACATACGGGTGTTGGGGATACGAAGCCATTAAGTGTGAGTCGACAGATTCGCTGCATGCACGTATCTCATTAGTATCTCTACTAACTCGCACGGCTCGTTCCAAGTCTTCGGCTGCGTCGGCTCTGTACGGAAGGCCCAGCATCGTCCTAGTGAGAGCCAATGCCAGGGCCATATTAGCTAGGTATTCCACAGGTTTTTTTTACTCCTAGTGTCTTAATTAAGGTTTATCTTAATTGTTCACATGTATTCTATGCATTACTTATTATTGTACTTTTTTAGAGGTAAACCATACCTCACTTCAACCCTCATGGCCCATCTTTCTGTGATCACAGAAAGATGGGCCCTAGCTATGTGAAAAGTTGGTCCCCGCAATGCCTGCAGGAGGCTTATAACTTTTAATTGAATTGAAACATCATTATTTTTTACATACAGAGTAGTAGTAAATAATGGCAACATGACAACTTGGCTATTGCTATAAGGAAGAAATGAATCGCTCATTTGTACACCGGCTGAAAACAGGAAGTATGCCAGCAATGATGGAAAGTGCTTGGAGCTGGGGTGCATGTCTTTGGTAGTCAAGGTTTATATGGTTCTTGGAGGCCTGAAACACAGTCAAACCTTTTTCGCCTTGCTGCATGCCTTGCAATCAGATCAAATTGTTCAAATCCATTTTCTATATATTCAGATCATACAAGATATATAGAGACATAAATACCTATCTCTGCCCAGAAAGTATGGCCATGATGACGCATGGAAGAACCAGCAGTCGGGGATTTACACCTTCTCAAGGCAAGAGTCATGCATGCAGATAAACGGGGGAGGTAATTATGCCTATAAGGCTAGCTGTAATAGCCTCCAGGAGTGGGAGTCATATATGCCTATAGGCGTTTATGATTGGGGAGTCAAATGTGCCTAGGATTGAATGACAGGGGAGTCAAAATTTACGGGAGTCATTGGCTGCATGACACCAGCACTAGATAAATATGCATGGTTTTCCTTTTTTTTTTTTTTTTTTCACAGGCCTAACATATACAAACACAAATTAATTTCTATCTGTAAACTTCAGGTTTGCATGCATGGGTGTTGGTTTGCATACACTGCATATACAACCCAGGTAGCCCCAACAGCTTTAATAATTCTTGTGCCACCCAATGTGTTTTGTGATTTTTCCTTACTGATCAGTCATTTAATTATGTATGCATAAAGCCGGTATGCCGAGTACCTTCTGATTGTTGCCAACAGATTTTTACACATCAGCTGAAAAAAGGAAGTGGAAGATAGATGAGCCTCCTCAGTGATTAGCAGTCTTCAAATTGATGCTAAATTTTAGTTACCATTTAGATGATTATATCCTTTTTATATGCATGTCTTCGTGTATACATGCTTATCACATGTGCGACCGACTTTGCAGCAAGGTTGAGGCAGCAAGACACAGCAGATACACAGTCTAGGTTGTGTAACCGGTTATCTAGTTATTCGGGTTATTCCGATATTCGTAAAAACCGAATAGTAATTTAGCATTACTCGGAAACTGAAATCGATTATTGGATTTGTTCTATTCGAAATAACCGGTTTGTACATCTCCATTCGGAGGTACTTAGGTATTCGACGTCCGCATCGACAATTCGCCCATTATTCGAATACATTTCTATGACGATATCCGCGAGATATACGCGTTTACGATGTTACATGTACGACAATAATTACTTCTAATTTGAAGTTAACATCCCTGTTGTTCATGTTACTATAAATATATGCGTGGGGACGAGATCAAATTTTGATCTCGTCCCATTATAATATTACTAAGGCCTAGGCTACTTATAGTTACTAGTATTTTCAAAACTCGTGATGCTGAAATGGAGGCTGCATGGCTGGTGGTGCGTAAACATCATCTCTTTTGGCATCAAGTGCGATGTGTACATCTGTAGGTAGACCTCCGCGTGGCCACGCTAACTTAGGTCGGGACATGCCCAATTAGGTACGTGGTAAGGCCAAGCGATTTAGGCCTATGTAGGTAGCTGTGGTTGTGTGCTGAGGGCATCTGGTGTGATGTGGGTAGCTGTGGATGCATGCTGAGGGTACTGATTTGGTGTAATGTGAATAGTTAGTAGGGTGTCTGGTGTACTCATGAGGGCATTTGGTGTGACGGGGGTAGGTGTGTTTGTGTGCTGAGGGCATCTGGTGTGATGAGGGTAGGTGGGTTTGTGTGCTGAGGGCATCTGGTGTTATGGGGTAGGTGTGTTTGTGTGCTGAGAGCATCTGGTGTCATGGAATGGGGTGTGTTTGTGTGCTAAGGGTATCTGGTGTGATGTGGGTAGCTGTAGGAGGGTCTCTGGTGTCATGTGTACATTTAGGTGGCTCAGTGAGCAAAAAACCTGAATAACCTAGGTATTTGGCTGGCAAATTGTCAAAACCTATTCGGAAAAATCGATTTTCTTTTTTCAAGTATTCGGAAAAATATCCTACTTTTTCTACATCTTATATAAATGCTCTTATATAAATGCTTGCCACACGCATGCATTAGTATTACTTCACATCCCAAACATCTCCAAGCTAGAGCTCCTTTTCTTATGCTGTGGTACATTGAGTCTACGTTGTGTTTTGTACCTTAACTGATGTTTATTAGAGAGCACCATGTACATCTTCCTAAAGGTAGTAGCATATATAGTTTCTCAGTCATCAGGAAGAAGTTCAACTGATAAGCTTCAGGCACCCATGTACTCCTTTTTAGCCATCACTTGTTATACTGAGTTGTTGAGGTTTCACTACAAATATGCTCCTTGATTTTAACTCCCATGTCTGATTTAAATGATATTCACATTTCCTGATAAACAATTAAGGCACTTCTCACACATGCACGCGCAATATAAAAAAACACGTGATACAACACTGCCAACAATTAACAATCATTCGGAAGAAGAAATTTGTCACCTACATTCTGATATAGGATGATAAATAATTTTAACCATTTTTACCAAGCAGAGATCATGTACCGGGCAGTGTTGCCGCGATCAGGGTTGCCGAAAGTCAGGCCGGGGTCCGGCCTGTGACCGGCCGGCCTGACAGCCCCGGCCTGCCAGGTCGGCCTGCCAGGTCGGATAAATTGATGTTATTAAACAATTTATTAAAAATTCATGGCTAACCACAAAACATTATGATATTATTAAACAATTTATTATAAATTCATACTTCTTCAGCTCCATCCGAGCGGGTGTTTTCGCGAGCTAAGCTGATTCAACAGCGCCTAAGATGGAACCTTCCCTCAACGTTTGGAGGCGTGTGTCATGCTGAAGCACAATGCATGGTTAATTACAAGTATTTTGATAGCAAGCGCGCTGTTTGCATGTTATGTATCTCAGACTCAGTTTCTGTATCTGTAATTTGAAAATTGTAACCATTACCAACTCATTGTATAATAACTATATTATGTTTTATAAAATAATCGTGTTATAACATTTGAATCGCTAGATCGTCCGAACGGTATAGGCTATCGACTTCCTATTCTCATAACTACGTATACTACACCATTGCTCTATGATAAAATACATTTTGGTGTCTTGCACTTGCTCCGTGCCAGCATTGCAACGTTGGATACCCCACCAGGTTCAAACCCAACATAACTTTTTGTAGGAGTAATCAAATCGCTTCAAATTCGGTTTGTAGGTAGAGAGGTCCTATATCTATCGATTTGTTGTGTTCGTTAATTTTTATGCCATCCATTACGGAGATATAGTTGAACAAACTACGTACGTGCACAATTTCCCGCTCGATTCGCGCCGATGATTTGGGCAAATCGCGTCTCGCTCAAAGTATGGGAGGCGGTGATTATATCATTGCCGCGTATCGAGCGGGAAAATGTGCACGTAGTTTGTTCAACTATATCTTCGTAACGGACGGCATAAAAATTAATGAACAGAGCAAATCGATAGATATAGGACCTCTCTACCTACAAATCGAATTTGAAGCGATTTGCCGGATTACTCCTACAGAAAGTTATGTTGGGTTTGAACCTGGTGGGGTATCGAACGTTGCAATGATGGTACTGAGCAAGTGCAAGACACAAAAATGTATTTTACCCTAGGGCATAGGTGTAGTATGAAGTGTTGAAAATAGGAAGTCGATAGCCTTTATTGTTCGGCAGATACAGCAATTCAAATGTTATAACACGATTATTTTATAATGTTATAAAATATATAGGAAGTTATCTCCGAAACTGTCCCATATATAGCTATAGACATCGCGAAATGAATTAATAATTTATTATAATAAGTGGGTGGATCCCGGCCTGCCGGCCTGTCAGGTCACGGTCCGACCTGCCAGGCCAAGCTAAATGTCCGGCCTGGCAGGCCGACCTGGCAGGCCGGGCTGGCCTTCGGCAACCCTGGCCGCGATATATCGCGATTAAATGTTTATATCGCGAAAGGCGATATATCGCGATTAATCTTTAGTCATATCGCGAAATAAACGTGTACGGGCGTAAACAAAGATATACAGAAATATAATATAGAAACGAGCAGAGAATAGGTATATACATGTACATTTAGGTATATCAATGAAAATAATTTACTGTTACAGTTAAAAGAGCTGATTTTGCCTTAGAAATATACATTTGCCAATGCAGCCTTTCATGCAAGATGCCACGCCCTCACGGGCGCAACCTTTTCTTCTTATCGAAAATACCTAAGCAGAAATGCACAAGAACTTGCTTGCTGGTTTATCTATGGTAGGGACGTATGGCTCATGATTCCTCCACCACAACAATGGATCTCATTTTCTGAAATTGATTTCTGCTGACAGCGGAACATTGCGCAAGCTATCATGTAGCTACTGAAAAAACAATTGATTTTTTGTGTCATCCAACCGTACGGCAGTTTTTTGAAGGCTTTGCGATCTAAGCTCATGAAATCGTCTGTGGTAGCAAGTACATTTAGCGTAAGTACTGTACCATATCCTTCGTGGTAACCATAACTATTCACCCCAACATTAAATAACCAAGCGATAATTGATCATGAATAATTTAATATATCGCGATATGCGATTAAATGCTCATATCGCGACATAGACGGAGGTTATTTCGCGGCAACACTGGTACCGGGTATATAGATAGATCTGTGTATGATCTCCATATATACCAGGTATACATGTGAAAATAGTGAAATGAAGAGTCCACTTTTGCGCGAAACGTTTATATCATCCATATTCGATTGGAGGGGGGGGGGGGGGGGGGGGGGGGGGGTTCTCTCGTACCTAGCTAGACCCAAACGTATACGTACGTAATCATTTTTTATCGCTTATACGGTTATTATAAGCTTAGGGTGACATTCGTTCATGTGCCCAGACCCTAATTCCCACTGCTGCGTAATGTAATCCATCGCCTCGGGCAAGCGCTTAGGAACCATATTTGTGACATTGTCTGGGGGAGCCATGCTTAGGGGAAAAAATGTTTTGTGAAAGGCCCCGGGGGGTGGGTTGCATTCAGTTATTATTATTATAATCACTTAACTTAATGCTTAATGTATATAGTAATGTCTCGATCGCGATCTGTAGCGGATAGAAGAAGAGTTATGCTACCGACTGGGGTGTGGAGACAGATATTTCACATGAGTAAGTAAGCTGTCTGTGTACATTGGCGTGTCTTACGGCGATAGTGCGCGTGTGTGTTCGTGTGTGTGTGTGTGTGTGTGTAGTGTGTGTGTGTGTGTGTGTGTGTGTGTGTGTGTGTGTGTGTGTGTGTGTGTGTGTGTGTGTGTGTGTGTGTGTGTGTGTGTGCGCGTGTGCGCGCGCGATTATATGGTGCGTGGGGGCAGGACCGGTGAGAGCCGTAGTGAGGCCCAGGGTAAGATATAATTTGTGGGCTCCATAGGCCCTGAAAATACGAGTGGTGGGGGGGGGGGGGGGGGTCCCCCTTGAGATTGGCCCGCCCGGGGCCAGGGGTAAGTAACCCCGCTTCCCCCCCCCCCCTCCCCCTCACCGGCCCTGCGTGGGGGGGGGGGCGCTCATACATGTACATGTACGTGATCTTCTGCGTGTACTCCTATCGCGACTCTCTACCTATACGGGATTGGCTCCCATACACACACATACATGTACACACAAGTACGCACACACGTACACACACACGGAACGACATACTGTAGCTTCATATTATGGATACATATATGTATATGTATATATTTTTTGGATATACATGTACATGTATTGTGTGTATCATTTGTAGTGCTCGGGATAGCTCTGTGCACGCTTCCCGTACACCCCAAAGAGTGTGCCTCCAACAGCTGCCTCCAATGCACCAGCGCTCCGGCCAACTGTACCGTGGACAATATCACCCAGACGGTGAACTGCACTGGGAACACCTCCTCCTGCACCATCACTCAGTGTGACGGGATGTACAATTACTGCCTTACCAATTACTATGGCAACCGCACCTCCTCGCTGTACTTCTTCACCTCCGGGTGCATCGGCATCAATACTGGCTTTGACTGTGCCTCCAACCCCCCGACCTGTGTGGGCAGTGGAAATGTGAGCAGCGAGACAGAGCTGTTCAGTTCATATGCACACGATGTGGTGCAATTGGTGATCTGTACCTGCTATGCAGACAACTGTACCTCCAACATCTCCTTCCACTATGACATCGTACCACCGCTGGTGTCATCAATACGACCTGAACCGTCACTACTGCCCAATGAACCTGGTAAGGTACAATGTTAGGCTGGGTGGTGATAAAAGGGGGTACCCCCCACCCTCACCACAACATGCCCCATTTCATCTTCCTGTCTTTCTTCCCTTCCATTCAGATACAAAGCAGAACCTGAGTGAGCTGTACTTCGTGGTCCCAGCTGTCATCATCTTCATATGTATCATCGTGGCCCTGCTGGTGGGCATGGTCCTATTTGTCAGGCACCACCGCCGCAAGACCCGCTCCTCCTCCTCCCGTGGTCCCCAGACTTCCGCCTTCAGTCGCATGGTGCCCACGGACCCCCTCCTCCCATCCCTCACCCCATCCTCCCCCACCTGCCCCTCCTCCTCCTCCCCCAACGTCAAGTTAATCAAGCTGATAGGTCGCGGGCGTTTCGGCGCAGTCTGGAAGGCGGAGCTTGCGGGCAACGAGACGACAGTGGCCGCCAAGGTCTTCACGTACCACAGCCGCCACTCCTGGGAGAACGAAAGTCGCCTCTACTCCATGCAGTCCACCTCGCACCCCAACATCCTCCAGTACTTGGGCAGCCACACCTCCGGGGCGGGTGGCCATGACGCCCAGATGTACGTCTTCGCCCCTTACTACGAGCTGGGGTCCCTTGCCCACTTCCTGAGGGAGGCGCCCCCGCTGACCTGGGCCCAGATGTGCAACGTGCTGCGCTGTGTTGTGGGGGGCGTGGCCCACCTGCACTCTGAGTGCTACACCAACGCGGCTGGCCTGGTGGTGCAGAAGTACGCCATAGCACACAGGGACGTCAAGTCTGCAAACATCCTGATGAGGAGCGCTGAGGGGGACTGTGTGGTGGGGGACCTCGGGCTGGCCCTGGTGCTGGACCCCACCATGGACCCGAAGCAGATGGCCAACAGCGGACAGGTACATAGGGAAGGGGAGGGGGTGTGGAGGAGGGGGGGTGTGCATGTGTGTGGGAGTTTGTGTTGTATATATACACGTACACATGTACATGTATGTACGTGTATACACTTGTTGTGCATACACATACATACATGTACATGTGACCCACATGTAACATACATGTACACTACACTTCTCCCTGTACAAGTATGCATACAGTATACATCATGTACATACTTCTTTACACATAGCGTACAAGCAGTATATTCAGTGTGTAGTTATGTTACATAAGCACATACATGTACATGTATGTACATGTACATGTACATACATGTACATGTACATGTACACAAGTTTGTGTCGACAATGTTTGCGTTGCTATAGAAACTTATGTACATGTAAATGTACATTGAGTAACATAATTGCAGGGGTGACAAATTTGTGTACATGTACATGTAAAGATGTATATATACATGTACACGTACACGTACATGTATATGTATATGTACACACCTCACCTTTGTGCACTGAGTGGGCAATGTTTGGTGTGTGCTCTAATGTGTGTGTTGTCTACAGAGGACTTTTGAACCCTCACAAGGCCTATGCATACTTTTGTCTGGACGACTTGGCTCTCAGACTAGTGTGGTTTGTGTGTGTGGTTCCTGCAAGGCCTCTTCTAATGGGGGAGGTGGCTCTATTCCCATGGGGTTGCATTTACAGTGTGTACACACTGTAAATGTTTGGAGTGAGAAGGCTTCATGTTAACCCCTTGTAGCCAACATGTCTACTCCACTGTCATTAACCCCTCGCAGCCTATACTCTACTGTCATTAACCCCTCGCAGCCTATACTCTACTGTCATTAACCCCTTGCAGCCTTTTTAGAAAACCATTTCCATTGTTAACATGTACATGTATATGTGTGCTCCTGATGCTTTATGTTCATGTTGGTGTGTGGTACGAAACAATGTGTGGGACAGAGCACTGCCTTATCAGCTGGTGGTGCACGTGTACATGTGCTGGTACAGATGGGCCAGCTGTTGCATATCATACTATCCTCCTCCCCCTACCACCTGTCTTGTGGCCCCTCCTCCCCAGGCTACCACCTGTCATGTGGTCCCTCCTCCCCAGGCTACCACCTGTCTTGTGGCCCCTCCTCCCCAGGCTACCACCTGTCATGTGGTCCCTCCTTCCCAGGCTACCACCTGTCATGTGGTCCCTCCTCCCCAGGCTACCACCTGTCATGTGGTCCCTCCTCCCCAGGCTACCACCTGTCATGTGGTCCCTCCTCCCCAGGCTACCACCTGTCATGTGGTCCCTCCTCCTCAGGCTACCACCTGTCATGTGGTCCCTCCTCCTCAGGCTACCACCTGTCTTGTGGCCCCTCCTCCCCAGGCTACCACCTGTCTTGTGGCCCCTCCTCCCCAGGCTACCACCTGTCATGTGGGCGTGGGATAGTTGTACATGTAGTATGAGAAATCTAATTTGTATTACTCCACAAGAACCTATGGACTGTGTCCAGTAACAGGACATGTACTGATTTTGGACATGATTGTGATTTTCCTGCATGTCTGTGGCATGAGCTCAGGTGGAGCAAGGCTAGCCACACACCATGTATGCATGCAGACACTAGAGGTGTGTTCACATTAGTGATGTCAGTGGGCAGACGTGACAATTAGGGCAGACATTAGCCCACCTCTGTTTACATGTAAATATCAATTAAACATCATAACTACATGTACATGTCATATCCTGTATACATGTACATGTACATGTTAGCAGAGGTGGCCTGATTGCAGTGTCCATGTATGTATTGCAGTGTCCATGTACGTATTGCAGTGTCCATGTACATGTATGTACATGGACATGTAGCACCTGTCATGGCTGTGCTGAATGTGTACATGCACACCACATGTGTCTGCATACATGCATTGTGCATACATGAACATGTGTCATGCATGTGTGTTGTTTGTGTACATGTGTACACATATATACATTTGTCCATTGTACATGTACATGTACACATTTATACAGTACACATGTATACAATTGTATGTGCACATGCACACATCCCCATCACTAAAACACAGTAGAGTGGCCCCTCTTGAGTGACAAATTTTTTTTTTTAAACTGATCATGTCGCGGTACATGTACATTTACATGTACACAATGTAGGGGTGCCACCACTTTTGTTTTCGATACTGGAAGGGAGAGGAGGGGAAGAGAGATGGTACATGTACTCTACATGTTGTGTGTGTGCACAAACTGCAGACTTTACTACATGTACTTGTGGTATGTACACTGTAACATTCCTTTGGGTATTGGGTGGGTGGAACTTTATCACACATACATGTCCTTGTGTGGATATTGTTCAACTGCCATCTCTGACATCTGAGTGTGCTCAAATCAATGTGCATGTGTAGTCTGCTAGCAACCATGTGTGTGTGTGTGGGGGGGTGGGAGGGTGTAAGGGACCTTGTGTGTGTGTGTGTGGGTGGGGTGTGTGTGTAATGGACCTTGACTTCATTTGGTTTCAGCCAGGGGACCTCTATTAGAACTCTTCTCCCCCTCCTCCCCTCCCCCTCCTCCTCCCTCCTCCCCCCTCCCTCAGGTTGGCACGTTTCGCTACATGGCACCAGAAGCCCTTGATGCTCGGGTCAACCTCCAGGACCTAGAGTCCTTCAAACAGATTGATGTGTACGCTCTGGCCCTGGTGATGTGGGAGGTGGCCTGGAGGTGTGGCTCCGTGTCACATACGGATGGAGGTGAGTGGGAAGGAGGATGAGGGAGGGAGGGAGGGAGGGAGGGAGGGAGGGAGGGAGAGGGAGAGAGGGAGGGAGGGAGGGGGAGGGAGATAGGGGAGAGAGAGAGGGGGAGGGAGAGAGTGGATGAAAGGATTGAGGGATGGGGCTGTTGAGAAGGGGAGAAGGGTGTACATGTACAGTCTACCCTCGATATTGTCCGCTTTGCTGCAGTCCATCCGTGATAATGTCCACTATTTTTGCTTAACCAACTAACCCTTCCTAAGCTAAACGTTTCATCGCTACTGTCCACCATCTTGGTGGTTCCCGTAGACCGGACTATATAGACTGTAGGTACAAATGTTTGTTTACTTCTTTTGAATACTTGTTGCTTGGTGACCCAGGATTAGTGGGTTCATTTAAGGCACCATGCGTATCATAGCTGGCTCCCACCCCACTCGTTCTCACCTCCCATTACGCCTACACACGCCACACCCTTGCAAAGGTTTGGCAAGTGTTGGGCCACGCCCTCTAGCCCCTCCCCCCACTGTTGGAGCGAGGACGCACTCAGGGTGGGAACCACAGCCCTACATGTTCATGAACAAGTTTGGAACCTACTGCTCAGAGGTGGATTTGTTTTATTATTTTTATAAGGGGAGTTACATGACCGATGTATACTTGACAATCTTTAGCTAACTTAGTAGTTACGAGTCATTTCAAATCATGTCACCAAAGAGATGGACACCATCTTGTAACTTTATGTTCAAAACTTTTATGTTAGTTTGTCTTTATATAAGTGGTGCTGGGAATAAATATTATCTTTTTACCCTTAATGGTTTATAAGATACTTGGCGTTGAATAATTGATTAGTTTACTGATAATCTGTACTTTGTAGTGTTTTATCTTGGTGCACACTATGAAAACTGTTGCATGCATGGCACCAAATCAAAGGGCCTGATAAGTACAATGTTACTGTGTCGAGCATTTTGATGAGAAATGAAAGGGTTAAACAATGTATTGGTTTGTAAGATAGATTTTGTGCAGAAACTTCATAATTGCATAATTTACTTTATAATACTATGTGGTACATTATAATCAATACTTATGTGAAATAAAAAAGTTGATTATTAATAACCACTGAGAACCACAAACGTTTATGTGTAAGGCAGCCATTTTTAAAGTGGGTGGCCAAACCACAACTATCAAAACTTTGGCCACATATGTCACAAACTTTTTTACTAGCCCTATACATGTACATGTAATGCTCGTTCAAAAAAGATTGTTCTGGGGACAATTAATACCACGTCTGCGAGTTAAGTGGGTACATATTTAGGGGAAACTAAAAACCTAAAAGATCCGCTAGCAATAAAATCACAGGTACTAGTTGTAAAATAAGTAGAGTAACCTTTTACACTATGTTCACATTATAATTTATAAGAGCTGCAACTATCGCCGTTTTGATGCACACACCTTAAATAGGCATATTGCGGTACTACACTTATCATTTTATCATTTTGCACTCCTTCCCTTTATGACTGTAAATTGATAAGCATACATGAGCCATCTATATCAATGCAGCTCTTGGTTTCCCTAATAATTAAAATCCCATGTGCATGCAGACTCGCAAAACATCGTTAAAAGCATCCAAGTTTAAACGCACGCGGAAATGTATAGAGTTATTTAGACACGATAGAACACATGCACACAGTAAATCGCTTACGACTGAAAATCGATTGAAATGTGTAAAAGTTCAACTTGGCTTATACAATGTGATTATTGCCGTTTTTCTATGAGGATGAATTAAGGTTTCATCGGAATGGACCCCTTTTATATCGCCGCATTTGTAGCATCCAGCAAGCTGAATGATCGCTCACAAAATGCATCCAATGTTGTCTCAAGAGTCGTACTTTCACATTACTGTATTTGAAAACAAAAATACCCATCAGCGGACCTTTTAGTTTTTTTACTTCCCCCAAATAGGCTTAAATTTACCCACTTTACTCGCGGACGCGGTATTAAGTAACTAAATGTTTCTTACTTTAGTTGCAATGTAAATAACACCATGCATACAACTATACACCAAGGCACTATACAAACACAATACAACAAAATATAGTAGTTTATATAGGTACTCATGCTCTTGGTTCAAGTGCACGGGTTGCTGCTGCAACTTCCTTGGATGTTAAGTGATATCTGCGTCCTGTAGCAGTTGAGGGGCTCACAGTATGTCTGATGGGTCAACCTCCATTACATCCTTATGCTGTGGATACCCATACAAATTTGCAGGCAATTGTGGATGAAGTTGAAGTTGCATAAAACAAGCCTCTTCATCCACAATTGCCTGCAAATTTGTATGGGTATCCACAGCATAAGGATGTAATGGAGGTTGACCCGTCAGACATACTTACACCTGTGAGCTCCTCAACTGCTACAGGACGCAGATATCACTTAACATCCAAGGAAGTTGCATCAGCAACCCGTGCACTTGAACCAAGAGCATGAGTACCTTATATTTTGTTGTATTGTGTGTGTATAGTGCCTTGATGTACAGTTGTATGCATGGTGTTATTTACATTGCAACTAATGTAAGAAACATTTAGTTACTTAATTGTCCCCAGAACAATCTTTTTGAACGAGCATTACATGTACATGTATAGGGCTAGTAAAAAGTTGTTGACATATGTGGCCAAAGTTTTGATAGTTGTGGTTTGGCCACTCACTTTAAAAATGGCTGCCTTACACATAAACGTTTGTGGTTCTCAGTGGTTATTAATAATCAACTTTTTTATTTCACATAAGTATTGATTATGATGTACCACATAGTATTATAAAGTAAATTACGCAATTATGAAGTTTCTGCACACAGTAATTACAAAATCTGTCTTACAAACCAATACATTGTTTAACCCTTTCATTTCTCATCAAAATGCTTGACACAGTAACATTGTACTTATCAGGCCCTTTGATTTGGTGCCATGCATGCAACAGTTTTCATAGTGTGCACCAAGATAAAACACTACAAAGTACAGATTATCAGTAAACTAATCAATTATTCAACGCCAAGTATCTTATAAACCATTAAGGGTAAAAAGATAATATTTATTCCCAGCACCACTTATATAAAGACAAACTAACATAAAAGTTTTGAACATAAAGTTACAAGATGGTGTCCATCTCTTTGGTGACATGATTTGAAATGACTCTAACTACATGTACAACAGTTTATCTGCTTTGGAAAGCCATAAAAGTGGGATTCTCCTACATGTACATGTACCTGTACATGTAGGTGATTTGCCATAAGCCCACTTCAGACACCTCCTCCTCCCCCCTATCATAAAACAGGATAATTAATTGACACATACATTGTATACATGTATCTACATGTACATGTATATATGTGTACCTTTCCATCATTTTTCTGCTATCACATGCACCAATGTGAAATGTACATGTAAATGTCGATCTGTATAAATCATATACATGTACATGTACATGTACATGTACATTTATATACAGCAGTTGTGCAATCATATGATTATTGTTATTACCACTCATTATGTACATCTTCACTTTCAGTTGTCCCTCCCTACCAGCTTCCGTTTCAAGAGCTGGCAGGTGATCACCCAACTTTGGACCAGATGAAGGACATAGTGGTCACGGCGAAGCAGAGACCTCCCATCCCTCCCTCCTGGAGGAACCATGAGGTACAGCCATTGTACCTGTGCACATGGTAGTCTCGTCCCCAGTCCCATATATGGCAGCAGCAGCGGATGCATGGATTTATTATATCACGACTATGCGAAAAGTGGCGAATGTAGACTATACACATGTGCACCAGACACTGGTGTTGTGTACTGTAGTATACCTGCGTACACATACACACATTGTGTACATGTACATGTAGGTGTTCTCTACCTGTGAACATACATGTGCATGTACGCCATGCTGTGGTGTCTCCTAATCGCGTACCCAGACCCAAACATACTCGTACCCAGACCCAAATATCGCTTACAGTAAGCAATAAATGCTTAAGTACGTTTGGGTGTGGGTACATGACTAGGATAGTACGGTGGCCCGGTAGGTCGCAGCTGTCATGACATGCACATACGCGATTTGCGGACGTGCACACATGCACATCTGGGATTTGCGGACTTGCACATACTCGATTTGCGGACGTGCACACATGCACATCTGGGATTTGCGGACTTGCACATACGCGATTTGCAGAAGTGCAATTGTTTCCACGTGGTTGCCACGTGGTTACAACGTGTTCGCCACGTGGTTGCCACGTGGCAACCACGTGGAAACAATTGCACTTCCGCAAATCGCGTATGTGCAAGTCCGCAAATCCCAGATGTGCATGTGTGCAAGTCCGCAAATCGAGTATGTGCAAGTCCGCAAATCCCAGATGTACATGTGTGCACGTCCGCAAATCGCGTATGTGCACGTCATGACAGCCGCGACCTACCAGGCCACCGTAGGATAGTATATTGTAAGCGATAATACTTACGTACATTTGGGTCTGGGTACGAGACTTGGTGTCTCCAGTCAAGAACAAATCTTGATTACGTGTTTATTTATATCAAGAAATACATAATGACTTTGATTGTACAAAGTTATTAACTATTATTCATCTTGATTGCAGGGCATGACAGCGATAACCACAGCCATCCAAGACAGCTGGGACGATGACTCGGAGGCCAGGCTGACTGCGGCGGGCATCATGTGCCGCCTGGACACCGTCAAGGACTGCGTCACGCCCATAGCAGTCGACAACGTTAGTTCCGTCCCCGTCGCTTCCGCCCCCACCGCTTCCACCGCCGCCATCACCACCACGGAAAATCACGTCATCAGCGCGCATGCGCACGTCGACCATGCAATGCCCCCGCCATACAGCGCCGAAGACCCGCATCCTGCGGCGATTCTCCCCGCCCGTCGCACTAGGTTTCACTTTCTGTCCTCCCTTCCCGTCCTGCGACCGAGCGAGAACGCGCGCTCCCTCAACGCGCGGAACAGAAACATCTGCAACAGCGTCGTGCTGGAGGGCGAGACCTCGCGCTATCAGCCCGCGGCGGTGCGATACAGCCTCATCCTCGCCGCAGACCGTTCCTCCCTTCTACCGCGGGCCTCCGACGCGCTAACAACCTCTGTTAGCGTAGAGCTAGTTACACTTCAAGCGAACCTCGAGGATGATGGCAATCAGCCGTTGGTGCGCGCTAATTCGCAAACTCCTATTTCCGCGTTGGCTGGTCTCTCGCTATTACAAAGGACTGCCGCGGTCGCTACCGCGCGCATGGGCGCCGCCCAGGCACCTGCCCTTTCACCCAATTTGGAGGTGAGCGAGAGAAGTGGGGATAATACCCTCGATGTCGAACCCCATCATCTTCAATCAGTGTGCGTTTAAGCCCATGCAGTTCCATGTGCATATACATCCACCATTATATATTTTGTGCTATAAATATTATTAAAATCACAATGTCATTCGAGGTGGGGGAGGGAAGTGATATGTGATCGGCAATAGCATGATATGGTGTCTTATCAGTGGGTATCAGTGTTCCTTGTCATCAGGCTCTATATAAAAGCATACTGGACACAAATAATCCTTACTGTCTGATTCGAAATTGTACATGTATTGATTGCAGTACATGTATTTGATTCAGTGAGCTACTGTATACAGTGATTAAAAACAATTACATGGTCATCCGAATACTAATTGACATTCCCACATGCCCTTATGCCTATGTTGACTATGCACACTCCAAGATTGCTTCAGTATACAGTACACATGTATGTTGTTAGGAAATTTCAACTACACAATGTAGGTGAATTAAAACAACCTTTCTGGCTCCTTGTAAAAAACATTCTTGGCAGAAACAGTCCTCATCATTGTCTGATTCAAAGGAAAATAAATCCTGGTAAAGCTGGTCAATTTCAAATGTGAAGTACATTTGTAGTTTTATGCATTGCACCCACATATGCACTCTTTTTTCATTCTCTTCCTTATTGATGAAGCTGGAATTGCAAATAAGACAATTCCAGTCTTCATAAGCTTTCTTTTCCACATCAACACCTTTTCTCTGGTTATCTTTTCCTTTTGCCCTCTGCTTTTACGTCCCTTCTTCTGTAACAGCTTTTGCTTCAGCCTTCTCATCTATCAGCTGTTTCCAGTGCTTACTTTTAAGAGCAAATACTGCAGAAGATAATGGACGCTTAATATAATTCCTCTTTCTTCCTGCCGCAGTTTTTTCCAATCAGTCTAAAAGCTGCTTCGATTCTACACTAAAGTTTAGGAACAGTATGCTTCATGATGGTCTTCAATCCTGATGTACAGGGTGCTTTACCTGATGTTGAATATTTAAGGCAGATCGAGGATTCGCTTCAATTTGATTCAATGTGCTTCAAAGGAGTCCCCTGTAACAGCTTATAATTTTCTCAGTTGGTTAAGGAAGTCCTTTTTTAAGCAGCTTATCTGGGGAACACTTCTAAAGCAAAACTCAATTGTGTGGTGTTTACAGCACCATTTCTCTGATAAATGAGGTAGCTAACTTTACATCATTATTTTGGAACAACCGGCTGAAAGAGTAGATATAACTTTAATAGTTTGCTGTAAACACCGGCAGACTCCTAGTAGTATTATTTCCATTTTGTGCTGAGGGATAAAACATTAGGTAAGCCTTGGTGCCACGTTTGAAGTGAAGGCATATTGCGATTGGTATACTGAATGTATACTCACAAAACGCTGCAATTTGATTTGTTCCACAACATTATATACGAACCATTTCTCGATCACGACTTCATTGTACGTGATGTCATACTGTACGTGATGATCATCATTACGTAAATTTAGGTCTGGGTACGAGACATACTGCACATGCACATGTAGATCACTGATTATAAGCATCAGGAGCAAGTTGGTGTTATGGTTAACACTCTTATTTGTGGCACCCCCTAGGACATCTGACTTCTGAATGTGAGCTATTTAGCCACAGCGATATTTCCAGTTATGAAAGCTTCACATGTAGGACTACCGCACCTAGACATTCTTGGTACACCTATTGGGGACTATCTTTTCTGCACTGGGTTCTTTGCCGCGAAGCATGCTGATTTCACAAGCTTGTTATCTAAGTTGGAAGATGTTTCATATATTGACCCACAGTGGCCTTTAATTTGCTATGGCTTTGCAGTGGATGGTGCATTTAGCCAGAACAACCCCCCCCCCCCCCCCCCCCCCCCCCTCCCCTCTAGTGTGGCTGCTGATTCTCTGAGAATACTTGACTTAGATTTACGGATTTGCTTCTCAAAGTGCTTATCTTTTGATCTCAGTGAGGCCACCTGGTGCCATGTATGCTGGCTTGTTTGCTGTTGCTCTAATATTTCTGCCAATTCTCATACATGGTTTTATCGTCGTTGGAATATTTGTGTTACGCGACATGATCTTCGAGGCGCTGCGAAAGTTATGTTCCAGGACAGTTCTGGTAACAGAGAATGCAGAACTGAGCACGTACGGAAGTATTGAAAATGAATCCATATAACTACATGAATATAGGAACTTGTAGAATGATTTAGTGTGACCTGTATACCATACTGCACCAGCTAGAATATGCCCTCAACTTCGATTGAAGCATGCGCACGGTGCATGGAGGAAGTGAGCTGTGAGAGCATTATAGTGAGAGATAACATCACTCCCACATTTTTGATGTTAATGCATGGTGTCCAAGAGGGTCCAGACTGTGGGCAGGGCATAATGCACACTGAGAACCCTGGGAGGTATCTAGGCCCAGCCAACACTTGACAGCTACCCTGAATTCAATAGGATCAAGATGTATAGAGCTAGGGATGTGGAGGGGAAACTGATAACCATGGGGGGCTGAAAGTTCATGCAGCCTATAGTCTTGTTAGCAGGGGAGGACTGATTGATCATACATCAGTGTAACTGTAGCAGAGATACATGTGCACATTATAATTATGTATATCCCCTACAAGTGCACATTTACTCTCCCTGGCCTCAACAAACAGGCACAAGAATTCGGATGATTTATCTAATGCATCATCACTTACAAAATACTCTCCCATAACATGAATTTGTAGTGCACATGAGTAAGAGGAGTTAACTAGAAACTCTCTGCTGCACTTTATTAAAGTGGGTTACAAATTCCTTCTGTAGGAGTACTACTGAATTGGTAACAGATCTAGATTTGTTAGAAGAGCAGTGATTTGCTATTTAATATGCATGTATTTTCAAGTGCAGCATTTGTATATTTATGGACTCGAGCTAACATGCCTGGTTGTTACATCACCTCTTTTGCATGTGACACAGTGCACTTGAATGCCGTTTCCACTATAGGTGCAAATCCACCTGGTAACATGGAAATGCTAACTTGTGAAAGGCAAAACTATTTGAAAATGGTCAAAAACATGCAATATCATTGTTGCACAGGCATAAATATACATGCTGATATGATTATAATATGTTCACTTATTTAGCAAACGTGGCTACCAACTTATTTCAAAATGCTTCTAAGGTGCTAAAGAAAGATTCCATATGAAAAAAAAAAGAGGAAATGTAATAAATTGAGCCCAAAGTGGGTTTGATCATACATCATAACAGCTTAGCATACATGTAGCATAGGATTTTATTCATCGAAACCAATTGGCCGATTCATAAACACATATCAATGGTGCACAATTAATAGTACTCCAGCCTCTACTAAACAGCCAACCTCTATACAGCTTTACCCTCACATAGACTCTGCCACCTTCCATGCATCTCTTTCTAGGGTTGTTTGCTGCAATAACTGTAGCTGTATGATATAAGGATATACGCGCGTACGTAGGAACACTTAATTGATCCAGAAAAATAGTTGTAGTATGACAAATCAAAATTTTACTCCACAAGAACCTGTAAACAGTGTTCAGTACAGGACAATCATGTACTGCTTTTGGACCTGATTTTTGATTGTCTGGCATGTCTGTGGCAAGAGCTCCACCTACATTTACATAGTAAGTTGTATATTTTTCATTGCATACAGGTGGAGCCCCTACATGTAGTCACATGCACACCATGTGTGCATGCAGACACAAGAGGTGTGTACACATTATTGATGACAGTGGGCAGACAAGACCTGTGGTGCTGACAACTTAACACTCTAATAAGCACACCTCTGTTTGCATGTAAATACATAAGGACTACATGTGATATCCTGTGTACGTGTACCTGTGCACATATATACATCTAACATCCTGTGTACATTGTACATGTTAGCAGAGGTGGCTGGTTGCACTGTCTGTATGTAGCACCTTGTCATGGCTGTGCACTGGGAATGTGCACACACCACATGTGCCTGAGAGCTGTATGCATGCATTGTGCATACATGTACATGTACATGTACTTGAATGTGTGTATGTGTGTCTACATTTACTCGTATATACATGTACATTCTCCATTGAATTTGTGTTGTACGTATACACACTTATATGTATGTGCACATGCACATGCACATTTCCCCATCACTAAAACACAGTAGAATGATTACATGTAAATAGGTACATGTACATGTACATGTACAGGTGTGCCATCACTAGGGGAGGGGAAGATAAGGGAAGAGGGGTGGTACTCTGCGTGTGCACACTGTGCAGACTTTACTACATGTTCTTGTGGTATGTACATGTAGCATTCCTTTGGGGATTGGTGGGTGGAACTTGATCACACATACATGTCCTTAAGCTTGTGCACCATGGATATTGTTCAACTGCCATCTCTGACATCTGAGTGTGCTCAAATCAATATGCATGTGTAGTCTGCTCTCAACCTTGTGTGTGTGTGTGGGGGGGGGGGGTGTGTAAGGGACTTTGACTTCATTCGGTTTCAGCCAGGGGACCTCTATTAGAACTCTTGTCCTCCTCCTCCCCCTCCTCCTCCTCCTCCTCATCTCCTATATACTATAGTATACATGTAGGTGTTCTCTACCTGTGCACATACTTGTACATGTACATAGCCATGCTGTGGTGTCTCCTAATCGCGTACCCAGACCCAAACATATTTAAGCATTATCCACACCTAGTCTCGTACTTAGACCCAAACGTACGATAGCATTATCTCTTACAGTAAGCAATAAATGTTAAGTACGTTTGGGTCTGGGTATATTGTAAGCGACAATGCTTACGTACATTTGGGTCTTGGTACGAGACTTGGTGTCTCCAGTCAAGAACAAATCTTGATTACGTGTTTATTTATATCAAGAAATAATGACTTTGATTGTACAAAGTTATTAACTATTATTCATCTTGATTGCAGGGCATGACAGCGATAGCCACAGCCATCCAAGACAGCTGGGACGATGACTCGGAGGCCAGGCTGACTGCGGCGGGCATCATGTGCCGCCTGGACACCGTCAAGGACTGCGCCACGCCCATAGCAGTCGACAACGTTAGTTCCGTCCCCGTCGCTTCCGCCCCCACCGCTTCCACCGCCGCCATCACCACCACGGAAAATCACGTCATCAGCGCGCATGCGCACGTCGACCATGCAATGCCCCCGCCATACTGCGCCGGGGACCCGCACCCTGCGGTGATTCTCCCCGCCCCTCGCACTAGGTGTCACTTTCTGTCCTCCCTTCCCGTCCTGCGACCGAGCGAGAACGCGCGCTCCCTCAACGCGCGGAACAGAAAAACCTGCAACAGCGTCGTGCTGGAGGTCGAGACCTCGCGCCATCAGCCCGCGGCGGTGCGATACAGCCTCATCCTCGCCGCAGACCGTTCCTCCCTTCTACCGCGGGCCTCCGACGCGCTAACCACCTCCGTCAGCATAGAATTAGTTACACTTCAAGCGAACCTCGAGGATGATGGCAATCAGCCGTTGGTGCGCGCTAATTCGCAAACTCCTATTTCCGCGTTGGCTGGTCTCTCGCAGTCTCGCTATTACAAAGGACTGCAGCGGTCGCTACCGGGCGCATGGGCACCTGCCCTTCCTCCCAGTTTGGAGGTGAGCGAGAGAAGTGGGGAAAATACCCTCGATGTCGAACCGCATCCAGGGCCGCCAAGAGCCAGCCCGGGGCCCGGGGCAAATTTTTTTCTCGGGCCCCTAGCCGAACGGCATCCCTCTTACTCATTATGTATTCGTAGTTTTATCCCCCCCCACCCCCCACCCCCCACCCTCCCCCCCCCCCCCCCCCCCCACCACAAAACACCTTTCGCCGCCGTGGTGGTTTGTTTTCATTAGTGTTCTGCTTGCAGCTCGATGAATGAAGTGCGTAGGCTTATAGTCACGTGCACTGATACGCTTAGTACATGTACGCGCAGATTCGTTATATAAATAGCACTTTCCAGTACGTTTTCAGCCTTACATACTATACATATGTGTGACTACACGTGATTCGACGTGAAGCGCTTTAATTTTACCTTCGGGCCGGGGGCTTCACCGCGTACCACCGCCAATGGAATTGTGTGTTTCATGCGAACATGTTGCATTTAAAACCGACCCTCGAATCTCATCAATCTCATTAAATCTTTAAACGCTTTCACTTACATCAAACCCATGTGTTTTAGCGTATTCTGCCCTTTGACCCCTTTAGCACGCATTGCCTTTTCCATTCTTTTCTGGGGGCCTGATTTGTGATGGTAGCTCATTCTTGCCGCTCGTTAAATAGAAAGTGTAAACCAAGACGCTGATTGGTTACAGCGGTCTGGGCCCCGAAACTAATTAGCAACTATAAGCCATTCATTATCGACCAGGCCTGAGGGGGCGTGCCTAGTGACTAATAAAGGGCGTGGCTCTAAAGGCCCGGGCCCCATTGAGGCCCGGGCCCGGGGATTTTGCCCCCCCTGCCCCCCCTCTCATTGGGGCTAACCGCATCATCTTCAATCAGCGTGTGTTTAAGCCCAGTTCCATGTGCATATACATCCACCATTATATATTTTGTGCTATAAATATTATTAAAATCACAATGTCATTCGAGATGGGGGAGGGAAGTGATATGTGATCGGCAATAGCATGATATGGTGTCTTATCAGTGGGTATCAGTGTTCCTTGTCATCAGGCTCTATTTAAAAGCATACTGGACACAAATAATCCTTATACTGTCAGATTCGAAATTGTTGATAGCGGTACATGTATTTGATTCAGTGAGCTACTGCATGTAAACAGTGATTAAAAACAATTACATGTCCAAATACCAGAGATAATCTCTAATTGACATGCATACTCCAAAATTGCTTCAGTATACAATGCACATGTATGTTGTTAGAAAATTTCAACTACACAATGTAGGTGAATTAAGGAAATCAGATTAGCAGAAATAAAAGTGAAATCATCAGCAATGGCATGGTGTCTTATTTTACCATTAGTTATCATCTGGCTCCTTGTAAAAACATTCTCAGCAAAAACAATGTCTGATTCAAAGGAAAATAAATCCTGGTGAAGCTGGTCAATTTCAAATGTGAAGAACATTTGTAGTTTTGTGCATTGCACCCACATATGCACTCTTTCATTCTCTTCCTTATTGAGGAAGCTAGAATTGCCAATTCCAGTCTTTATAAGCTTTCTTTTCCACATCAACACCTTTTCTCTGGTTATCTTTCATTTTTGCACTCTGCTTTTGCTTCCCTTCTTCTTTAACAGCTTATGCTTTTCCTTTTCAGCCTTCTCATCTATCAGCTGTTTCCAGTGCTTACTAAAAAAAAAGTAATATTTATCATTGTCTGATTCAAAGGAAAATAAATCCTGGTGAAGCTGGTCAATGCATTTCAAATGTGATCGAAGTACATTTGCAGTTTTGTGCATTGCACCCACATGCACTCTATTTCATTCTCTTCCTCATTGATGAAGCTGGTTGCACAATTCATCAGCTTCCTTTTCTCTGCTTATCTTTTCCTTTTGCACTCTGCTTTTGCTTCCCTGTAACAGCTTCTTAGCCTTCTCATCTATCAGCTGTTTCCAGTGCTTACTTTTAAGAGCAAATACTGCAGAAGATAATGGAAGCTTCTTCTTTCTTCCTGCCGTAGTTTTTCTATTTCCAATAGGTCGAAATGCTGCTTCAGTTATACTGGTTAGTGCAATACTGCACTGAAGTTTGGGACCAGTATGCATCATGATGGTCTGTAATCCTGATGTACAGGGTTCTTCATTGTGGAGTGATGAATTATGGACACATTATTATGCATATTATGTTGTAATAATGCACGTGATGTACGGTGATTATTAATGAGAGTTTCGACTAGCACGCTACATGGTGGCAGCTTACTGGGATTGAAACGTGAACGACTTTCCTTGTTATTGTGCGTGTAAACATGGCTACGTATCAACTACCGGCTGTTGAGTGCTTCGATTTTGGGAAACCGGGAGACTGGCCTATAGTTGGGTTCGCAGATTTGAGCGATTCCGGGTTTGAAAGAAAAGGAAGAAGAGGCGCAAGTTAGTGCTCTAATCTATATGATGGGAGACAAGGCAGAGGACATTTTACGCTCTTTTGGTCTGAAGGATGAAGACAAAAAGAATTAAGTACAAGGTAGTGCGAGATCGCTATGAAGCTTACTTTGTCAAGAAGCGGAATGTCATTTACGAGCGCGCCAAGTTTAACTTACGGAAACAGGAGGATGGAGAACCTGTGGATGACTTTGTCACATCTTTGTATTCCTTGGCCCAGTATTGCAACTTTGGAGACCTTCATGATGAAATGATCAGAGATCGACTGGTGGTAGGTCTTAGGGATGCAAACCTTTCTGAAAAGTTGCAGCTGGATTCAGAGCCTACTCTGGAGAAGGCCATTGCCATGGCACGCCAGTCTGAAAGTGTAAAGCTACAGCAAGCTACAGTAAGGGGAGAACAGAAGATTGTCAATGTGGAGTTGGAAGCTGTATCAGTCAAACAACGTTTACCAAAACTACAAACTCAAAGTGGGGGAACTGAGTCCCCATCTGGTAAGAAGTGTTTTAGGTGTGGGCGATTTCCACCCCATGCCTTCCACCAATGCCCAGCTAGAAATATCATTTGCCATCGCTGTGGTAAACGGGGGCATTTTCAATCTCACTGTCAAACTCCTTCTACAGATATTAGTACAGTTAGTAAGCAGAGTGGCACTGGTTTTGTTGGTATTTTAGATGCTGGGGGGGAAAGACCCTGGTTTGTCACTCTTCAGCTTCAAGGCATAAGTGTGCGCTTCAAAATAGACACAGGGGCAGATGTTACAGTTATTCCAGAGTCAGTGTTTAAGAGAATAAGGAATGCAAATCTGATGCATAGTGATAGGATACTGTGTGGTCCTGCCAAAAATGCTCTTCATGTTATTGGGCAGTTTAATGCTACATTGAAGCACCGTGGTGAGGTTACTAGTGAGGAAGTGTATGTAGTACGAGGCTTGCAAACACCTTTAATTGGACTTCCAGCAATTAATATAAAGCTTTGGGATTGGTTGTACGAGTGTGTGCTACTGAATCAGGGGACTATGCCACAAGAATACTCAATAGTTATCCTGATTTGTTTACTGGCCTTGGTACTCTGGGTGAAGAGTATAAGATATGTCTAAGGCCACATGCACAACCTTTTGCACTTTATACTCCACGGAGAGTTGCCCTCCCACTCATGAATGCTGTGAAAGAAGAGTTAGAGAGAATGGTAGAGTTGGGAGTGATTAAGCCAGTACAAGAAGCGACAGAGTGGTGTGCAGGCATGGTTGTGGTTCCCAAAGCGGATGGCAAGATACGTATATGTGTGGACTTCACTAAACTGAATGAAAGTGTATGTAGAGAGAGAGCTACACATGTTGCCTTGTGTGGAGCAAATATTAGCGCAGCTTAGTGGAGCGAAGGTGTTTTCTAAATTGGATGCAAACTCTGGTTTTTGGCAAATCAAGTTGTCAGAGTCATCGTCTCCACTTACAACTTTCATAACTCCATTTGGGAGATTTTGCTTTCAAAGACTTCCATTTGGGATCACTTCTGCACCAGAAATATTCCAGAAGCTAATGTCTGAAATTCTTCTAGGTCTTGATGGAGTTGTGTGTATGATGGACGATGTCTTGATTTTTGGGCCAAACCAAGAAATCCATGACATGAGACTAAAAGCTGTGTTGCAGAGGGTCAAGTCTGCTGGGGTTACACTAAATAGAGACAAATGTGTATTCTCCCAGAGCAGTGTGAAATTCCTGGGACAAATTGTAGATGCACACGGTGTGAGGCCGGATCCAAGTAAAGTGACTGCCATCAGAGGGATGGCTGCACCGATGAACACAACAGAACTTAGACGATATCTTGGGATGATTAATCAACTTAGTAAATTCACTCCTAATATAGCGGAGCTCACCAAGCCACTTCGAGAGTTGCTGAGTAAAAAGAACGAGTGGACATGGAATGAAACCCATCAGAAAGCATTCTCTAAGCTGAAGGATGAAGTCAGTACACAACCTGTTTTAGCTTTGTACTCTCCCAAGTTAGATACTATTGTGTCGGCGGATGCCTCTTCATATGGCATTGGTGCTGTGCTGCTCCAGAGACAGCTCGATGGATCTGTAAAACCAGTCTCATATGCCTCTAGATCCTTAACTCCAACTGAACAGAAGTACGCTCAGATTGAGAAGGAGGCTTTGGGTGTGACATGGGCCTGTGAGCGCTTCAGGGATTTTCTTACAGGACTTCAATTTCAAATCGAGACGGACCATAAACCTCTTGTACCACTCCTGGGGTCGAAGAACCTTGAGGATTTGCCATTAAGGGTTCAGCGTTTTCGACTAAGATTGATGAGATTTAAGTACACAATTTCACATATACCAGGAAAAGAGTTGGTCATTGCTGATACATTGTCACGAGCTCCAAGTAATGAAGTATATCAGGAAGAGAAAGAGTTTAGAGCAGAAATTCAAGCTTATGTTGACTTGGTAGTTAGGAATATACCCACTTCTGAACCAAAGATGCTGGAAATAAAACAAGCACAGCAGAAGGATGAAATATGTCAAAAGGTCATTCAATACTGCCAAGAAGGTTGGCCTGATAAGAGTCTTGTGAAGGGTGAATGGAAGCAATTTTTCCATGTCGCATCAGAACTTTCCGTTGAAGATGGCTTGTTGTTGAGAGGGAATCGGATAGTGATACCGATGGCTCTACGTGCACCAGTTTTGAATAGATTGCATGAGGGACACTTGGGAATCAACAAATGCAGGGATCGTGCAAGGGAATCAGTGTGGTGGCCTGGTCTAAACAGGGAATTGGAAGTAAAGATTAGTATGTGTACCAAGTGTATCAAATCACATTCTCAGAAGCCAGAACCTTTGATGATGTCAAAGCTACCTGACTTGCCTTGGCAGAAAGTTGCAACTGACTTGTTCAGTTGGAAAGGTTCACAGTATCTTCTCATCATTGATTATTTTTCTCGATATGTGGAGCTCTCCAAACTTTCTACAACTACATCTCAGGATGTAATCAACCACATGAAATCTATTTTTGCAAGGCACGGAATTCCAAATGAAGTGGTATCGGACAATGGTCCTCAGTTTTCATCAAATGTATTTCACTCTTTTGCTGGTGAATATGGATTTGTTCACACCACCAGCAGCCCTAGGTACCCTCAAGGAAATGGTGAAGCCGAACGGGCGGTGAGAACCATTAAAAATATCCTTGACAAAGCAAAAGACCCATACCTTGGTCTTCTTGCATATCGTTCCACTCCACTCCGTAATGGGTACAGTCCATCTGAACTTTTGATGAATAGGAGATTGAGGACCACAGTTCCTACGTTGGGGTATAATTTACATCCATCAGTACCTAACTATGCACAGCTCAGAGCAATGGAGCAAAAAGATAAACAGAAACAGAAGACTGATTTTGATAGACGTCATGCCAGTCGATCTCTTCAACAATTGATGCCAGGTGATCAAGTGTGGATTGATGACCAAAATTTGAGAGGATCTGTAGTAAAGGAATACTCCCCAAGATCTTATTTGGTTGACACTGAAAGGGGTATACTGCGGAGGAACAGACGACAGCTGAAATTTCTCCCAGGGGAAAAGGATCATAGCCATTCAGCCGTAGTACACAATGGTGGAGGTGTGAGTAGTATTGATCCAGTGCCCCATAATGTTGTCATCCTCCGAGATGAGAAAGAGACACCGAGGGAGCAGCAGGAAGCAGCAGTAGACCCACAAGAACAGGAAAGAACATTACAAGTGCCGGAAGAATCAGTTGAACCACATGAACAAGAAGAAGCAGTTGGACAACAAAAACTAGAGGGACTAGTTGAACCACAAGTGCAAGGGCATGAATCAGAAGGGCAATATAAGGCTCCAAATCTCAATAATCCCAATGCATCTGGTTCTCATAAGCAACAGCAATTAGTTCAATCAAGACCAGTCATTACAAGGAGTGGTCGTGTATCTAAACAACCAAATAGGCTCTAGAAAAGGGAGATGTGGAGTGATGAATTATGGACACATTATTATTCATATTACGTTGTAATAATGCACGTGATGTACGGTGATTATTAATGAGAGTTTCGACTAGCACGCTACATTCATGAGCACTTGCCACAGTAGAGGATAGTTGTGATGCTGGTGGGGCTTTACCTGATGTTGAGTATTTAAGGCAAAGGATTCGCTTCAATTTGATTCAGTGTGCTTCAAAGGAGTCCCCTGTAACAGCTTCTAAGAGGTCTCCAGTTCAACCAGTTTTAAAGACAATAGCAGTTACTAAAGAGTCCTCTGTTCCTCCTGATTCTGTACCGTCATTAGTCACATCAAGATGTAAAACACCAGCTTTACCACTGCCATTAAGTCAAAACAATCCTCTGCCTCCATTACGCAATATGATAAATTGTATTCATTTATCATCAGTTGTATTTTTTTTTAAAGAACTACAATAACATAGGCTTATGTAAGCTATTAATTCATCAGTGCAAGTAATATAGGCCTAGGCCTATAATTCAGTTCTGTCCAGAGGCATTTAAATTATCTCTGCATATTAAGCTGAAGTACAAAATGTAGTACACCCTCTGACTGAATAAAAACAGCCAATCAGACCTTCTATTGAAATGACTGCATTCGGAAATACAATGTAGCAGAACGAACACTCCTTCACAACATGCACAACTTCTACTACTTCCATGTAATCAATTAGATACCTAATGGTTGCTAATTTAAGTACTATAACTTCATTTGATGAGGTAGGAGTAGTCACCACCCCTGATGTCTACTACTTATCGGCATAAATTAATGTTGGAGTTTTCACCACTCTACATGCATGGTTCCAAAGTGAGTAGGTTTCATTTAAACACAATATACATTGTTCAGAAATAACTGCTCTCCTGTAATAACAAGATTTTAAGCCAATTTGCGTTATATACCTTACAGACATTGACTTGCACCAAATAGACTTGTTAGCAATTGTGCAATGATTACAGCACCATTTCTCTGACAAATGAGGTAGCTTACTTTATGTCATTATTTTGGAGCAACTGAAAGAGTAGATATAATTTTAATAGTTTGCCGTAAACACAGACTCCCAAGTAGTATTATTTCCATTTTGTGCCGAGTGAGAAAAATATTAAGTAAGTGTGGTTGAAGTGAAGGTATTGGTATGTTGAATGTATACTCACAAATTGCTGCAATTTCATTGACTATATTCCGTAACAACAAGAATTCTCACGACTTCATTGTATGTGCATGATGTCATACTGTAAGTGATGATCATCATTACGTAAATTTAGGTCTGGGTACGAGACATACCGCACACAAACATGTACATGTAGAGCACTGATTATAAGCATCAGGAACATAGGCTGGTAAGGCTGCACACATGTTGGCTAACAATGGGCCTTGGCTAAGCATATGGGGGGGGAGGGGGAGGCTGCAAGGGGTTAATGAAAGCATTGAGAGTATAGTCTGCGAGGGGTTAACATGAAGCCTTCTCACTCCAAATATGCACATGTATTTAATGCAACCCCATGCAGGGAATGGCGCCATCCCCCATTAGTAGAGGCCTTACAGGAACCACACACAAACCACACTAGTCTGAGAGCCAATTACAAGTGGTCGAGACAAAAGTATGCATAGGCCTTGTGAGGGTTCAAACGTCCTCTGTAGACAACACACACATTAGAGCACACACCAAACATTGCCCACTCAGTGCACAAACAAGGTGAGGTGTGTACATGTGAGCACTACAAATGATACACATGCACATAACATACTATGGTACAGAACATCCCATCTGGACCAAACAGCTCTGTCTCGCTGTTCAAAATTCCACTGCCCACACAGGTCGGGGGATTGGAGGCATAGTTAAAGCCAGCATTGAAACGAATGTACCCTGAGGTGGATTAGCTAGTACACGAGGAGGCGATCATGAGGCTGCCACTAATTATAAAGTCCACAACACAGTAAGTGGTGATCCCGTCACACTGAGAGATGGTGCAGGAGAAAGGAGGTGTTCCCAGTTCATGGGCAGCTCTTGTAGGCACACCCTTGGGGGTATACGGGAGGCGTGCACAGAGCTATCCCAAGCACTACAAATGATACACACAATACATGTACATACATACATACATGTACATGTCAATGTATCCAAAAATACATAAATACGAAGCTAAGAAATGTGTGTGTACAGTGTCGTAAAGGGTGTGCATGCAGACACCATGTACATGTACATGTATGAACACCCCAAACACACACTCAACTGACTCATTGTAATTTATTTTCCTCTTTTTGGAAGGCAGATCTACAGGTGCACTTCCAGGTATGCATGCATGTCCTCTTGTATACAAGTAGTAGGTGATACATGTAGGCTTGAACTTGTACAAGTACTGGTTGCATGAATAGCAAAATGATGAAGGGTGGGGTGCATGGTACATCGTCAAGTATGTAGTAAACCTTGCTTTAGAGCTGGCCTGGCCTATGGCAAGCAAAGAGGCTAGTCAGGGATCATCAGTTACAAAGGTTGTTGCCCCAACTACTGCCCCGCGCAGCTTTGGTTATGGTGGCAGAGGAAAGGACAGATGTAACTGTCTACTTATGGTTTTAAAACTGGGTTGCCATAGCTATAATAAGCCTATTTGAAAAGGTGGTATCTAATATGCAGGTTGTTAATTGATTTCGATTAATTAATATCATTGTAACAATATAATAACGAAACACAAATCACAATAACTAATCATAAAACAAACTACAAACTCAAATGTATTCCTGATGAAGGCATAAAAGTCTGCCCTAACTAAATGAAGATTATTATTAAGTAGGGGGGAGGGGGGGAGGGGGGGGGGGGGCCAATAAACTAAAGTACAAACCTTCCTTTTCTATATATACTATCTGAAAAACAATTAAGACCAGGGCCTGGCATATTTGTCATTATGGGCTGGCTGAGATGTCGTCTGTCTTTTGCCATACTGCGCAGTGCTATCATGTGCCTGCGAGGAAGCAGGTCTTCTTACCACCACCCAGTTTATTGTGATATGGCCCTACTGAGCAGTATATGAGGGTAGAGTCTCATCAGATTATAGGCTGGTTTGATCACATAGATGTATATTTATTGTTACACTGTAGTGTATACTTAGTAATCTGTTATACATGTATGTTGTGTTGTTATGTTAATAGTAATGAATATTATCCAACTTCAAGATGAACAAAGTCGGCCATCTCAGGGTTGAACGCCTGTTGTCCGTAACATAATTGCCTTCCTCACATTCCTCGTAACGTAAGGTAACTTTAATAACTTTTAAAAAATATGTTGGAAGTAATCAGAACCGATTTGGTATGGCTATGTCTCCAGACCCTCCGCAAAGCGCGAGGGTGTGGCTACGTCAGACTAGGTCTGGTGGCGTCCCATAGAAGGTTTTGTGCCAGGTGCCCCAAAATGAGGCAGTACCGCAGGAATGCTAATTAGCGTAATTGTTATGTGTAGTGTGGGCGTTTCGATCATGGCGACGGCTAGTCGGCGACAGGTTCGATTATCCTTTAGACCAGACAAGCAAAAAGCTAAGCGTCACAGTAACGCTTAGAAAAGAGCAGCGCGACGCACTACAGAGCATAACAGCTGGAAACGACACCTTTGTATCGCTACCAACAGGCAATGAATAAAATTACGTTAATCAGCTAGCAGGATAATTTTCCTCTGGCATAAAACCTTCTATGGGACGCCACCAGACCCATATTCTCATATATGGTCTGGTACCCAGACTAATCCGTGCCATACGGACGAGCCGCACAGATTTTTCATAAGATACACAATACATGTACTCAACTGCGTGAAAAACCAATATGCAAGCTTCCAATGGCCTTTTTTGAGCACTGACATGCCTCTTCTCTATGGTGATGCATTAATTCTGACCTTAATGGAAATTTGTTGGGCCGCTTGGGCGTCGACCTTAAGTAACCCCTCCCCTGCGAGACGATCGCGATCAGTATTTCCACCAGTGGGTGTGGCATAACATTGAATCTCTGTGCATACTGTCTATACATAGTCTCATGTTTTATTAATTGGCAAGTGTGTACAAGTAGATATGCAAATAGACGGCGTACTAAAATTTGGTTGCCAAAGAGCGTTACAAGTGGAAGTTGGAACTGCTGTTACGTTGTGCCCTATATTTGGAATCTAACAGTCATCGCGATATGTCGTACGCGTTGTGGCCACGGAAAGGGTTTGTCTGGTACCCAAACCAATCATGTTATACAGAGATCATCTATATAATTATGATCTCTGGTTTATATAAATAGGAAACAGTATGGGCAAATTTTTTCATTAAAGAACTGGCACGTATACCCAGGAGCGGCAGCTTTCATGGAAGCAGCTCGAAGCCTACAATTTCTTCGAGTACGTAATGGCATTTAATTTAAATCAAACCCCTATATGCACGATGACGTGAAGCTTGGATGATAGCTAAGCCAGACGTTTTTTTTTTTCTTCTTCTGGTCAATGCACATGCATGGCTGGGTAAGTGTTTTATCTTTCTTTGTTCCTAAACGAGAACACATCAGGACGAAGTCTACATCATGATTTTTACTAGTCGAGACTAACAGGTTTTGCTGAGCCTAAACCCCGGCGGACACAGTGAGCACATGGGAATGACATGACACATACATACCAGGTACAAAATAATTATATGGTAACCATACATGTAGATTCGCGAGTGTAATATGGTCTCGTACCCAGACCCAAATGTACGTAATACTGTACGCGATAATGCTTACGTAGGCTTGGGTCTGGGTACGAGACTAAGTGTACTAATGGATCGGATGGTCTGGCTACGCAGGGGCGGATCCAGGGTTGTGGGAAAGGGGGGGTCCGATAAATATATTCACAACTGGGGGAGGGTACGGGAGGGGGCGTGTCCCCTCCCGTGACAGCAAGGGGGTCTGGGGGAGCGCTGCTAGCTCCCCCAGTGGGGTCTGGGGCGAAGCCCCATAAGCTTTTTGCTTTTGCGTTTATTTAGCATGAAATTCACAGTGATATCCAATACAAACATCATGCGATATCCGGATTACTAGAGCCTGCGCTTGCATGGATAGCAACGAGAAAACTCTTCATTTTTCACAAAGCTATGGTTCCTACTGCTACTTCGTGACGTAAAGCCACGTGGCAATGCACCAGCTACATGTCGGTCTATAAACGACTCGCGTATGTTTTACTATAGTACTAGTACTTTTAGTTTGTTTAGCTCTATAGCTACGGTAATAACCTAGGAAAAGAATCTGAGATCCATCCCATTCACGTCTTTTGATCGCTTGCTCACACGCACCATTCGATCGATCGCGCGATTAAATACTAATTAACCACACATGCAAAATTAAATTTCGTTAATAGCAGGATTTAGTTACATCGATCCAGATCCCGCTTGGCTAGAACAATGTGCAAACTTGCAAATCCAAGGATGGTAACATGCAGAACGCTGCATAGATTACAGTCTGCATTACGTCATTCTTATGCATTACGTCATTCTTCATATAGGAAAGAGGGGGGTCCGGACCCCCTGGACCCCCCCCCCCCCCCCCCCTTAAATCCGCCCCTGCTACGGCTAACCAGTTCTACCTTTTACTCATTTCAGTCTTCAGGGATGATGCTGGGTTAGGGTTAGGGTTAGGAAAACCATAAAATCCAAGGCTAGAACTTTCACCATGGCGACTTTTACAACCAATCGGACAGCCAATAACCAAATTCAATATTCATTGCTTTTGGTCACGTGCGTGACTTCCCATTGGACCTACAGTATGCCAAAAAGTATAGACAAAACAATGATGATAAGCGATGATATCATTAAGTTTACTCAACGATATCATCGCATATCATCGCTTATGTTTTGTCATCACTGCTGATGCACGATTTGGCTGTGTATATAGCTATAATGCCTGGTCGCAAACTTTAATCAAGTCGAGCGAATCAAGTACATAGTTGCGTTCGTTCGCGGATTGACACGATCTGTACCGGACAGAAGAGGCTGAGTCATGCTACCTACTAGGGTGCGGAGACAGATATTTCACATTAGTGAGGAAGCTGTCTGTGTACATTGAATTGGCGTACATGTGTCACTGTGTGTATGTGTGTACTGTGTGTGTGTGTGGGGGGGGGGGTGCACTCATACATGTACCGTCTACGTACGCGTGAGTTTGTCTGCGTGTACACCTTTCGAGGTTCTCTACAACAGGGTTGCCGAAGGCCAGTCCGGCCTGTCAGGTCGGCCTGCCAGGCCGGACTTTCAATTTGACCTGGCATGCAGGTCGGACCCCCGGGATCCGCCTACAAGGCATGGGGTGTCACACCACGCATGCGTATAGCGTTTCTTTGTCAAAGGGGAACATTTGATTTCGTTGTAAAATACGGCTCAAATTGAGCTTTTCGTTGCGGGCCAAAGCAATTTAAAAAGAAAACATCGCTTTGACCGTACGGCTTGAACAGCTGCTGTCGTTGTAATAGATGACTAGTTGGGCGTGGCCCGACTACGCTGTAGTCGGGCCACGCCCAACTAGTAGATCGATGCCTAACAACAGTTGAGACTGTTGAGTGCTCCCTGACATAGAGCATGTGGCAGAAATCACATCACACAATGCCTTTTCTTAGAGGCATGGATTGAAATGCGACCAAACAATGGAGGTATACATGTAGTTATACGTTGATGGGAACCTTTAATACTAGTATTAAAGAGTTACATGCAAAGATCGAGGTTGGAGGGAAGCACAGATGATAAAAGGGGAGTAGCTGAAGTGTATGCACAGGCAGCATCAGCACTGATGAAGCTAGCGATCAAATTATTATTTAAAAGCTTAATCAACTAAGTATATTAATAATACCTAATACATTTATCAGTGTATGTACATGTATTGTGTGTATCATTTGTAGTGCTCGGGATAGCTCTGTGCACGCCTCCCGTATACCCCCAAGGGTGTGCCTCCAAGAGCTGCCTCCAATGCAACAGCGCTCCTGCCAACTGTACCGTGGACAATACTACCCAGATGGTGAGCTGCTCTGGGAACACCTCCTCCTGCACCATCACTCAGTGTACCGGGATCAACCAATACTGCCTTGCCAATTACTATGGCAACCACACCTCCTCGCTGTACTACTTCACCTCCGGGTGCATCGGCATCTCTGCTGGCTTTGATTGTGCCTCCAACCCCCAGACCTGTGTGGGTAGTGGAAATGTGAGCAGCGAGACAGAGCTGTTCAGTTCATATGCACACGATGTGGTGCAATTGGTGATCTGTACCTGCTATGCAGACAACTGTACCTCCAACATCTCCTTCCACTATGACATCGTACCACCTCTGGTGTCATCAATACGACCTGAACCTTCACTACTGCCTAATGAACCTGGTAAGGTACAATGTTAGGCTGGGTGGTGATAAAGGGGGTACCCCCACCCTCACCACAATATGCCCCATTTCATCATCCTGTCTTTCTTCCCTTCCATTCAGATACAAAGCAGAGCCTGAATGCCAACCTATATTATGTGGTCACAGTTGTCATGTGCATTCTTACATGCATCATCGTATCCCTAGTGGTGGCTTCGGTCGTATGTATATGTGTCATACGCCTCCGCACTATCAGGAAGCTTTCTATTACCAACCCGCAAATAATTTAGGGACCGGAAGCCACACCCCATACCTCACACCCCTGTCTTAGGCTCACATGTGATTATGATTGTGTACATGTACATGAGAGAAGCGCAAATGGGATTTCATCGCAAATGAAAGAGTGGTGTGACTGGACGGTTCTAGTTGGCGCGCGTGGCCCGACGCGACTGTACCACCGCAAGCGCAAATGAAATAGTCATTGTAATTCCTTTTATCTGGAAAACAAGACCAGGCACTATGCTGAGTGTATACTCACAAATCACTGCAATTTGATTGGTTCCACAACATTATATTCCGTAACAAAAAGAACCATTTCTCACGACTTCATTGTACGTGCATGATGTCATACTGACTGTAAGGGATGATCATCATTACGTAAATTTAGGTCTGGGTACGACACATACCGCACACCAACATGTACATGTAGATCACTGATTATAAGCATCAGGAGCATAATGTCGGCTAACAATGGCTACGCATATAGGGGGAAGAAAGGCTGCAAGGGGTTAATGACAGCATTTAGAGTATAGGCTGCCAGGGGTTAACATGAAGCCTTCTCACTCCAAACATGCATGTACATGCAACCACATGGGAATACACTGTAGTGCTATCCCCCATTAGTAGTGAACTTACAGGAACCACACACAAACCACGTCACACTGACTAGTCTGAGAGCCAATTACAAGTTGTCGAGACAAAAGTATGCATAGGCCTTGTGAGGGTTCAAAAGTCCTCTGTAGACAACACACACACATTATAGAGCACACACCAAACAAGGTGAGGTGTGTACATGTGAGCACTACAAATGATACACATGCACATAACATACTATGGTACAGAACACCCCATCTGGACCGAACAGCTCTGTCTCGCTGTTCAAATTTCCACTGCCCACACAGGTTGGGGGATTGGAGGCATAGTTAAAGCCAGCATTGAAACTAATGCACCCGGAGGTGAATTAGCTATAGTACACGAGGAGGCGATCATGAGGCTACCACTAAAGTCCACAACGCAGTAAGTGGTGATCCCGTCACACTGAGCGATAGTGCAGGAGGAAGGAGGTGTTCCCAGTTCATGGGCAGCTCTTGTAGGTACACCCTTGGGGGTATCCGGGAGGCGTGCACAGAGCTATATATCTCGAGCACTACAAATGATACACACAATACATGTACATGCAAACATGTACATGTATTGTGTGTATACGAAGCTGATTAAAGAAGTGTGTGTTTTGCAGAGAGCCGAGAAAGGTGCGCAACCTCACGTACATGTACATGTATGAACACCCCAAACACACACTCTCTCTATACACATTGAAGTTGACTCATTGTATAATTTCGTTTCCTCTTTTTGGAAGGCAGATCTACAGGTGCACTTCCAGGTATGCATGCATGTCCTCTTGTATACAAGTAGTAGGTGATCGGCTTGAACTTGTACAAGTACTGGTTGCATGAATAGCAAAATGATGAAGGGTGGGGTGCATGGTACATCATCATGTATGTAGTAAACCTTGCTTTAGAGCTGGCCTGGCCTATGGCAAGCAAAGAGGCTAGTCAGGGATCATCAGCTACAAAGGCTGTTGCCCCAACTACTGCCCCAGCTTTGGTTATGGTGGCAGAGGAAAGGACAGGATGTAACTGTCTACTTCATTATGGTTTTAAAACTGCGTCGCCATAACTACAATAAGCCTATTTGAAAAGGTGGTACCTAAAATAACCTAATATGCAGGTTGTTAATTGATTTCGAATTAATATCATTGTAACAATATAATAACTAAACACAAATCACAAATGCAACAATAACTAAATACAAATCATAAAACAAACTACAAACTCAAATGTATTCCTGATGAAGGCATAAAAACTAAATGAATATTGAAATTAAGTAGGGGGGGGGGGGGGGGGGGCAATAAACTAAAGTATAACCTTCCTTTTCTATATATGCTATCTGAAAAACAATTAAGACAAGGCATATTTGTCATTATGGGCTGGGTGAGATGTCTTCTGTCTTTTGCCATACTGTGCAGTGCTATCATGTGCCTGCGAGGAAGTAGGTCTTCTTACCACCACCCAGTTTATTGTGATATGGCCCTAGCAGTATATGAGGGCAGAGTCTCATCAGATTATAGGCTGGTTTGATCACATAGATGTATATTTATTGTTAGTGTAATCTGTTATATGTTGTGTTGTTATGTTAATAGTAATGAATATTATCCAACTTCAAGATGAACAATTCGCTCTGCCTATGCAACCTTCCTTTTCTCTGTAACAACCCCTCACTGACTGGTGGAACCAAGATTTAAATTCTAGGGGAGAGGGCCGAGGTAGGGTGGGAAGACCCAGCCGCGCTTTGCAACTGTCGCCCCAAATTGTAGCGTAATTGCGTAGTAATAGATCGATACACATGGGTAATAATTACTTGCTTCCAGACCGAGTTCCAGACTTTCTTATTTATAGTCTCGCAAACCAAATGCTTAGTCCCAGTCCATAAACTGCAATAACTGTAGTTTAAATCAATATTAATAATTATCATGTGAATATCACTGCTTTGTTACATGCTGCTACCTCGGGCCGGGCGAGCCCGATGTCATCAGATCCAAACTTGCATGGTTAACGCTAGTAATTAACGCAAGTGTACCCCGTATACCCATTGCATTCAGGGTACTCTTAAAGCAATGCAATATGCAATATGGATGTCGGATAGAAATTAAATAAATGAAATGATTAATTGGAATGGAAAGACTATATAATTTTAAATAGTATATTCGCTATGTATTTAACTTCATGACGCGTTCGACACGTACACAAGGTACTACACAGTACAGGCATGTGCACACCTTAACCCATTGTGCGCCGTGTATTTAAATGAGGCACACACGCACAATTACACAGGGGAGGGGGGGGGGGGGGGGGGGCCAAACTGAGTGACGTCACTGAAATCGTAGGAGGGGGGGGGCAGCCCCCCTCTAGCCACACCCTGCCTAGACTGTGTAAATTGTGAAAAAAGCTTCCAATGGCTTTTTTGAGCACCGACATGCCTCTTCTCTATGGTTATGCATTAATTGTGACCTTAATGGAAATTTGTTGGGCGTCGACCTTAAGTAACCCCTCCCCTGCGAGACGATTGCGATCGGTATTCCCACCAGTGGGTGTGGCAAACATTGAGTCTCTGTGCATAGTCTATACATAGCTAGGTCCAGTGGATCACGTGATTCTCATGCATGTTTTATTAATTTGGTTACCATAGAGCGTTATTACAAGCAGATTGGAACCTGTTGGTCTGCTGTTAAGTTGTGCCCTAAAAAGTAACGTTAGAATATCATTAGGATATTAAAGTACTAGTATTTAGGGTAAAAATGTTGACAAGGCTGTTCACCTAAGGCGTAGGGGTCAAATTGCCACCCGAAAGCCGAATCCGGGGTCAAATTACACCCCAGGTGCTAACCAGACACTCTTGATTTCGAAAAAACGAGCACCCGAAAAAAATTGAACGGCCTCGTCCCGAGTCCGCTTCGCGGACGAGGCGGCTTCGGCGCCGTACTTCACGCGCCGCGGAAAGAGTTTGTCTGGTACCCAAACCAATCATGTTATACAGAGATCATCTATATAATTATGATTTCTGGTTTATATCAATAGGATACAGTATGGGCAAATTTTTCATTAAAGAACTGGCACGTATACCCAGGAGCAGCAGCTTTCATGGAAGCAGCTCGAAGCCTACGATTTCTTCGAGTACGTAATGGCATTAGGACAAGGCGTAGGGATCAAACCCTAGCCAGGGCTCACCTAATGATGCACGATGACGTGAAGCTTGGATGATAGCTAAGCCAGACATTTTTTTTTTTTTTTCTGGTCACTGCACATGCATGGCTGGGTAAGTGTTTTATCTTTTTGGTTCCTAAACGAGAACACATCGGGACGAAGTCTACATCATGATTTTTACTAGTCGAGACTAACAGGTTTTGCTGAGCGTAAACGGACACATAGGAATGACATGACACATACATACCAGGTACAGAATAATTATATGGTCACCATACATGTAGATACTATAGTCTCGTACGCAGACCCAAATGTACGTAACACTTTTGTAAGCGATAATGCTTACGTACGCTTGGGTCTGGGTACGAGAAAAAGTGTGCCCGATTATATGTGCGATCGGATGTCTGGCCACGGCTAACCAGTTCTACCTTTTACTCATTTCAGTCTTCAGGGATGATGCTTAGATG
>OX442416.1:13528324-13568634 GCA_949361645.1 Spongilla lacustris | reverse complement strand
ATTGACAGGTGGCATGAGACTTAGAGCAGTTTTTCCCTGGTGGCTAGTTGTAAGGTGTGACAAAGCTTCTGCACCCCATTACCCATGCATTTGGTGTGCTTGCTCACCTCGGATGCCAGAGCTGCAGATCCACTCATCCATTGAAGTATTTCAATTTATAGTATAGATGCGTGACAGACAGATCAATAGCTGTTGGTTTGCCCAAATTGCAATGAGATATGTCTGCTAGGTATTATAATGCCTTTCATACTCCAAACCACTTCCCACTTCAACTTAAGAACCCAGACAAGCCTGTTGGCAAGATTATAAAAGGACATCCCCTGCTTGCATGTTAAGACATGGTGGCCTAAAATGTCCAATGCAAGGTATGGGATGGGCAAATAGGGCAAAGAGGATTGCCATGCAGTAACAGCATGCAATGCTCATGCAACCAGCATCTAGCTCGAAACTAAGCCAGTTCAAGATGATCGGAGGTCAAGCCGGAGGGACAGAATAGCTGGCAGCCTAGCAGCTGCATGTGTATATGGTGATGACATAGTGGCAAGGATACGTTGTCAAGTAACTTAACTCTCTTAAAATGATAATCTTCAATTTTGCCAGACAGAGGAGATCCATAATTATAGAGGAGACAAGTTCATTCAAGTCCTTTATGGCTACAGCTAGGATGTGCAGGCACAAGATCTATAGCTAGAAGCACTTGAGGAGGAAATGTAGGCTGTTGAAGAGAGCTCAAGGCTCCCTCTGCTTATGCGCTGATGTGGGATTAATGTGTTGCCATGTGACATTAAGTGTGTCTATCATTCTTCCGGTTTTGATAATATGGAACACATGCAAGCACTTTCTAACCCAGTTGATCTTTTCAACAGTATTATTTCCCCATCATCTGAGGTAGCTGCAGATTCATTCGTCACACTCGTTTCCATTAAGTTACTTCAGGTGTGACAGTCAGATCAAAGGCTGCTGGTTTGCCCAAATCCCAATGAGGGATATGGATGACTGCTGGCCGTGTTCTATGTCCTTCATGCCCCAAACTGTAACTTGAGGACCGTCAGCAAGATTTTATGAGGATATCTGTGAGTCTGCTGTAACATGATACCACATCTAGCTCTCTCGTGCTTGCATGTTAAGTTATGGTGGCATAATTAAAGGGTCCATGGGCAAAAAGGGCAAAGAGGATTATTGGCTGGCAGTTACAGCAATGCTCATGCAACCACCATTTTACAGCAGCCGAAAAACTCAGCCAGTTCATCATGATGGAGATCAAGTCTAGATCTGAGGGAACGAATAGCTGGGAAGCAGCTATGCATGCACACATGCAGATATCAGACATGATTTTGTCAGGCAAGGATACCTTGTCAAGTAACTCTGACTTAATTTTGAATGGTGATCTTCAATTTTGCCAGGCAGAAGTTCAAAAGATGCCAATATATTCTTATCAGCAATACCTGCACCATGTTGTCATTCTGTAGAATTATAGCATTTCAGCAGTTTCTTTATGTTTGGCTTGGGTACTAAATGTTTGAGACTTGAAAGGGACAAAAGCCATGGTATATATCAATAAAGAGGCTAATAGGCAATTAAGCACTGCAGTTGGTTCGTAATAAGGAGGCTGACTGATTTAGATATAGGTTTTGTTGAATAAAACAAAGCAGATATATATGCTTCACTGAAATTTGAGTGTGGTGTGATAAATATGCTTCTGTAATTTTCCACTTGTGTAACAGTAAGGTAATGGATTGGGGAGCCGAGTGTTCATGACTATAAATAAATCAATAAAGAGGCTAGTAGGCAATTAAGCACTGCAGCTGGTTACACAATCGTTTTACATAATTAAAAATCATTTTTCATTCATTTATAAGCAGCTCGAGACAAGGCACAGTTAGTTAAGGATGTCCTATAAGCAAGAAGGTTGCAAGCTGGTGATGAAAAGGCCATTTGCGAGAATTTCAATTCCAGTAACTGGAATTGAAATTCTAAATTCTGCAATGGCCTTTTTTGTGGGTTGGTCAGTTTTAACTGTTTCCTTTGCACTTCGCATTTCCCCCATTGTGGACATGTGTGTGCATGCAGGTGAGGAAGAGAAACATGCAACTTTTGTTAAGCGTCATTTGCAAACCAATGCACACCTTCACTCATAGATAGCAGTAGGGGACAACTACATGTACATGCCCCAACTGTTGACCTTCTGATGCACGTGCTTACATGTATTATGTACATGTACCTGTGCACCATGATGTCATATGTTTTCATAAAGTGCTTGCTTACAGAACACCAGCTTACAGAGCATGCAGAACCATTCAGGCTGTATGTTGACATCAACCCCAGATCAGAAGTGTCAAGGGTACACGATCATGGTGTGGGTGGGTGGGAAATCTCCACCCACCAGATCCCAAATGCTTGTGAAGAGGATCATGGATGGATGAACAGCCCAACACCCTCATCCCCAGGCCAACACATCACCTGGTATATTCATTACATCATACAATGTCACTTCCTCCTCCTACGGTTCATTGCACATGAGCACACATGCCCTCACACACCAATCATACACGTCACGAAAATGTGGGTTCCCCTCCAGCGGTTTAAATAAATCCACAATAGCGTAATACAAAGAGGCAACACTGCATGGTTTCACATAATAACAGATATGGAATTAATCATTTCTGTGCACATTGTATAGTAGCAATAGTACAAAAAACAGTTCAAGTTTATTGCACCTGCAGGGACATTACAAAGACACCATACAGTGGAAACCTTGTGCAGTGCAAAGAGTGGTACCATAAGAGATGTGAAAGTCACAGAGATGCAAGTGAAATCAACTAGGACATGTGGGAGTTATATTTATACCACATTCATTTTCCTGCATGTGTATATAAGTATGTAACATGTGACATGTGGCTTTGAATCAATTAAGGTACAATCTACCAAAACATGCGGTTCAGATGAAGAGGGAGGTCAATTAGGCAAATGTTCTTCTATGCTGCCGGGGACCAAATTTTTCAAGGGGGGACCATTTATTTCAGCTGGAAAAAGGGGAACCAAATGTTTCAAAGGGTGACCAATTCTTTTCAGAAATATTGGTCCCCCTGGACCATTTACACTGCATAAAAAAACGGGTTTACACAAGCGGTAAACACGACGTAAAGATAAGGTAAAGCTCAGGTTTACACATATTTACTTATGTTTACAACGAAGCAAACCTGATGTTTACGCAATAGTGTAAAGGTGGTAAAGTCTGGGTTTACGCGTGTTTACGCATCGCAAATATGATGTCAAATGTTACATTTGGTATAGCTTTACGCTTCCTCGTAAAAGTCAGATCTATATTTAGCACTGTTGAGTGTGACAGCTTTTATTTTTAGATCTACAGCTAGCTAGCTACTCTTAATTTTAATTCATAACTTCAAATTGGTTGATTATACACACTAGTACTAGCTCAGCTGCATGCTTACCCAATTGCATTTGATTGTCTATCCGATTTCGATCTTTCACGATACTGTGAATAAAGAACAAATCTTTTGGTTTTCTCTTTTGAGAATCCCAATGGTCGGAGGCTTACCAGCAAATCCGTGGCTACTTGGTCCTGAAGCGATTTTAATTACGTCGCTAGTAGTTGTACTTTGGCGGTCAGCAACAATTGAAACTTACATGAATGCTCTTATTACAATTACCTGCAATGAAGCTAGCCTTTAACGACGACCAAGCAACGGTACGTACATGTATAGAAGAACTCGCTTGAACTGGAGTACGTGCTGGAAACATATTGTGCTGCACTGTCTGAAATCACATGCAAACTGAACTGCTGCCAACAGCTGCATGTATATATGAGTGTTTCGCGTGCACGCTGGTGTAAAATTTGATTGGCCCGAATTTACCGCCTTACATTAATAATTTGTGCATGACGTTGTGTTGTACTCTCGATGGCCCAATTTTAAGATCTGGGAGGCCCTACCTCAGAGGGCAAGATAAACATGCAACAGAACCGGGCAACTAAACCCGACCGCTTTGTTGTAACCGGGCAACTAAACCCGACCGCTTTGTTGTAAGTGCAGTTGCCACTTTTCGCGTAGCGGTGATGTCATCCATCCGCTGCTGTGAAAACATGGGTCTGGGTACGAGACTATGTGTGTCACGCTAAGGTGTGTGGCAAATAGCTCTTGAAACGGTATGTTTGGACCCACGTTCTGGCAGAAGGAGTGGTACCTCCAGATCCCTAGGTGGATGGAGCCACAGCCATGGTAAGGGGTTTACATGTATGTACTGGTGATGTGATGTGTGTGTACATGTGTGTAGGGAGAGGGGAAACTTTATGTAAGTATGTGTGCGTACACAAGTACATGTGCGTGGAGAGAAGGGATGTATGTATGTACATGTGCATGCATGGGTAAAGGAACTGTTAATAAGTATGTGTCATAATGTGTGTGTGTGTGTGTGTGTGTGTGTGTGTGTGTGTGTGTGTATCACACATACGTGTATCACACAAGTGCGCACATACCGGATGTGATGGATGAGTGTGTGTATGTGTGTGTGTGTGTGTTAACACGTGTGTTTGTGTGTGTGTGTGTTGTGCGTGTTAACACGTGTGTGTATTTGTGTGTGAGTGTGTGTTGTGTATGTGTGTACACGTGTGAATAAGTATGTGTGAGGGGGATTGGTTACGGTGTGTGTGTGTGCGCACTTGTGTGTACAAATTTGTTGCGTGATACATGTGTGTGTGCATAGGGTAGAGGGGAATTGTTTGCATGTTACACTTTATGTACCGGTGAATAAGTATATGTGTGTGTGCATGTGTGTGTGCGTGTGTGTGTGTGTGTGTGTGTGTGTGTGTGTGTGTGTGTGTGTGTGTGTGTGTGTGTGTGTGTGTGTGTGTGTGTGTGTGTGTGTGCATGTGTGTGTGCGTGTGTGTGTGTGTGTGTGTGTGTGTGTGTGTGTGTGTGTGTGTGTGTGTGTGAGAGAGAGAGAAATACAAGTGGTACCTGTGGAAAAGTATCTAGGGAGCCTTTGACCATGTGTGTATGTAATGTGTGTGAGCCACTGTGAGGAGAGGGGAATTGGTTGCATGCCAGATATTGTACATGTGTATATGTATACTGGTATTAAATTATATGTGCATTCTATCTCTATACAGCATGTTTGCCAGCGAAGACTATACATATAGAGGCCTGTTCATCGTTGGAACTTCTATATGAAAGTGTATACATGTGTGCATTGCCAGACGATGTATATGTGTGCATGTCTACACTAGTACTGCATTGAGTTAATTCGTAGCACTCTGAACGCGGAGTGGACGCTACAATCCAAAAGATAGGGCGAAAGAGCACTCAAGATACGTTGAAGTGTCTGTGTCTCTCCGCTTTTTGGAGTGCTACCTATACACCCCCCCCCCCCCCCCCCCTTTACTTTGTACAGTGCAGATAACACTTCACACCGTACACATAATGCACACACCTTAGCATATTAGACTGATACTTACTTCATTCAAAAAATAATTAGCCTCAAACCCTGCCTCTAACTATAGTCTTCTAGTGCTTCATTTTTTTGCAGTTTATCTTCGAGTGTTGTATGCACACCCGTGGTAGAGTGTTGTATACACACCCGTGGAAACCATCACACTTGGAACAATCATTTTTTGGTACTTTTATTTACAACATTTGAATTTATTTCAATAAAAATAAGCTCAAATGCAAATCTGACAACGTAGGTATAGTGTACAACTATTTTTTAATACATACTGAAAGTTAAAAAGCATCACGTAACAGAAATGGGAGGGGCACAGAGGGGGTGGGTGCGGGAGGGGGCATGGCCCCCTCCCGCCCAGCCAGGGGGTATGGGGGAGCGCTGCAAGTTCCCCCATCGGGTTCTGGGGCGGAGCCCCAGAAGCTTTGCAATTCGTGCGATTTTTATGTTCAAAAGCCATACGAAATTTGATCACTTTCAGTAACTAAACTGTAGTGTAGGCTTGAATGCAATTATGTGATCAAAGTGCTATATTTATAAACTCATTCTCTATTTCAGTCAAACTGAGTCTGTATAAGATGGTTGTAAATATGCAGAAACAAAACTGCTGGCAGTTAATGAGGATTAATGATTACTATAGCGGCAGGTAAGCTGCAATTTAGCTGAGCCTGAACAGAATTCACACAATGCCACTATTTAACATGGCAGCTGTAAAACGCACGTCGATTTGATAGCGCAATAGCAGCTTTTCAATAGCTATATATATCGATTGCAAAAATGCATATGCTTTAACTCTTACATGTATATATTACGGCCCGATTTGAATCCGTGACCCGATTTAAATCGGGTTGACCCGATATAACGCGGGTTGACCCGATTCAAAACCGGTTGACCGGATTTAAAGCCGGTTGACCCGGTTTTTGGCATTACACTTATCTCGACCCGATTTGAATTTGGTCGGTGTTTTGACCCGCTAAGTTTCTTTCGAGGATAGTGCACAGCCTGACCGTTTTGATAATTATCATTGGGTTAGTACACACTTGGTGTTTTGTAATGAAAGGGAAAATTCATCATCCAAATTGAGACAACACTGCTTACAGCATTTACATTCAAATGCGTAGAGGCTAATAGATGTACACATGTACGAGTCGCATAGCCACGTTATGCTATAGTCTTCCATTCCAATCTAATTGGACTCCTTAACCTTGATGCGCGTACGGCAGAGTATTCCTCCACATTTAACACACTCCAACACGTGCAAAATACTTGAATCTCTACGCGCTCTCCTTCTTTTCAGCATTTCAGAAGGAAAGGGTTGTATAACTTGTTTTACACCATTTTCTAAACACTGTTTTATATAAATGGTCCCGCGTGGATATACCTTCAGTGTTGAAGTGCAAGTACATGTACTGGGGGTCTTCCCCATGCAGCACAAAGAGCAGTGGCAAAGGCCAACGCGAAAAGACCACTATCGTCTGAATTATGTTGCCTATCAACAGCAATGAATTCTACGCTTATACGATGTTCGGTTGTCATAAGAATCGAACAGATCTGCTGCTTTGTACTGAGAGGCATCATGCTGTCATACACCTTAAACATGGGATAGCAATTATGGTTGATATTGTTAGGTACTTATATATTTAACGTACGCGTACCAAAAAATGATGATCTAATAACGCGATGAAAATTGTGACTGGAATTGTCTATTGAAGGTGTGCACCGTGCGGGAAAAAAAAAGCTTGTTTGTGTTTGTTTCTCTGCAATTATGAACTCAGCTGTGTTCCTATGGTAGTTGAGTAAGTGTACTATGAATTGATACTGTTGAAACAGATCGTATTTTCCTCGTCTAGTTACCTACGCACATTGAAAAATAGGTACTTTTTAGACATTGAACATTTTCTTCATATGTTAAGAGGCAGGGAAAAATACGTTTTCACCACTTAGGAATAGGGTCATAATCCAGCTGCCTTTAAAATGGTATCAACTTTGGTTGATGCGCAAGGGGTCATACGATGGGGTGTGTCTATTCGTTTGATACTGGCGTCAGGTGCACCCTTATTATCTGAAAGGACCAACATGCTTTAAGAAGTGTTTTCTGCATTTGAATTTATGCTTTAACAAAAAGCAGCATCGTTCTTTCAACCGCTAAGGTTCTATGTCGAGCGATTCTAATTAAAAAGCACCTAATCCTTTGAGAGGCAGAAATTTTGACTTCAGTTACATGTTGCTTGAGCACTAGAAGATAAGGCATTAATTTTTCTTAACTCTTGGATGATGCGCAAGGGTTGTTTATTGATGGTCTGGTCCCCAGACCCATATAGTGCACATGAGAGCTCGATGGAATAGGTTTAAGATTTGGTTACCAAATTGCATTTTAAATTGTATTTTATATTAAGATAAAGGTTGCAGCTGATTTGAAGAAGTGTATTGATATTTTCTAGAATGACATCAGTGAAAAAAATACCATAAAACGTGTCAATCAATGATAAGGGCTAAAGGATTGGTAATGTACATACATTTCAATTTGACAAACACAAACACCACCCAAACAGCCAAAATGGTTGCACTTCTTGATTCAGGAAATAGAATCAATGTGAATGCAATACAAAGGATCTCAATTCAGACTTCATAACAGCAATGGCTACATTGAAGAAGAATCTCAGTAACATTTAATTGGGATACTATATTATCCAACTCCTAGGTGAACAATTCGCTCGCCTATGCAACCCTCTATTATTGACACAACACACATATCTACTGTTGTAGATCTTTCTCCTAGCTGCTCAAGCAGGACCCAGCAATGTGTTATCTAAGTACATATACATGATTATGTGCAAGTACATGGATTGTACACTATTATTACTGAAGCAGATGTCAATATCAAAGAGAGTAGTTAAACAAAGGCTTCAAATTCTTTTGCACAGAAATGAACAGAATCATAAGCTGAAGCAACTAATGACTGATTTACTTCTATCAGAATGAAGTCAATTAGTAGAAAGAGATGAACCAATGAAAATGCATTACTAGTAAAGATGGGAGAAAAACAATACAGTATGTTGCATTACTGTCTTGAATGTATAAACTTGCAGTGTTTGCCACACTATCAGAGCTGTTCTTAAATAACTAGCAGATAGTTTATGATCAGCGGCATAGCAAAAGGATCTAAGAAATAATGCAAGCACTAGCTTGCATGGTATTATAGGTAAATTGGTAACTGGTCCATGGATACAACTGACAACTGAGTGTTTGCAAATCAAAAGATCGTGATAGCATCCCATATGATAAGTCTTAGACCTGCTTGCCAAATTTGTATCTTTTTTAAGAAACTGCCCTCAACTGCATGCATGGTATTTGACTTGAACAATGATGTGTTTTAGATGAAGATTCAAATTAAGTACATGTATTGCACAGTCTGCGAAGTGCTGTACTTAGTGTTTCAGAAAAAGAATCTTGCATGGCTGATATACATGTATATTGCTATAAGGTTGTTGTAGATATTATTGAGCTAGCATCAATTGAAAGTGTAATATTATATTGAAGGTAGCTAAGCCAACATTCCTCCAGCCATCGCTGCTAAAACATTATCAGCATCGGCACATAAAATGTTTGCTAAGCAGGTTCTTGGGCTGGCTGACAATCTCATAGCCTGCTTAAGGCACCTATCATTACAATAGGATTTTTGCATGGGAAAGTTACAAGTAAAATTATCAAAACCTCTTAATTAGCTTTCTAACAAAACTGAAGATGAGCAAGACAATATTGTAAATTTATTAAGGTATAGAAACACATGAAGAATATGCTGCCAAGCTACATTCCAAAAAACACTACAAAAGAAGTTAAACAGCATTGCACAGAAGGCAAATCTGAGTTGTCTGTAGAGTTTTCAGACCTAACTGATGACCAGATGATGGATAGTACTTCTGAAAATGGATTCTACTCAGTGTGAACACTTGTGGTTTGGTAGCCAGCAGGACAAAGGCCATGTTATCAATGTCAGTAAAATACTTCAGAAAGTCAATAACACCTAAAGTTACAGTTATCTATTGGAAATACGAAGAAACGGAGGAATAAGGAGAAGACGTTAAAATAATATTGATTGAATTTGTAGTACACTGTATTACTGGTGATCTACAGATCAACGAACCTACTATATTTTAGTAATTAGAAATGTGTACTCAATATATGATAGTAATGTTTGGCTTAATAACTATTTGTTTTGCAACAACTGTAGCAAAAAAAGTCAAACCGTCAAAATTTTTTCTTCCCTCTCGCATCACACCGCGTACATGCCAAAATGTGTGTTTGAAATGCCGCAACTTATGAAATAGTGCACCTATAAATACAAATAAGGTATCTTTTTAATGCACATATTTTCCTCTTTCATTTGATATTAAAATCGCTGCATTTGATGCAATTTGAAAAAAATGTTCAAGTACCTACCAAATGATCGTTACTAGTATTGGAGTACAGTGAAGCACTTGGATAAATTCTTTCCTGCCTCCAATCACATGGTGTGCAATACTGTAGCTTCAATAAACACTGTGTTGCATTGACAATTGTGTCACTTGACACCAACGATTTCAGCCACATACATGTATATGATGAAAATCCGGTCGACCGGATTTTAACTCCCGACCCGCTTTAAATCGGGTTGACCGGATTTAAATCGGGTCACGGATTCAAATCGGGCCGTAACATATATACATGTATAAGATATACGCGGGACTAGAGCGCATGTTACTTGAGCTCTATAAATAGTTCTATTCTTCTTGGGTGCATCTTGAGAAATATCTCAGCTGTGTCATAGTTTATATTACTGGATGTGAGTAATGAATATTCATAAGTGCTAACGAAGTAAGCCGTCTACAGTGGAAATCGTGATACTTGTCGTTAAAATTTTTTGGGTGTGTTTTAATGTTAGCTTGATTTTTTAACATTAACTGTATGCAGTATTGAAAATCTGACAACACAGTGTTGTTGACCAAACATTTGCAAACAAGTACCGGAAATAAGTAAGTGTCACGTGACTAACACGTCTGTTTGTTTTTGTTTATAAGTGTCCCAGTCCAAAAAACGGATCTGTAGCATATTTCTCAGCTCTGAGGCAGCAGATCAACACTAAATTTGGTATATAAGAGAAAAACAAACCTGCCAAACGTTTGGCCGAGTCATATTTCAAACCCGGGAAATACTTTGTGTGTTTTCATGGGAGACACGTTTGTTTAGGTCGAAAAGCGTTTAGCATGCTGCTTTGCACAGTGGGCGTTATACACGACAGTACATCGATTTTTATACCGAGGGATGGTTATTGCACCATAGACACCTATGTTTACAGCGTAACAGTTAATTTTACCGTCAAAATTCTGCTTGCAAACTTTGAAGCTTAGAAAACACGCCATTTTCGAGTGAATCTCATTACAATTATGACGTTATTGGCAATTAATTAAAGGTTTTGTATTATGGCTGAAGATGGGAACGAGAACCAAGCATCAACCAGCGTACAAAAGTGGCGAACTAGTAAAGAGGCAAATCATGCTTGGGCATCGTTGAAGCGAAGGAAGGCTCGGAGGGGTAATCCCGAAGCTACCGCTTTGAAGCGGTAGTCGGTCAGCGAAGCAAGTTCCTCAAAGAGCAGAAGGACGTATGCTACTATCGCAGAGAGTGCAGCCAAAGAATTGGAGTCCCTCGCTGTACACATACCAAATGCGTCCGATAGTTCTGGAACATGTGACTCACATTTGTTTGGGCATCAGTGAGAGACATTTCGTTGGACACCTCTATGTAGTACATTCGTAATGCAAACGCTCTTGCATCACTATGGGAGACATTTGGCATGTGTACAGCGAGGGACTCCAATTCCTTGGCTGCACTCTCTGCGATAGTAGCATTCGTCCTGCTTTTTGAGGAACCTGCTTTGCTGACCGCGACTATCGCTTCGAAGCGGCAGCTTCGGGATTACCCCTCGGAGCCTTTCTTCGCTTCAAAGGTACCCACACATGACTTGCCTCTTTACTTGCTCGCCGCTTTTTTTCGCTAGTTGATGTTTGGTTCTTAGAAGAACCGTTTTCGCAATTGAAACCGCTCCCGTCTTCAGCCACACCATCGAAACTTTAATTAATATTATGAAATTGTTACAATAACGTAATGAGATTCACTCGAAAATGGCGTGTTTTTTAAGATTCAACGTTTGCAAGCAGAATTTTGACGGTAAAATTAACTGTTACGTTGTAAACATAGGTGTCTATGGTTCAATAGCCATCCCTCGGTATACAAATCGATGTACTGTCGCGTATAATGCCCACTGTGCAAAGCAGCATGTTAAACGCTTTTCGACCTAAACAAACGTGTCTCCCATGAAAACACACAAAGTATTTCCCGGGTTTGAAATATGACTCGGCCAAACGTTTGGCAGGTTTGTTTTTCTCTTACATACCAAATTTAGTGTTGATCTGCTGCCTCAGAGCTGAGAAATATGCTACAAATCCGTTTTTTGGACTGGGACACTTATAAACAAAAACAAACAGACGTGTTAGTCACGTGACACTACGTATTTCCGGTACTTGTTTGCAAATGTTTGGTCAACAACACTGTGTTGTCAGATTTTCAATACTGCATACAGTTAATGTTAAAAAATCAAGCTAACATTAAAACACACCCAAAAAATTTTAACGACAAGTATCACGATTTCCACTGTACAGGTCATAGAGGACCTTAGCCAGTTTCTCAGACGAACGAACAGAAGGTGGTACATGAAGAATTATCTTTGTGAATAGAACAAGGGAATATGATTATCTTCCTTTGGGTATGCACGCTCATGGTTGACCTGGTGACGCAGAGAAATCATTCATAGCAGGCTCGCAGACGCTCGAGCTCGACGGTGCAAAAAATGACTTAATCGATGGAACAGATTGCGCGCTTGAATGCAGTTGACGTTGCAACTTGTATTTTCGATTCTCAGCCCCACTCAGTTTTCGCTTCGTGTTCGACATTATATTCGAAACCAACGTAATACGGTAAGCTTACATGCATGTATACGTATTAATTTATCAATGATGTCATACGGGCGGGAACTTCACACGAAACAAATGTGCTTAATTAATTGACGAGGCGTACGCGTGCATGCGTTTGCGCGTGTCACTGTGTGTGTGTTGGGTGGGGGGGGGGGGGGGGATGGGCGCCATAAAGCAGGGGGGGGGGGGGGGGGGCGCCATTAAGCGTGGAGGGGGGGGGGGGGGGGGGGGGGGGGGGGCATCTGCCCCAAATGCCCCCCCTATGGGGACGCCTCTGATATATCTAGAAACTTTATGATAGCTTACAAATGATGGATCTCATTTTGCAGTTACATCTCGCTTCGACTTTCATTCTGACAACAGATCAGTGGTGCACAATAGATGCATGCAGCATCGATATCCTGACCTTCATTGTAATGCAGCCATGGCGCCGGCCATGCAGGAATTGAACCTTAATTGTTAGCCTCGTCCCCAGGCCCTGTTTTATTAAAGTTACGGGGGGGAAAAACAGGGCCTGGCGCGCATGCGCTAGTTTGTGGGGTAACCGTAATTTCCTTTTGGAAACCATTCCGTATACTCGTCTGATTTCGCGATGGCGTATTCTCTTGAGTTCCGAGAAGCGGTGGCTTATTGTTTATCGTGTCGAAACCAGGCGAGCAGCATACGCCATCGCGAAATCAGACGAGTATACGGAATGGTTTCCAAAAGGAAATTACGGTTACCCCACAAACTAGCGCATGCGCGCTTCGACCCTGGCAGTGTCTACCAGGCCCTGTTTTTCCCCCCGTAACTTTAATAAAACAGGGCCTGGGGACGAGGCTACTTAATTGTGTACTGGTATGATTTGCATGCTAGCTCTTCGTACCAAGATCAGCGGGGAAGATCGGCAGATGATGAAACCTTCGACACATAGCTGCCAAACTGTCAGATTTTCTGTGAATATTACACGCAGACTACATTGCATTGCACTGTGTAAAAAGGGTTGTTATACTCGCCTGTATAACATTGTTATACAAGTAGTTATACAGTACTTGTTATACACATTGCGTATAATTGTGTATAACTGTGTATAATAGCAGTGTGTGCTAATCAAAAAACCACAGTTGTTATACACATTTTGTATAACTGTGTATAACTAATGCTAATTACATTCTACCGATCCGAGGGCGTAATTCGTTGCACACAAATTTAATATATATATACATGTAGCTATTATTAATAATAGCAGTAGGCTACTAATTCTAAAAGATGCCTACGCGTTCCGACGTTCCAAACAAAGAAATCGCAGAGGGATAGCGTATCTGGTTGGTCGGAGGTATGGCTATAAAAATGTACGTTCACACGTGCTAGAAAAAATAGAGCTCTAGCGATGAATTGCGCACATTTGAACCTGAATCATCTATACAGTTCCTGTGTGCAGCCAAAAAGCCGCAAGTTGTGTAGACGTCGCGTGGGATGGACTCACCACTGCAAGGTAAGCCAATGCAGTTTTGCTATACAGTATAAATAATTAGTGGTTGTCTAATATGCATACTAGTACTAACCTAGCTTTTCTGATCTGATCGTAAGTAGTAGACGCCAAGGGTCAGGCTACATGCTGCGTGTGTTTCTGTGTGTATGTGTGTGTGTGTGTGTGTGTGTGTGTGTGTGTGTGTGTGTGTGTGTGTGTGTGTGTGTGTGTGTGCGCGCGCGCGCGAGTGTGTGTGTGTGCGTGTTTGTCAGTGTGAACATGTATGTGTGCATTTGGTTCATGAGTTGTATATGCATGTATGTATTCATATGTATATGTATACATGTGTACACAACATATACATGTTTTTGGGCCCTTCCATAATGACCTTGTCAGGGTCTCAGATCAAGGTGTGCATATTCTAGACTCACACTGGTTCTATATCAAGCATGCAGGATCTCTGCTTGACACATGACCAGATGGTTTAGTATTTAACATTCCTACTCACCCTAACACCAACTCCATCACCTACTAAACCACATCACACTCATCATACGCACACACACAGGCACGCACATGTTTACACTCACATACACACACACTAACACACAATGTGTACACACATACACACACAAGCATCACACATACACACACTAACACATACACATGTGTACACACATACACACACTAACACACATACACGTGTACACACATACACACATGTGTACACACATACACACATGTGTACACACATACACACGTGTACACACATACACATGTGTACACACATGCACACGTGTACACACATACGCACATGTGTACACACATACACACACTAACACACACACTAACACATTAATTACCAAGCCTAGTAACTTCTCCAGGCTAAGTAGGTGTATGCACCCAGCCCCTAGCTCCTCAGCTACAATTGCTTCTGTCCAACACAACTCAGTTGACTGATTGGCGAGAATAGGGGGCCAGAGCGAGAACCCCTCTGAGCTGTGACCCTGCCAACCTCGACCTGTTGGCCGTGGGGAGCTCCCGTGAGTGACGCAAATCACCAGTTGGGAGTCGCTGTGGCCAAGCCATGCGTCATGTGGGGGGCGACTTGGGGAGACAAGCACCAGATGGTGGCACTGGCACCATCTGGGTGACCTGCGTACCATGCAAGCCAGGACGCTGGCCCAGGCTTGGGTCCCTGAGTTAGAAGGTCAAGCCCGGTAGGAAATATGAATGGGCATGATGGCAGTAAGTAAGAAATACACAGAAAGGATACAAAGGTGATGCAGGGGTGGAGGGTGGGTGATGCAAACAGACAAGCTCTCCTGAAGCACCAGTGGACTGCTGGGAGGCTGCCCATGTGTGCATATAGTCTCATAAGCCGGCCATGGTGCACAAATGGTAACAATAGGGAGGATGAGGCTCCCATCCGCCTAAGACCATGAGCCTATGTAACCGCATTGCCTCTGCCCACAAATGCTGATAGAGAGTTACCAGAGCTCCATTAAACTCTGTTTAGCTCCCTAAACAGTACCCTAACACACACGTAAACACACATACACACACTAAGACACATACATGTGTACACGCACACACTTGAAGTTCTGACATACATTAGGGTTGCAAAGGAGTAATGCACTCACAGAACAACATATACTTATGTTGCTGTGCACAGTTGGAGGGTATGGCTGCTTTTGCACACCCCATATGAGGCTACCCCAGCCACTGTCTTGATAACTGGGGCATCCTTGCCAATGTTTGCACTGACAGAAGTGTCATTGCTTTGGTGTGACTCTGGAGTATTTATAATTCACTGTGTGTGTTTTTTTTACTGCCAGTTAGACCCCAGCCTCTTTACTGCCAGTTAGACCCCAGCCTCTTTACAGCCAGTTAGACCCCAGCCTCTTTACTGCCAGTTAGACCCCAGCCTCTTTACTGCCAGTTAGACCCCAGCCTCTTTACTGCCAGTTAGACCCCAGCCTCTTTACTGCCTGGGTAATATGTTTTGGTGCCTATAGCTGTATAGCACTTGTAGTGGTTGTATTGAGAGGATATTGGCAAGAACATTATGATTGTGCAAAGTTCTTATTTATTTCTGTTATGCACTATGTTTTTATGTGAGTGTGTGTGAGCATTGCCTCTAGTTAAACACATCCATGATGTCAAATAATCAAAGCAACATGTACTACGCTAATGTTGTCAGCTTCTGAACGTTTGTCTATGAGCTAGGGTCTTGACAATGATGGGCCATCCTCCCCAAGTGCATGACATATATATACACACATACATTAGGTCCTTCTAAAAAAGACACAAACACCTGTATGGCAGTACACACACACACACACACACACACACACACACACACACACACACACACACACACACACACACACACACACACACACACACACAAAACACATTGTAACCAGGTTCGTTTGTGTGTCCATTGGTGTGGAATAGTAGTATGAATCCTTGCGGGCAGTGGAAGTAGGTACAATTGTATGTTAGGTCAGTGTGATCAAGCTGGCCAACCATAGCTCTTCTGGTTTGTGGTACATGTATGTCGCTGTACATATATGTTTGTGCTTTTTGTGCATGTGTGTGCACATGTATTACAGGTGTATTTTTATGTGGTATGCACGTGCATACATTTTAGTGTCGTGTATCTATGCATTTGTGCATGCAGCTACAGCATTTTGTACACACTGTACAGTATCTGCATGTGCATCTGCATATGTTTACCTTTGTCTGTGTGTGCTTATTTCTGTGCGAGTAGGACCAGGCAGAAGAATGAAGCTTGAAGATGCTCAGAATGTGGTTATTAGTTTGAAACCCCGGGGCCAATGTACATTGTAATTTTGGAGCATTCAGAAAGAAAATATGGCAGAGGGTTTAGCTAGAGGCCTGGCAGCTTCCATGGAGGTGGCACTATAGTATTACTGCCATCAAGTGGCTGTGTGCCCAAAGAATCTATCCTTCTCACTAGTCTTCAGCAAATTGTATATGTGGTATGTTTGCATGATCATGATGTGATGTCTTAATATATTTTTATCCTGATAGGATCGAGCTTTACATTGATGGAAACTGGGAGATTTGATGTGAACTTATATTTGGTGTATTGTTACATCTGTACATGTATGTACATGTACATGTTGTGTATTATTCAATCTGCACTGGTTGTAACTGAACTTTTCCATCCATGTACATGTACATGTCATGTTAATAGATGACTTACATAAAGGGGTGTGGCCACATGAGCATTGTAAAAAAGCAAGTTTGTGAGTACTTTTAGCAATGACACAGTACACATCATGCTATCACCAGTCCCTGGTGTGCATCTTCTAGAGTTTTGTGCATCAGGATAGCGGCTCATCAGATTGAATCTGCATCAATTAAATCAGGATATCCTGGTCACTACCAAGACTATTACATTAAAGTGAATAAGATTCTATTTGATGCACACCGGCCAGGTCAGGTCACTAACATGTTTCTATTTGATGCTCACCAGGGTCAGCTGGACGATACCACAAACCTAGCAGCTGCACACCAGGGACTGGCCAATTCCAATAGCATGACTTTATTTGCTGCACACCGGGTCTGGCCGCTAATATGATTCTATCTGATGCACACCTCTACAGTGACTGGATTGCCGCTAGCATGACTATAGCTAAAACTACAAATCAAGTCATGCTAGTGGCAGTCCCTGGTGGGCATTAGATAGAATCATGTTAGCGACCACACCTAGTGTGCTTCAAATAGAATCAAGATAGCGGCCGGACCCAGGTTTGTATTGAATTGGATTTTTTTGCATCAAATAAAGTGGCAGTCCCTGGTGTGCATTTAAAAGAGTCATGGTCGCTGGTGTGCATCAAATAGAATTACTTTCGTGGCCAGATCCGGTATTCTTGTGTGCATCAAATATGTTGATTTTGCTTTTGAAACCCCACTTTGAACAGAACAAATACAGCGCGTACGAGGCTTCCATTTCAAATGAATGTAACGCGCATGCGTAGACTCTTCAAAGCCACATGATATGCGTGTATGGCGTCATCGTCGGGAAATCTAATACTGGAACTAACCGTACGTTCCTATCAGCCAGAAGAAGTATCTTAGGTGGGTTATCAAGTAAATTGAGGGACTAGTGGCAAATTCCCAAGTTTCTCCTCGATCAGGTTCCTGAGCAACGATCAATTCATGTCACAGTAGAACCTATCAGTCTATGTACTAGTACCATGATGACGAAGAAGACCGCGCCGAACCTTGGGTCCTAGGCAGCATGGCGATGCTGTTTGCACTACTCCAGCAGGAAAATCATTTTCAGTAGCGGATGTGTACAACTATCAGTAAGCGAGGTTGCGACCAAAACTGTCTCTGTAACACCAACTCAAGAGAGTAGGACATCACTTTCTGCGCAGGTACAGTAACTTTATATCAGCTTCTTTTTTGAATCAGCTGAAGTCTCAAGAAGCGTAAGCAGTGTGGCTTTGTATTGGTAACGGGAATTCTTTGTTCTCAAAACCTCAAGCGTCCATAATGCTAAAGTGATGTCTCGGATATCAGCGAAGAAGAGGTTGAAGGTATACTTGTTGTCGGTTAAAGGTGTGAGTCCTTTCATTTTTGCGAATGTAGTTGGCATAGCGAACTACAACCTAACTCTGAAACGCATTCTTACTGAAGCCGATTCAAAAGAAGGGCATCCAATCCGAGCACAACTAGGTAAGCGCTTGAATTTAAAAATGTTGTCTATTGATTATATACACTATAGCCATGGGAGCGGCGATCCGAACAAGTAACAGATCATGCAAGAAAGGGATGTACTTAACGTGTCGGAAGAGGAAGAACTGGACAATGGGACGATGATAAGAGGAGATCAGAGGAACTAAACGCGTTTTTGGACTCAGCTAGGCGCCACGGAAGGAGAGACGATTGGGCCCACCGCGCTCGGAACTTTCCTGATGGCCTTTCCACCTGCATGGATGCTTCACCGTTGAACTCGTTCTCTGTTGTTTTTTTTTTTTTTTGTTGTTCCATGTACTTATGTACTTGCTTATATCATAATATTAATAGAAGAGGCCTGGAAACGAGCGACTAATTAAAAATTCATAATTATGTTATACGCTGTGTTTTACTCCATTTGCTATTGTTATACATATTGTTATACATTGTTATACAAAATGTTATACAGAAGTTATACACAGTGTTATACTATAGTTGTTATACGCAACTGTGTATAGAGTATCCATACGCAAAGTTATACACATGCGGATAACACGTGTATAACGTGTGCATAACACACGAATACACGCGTTATACAGTACTGTATAACAACCCTTTTTACACAGTGTTGGCTGCTAACTCCAAGCTAGTAAAATTTGCAGGTATTAATTACTAATTTTGTTTCACGTACTTGCACTTACACAGGCTGTTGGTAGTGAGGGTACATCGCACGCCTCGTAGCGGCGATGCTCCAAGAGCCTGCCATACTATTTACCGAACACAATAGGACACCTCCATTACGTATACGTAGTGAATATGTTACACTAGCTGTTATACCATCGCCCGCATACGCTTACGCATACGTATACTCGAATTACGGTTTATAAACAATTAATGATCATATATATGAATATTTAATGAGCTCTTGTCCAAGATTGGTCAGGCCATGGCCTGGTCGGCCTGACCGGTTCCGCCGCCACTGATTACTAAGCCAACACACGCGAGAATATACGCACACCACAGAGGCGTAGGAAGGCCTTATAAAGTGTAACGGCTATAAATTAGGTAACGTAATAGAAATGCGAGGGACACAGGGGGGGGGGGGGGGGGGGGGGGGGGGGGGTTGTGCCCCCTCCCGCGGGAACGGGGTCCGCCCCAGAAGCTTTGCAATTTATGCAACTTTTATGTTCAAAAGCCATACGAAATTTGAACACTTTTCATGAACAGCTATACACTGTAGAATTGAATCTTTTATGAAAAGAATGCAATTATGTGATCAAAGTGCTATAATATGGGTTGACAGAAATGATTGCTTCTCTGCGACTATTTCAATCAAACTGAGCTGATCTGTATAAGATGGTTGTTAATATGCAGAAACATCGTAGTTAGTGAGGATTAGTGGCAGGTAAGCTCGACGCTTTCTGATGCTGTATTTTTGGTAGCTGAGCAGCTGTATAACTCGGAGGGCACCATTTTGTGCCGAGAGCATGCATAGTAAATAACAGATCTCGATTTTAACAGCTGCATGCCGTAGATTAATTGGGAGAATTCCAACAGAATTGCATCAATTCACTTATTGTAAAGCGTATAGCCCCGCTGTTTACATGTGCAGTAAAAAGTATTCATAACCAATCGTGATTTAATGAACTTCCTTTAAAGGCTTTATTCCTACAACAACAGGAAGATAGCAGCCCCCACGCAGAGGTAATGAATGTGTTCTTATAATTAGTTACTATCATGCTAAGCAATGCAGTAGTAAACATTGCCGCTGCATGGGTTTCTTGTTGCCGTAGAAAGCCTTTAATGAAAGTTAATTTAAATCACAAGTACAATTGGTTATGATAAATTCATTGTATACCTGCGCTTGGTAATTGATGTATTTCTCAAGTGAATGGTACCAAAGTAACCTTCCGCAGTTTGAGAGCATGGCAGCTGCAAAAGGCGGTCCGAGCTATCGATTTGCTAGCGCGCAACTTTTCAACTGATATCAACCAAAGCTAGCGTTATAGCTATAGTTCCTGTTCGATCGCAAAAATGTATGCTCTTACATGCATATAAATTTACCCCGGACCCTCGAGATACACACGTATGCATAGTCAGTAACATGAGCTGTTACTATTAAAATGGCAATCATAAAAAAAAAAAAAAAAAAGGATCCACAGAAAAGTGTAGCGGCCATGGCCGCTACGGCCACTACAGTTCCTACGCCACTGCACCATAGCCATGCAAACGCGCGAAGAATGTACTCCGGATGTTATTACATTACATCATGCAACGAGACCACATATAAATATATGGATCTGTTTTTTTATACTTCGGATTGACCGACATTCAAGATGATGATCGGAATAGCAGCTCTTTTGGTTTTGTTTCTCAACGACGCCCAAGCTAGCAATGAGTACTGGCGCCCCGTCTACAGCTTGCGCGGGCATTTCTCCCCAATTTGGCCACGGCGGCTCTTCGCTATCACTCGCAAGCAGTCCTTTCTTACTCAACATCACACAGCTGACAGCAGCGGGAGGCTACATCCCGGGAACGACCTACTCATGTACGTGTATAGCGCATGTAAATTGTAATTAGTACTATAGCAACTGATATGTCACATCGACATTTTTTCCGCGCTGTCCCCAAAGTGGTCCTGACCGGAACGCAGCAATACAGAGGTCTGTTGGTGCAGGGAAGGAACACCGGTTCGAACCCCGTAGGGATGTTCTCATCGGGATCACAGGTGCAAACGGCCTGCTCAGCGGTAAGAGCTTAAAATTTTAATAATTAACATCCGCGCGAGGTTAAAGAATCAAGCATCCATATTCTCATGTATATAGAACAGCGCTGTGACCCACGTTGACAGTACTCTGAAGAATAACGTACAGTTGAGCTGGACTGCTCCTCCGCAAGGAACCGGAAACGTAACATTTAGGTATAGTTTCCACAAATGTACATGCACATATACCTATTATCTCTAGTCTATACTAATGCACTCGCACATGCAAGCATGGGTTTTGATGTATCATAGAATCAGCCCATGATTTTTCAAATGGTCAGCCTACTGATCATGACTTCATGAGTGCATAGTAACACCGTATATAATTATTGTGATGGTGGTACAAGTTTGTGCGCACATATACATATACATGCAGTTACGTGTGCTATTTTTAGCTATGCAGTTGTGGTACAGAATAGCAATAATGTGAACACCTATTACGCCACTCTCACCAGTCCTCCTATTGCTGAGCTGGCCGGTAAGCCGCAAGTTGCTGAGTGTTCGTATTAATCTTATTTATATTGTCTTATTAAAGCCCCTACATCTCAGGGTAAGCCTGATAGAAGTGTGTATTGATTTCCCTGTGTCTTACATGCATGTCACGTTATTGTATACAATAGCCAGCACCGGAGCCGGCGGTGGCTCTGCAAGTTGTAAGTATATCTCTGTAAATTCCTGCATGTATGCAGCTCATGATCAAATGTATATATATATGAATCATTCTATTTACAGCGATCTCGATGTCAAATGTTTTGATCCTCTCCTGTAAGTCAAGTTAAATTTTAGCAGACGATCGAATGTCATGGCGCGGGCATTCCACTTTGTTGTCTATAGCAACACTCTTGGTGCTCGGGATGAGTGCCGTGCACGGGATTACAGCATTTTGAGGTTTCACATGCGCGTGCCCTTCGCCATAATGGAATCGTTTTCTATGCATCAGTAGAACTGCAATAAAAGTATCTGTCTGCTATACCTTCTGCTGTTTATATTATGTATATAGTGGAATTTATTTCATATATATATATACATACGCCGATACGCGTGCACGAGTAAAAACACCGTCTCAGCACTGGCTGATGTTAATTGGTATCAAATTGCATATTTGGTATGGGTTCATACCAGATCAAAATTCAGTAAAGCTATATCTCATCCAAATGTGTTGTATACCCACTGGCCTCATACAATGTACCTTGTGAGACCATGCTGGCTGCAGCTGATATCTTGATTATTGCACCACAGATCGATATCATTAAAAGGGGAAGGGATAGATGTAACCATGCATGTGTTCACATGCAGATAAACACATGTACACTTATTTTTGAGCAAGTGTGTGGCACTAATAGTTTAGTTTTCTAAACCACACCCTATTTGGTACAAGTGCATGGGTCTATATATATAATATATTATAATGATAAATGTACAATTATAGCATGCATGCTATTTGGAGTAAATAACTCATATTAGTGACATTGGCAGGTGGTTCAATCTGCAAGCCAATACTGTAGACAAACTGCATGAAGCTCTGATTAAATTGAGGTTTCCTGTTAGTCCTATAAATGTACGTGTATGAGCTCTGCAAAGTGTGAAACTGCATTAATTAGTGTACAAGTGATTTCTTGACGTATAGGGCCACAGGAAGGTCACTTCTATCGTTCAGCTCTGATGCATTTTTATACCTATAGTCAAATACATATATGGATACCCCAGGTTACTACGTTCTCAGTGTGTAATATAGATATGTGCACAAAATCATTATTATTATATATGTAAGTATAAAACTGGTAGGGATACAAAAGGGCTAGTATTAATAAAAAGTTAATCAGTGAAGTTCTAAGGATCTTCTACAATTGATCCTGATCGTGACGGGAGTGCACATTAGTTGCATCAAATGCTAAGCCCATGCTATACAATTGACAGGTGGCATGAGACTTAGAGCAGTTTTTCCCTAGTGGCTAGTTGTAAGGCGTGACAAAGCTTCTGCACCCCATTACCCATGCATTTGGTGTGCCTGCTCACCTTGGCTGCCAGAGCTGCAGATCCACTCATCACACTGGTTTCCATTAAAGTATTTCAATTTATAGCATAGACATGACAGACAGATCAAAGGCTGTTGGTTTACCCAAATAGCAATGCGAGATATGTCTGCTAGCCATTACAATGTCTTTCATACGCCGAACCACTTCCCACTTCAACTTAAGAACCCAGACAAGCCTGTTGGCAGGATTATAAGAGGACATCCCCTGCTTGCATGTTAAGACATGGTGGCCCAAAATGTCCAATGCAAGGTATGGGATGGGCAAATAGGGCAAAGAGGATTGCCAGTAACAGCTAGCAATGCTCATGCAACCAGCATGTAGCCTGAAACTTAGCCAGTTCAAGATGATCGGAGGTCAAGCCGGAGGGACAGAATAGCTGGCTGCCTAGCAGCTGCATGTGTATATGGTGATGACATAGTGGCAAGGATACGTTGTCAAGTAACTTAACTCTCTTAAATGATGATCTTCAATTTTGTCAGACAGAGGAGATCTTTGGTAACATCAAGATGAAGGCATCATTATAGAGGAGACAAGTTCATTCAAGTTCTTTATGGATACAATACAATTAAGCACTGCAGTTGGTTACACAATCGTTTTACACAATTAAAAATCATTTTTCATTCATTTATAAGCAGCTTGAGACAAGGCAGAGTTAAGGATGTCCTATAAGCAAGAAGGTTGCAAGCTGGCGATGAAAAGGCCATTTGCGAGAATTTCAATTCCAGTAACTGGAATTTGAAATTCTAAATTCCACAATGGCCTTTTTGCGGGTTGGTCAGTTTTAACTGTTTCCTATGCACTCCGCATTTCCCTGTTGTGGGCATGTGTGTGCAGGTGAGGAAGAGGAACGTGCAACTTTTGTTAAGCGCCGTTTGCAAACCACTGCACACCTTCACTCATAGATAGCAGTAGGGGACAACTACATGAACATGTCCCAACAGTACTGTTGACCTTCTGATGCACGTGCGCGCACTTACATGTATATGTACATGTACCTGTGCACCATGATGTCATATGTTTTCATAAAGTGCTTGAGATGCCCCAGCTTACAGTGCATGCAGAACCATTCGGGCTGTATGTTGACATCATCCCCAGAAGTGTCAAGGGCACATGATCATGGTGTGGGTGGGTGGGAAATCTCCACCCACCATATCCTAAATGCTTGTGAAGAGGGATGAACAGCCCTACACTCTCATCCCCAGGCCAACACATCACCTGGTATATTTATTACTTCATACAATGTCACTTCCTCCTCCCACGGTTCATTGCACATGAGCACACATGCCCTCACACACCAATCATACACTTCACTACATACTTCTAGATCTGCCTCTGTCACGAAAATTTGGGTTCCCCTCCAGCTGTTTAAGTAAATCTGCAATAGCGTAATACAAAGAGGCAACACTGCATGGTTTCACATATTAATAATATCAGATATGGAATTAATAATTTCTGTGCACATTGTATAGTAGCAATAGTACAAAAAACAGTTAAAGTTTATTGCAACTGCAGGGACATTACAAAGACACCATACAGTGGAAATCTTATTTGTGCAGTGGTACCATAAGGGATGTGAAAGTCACAGAGAGGCAAATGAAATCAACTAGGACATGTGGGAGTTATATTTATACCACATTCATTTTCCTGCATGTGTATATAAGTATGTAACATGTGACATGTGGCTTTGAATCAATTAAGGTACAATCTACCAAAACATGCTGTTCAGATTGAGCATCTGAAGAGGGAGGTCAATTAGGCAAATGTTCTTCTATGCCAAATTTTTGAAGGGGGGACCATTTATTTCAGCTGGAAAAGGGGGACCAAATGTTTCAAAGGGGGACCGATTTTTTCAGAAAATATTAGTCCCCCCGGACCATATATTTCTGAAATATTTGGTCCGAGGGGACTGCTTTTGGGGGGACCAATTGTTACGTGACAGTACCACACATCTCTGCCATCACAGCACACAGACAACACACATGCTCTAACAACAGAACTGACTTACCACAGGTCACACACCTCCGCCATGGACAGTGGGCGTGTACCTCATTTAAATCAGCGTCAGGATTTTTTTAAAAGCATTACATACAAGTGTGCAACTATTACACAACAGACAAATGTGAGGAGGATATTGGAGGAGTAGATGGGCCAGCAGACTGCATGCATATTAGATGGTGGGCTCCATTGATGGACAACTATTGGATGTAGATGATCTCAACCCTCACACGCAGTAGTTTAACTGTCCATTATATTAATTGTGTATATCAAACAATATCTTTGTCATAGGCCACTATTATGAGTGAGCTCTCCTGATCATTAACCATTAATGAAGGATGAAGTGGGTGCATATAAGAGCTATTTAACTCGAAGCCTCATTGAAGCTGCCGAATATCATAAATTAAAGGATGACATTGTTCCAAGGCCTCTGAGCAGCAGGGGACGTTCCTCTGAGCAGCAGGGGACCATCCTCTGAGCAACAGCAATATGGAAAGGTTTTACAACATAAGTATAATTACCACATTTGTAATGGTAATGGTTATACAATGTAGCACATGCCTTGCCAATGAACATGAGGCCCTCTCCCAGGCCTGACAACGGGGCTAACAATCCCACATTCCACTATCCACACATCCCACTTCACACTTACATCTACATGTACACATGATCTGATCACATGACTCACCCAATTAGCACCATTCACATTAACACCGTGCGCGGTAAGCTCCCCCATGCATCGAGAAGCTTTGCAATTTGTGCAACTGTTGTGTTCAACATGCAGCTATATGAAATTTGATCACTTTCAAAGTAGGCTTGAATCATTTGGAATGCGATCAAAGTCAATGAATAATGCACATGAAATGTTCCAAAATTAGCTTCACAGCGACTGCATGGAACTTTTATAAATTCATTCCCTATTTCAATCAAACTGAGCTGATCTGTAAGATGGTTGTAAATATGCATATACCCTCCGCCCACTGATAATATGACTGGATCGGCCGAGAGGGCGGACACCTCACTGATTGAATCGGCCGAAAGCGGACAGCATACCGCTCGTTAAATCGGCTAAAAGCAGACAGCACCTCCCCCCCCCCCCCCCCCCCCCCACTCCCCGCTCGTTAAATCGGCCGAAAGCGGACAATGTATTCACGGCTGTCAAATGGCGCACCCCTTGCCCTTTCCGGAAAAGCTGGGGGCGCCCATGCATGGTTAGTACAACATATATATGAATCGTTGCAAAGTTATTGCGAGGCTAGTGTAAAGCGCAATTTTACTAGCATATGTATAAGCGTATAAGTTAATTTAGTCTCTCTGATTCCCATAGCTGCGGATGGATTACATCGGTGATGTAATCCATCCGCAGCTGTGGGAATCAGGGTCTGGGACCGAGACTAAACCATTTTATGTTTAAAAGATGGCGGCTCTCTAGCTATTATAAAACGTTTGAAGCACCGGTAAGTGGTGCTACATGTAATCTATAAAAAGTATGGTTAAGCATGGGAACGAATGTAGTTTGATCGGCGCGGGCCAAAAGGCGTGACCCGATATTGCATCCTTGACCGTTGGCCAGGGGGGGGGGGGGGGTCAGGGGGTTCGAACGAAAAATCGGGTCGCACAGAATTCATATAAATGATGATCTGAATGCACTAAAAACACCCTGGTGGTATGGTTTGGGGCTCCCGCTACTCAAAAACGTCTCAATAGCACCACCTAATATAACCGATATATTTTTCAAACCACCTCTACAAGGGGCGGATTTAATCTCGTACCCAGACCCACACCCGCAGCTGCGGATGGAATACATCACCGCTACGCGAGAAATCGGTTATTATATTCAAATGCAAGAGGCCGGGGTAGGGTCTGCTGCGCTGTGGCCCCATTTTGACAGTGATATCAAGTTGAATTGTTGGTTACATTTAAAAAGTCTATTCGAAATCTTTAGATCGTGAATCATTAATAAGGATAGGCGATAAAAGGATTGATTAAGCCCCTACTGTACTTGACAGTACTATAGCATGCGTATATATGTTGTTGCTCTATCAGCATAACTTCCGTCGCACACACACATACTGACACACGCACATGCGCATACACAAACAGTTACACACGCACACATGTGCACAATATGGAACGTTCTATGCGATTTTGATGCTTGTGAATTCATATATATAACATCCAATTCAAAGCGCTATATCTTCCACACGGTTTGAGCTCTTGACTTCCTATTTTCAGCACTTCATACTACACCATTACTGTATGCTAAAATATAATTTGGGGTCTTGCATTTACTCCGTGCCAGTATTGCAACGTCCGATACCCCACCGGGTTCAAACCCACCATAACTTTCGGTAGAGTAATCAAATCGCCTCAAATTCGGTTTGTAGGTAGGGAGGTCCTATACCTATTGATTTGTTCTGTTCGTTAATTTTCATCCATCCGTTACGGAGAAACAGCTGTGCAAAGTAAGTACACGTTTCCCGCTCGAATCGCGCCTTTATATGTGCACGGAACAGTTTCCATTCTCCGGAGTGCATGAATATTCAACTATTCCTATAGGGCGTGATAACCACACCTATAAGGTCACCAAACAAACGGGCGGCTGAATTGTAGTGCTTGTTAGTATAGACTTACGGTTGTTTTTCGGTGTAGATAAACGATATGGTGACGTATAACACGAGTGAACGCGAGCTCGTCGAGTTTCACTGAATCAGTCGGCGGATGAGTTAGAACTGTACGAATACGACGATCGATATTCAAGATACATTGGACGAGGATGGAGAGATTGAGAAAGGTAGTGATGGCGGTCGTACCACTGAAGATGGTGGTTGTGTTAGTGATAGGGAGTGAGCAGCCCCTAAATTACCAAAAGAGCCACCAGCCCCACCCCCACATAGGCAGGGGCTAATGGGGCTAGGCCCTTCACTGCAAATTCCCTCAGCAGCCCTGGGGCCAAAGAGGCCATCCCCACACAGCAGAACCACAAGCCCCCTTACTGCAAGTGCACACTATATACCTTTGGAACCATTAAGCCCCATGCTGCAATTTAAATTATTAATAATAGCCTCACATTCCAAATATGGAGCCAACAAGTGGAATTAACAGGCCCAATAATTCTAGCAAGGGAGCCACCAGCTAACCTGGTCAATGGAGCTAGCGTCCACAATGCCAGTGGAGACACAGCCCTCTCGCAGATAGATCATCAGACCTCCACACTGCCAGCAGGGATGTAGCCCCCACAATAATGCCAGGGAGATGCCAGCCCTCAGGCTGCAAATGGAATCAGCATCCCCAACCATTTCAGGGGTGCCATGAACTACATGTACCAACAACATGTGATGACCTCACTAACAGATCAACCATTAGCCCTCATTCCGCAAGTGGACTTAACAGGCCCCACACCCAGGGGCTAACTCCCCCCCCCCCCCCCCCCCCCCCCCCCCCCCTTTTCGTTCAATGCAAGTTGAGTCAGCTGGGACCCCCCACACAGTAGAACAACCAGCCCCCTCACCGCAAGCTCATGAACAATAGCAGCGGAACCTGTAAAGTCTACACTGCAACTGAACTTAATAGCCTCACACTGCAGTCAGCAGCCCAGGAACCATTCTTACAGAACACCCTCAGCTACCCAGGGCCAATGGGGTAGCCTCCACAGTGTCAGTCATGACGCCACCCCAAGTTGAGTCAGCAGCCCCCACACAAACAAGGGCCTGTAAGGCCAGCTTCGCACAGTAGAACTACCAGCCCCTCTCTGCTCACTTCAAATGGAGCTAGGGTGTGTAACCGGTTATCAGGTTATTCGGGTTATTCGGATATTCGCAAAAACCTATCCGTTCGAATAGTAATTTAGCATTACTCGGAAAAATCGGTTATTGGATTTGTTCTATTCGAAATAACCGGTTTGAGCATCTCCATTCGGAGGTACTTAGGTATTCGTCATCCGCATCGACAATTCGCCCATTATTCGAATACCGTTTTATGACGATATCCGGATACGCGTTTACGATAATTTACTTCCAATTTGAAACGTAACGTCATTGTTGTTACTATTTAAATATACGTGGGGACGAGATCAGATGTACGGGGCCGGGGCAGTAAATTATCCGAACTAGCCAACGGATCTCCCTCTTCACGACTGACACGAGTCATGACGACGGACAGCTCCAGCTACAAATCAAAGCGAGTTAGCTTAGTGTATTTCGAACTAGCTTGTTTCGTGCCTCTATCTCTCTGAGCTGATATTGCCGCGATCGCACTTAAGCTAGTTTCTAGTATTTTCAAAACTCGCAATGGTGAAATAGAGGCTGCATGGCCGGTGCTGCGTAAACATCATCTGTCGTTCTACTCTTTTGGCATCGGGTACGATTTGTAGGTACATGTAGTGGCCACGCTAACTTAGGTCAGACACGCCCATCTAGGTATGTGGTTAGGCCAAGCGATTTAGGCCTACGTAGGTAGCTGTGGTTATGTGCTGAGTGTATGTGGTGTGATGTGGGTAGCTGTGGATGCATGCTGTACTGATCTGGTGTAATGTGGGTAGTTGTAGGAGGGTGTCTGGTGTGATGGGGGTAGCTGTGGTTGTGTGCTGAGGGCATCTGGTGTGATGGGGGAAGCTGCATGTGCTTGTGTGCCTCATGAGGTCATCTGGTGGGATGGGAGTAAGTGTGTTTGTGTGCCTCACGAGGGCATCTGGTGTGATGGGAGTAAATGTGTTTGTGTGCTGAAGGTATCTGGTGGGATGTGGGTAGCTGTAGGAGGGTCTCTGGTGTGATGTGTACATTTAGGTGGCTCAGTGAGCAGAAAACCTGAATAACCTAGGTATTCGGCTGGCAAATTGTCAAAACCTATTCGGAAAAATCGATTTTCTTTTTTCAAGTATTCGGAAAAATCGATTTTCAGATCCAGAAAAACCTGAAAAATCGATTAGTGTTTTAAAAGTATTCGGAAAAATCGATTTTCATTATTCAGGGGAGGTTACACACCCTAAATGGAGCCACTAAACCCTCTACCAGTATACACTGCAAGTCCAGACAGCAGCCCACACCAGTGGAGCCCTCTCACAGATGGAGCCCAGCAAGGAAATACCAGCTGCCACACAAACAGTGGTTAATCGAGCTCCCAGAATAATGCCAGTGGAGAAACCAGCCCTCACACTGCAAATGGATTCAGCAACCCCAAAAATTTCAGGGGAACCATGAACTACATGTATATGTACTTGCCCCCACTACCTGTCCTTCAATGAAAGAGGGGCCAATCAGCCAATGGGACAGTACAACCACCAACCCTCCTCATTGGTCAGGGGACATGTACCAAGAACAACTTAACAGGCCCACCACACACTGGTGCCAGCCCTTGCCCCTCTCCCCCCCTCACCCCCCCTCTTCTCACTACCTGTCCTTTACTGCAAGTTGCGTCAGCAGACCAGGGGTCAATGGGGCCAAGAACTACCACTCCCCTTCACTGCAATCACACACTACGTACCTTTGGAACCTGCAACCAATAACCCAAGTGAAATCAATACTACAAAACCTGACCCCCACATGTACACTGCCAGCAAGGGAGCACCAGCTGCCACACTACCAGAGGATCAATGTGGCCCCCACGTAATGCCAGTGGAGAAGGCAGCCCTCACACTGTAAATGGAGTCAGTAACCCCATGCAACAATTTCAAGGGACATGTGCATGTACGCAATGGAATCACACATACCCCCCTTCAAACACTACCAATGGAACCAGTGGAGCATTTAGCCTGTCCTGTAGGCAGCTCTACACAAACATTGGAGCTACCAGTCTTCTCACAAATAGAGTTATCATACCCCCACACTGCTAGCAGAAATCCACAATAATGCCAGTGGAGATGCCAGCCATCACACAGCAAATGGAGTCGGCATCCCCAACAATTTTAGGGGAGCCACTAACTACATGTATCAATAACACATGCCCTCACTACCAGATGAACCATTAACCCTCACTCCGCATGTGGACCTAGCAGGTCCCACGCACTGGAACCAGCCCACCCCCCCCCCCCCCCCCCCCCCCCACTACCTTTCTATTGCTGCATGTAAGTTGAGTCAGCAGTTGAGGGGCCACTGGGATGAACCACCAGCCCCCTCACCTCAAGCTCGTGAACAATACCAGTGGAACCTGTAAAGTGTGCCCTACAACTGAACTTAATAGCCTCGCATGTCCATGCAGTCAGCAGCCCATGCACGACTTATGGAACCATTCCAGGGCCAATGGGGTTGCCTCCACAAATCCAGTGAAGACGCCACCCCAAGTTGCATCAGCAGCCCCCACACAAACAGGGGCCTGTAGGGGCCAGCTCCGCACAGTAGAACCACCAGCCCCTCTCTGCTCACTTCAAATGGAGCCACTAGACACACTGCAAGTCCAGCCAGCCATCTGCTGCCACATAACCAGGAGTCACCCCACAATAATGCCAGTGGAGACCCCAGCCCCCTGAACTACATGTACCAACAGAGCCACACATTCCCTGCTTCCCTGCTCCTAACACAACACATGGTACCAGTGGAACCATTAGCCCTCACTGCAATTGGACTTAGCACTGGAGCTAGCCTCCCCCCCAAACTGCATATGGACTTGGCACCCGGACACTTTTAGGGGAGCCATCATGTTTATTACCAGTCCCCATTGGAACCACTAACAAATAGAAACACAACTACTGAAGTTGCCTTTCATTTGCAGTGGGTTCATGTGTATACCTGTTGTCTGTATCTGTTTATCTGAGGTTTAGTGAAGCCTTGTTATTGGCGGGTGAATATCATTACCTGCCCTATCAGATTTTGGGTCATGGTAGTTGGTTTATATAGGCAAGCAAGGCATACAAGAAGGTTTGAGTTGTACATTTCTTTTCTAAAATGTACATGTACCCTCTTGCTGGAAACTAGTGCTTTATGTACATGTAGTAATAAGTACCATTTTAAATGTCATAAAAAGTAACAAGTGGAATATACAACTGCATGTAAATTGCACACGTAGACACAGTCCATAAAGGCAACAATATTATGCATCACACCTTGCTTTCTTCCCAAGTGAAGTTAGCAGACCCCACACTTTCAGCAAAGTCACCAGCCTCCTCACTACTTCACTACCAGTGTAACCCACACATTAAGGGTAACCATTTGTAGAGTATGGGCATTATTATGGTGGCCCCATTGACCCTGGTTGTGTGCAGCTGCTAGCTCCACTGCTGGCAGTGAATGGTCTGATAACACCATATGTGAAAGGGCTGGTGGCTCCACTGGTTGTGCAGCACTTTTGACTGGACTTGAAGTGTGAGGTTATTAAGTTCACTTGCAGTGTGGGAGTTAATGGTTCCATGGGCTTGCTATGAGGAAGGCTGGTAGTTGTACTGTGTGGGGATGGTCCCATTAGCCCCCTCCTTCAGTGAAGGACAGGTATTGGGGGGGGGGGGGGGGGGGGGGGGAGCGTTGTGGGGACATCTAAGTAATAAGTCCACTTGCTGTGAGGGCTAAAAATTCCACTGGTTCCATTGGTAGTGTTTGAAGGGGGGCATGTGTGATTCCATTGGTACATGTGCGTACATGCACATGTCCCCTGAAACTGTTGCATGGGGTTACTGACTCCATTTGCAGTGTGAGGGCTGCCTTCTCCACTGGCATTAAGTGGGGGCCACATTGATCCTCTGGTTGTGTGGCAGCTGGTGCTCCCTTGCTGGCAGTGTACATGTGGGGGTCAGGTTTTGCAGTATTGATTTCACTTGGGTTATTGGTTGCAGGTTCCAAAGGTACGTAGTGTGTGATTGCAGTGAAGGGGAGTGGTAGTTCTTGGCCCCATTGGCCCCTGGTCTGCTGACGCAACTTGCAGTAAAGGACAGGTAGTGAGAAGAGGGGGGGTGAGGGGGGGGGAGAGGGGCAAGGGCTGGCACCAGTGTGTGGTGGGCCTGTTAAGTTGTTCTTGGTACATGTCCCCTGACCAATGAGGAGGGTTGGTGGTTGTACTGTCCCATTGGCTGATTGGCCCCTCTTTCATTGAAGGACAGGTAGTGGGGGCAAGTACATATACATGTAGTTCATGGTTCCCCTGAAATTTTTGGGGTTGCTGAATCCATTTGCAGTGCGAGGGCTGGTTTCTCCACTGGCATTATTCTGGGAGCTCAATTTGACCACTGGTTGTGTGGCAGCTGATACTTCCGTGCTGGGCTCCATCTGTGAGAGGGCTCCACTGGTGTGGGCTGCTGTTTGGACTTGCAGTATGTACTGGTAGAGGGTCTAGTGGCTCCGTTTGAAGTGAGCAGAGAGGGGCTGGTGGTTCTACTGTGCGGAGCTGGCCCTACAGGACCTTGTTTGTGTGGGGGCTGCTGACTAAAACTTGGGGTGGCGTCTTGACTGACTTTGTGGAGGCTACCCCATTGGCCCTGGGTAGCTGAGGGTGTTCTGTAAGAATGGTTCCATGGGCTTCTGATTGCGGCTATTAAGTTCAATTGCAGTGTAGACTTTACAGATTCCACTGCTATTGCTCATGAGCTTGCGGTGAGGGGGCTGGTTGTTCTACTATGTGGGGGGTCCCAGCTGACTCAACTTGCATTGGGGGGGGGGGGGGGTTGGCCCCTGGGTGTGGGGCCTGTTAAGTCCACTTGAGGAGTGAGGGCTAATGGTTGATCTGTTAGTGAGGTGATCACGTGTTGTTGGTACATGTAGTTCATGGCTCCCCTGAAATGGTTGGGGATGCTGATTCCATTTGCAGCCTGAGGGCTGGCATCTCCACTGGCATTATTGTGGGGCTACATCCCTGCTGTCAGTGTGGGGGTCTGATGATCTGTCTGTGAGAGGGCTGGTGTCTCCACTGGCATTGTGGACGCTAGCTCCATTGACCAGGTTAGCTGGTGGCTCCCTTACTGGAATTATGGGGCCTATTAATTCCACTTGTTGGCTCCACCATTTGGAATGTGAGGCTATTATTAATAATTTAAATTGCAGCATGGGGCTTAATGGTTTCAAAGGTATATAGTGTGCACTTGCAGTAAGGAGGCTTGTGGTTCTGCTGTGTGGGGATGGCCTCTTTGGCCCCAGGGCTGCTGAGGGAACTTGCAGTGAAGGGCCTAGCCCCATTAGCCCCTGGCTATGTGGGGGTGGGGCTGGTGGCTCTTTTGGTAATTTAGGGGCTGCTCACTCCCTGTCACTAACACAACCACCATCGTCAGTGTTACGACCGCCATCATCCTTGACCAATGTATCTTGAACCAGGGTCAATGAGCATTATTATGGGGGCCCCATTGACCCTCCTGCTGGCAGTGAACGGTCTGATAACACCATATGTGGAAGGGCTGGTGGCTCCACTGGTTGTGCAGCGCTTTTGACTGGACTTGCAGTGTGAGGTTATTATGTTCAATTGCAGCTTGGGAGTTAATGGTTCCATTGGCTTGCTATGAGGAAGGCTGGTAGTTGTACTGTGTGGGGATGGTCCCATTAGCCCCCTCGTTCAGTGAAGGACAGGTAGTGGGAGGGGGTGTTGTGGGGACTGCTAAGTAATAAGTTCACTTGCTGTGAGGGCTAAACGTTCCACTGGTTCCATTGGTGGGGCATGTGTGATTCCAAATGTTGGTACATGTGCGTACATGCACGTCCCCTGAAATTGTTGGGGCTACCGACTCAATTTACAGTCTGAGGGCTGCCTTCTCCACTGGCATTAAGTGGGGGCCACATTGATCCTCTGGTTGTGTGGCAGCTGGTGGTCCTTGCTGGTAGTGTGGGGGTCAGGTTTTGCAGTATTGAGTTCACTTGCAGTATGGGGGTTAATGGTTGGTTCCAAAGGTAGTGTGTGATATTGCAGTGATGCGGAGTGGTAGTTCTTGGCCCCATTGGCCCATGGACTGCTGACGCAACTTGCAGTGAAGGACAGGTAGTGAGCAGAGGGGGGCTGAGAGGGGGGAGGGGCGAGGGCTGGCACCAGTGTGTGGTGGGCCGGTTAAGTCCACTTGCATTGAGTGATAATGGTTCAACTGGTAGTGACAGCATGTGTTCTTGGTACATGTCCCCTGACCAATGAAGAGGGTTGGTGGTTGTACTGTCCCATTGGCTGATTGGCCCCTCTTTCATTGTATAGGACAGGTAGTGGGGGGGGGGGGGGGGAGGGGGGGGACTGCTACGTATTAACTATGAGGACTTAAAGTTCCACTTGTGTTTGATGGGCCTTTGGGGTTTCTTTGGTACATGCAAGTACATTTACATGTAGTTCATGGCTCCCCTGAAATTTTTGGGGTTGCTGAATCCATTTGCAGTGCGAGGGCTGGTTTCTCCACTGGCATTATTATGGGGGCTCAATTGACCACTGGTTGTGTGGCAGCTGGTACTTCCTTGCTGGGCTCCATCTGTGAGAGGGCTCCACTGGTGTGGCCTGCTGTCTGGACTTCCAGTGTGTACTGGTAGAGGGTCTAGTGGCTCTATTTGAAGTGAGCAGAGAGGGGCTGGTGGTTGTATTGTGTGGGGCAGGCCCTATTGGCCCTTCTTTGTGTAGGGGCTGCTGACTCATCTTGGGGTGGCATCTTCACTGACTTTGTGGAGGCTACCCCATTGGCCCTGGGTAGCTGAGGGTGTTCTGTAAGAATGGTTCCATGGGCTGCTGACTGCTGTGTGAGGCTTTATTAAGTTCAGTTCCAGTGTAGACTTTACAGGTTCCGCTGCTATTGTTCATGAGCTTGCGGTGAGGGGGCTGGTGGTTCTACTGTGTGGGGATCCCAGCTGACTCAACTTGCATTGAAGGAAAGGTAGTGGGGGGGGGGGGGGGGGGGGGGGGGGGTTGGCCCCAGTGAGTGGGACCTGTTAAGACCACTTGCGGAGTGAGGGCTAATGGTTGATACGGTAGTGAGGTCATCACGTGTTGTTGGTACATGTAGTTCATGGCTCCCCTGAAATTGTTGGGGATGCTGATTCCATTTGCAGCCTGAGGGCTGGCATCTCCATTGGCATTATTCTGGGGGCCATGCACATCCCTCCTGGCAGTGTGGGGGTCAGATGATCTATTTGTGAGGGCTGGTGTCTCCACTGGCATTGTGGATGCTAGCTCCATTGGCCAGGTTAGCTGGTGGCTCCCTTGCTGGAATTATGGGGCCTGTTAATTCCACTTGTTGGCTCCATATTTGGAATGTGAGGCTATTTAAATTGCAGCATGGGGCTTAATGGTTCCAAAGGTATATAGTGTGCACTTGCAGTGAGGGGGCTTGTGGTTCTGTAGTGTGGGGATGGCCTCTTTGGCCCCAGGGCTGCTGAGCGAACTTGCAGTGAAGGGCCTAGCCCCATTAGCCCCTGCCTATGTGGGGGTGGGGCTGGTGGCTCTTTTGGTAATTTAGGGGCTGCTCACTCCCTATCACTAACACAACATTATCGTCAGTGGTACGACCGCCATCACTACCTTTCTCAATCTCTCCATCCTCGTCCAATGTATCTTGAATATCGATCGTCGTACTAGTATTCGTACAGTTCGAACTCATCCGCCGACTGATTCAGTGAAACTCGACGAGCTCGCGTTCACTCGTGTTATACGTCACCATATCATTTATCTACACCGAAAAACAACCGTAAGTCTATACTAACAAGCACTACAATTCAGCCGCCCGTTTGTTTGGTGACCTTATAGGTGTGGTTATCACGCCCTATAGGAATAGTTGAATATTCATGCACTCCGGAGAATGGAAACTGTTCCGTGCACATATAAAGGCGCGATTCGAGCGGGAAACGTGTACTTACTTTGCACAGCTGTTTCTCCGTAACGGATGGCATGAAAATTAACGAACAGAACAAATCAATAGGTATAGGACCTCCCTACCTACAAACCGAATTTGAAGCGATTTGATTACTCCTACCGAAAGTTATGGTGGGTTTGAACCCGGTGGGGTATCGGACGTTGCAATACTGGCACGGAGTAAGTGCAAGACCCCAAAATATGTTTTAGCATAGAGAAATGGTGTAGTATGAAGTGCTGAAAATAGGAAGTCAAGAGCTCAAACCGTGTGGAAGATATAGCGCTTTGAATTGGATGCTATATATATAAATTCACAAGCATCAAAATTGCATAGAATGTTCCATATATATATATACAGAAACATGTACATGTATACAGTAGATATTGGATCGATAGTGCCGTGTGCAAAAGAAAGGTCCATGTGCAGAACCTGAACGTATTAATTTAATAATGTGCCGATTGCAAGTGCAGTGGGGAAATCGAAGTTGGTCCCCGTAGTCTTTTAGAGCTAAGATCGTAATGCCGCACCACATGCAAGTACGCCTACTACATCATGCCCTGTGTGTCCTCGTGCGTGCCTTGCGATGGTGGATGACCAAATGCAACATGCAATGCAGCATTGGAAGAGGAATTTTAGGACATAGATGCCAAATGTAAGTCTTCTAGCCTTCTTCTTAGCTTCTTTTTTGCCCCTTCGTGTCGTCAGAATCGGAAGTTAAAATGATATGCGTTTGTGATAACTGCTGACTACAGGATTAATTCATATTACTTGTTGTTAGAAGCCACGTCGAGCTAGAGGGATGATGAAGGTGACGTACTACTGCGTGCTGCTGTGCACCTTGTGGGCGACAGTGGTGAAATCACGTAAGTGTGGGAACGGCAAGTGCATAACTACCAAGCTAGGGGGTGGGGATAGAGGTCTAAAGTATACAAGTATATAAAAGCATTCTCTACTGATGAGAAAGTTGGTGTTATATAGGAATGTTTCACAATGTGGGCTGGCTAATTATAATGTTTTTCCTTATCATTCCGCAACCCTTCTTTCCCTGCATTTTACACCACTATTGCCTTCACATCCACCGACTTTCTCATAAAAAATGTTTTTATATACTTGTTTCATTGTCGTAGCTGGATACATACATGTATATGCTTTCAAAATGTCATGATACAATCTTAACTGAATATCATAACTCATGTTGCAACAAACATTTACACCGATCACATACATGTATGCTAAACTTGGTACATAGAATTCCTAACTCAGCCATGGATGATAAATATTGTTCTGTCTATCAACAATGTTACTCAGTTTTAATGTAAATTTTTTATACTAGTGATACCAGCAAAATGTGATCTTCTCATATAGTCTGTTTTCTTCTTCGTACAAGAGCAACAGGTATCATTACAGTACTCTGCAAATTAAAGTGATCTGTGTCAACTCAATTCACCTCACTCTGCACCAAATGATACATTCAGCGTGCCTGCTTAAATTTACTTAATAAGCAGGGTCCTTCACAAGCAGCTACAATGCATGTGCCCACCAAAACTGTTTTTATTGAAGCCATACCTACTGTACATGTATGATATCAGCAATCATACACGTGACCTCTTCTCAATCATTGAGAGATTTTAATACGACTAATTTATTTCCTGAAGTTTAAGTATGGCTAACTTTAAGGCATTACATCAACCAAATGAATGTTTGCCCCATGCACAATCTGAATTTTAGCTGGAACGTCATTCAAAATTATGAACAGCTCAAGGGTCAGGCAATGTTAAAATCTCTGTGTAACTGACTTGGACTTCAGATAATGTCTCCCATGTTTTGTTTAATGGTAGGTGTGTAGTGGCAGAGGATATAGGCATGACAGCATGCGTCCACTAAAATGGAAATGCGCAAATGAGTGTACATGTACAGTAGGTATGGCTTCAATAAAAACAGTTTTGGTGGGCACATGCATTGTAGCTGCTTGTGAACTTGACCCTGCTTGTTCCATGTAAGCACATTTAAGCATAATGTATCATTTGGTGCGGAGTGAGGTGAATTGAGTTGACGCAGATCACTTTAATTTACAGAGTACTGTATTGAAGGAAGAAATGATGGACACAGACACATCCAGACCGGTTTTAGCCAGAAACATTTAAAATTATTTAATTATTATGATAATTATTGCATAGTGGAAATGATCGACAACGACAAATGTGCAACCACCTGCAATCGTCTCATGCTTGAATGACTTTGTCAGCTCAAACAGTACACGTTAAAATACATGTACCGTCTAGAGCATTTATTATTCAATGGTATGCATGTATTGTGGGCGTTATTCGATTCGACTTACATGTATAGCAATATCGAATCATGCACGTAAAACACACGCGGCTTAACGTGTAACACTGGCACTTTTTTGTGTAGTTTTTGTAGGTTTTACGTATCAAAAAAGCGTTGGCTCCTGGGGCTCTGCCCCAGATCCCAATGAGGGAGCTTTCAGCGCTCCCCCATACCGGTAACGGGTTACCCCCTAGCTGGATGGGAGGGTGCCCCCCTCCCACACCCTTTCTGGGAATTTCTACATATTCATTTCCACTATTCCACTATGGCTGGACCGGTTCTTTTATCGATGCTACGGCCCTGGGACACACTTGGTATCATATGAAGAAGAAAACACACCTATTATGAGAAGATAAAGTTTCACTGGTATCACTACTTTTACATGTAAGTAACATTGTTGATAGACTGAACAATATTTATCATCCATGGCTGAGTTAGTACTGCATAAATGATATTCTATATCAGTACCAAGTTTCGATAGTAGCATTGTGATATCATGTAGTGTAAATACATGTATGTCTGTTGCTAAATGAAATTCAGTTAGTGTATTTAGATTGTATCATGACTTTTTGAAAGCATACTGATGCATCCAGTTATGAATAAGAAGCAATGAAACAAGTATATAAGCAAGTCCCATTTTTAAATGACATTCATAATTTTGGTCAAATCCTATATGAGAGTTAACTCTCGATGATGAAAGCATCGCATGCAAGGTACACTATAGTACAGTATGTGAAGCCTTCACTATAGTACAGTACGTGAAGCCTTCACTATAGTACAGTACGTGAAGCCTTCACTATAGTACAGTACGTGAAGCCTTCACTATAGTACA